>JAFJYI010000030.1:0-1235583 GCA_019022655.1 Acacia acuminata
CTATTGGACAATACCAAAGAAGCATCAAAGTGCACTGAAAATAACCAGGCGTGGAGGGAAAGAGTCTGTTCTAGAGATTGACACTTTCCAAGCAGATCTGGGCAAACAGATGCTGGAAATGAGAGCTCAAGTGCTGTCACATAAGAGCCTAATACAACATAGCAATGCTAATAATTAAAAAATAAAATCTTCCATTATTGACTTCCTACTCATTGTAAATTATACCTATGATTTTTGTCATTATGATATTTCACTTACTTCCTGTTTTCCTCTGTTGTCCCATTAGGGTTTATGATATTAATGTACATATTTGAAACTTACTTGGATGTGCGACAACATGCGGCTCTCAAACTCCCTACTCTTCCAAATACTTTAAAAGGAGTAATCAGCCAAGAGAAATTTGAGAAATCTAGAGCCTATAGTCTTGATAAAAGGTTTGTTTATTCTATTTCTTATTGAGGCTGTGCTTGACATGTTTAGACTTGGATTCTTGCAAGAAGTATTGAATGCGACTTTTCCTTACTTTCAGCCACTTCCGTTTTGTTCATGAGTTTGTGACCATATTGATGGACTGTGCAATTTTGTTATGTGGCATCTTGCCCTGGTTTTGGAAGGTAAGTTTGCTCTGGCTCTGTGAACACAAATGCATCATTTTCAATTTTAATATTACCATTTAATTTTCTTTTCATTATTGCAGAAATCAGGAGATTTTGTGGCATTAGTTGGTCTCAATCCTGAAAATGAGATACTACATACCCTTGCCTTTTTAGCTGGAGTCATGGTCTGGTCACAGGTATGCTTGTCATATCTTCTTGGAAATGGAGGATTAAGTGATTTATTTTCTTTGTATGTTGAATGCAGCTAGTCCAGTTTCACTACTTGTCAACTAAGTTAGATAAAGTGGAATTGTTTATGCTGTTCATTGTTCCTTGCTTCTTTCCTTTCTTTTCTTTTCTTTTTTGAGAATCATAATATGGATGTTTTAATGGGTCTTGTTCGATCAGACCCTGCTTTCTGTCATTTATAGGAATGGTAGAAATGGAATAGGTTCCATTTATTGTTGAAGAGATCCCTTTTTTATATTGCTATTTGACATGAGCAGAAGGTTGTTTATTTCTTCATTTTATTACGAGGGTATCTGGTTTCTCTTAAATTAATCAATTTTGCACTTGACAAGATAAAACTATTCTCACATGTTTACCTGTAAAGTGCAAAGTCAGTTCTCCATTACTAATCCAAACGGGCATCATACGTTGGAAACCTACTGCTCAATATAATTTTATGACAATATTACACTTCTTTGAAGTAAAGGGAAGAAGAAAACAAGTGCTTACTGAGCTAAACACACTGAAGAACAAGAAGCAGAAGAAAAGAAATGGAACCCTCTTGACTTTTGAGAGGGCAGTCACTAGACCATTATCATATCCTGCTCACCCCCTAACTTCTGGTTTTGTTTGATAAAACCCGTCACACTGCAACCCACAGGCTCTCTTTCAAGCTCAAGCAAACAAACTTAGTTACCTTCTTTTCAAAACTTTGAGTGATATGGTTTATTTTAAAATCTGTTAAGAATCGTGTTATGTCACTTAATCTCATAGGGGATATAGATGCTCATGTGAAATCTATTCTGTGTGCTACTACTGGTTATGTTTTTGAGTTCAATTTTGAAAAATCCCTCAAATAATGTTACATAAAGTTGTGGTAAATCCTCATTTGTAACTTGTTTAAAATTTAAGGACGAATTATTTCATTCTTTTGGGAGTTGAAATATCATATATGCTAATCCATTAACTGCTATTTCAAATTTTTAGCTTTGGGCTTATCTAAATTTTGATGAGATTGTTGTTTGAAAATTTGTTCATGTATATGTAATGTGTTCATATTATGTTGAAGTTATTTGACATTTTGATATATTTTAATTTTAATAAAGTTAATTTTAGGTTTCTTCCTTTCATGCAGATAACTGATTTGCCTTTTTCACTGTACTCAACTTTTGTGATTGAGGCCCGTCATGATTTCAATAAGGTTCATATCTGTCATTCAATCATCTATCTTGCATATTACTTATTATGCCCATATTTGTAGTCATCAACTTTTGTATTTGATTTAAAATTCTCATTATTCTTTCAATAACATGAGTCTGTGTGCTATAAAATTCCTAACTTCTGCTATTTTTCATCTCTGTCGTCTCTTGCACAGCAAACATTAGCATTATTCTTCAGGGACATGTTGAAAGGAGTCTGCCTTTCTGTTATAATTGGCCCCCCTATAGTGGCTGCAATGATTGTCATTGTACAGGTAAGATCTTATGCTTCTGTATAATCAGCAATCTCTGCTTGAAATTTTATGTCCCTTTTTTGGCTGGTTCTGGATTTGTAGTTACTTGTGATCTGCTTTATGTTGTATGTTCTTATAATCAAAGCATGCGTTATTGTGGTGCTCTAGATTTTCTTTTTAATGCCTTTTTTTGTTCATATGAATTGTTGCAGAAAGGAGGCCCTTACCTTGCCATCTATCTTTGGCGTTTATGTTTGTTCTTTCTATTGTGATGATGACTCTTTATCCAGTTCTTATAGCCCCTCTGTTCAATAAGTTCACTCCTGTGAGTATTTTAAACCGTCCTCGGGAAATACTATTGAGGAATGTGCTTCCCTTTGTTGGCCAAAAGAAAGTATATTGTTTTTACTAATCCTTTCCCTGACCTTGTTCTGGTAAACAGCTTCCAGAAGGTACTCTCAAGGAGAAAATTGAGAATCTTTGCTCTCTCCCTCAAGTTTCCATTAAAGAAGTTATTTGTTGTTGATGGATCCAAAAGGTCAAGCCACAGCAATGTGAGAATACAACTGATAATCAAATTCAGTTTTCCTTCATGCTAGATGTATACATGATGGCTTGGATTTCCTTTATTTTTATAGCTGTTCCTATTTGTTATGTGGTTATTTTGATTGAAGTAACTTATCTAAACATATGGCGCAGGCTTATATGTATGGATTCTTCAAGAACAAGCGAATTGTACTTTACGACACATTGATTCAGCAGGTTTAGATCTATTAACTATAGAATTTACATTATATTTTAATTTTAGTTTTTTATGCTTTTTATTGACTCTTGGGACTTATTTCTATGAAATTCTTTCCGTTCATATAACATGAAGCTGCTACCTGTTTAAATTTTGCGTTGAATCTGAGCATATTTTTGCCTATTCTCTTCATGTCAGGAAATATATTCTGTAAAGTTCCAATTTGAAGGTTATGGTGAAAATTTTAATGTTTTATTGAGATTTGAGAAAGTACTTAATCTCTGTATATACCTTGGCATGTCAATGTATATACAGAACTTTGTTGTTTGAGAACTCACCAGAAATTTATAAACTAAATTTGGTGAACCTGTTTGGGCTCGTGGTCTTTTTGTTGTTCTTTTTTTTTTTTTTTTTTTGGGGGGGCGGTGCTTCTTACATGCGTTGGGGTTTATCTACTTGAATGGAAAAGAGTTAACTGTAGCATCAAGTTTTTGTATGCTTTTCTACTGGAAGTGATTAAGAAATCTTCAGCATCATGTTAACCTATTGATTTTGATGAAATCTTAAACACTGAAGGCATTTGTTTGCATGTAGTGCAGCTCATGAAGTTTATTGTGGCAGTAAATTAATAAATAATATATAATTCTTGTTGTACTCGCTATTGAATTCATGGGATTGTAAAATTTTTGTATTTTACCTTATTAAATAAATTATGTTTTGCAGTGCAAAGAGGATGATGAGGAAATTGTTGCCGTTATTGCCCATGAACTGGGGCATTGGAAGCTCAACCACACGGCATACACATTTATTGCCGTGCAGGTTTGTGCAATTGCATTTGTCAACTGAAATCAAACAGTTGATAATCTTTGCATTTAGTAATCATGATCCATGATATTAAATATTTTGTGATTCTCTTTATCAAGACATGCATTGAGGAAATTACATCGAGAAAACTGTATATATACTCCCTTGAACTATCCCCTAATTTACACTTAGTATATGAACTATATAACACAAACACTTCACCCTCCTAATCTGTCACTAAATGTGAAAACATTACATTTATTTTAAAATTGCATGATAACTACGGTGAGAAGATTTGTGAAGATGGATGAGACATGAGGTACCATGTGATAATCAAATTTATGATATATATAAAAGATATAATGTGCTAGTCTCATATATTGTCTTTGTCTCGTCTCTCTTATTCTTGCACTAGTTTCCGAGGTAAACTGTAATTGTTGCATTGGTCGAGCTAGTGAAGGGATATCATAGATGTAAAGTTAAATAAAAAGAATTGCAATCTTCTTTATGTTACTTTGAAAATATTATTAACCTATTAATGCTTCCTTGGCATAATATTTTTGATGTGGTGCAGATTCTTACTCTATTGCAATTTGGAGGATATACTCTTGTGAGGAACTCAACTGATTTGTTTCGAAGTTTTGGGTTTGATACACAACCAGTCCTTATTGGACTCATTATATTTCAGGTACTATATATTTTAACTGATTTTAGAACTTGGATGTGATTTCCCCCCTTTTGGTTTACTTTCTTGTGTATGTTGGCATGATTTAGTGGTAATCCCCTTATCAAATCAAAGAGTAAGAGATGTCTCAGTTTAATAATCTTACCCATAACATGGCTCTTTGGAAGGAACACCATGTAGTGCATTTTTCAAATTCAGGTTGCATAGCCCTAGGGTGTGATTGTGTAAGTTGTGTCAAGAGTGGCACAAACAATGAACTCTGCTAGAACCTGAGAGGCAGATTTAAATGGGAAATGTGTTTCAGCATTGTGCTTGGTGGACCGTTTTAGGATACTGATCTCCAAAAGTCTCCCAGCCTTGCTCAATGCTATCTGCTTACTATGGTGGCCTTGATGCTAGTGTTATGAATTATTTCAAGTCATTTGACTTGAGATGCTTAATCTTTGTCTGTGGCTGATTTTGCGCAGCATACTGTGATTCCTCTTCAGCACTTAGTCAGCTTTGGTCTGAATCTTGTGAGCCGGTCATTTGAATTCCAGGTAAGTTGCCTTTTGCTATACTTCAGTTTTAGCCTGAGTTTGTGTCTTTTCCGTTTATTTATACATAGCATCTTCTTATGTAGGCCGATGCCTTTGCCAAGAAGCTTGGATATTCATCTGCATTACGATCTGGTCTAGTGAAATTACAGGTAACTTCTGAGTTCTATGCTCCCTCCCTCTAAAATGTAATATGTTCTTGTGTTCATCTAATCCTGTTTGTAAGATGGTTTGGAGTATGAATAGCCTAATGAAGTACTTGGAAATTAGAAGCTTGAGGTTGACATATTTAATAGAAAATGTCTTCTAAGCAATGTCTCAAAAGTGACTGGTTGACGAGGAGCAATGAATGCTTTTGAAAATTGTTGATTTAGGCTTATATTTAATTTTCAAAATGTTCAGTCGTTATATTTAACTTGAGCGTTGTTCAGGAGGAGAATCTGTCAGCCATGAATACCGATCCTTGGTACTCTGCTTATCACTACTCTCACCCTCCCCTCGTTGAAAGATTGGCGGCGCTTGACAAATCCGACAAGAAGGCAGATTAAGAGGCTAGCTAGCGATCTGTTAGGCAAAAATGCTTTGTTGTGTAACTATGAATGCTTTAGAAAATGAGATAGCTAGAGTCAAAGGGAATAGGAATTATAACAGGGCTTATTATATCTACTTCTTGTATGTCTAAATGTCATTTTCACCTTTTATGAATCTTGCTGAATTTTTGAGATCCCATCTAAAACATTTTGTTGAGCTGTTCTAGTTAAGGTGGGTGTGTGTGTGTGTGTGTGTTTTTTTTTTTTTTTTTTTGGATATATAAGATGGCTAGACATTACAATAAATGAAAAGATTAAATGTGAGGGGAAGTGAATCCCAAACACTCTTGATCCACCCAATTCCTTAAGTGTAGAGGGCAAACATCTAAAACAACGGACATGTTGATGCCCATTCTAGTTAAAATGTTGTCAAGCTTTAAATTCGTAAATTCTCTTTTTATATCTGGTGAAGAATTAAAATTATATAATGGCTAAGGTCCTATATTTAGGATTAAGTACTCTTTTGGTCCTATTACCTTCAAGGAACAAGTGAGAACGTATAAGTTTTAAGAACAAGAAATTCGGGATAAAATTGTACATAATGAAATGATTTATGTTAATGACAAAAATCAAGACAATTGGAGTCATTAAAGAGGGTTTAAGGGCTTCAGATACAAGGGCAGCACCCAACCCACTGGTAATTGTTTACATGTAAAGATGTAATGGAGGAAAAGGAAAACAATTTTTTTTAAAAAAAAAAGTTTAGATGAGTTGGGTCTTTACTCTCATCAGAGTCAGAATATGTCTTTGGTCTCAAAAAAGGTTTATAGAGATATTTATAGATCATTCACTAATAAAATACTCACATCGGTAAGATTTGAACCCATAACTTTATAGTCATAAGCTAATCCTTTTACTAACTGTGCAAACCGGTAAAAGAAAAACAAATTAATTAAGAAAGATTCAGTAACGTGACCCAATTATTAAGAAAGGCCAGCTATTCCAGGACGGTCAACCAAACAAAACTATAAAATTAATTGATTGATGATAGCGTCTTTCTTCGTCAGGGCTCTGGGATTTCCTTTTTTTTGTAACTTTACTGAGACCCAACAATGCATACCAAAAGTTAATAAAGTAATTTATGAGTGTTGACACAAAATTCAATTCAATTGGTACGAGTATGTACTGTATATCATGTCAAGATACAATTTTGAAGGGGACCCACATTCATAGAAATTCGTTAAGCACAAGTTATGAGGTAACCAAGCTGTAGTATTTCATTTAATTATGATGATGCTTCCACATGAGACAGCCTCCAACTATGAAGGTAAGGAGGGCAAGTGGCCATTCTTGAGAATTCCTTTTTTGGCTGTTGACTAATAATAGATGTTATGATTCAAGGATTCATTAAAATAAACAAAGGAATCTAAGGAGTTCTGCGTACAATAGACTATTTTTTTATTGCAACTCAAACGAGGATGTTAAGATAAAACAAGTGTAACTGAAATAATGATGTTAAAATAATGTGTCTTGGTTTGAGAAAAAATAAATTTCCTAATTAATATATAGAATGAAGAGTTGAAGTGATATTTATTTAAAAAATGGTAAATAGATTCATTTTAGTGATTTTGTCATGCACAAAGAAGACTATTGGATATACCGATGATGATGGTAAATCAAATGATTTGGAGTCTAAAAATTTATTTGTTGATAGAGTTCAATGGCATGATGTCTCATATATAACTTGCCCTATTTAATAAAATAAGATTTATTGTCCTTGTAAGCTTATCAAATCAATAAAATATACGAGGGGATACCTTCCATTCAAGGAGCCAAAATCTATATACTCCTCCGGTTTAAAATATAAGATATAGTTTGTAGTGTAAATTGTATTATAAACTATTTTCTATATTTAGAATTGGAGGTAGTAGTGCCTTACAAGTATCAAAATGTAGGTCTTGTGAGCCAAATAGTAACTTGATTGAGAGGTCTATTGACTCCATTAAACGAAGATTAACACAAACAATTGCTTCAATCATAAATGGGCAACTACACAAGAGAAGGAAAAACGAGTGATTCATCTAACACCTTTTACCTCATCCTTAATGAGGTACCTGAATCTCATGTAGATTGCTGATTCTACATATTAAGAGTATGATTCAATGAAATTGACAAGTTGAGTTTCAATTTATTAGAAGGGACAATAATCTTTTAATGGATTCTTCTTTGAAAAGTTCATTGAATAAAGTGATTGGTGTTGGAATATACTAGTCCACTTTTGATCTGTTCAGAGAAAGCCACAACATGGGATAGTTGAAAATCAAAGAAAAAAACTGGATCTCACTAGTGCAAAAAAAGGCTTTAAGACCGCCTTATTTAGAGCGGAGAATCGACACCCCGGCCTTAAAGGAATGATCGTTATAGCCCGTAAATATAAAGAACTTCTTGCATCGGACCAATTTCTCACCGCTCTTAAAAACATTATTGAGACCGACTAAAAAACAATCGGTCTTAACAATTGAATTGAAATTTCAATTACTTACAAATATATCTCATATAGCCGTACTTATATTTTCTCGCGGTAAAACATAATAATGAAAAATTTAAATATAAAAAGTCTAAATTTTTAAGACCGAACTTATCAAAAAGACGGTCTTAAAAGTTTTCTTTTAAGACCGGACATATGATACTTAAAATTTAAAAAAGTTCATTAATATTAAGACCGGGCGTTTTACAAGGAACGGTCTTAAAGGTTAAACTTTTAAGATCGGACTTTTAATATGACCGGATTAATGTAAATATTAAGACCGTCTCTTTTGCATCCGGCCTTAAAAATCAACGCAAGATATACATTTCTTCACGCGAAAGCTTTTGTTACTCGTGGAGAACCTCTATTCACGTTCCGAAACCCTTCCTGTTGCATTACCTCTCTTCCTCGCCCACGTACCATCAGCCCCTGTTACTCTCTCATTTGCTCAGGCATTCCTCTCTTCCTGTCTCGAAAATGGACGGTGAAAACGATTCTATTCGTGTTCCGGCAACGCCGATTCTGGTGTGATCGGCGTGAGTGAAAACGAACCCTCTTCATCTCACAATGAGGCTCGTAATCGCCCCGCACGCCGTGGTAGAAGAGGCACACGAATGATGGATGTGACCCTAAGTCGGACTTCCGGGTCAAAGCTCGAGATTCAGTTTGATGAAAGGTTGGAACCCGTCGGTCCTAATAAAAGCAAATATAATAGTTTTTTGTCTACTGCCTAGCACGCAAAGAAGGTTAGCATCTTGATGATGAGTGGAAAAGTGTGGACTCTAAGAATGTAAAGGATCCTATTTGGGAGACTATCCGGGTTACATACACCGTCCCCGATTGTCGAAGTTGAAAGACAAGACATTGTCTTATTGGCCGATCGGTGGAGGAAGTTTAAGACCTTTCTCGCTAACACGTATATTTTCTCCGAGGTTTCTCCCGCCAAACATCCTTGGGAAGTTTACACATTTATTGATGAACGAATTTGGCGACAATTTGTTCTTTCGCAAGGACCACTCCCGAAGCTTTGGTGAGTTTATATTTAGTTTTGTTTTCCCTTTTGTTTGCTTATTAACTGTGCGGATATGTGAATGTTATTGTGTTCATCTAATCCCGTTAGTTATATAATGGTTCGGTGTGTGAATAGAAGTATACATTTCCCGCCTTTGTCTATGCAAGTCGATATGTCAACCCCGAAAAGGTAAATTACCGATGAGAAGGTATTAATTGTGTAATGGTTTGTCTTGCAAAGGAGGAAATGAATAGTCTTAAAAGGGGGAAACTTTATATACCCAATTGTTACTATCTAATGGGGATCGCCGATCCCACTGGATGCCTTAAAAAGGATCAAGTTTGTATTATTCGTAAGCATAATTCTCTTTTGTTTCTTAACCTATCTATCTAGCTAGCACTACAAAACATAGCTCTAATTTCTTCTACAATTCTACATCTTCCTTAAATAAAATGTTGAAACTTGATGAAGTGAAGAATTTGACTACTGTTTGATTGACGTTCATATGAAGCAGAAGTTCTCTAATTTCGTTAGTGACATGCATGGCTGGAATTCATAATTAATAGATGTTTTCAATTCGATTCACGTAAAAGAAGGGAACAAGCACGGGGAGATAGGTAGAAAGAATGATTGCCCTCATAGGGCTTCTCGCGGCGGATATCAAAAGGCCGAAAAAGATTTGATGGCGGCCAAGCGGAAGAGATTGGATGATGAAGCGGTAATCCAATCCTTCGTGATACATTCTCCTCCATCTCCAATATGTCGCGAGGAGTTGTGGTTGCATATTCGGCAAAAGCCAAGCGGCGCTACACGAGTGAACAAACTCGCCTAGTTGCCGAAAGAATTGTAAGTATCGTTATTGTTATTTTTTAGTTCCTAAACATGTTTCATTACTAAGCTTCTCGTTATCCGTATCTTACGGGAAGATCTTAAAAAGAAAGAAGCAGAGGGATCTTTTGTGTCGGACGGGAGGAATGATGTTCTGACCGTTGCGACCGGAAAACCGGATCACCCGGGGCGTGTAAGGGGATTGGAGGACGGGTAGGCATAAAGCAAGTCTTTCCAAACGCCATAGACAAAGTATGGTTACCCGGGAGGAGATGGACCAGACGCTGGCCGCTAAAGAAGCTTCAATGATCGCAATGTTTCAATCCCGGATGAGCGGATGAGGAGGAACGAGTCGAGATGAGGTTGCTTTTGAGCAATCGTCCGAGACCGTTGTTCCCTTCACACACTCACCGCAACCGTGCAGAAAGCACTAGAGGAGCCGCATTGTTGGACGGAGAGCAACCTTGTGACCTTTATGTGGAGGATCCTGATCATCATGATGGACGATTATTGGTTGCAAAAAGGACTGTTCACAGCTTGGGATCAACTGTACACCACCAAAAAATGCCTGATGATGAAGTCAAAGTGTCAGTTGAAAAGGTGATCATTGATGCACCGCTCCCTCTCCAAACCGATGAGTGAAGCTTGTGAGTGATGTCAAGGGAACCTTCATCCCTTCGGTGATGCTTGTACATGTCTCTACCGCTCCCGAAGCTTCAACCCCTCCTCCTCAAGTTTCATCCCTCCTCAAGCTCCATCCCCTCCTCAAGCTCTATCCTCTATCGCTAAGTTGGTCGCTGTGGGAAAAATATCCGATCTCGATGAAGAGTGGATATTTTAAGGATAAATCGTGGCCTGCCAATGAAGTAGTAGGCGTCCCTCATCCTCGCCCCGTTCAAGTTGACACCGTTGATGTTGAGTCCCCGTCGCTTCCTCGACAGAGCTTACCGATGCGCTTGTTCAAATTTTTATGAAGTAAGTATCTTTCGTCTATGAGTACATAATTTAAATGCATCGTTTAGACATACATACATATATACTAATTCCCCGATCGATGTCATTATTGTAGGTTCTTGCATCAAGAATTGGTTCAAAAGGGCGGGATCAACGATTTTGGATTCTTGTGCCCGTTTATTCAAGTCAAACATCCATGGAGGAGAGACAGGAGTACATATCAAAGAGGTTGTGTGAAGTGAGAAGAAAGTTGTACTTTTTGCCATTCTTCCATGTGTACATATCAAAAATCTTGTCCGCAATTCACTTAATTCTGCTACATATATCACCGAGTATAGTTTATCGCTATGAATTTTCAGCCACCGGGCATTTGCGATTGGTCCTCATGTGCATGGAGGAGCATAAAGTTATCTTCTTATGCTCCACTCACGGTGAACCATTGCCTACGTTGGTGCACCATCAACGAGTAAGCATGTCATTTTGATTCTCTTGTCTCGAAATCTTTGCTTTGTGAACACAGGTGAATCATTGATAAATTTGTGATTTTGATGATAGTGCTATGAGGACTTTCCAAAGAGTAGAAAAGAAAAGGCGTGGTACTCGGGACAAAGACCCCATATGGTACATGCACAGAGGTTGGTACAATATTTGTAGCACACTCGCCTTGTGAACTTGGTCATTAAGCTATATATATATATGCTCTTATATATATTTCTTGTTCTTTTTAGACTGGTCGGCAACCACAAGCGTCCAACTTATGTGGTCAAGACATCATGAAACACATGTATGATATTACCACGCGAGGGGATACTAAATTAAGCGCAAAGGTAAATGTATTTGATGTTACATATTATGCAAGTTAATTCAGTTTCGCTTCATTGTTACAAATGAAATATGCACGCAAGTTAATTCGATTCTTGTCTTTGATGTTACAAATGTTTCAATGCACGCTCCCTTTTCTCATGAACTCGGAGCATATACGCAATGTGTTTTGTGAATATCTCGTATGGTCGATCTTAGAGTCACAAAAATGACAATAATTAATGTCCTAAATTCATTTGTAAGTATATTCGTAGCAACAATAATCGATCTTCAGTAAATTTGTTTATTTTTTTGAACAATTCAGTTGTAAATATACATTGGCAATGTAAAATTCAATAAATAAATTTAGTTAATTTTTTGAACAATTTTCTTGTGTCCATTTTGGGTTTCGAATGTATTATTGGATGGTGGATATAGCTATTTAATTTAGTGTTTGAAATTTGAGACTTTTAGGACCGTTCATTAACAAGCATGTCCGGCCTTAAAGGTCCGCAAAATTCTTCGGTGTAAAAAGTATGAGACTTTTAGGACCGTATATTGTTTTAGTGTCCGCTCCTAAAAGCTTAAAAGTCGCATGAACTTTTAGGTCCGGACGTATTATAAAAGGTAGGTCTTAAAAGTCACTCTTAAAAGCCGCTTAACTTTTAGGACCGTATTATTATAAATAATCGGTCTTAAAAGTCCTTTGCTTACAAGTCTCGCTTAACTTTTAGGACCGTATATTTTTATTTGTGCGATCTTAAAAGTCAATCACCTTTAAATACCTCTTTTCGACAAATTAAATGGATAGGGTTGAAGACAACCGAGGTTCGGCGTTCATTCAAGCTAGGTCCTTCATTATCGTCGTTTTTACCTTTCCATGTGTTGAGCAAAGATTATCGGTATCCCTTTTATTTTGTCTTTTTTCTTTTTGTCGGAAAAAGAAGGAAGATAATGAAAAGGACACTTTGTTTCAAACATGGGGAGGTAAAACCGACGATAACGAAGGTCCAACCTTGAGAAGAATAGTCACTTTGTTTGTTCTTATTCGAATAAGGTAAAAGATCCTTTTTTTTTTATGTTCTTAACCGTATTCCGAATTTCGTTGTTGATTTACACGAGGACAATGTTTTGTTTGTTTCCTTTTTGTCGGAAAAAGAAAGACGATAATGAAAATGACAAGAGGCAATCGGATATGGAAACCAAAGCCGACAAAAAATGGCAATGTTTTTAGGATTGTCGATTTACTAACTAAAAGTCTTCGTTCTTTTATTTTAGGTTTTTTAGTCCGCCATTATCCATCCTTCATAGTTGCCTTGTTTATTGCTTTCCAGGTTCAGATAATGGATAAAGTACTAAACTCGGATGAGAACAAAATTTAAAAATATTTTATTTACTAATTTTTTAGGGCAGCGATCACAAAAAAAAAACTAATCCCTCTCGTAGTCGGAGAGGAGGGGCGTCGAGTCGTCGGAGTTGTTGGAGTCGTCGGAGTCGTCTTCGCGGATCGTACTTCACGTCATTGGCATGGAGTACCATGTTCGCTTGTTGTTCATGGTATGAACAAGCTGAACCAATTGGCCCAAGTGTCGATCGATTTGATCGACGCGGGCCACGATGATCGCACCAACCGCTTCACGGTCGGATTTGGAGGAGGCGGTGGCGGAGGGCCGAGGTTGAAGAGGAGGAGGAGGAAACGGAGGACCGGGGGAGCAGCCATTACGCTGGGGCCGAGGTTGAAGAGGAGGAGGAGGAAATGGAGGACCCGGGGGAGAAGAATGTGAAGAAAGTACAAGAATAACGGGTTTAAATAGAGAACCCATCCCGAACAATGTGAAACGCCGGAAACTTTAATGAGGAGACGCATTGTTCATCGAATACAAGGAGACGCCTAGTTGGGAAGTTTATCCGGGAAGCCGAAGAGACTCGCATCATTCATTTGAACGAGTGTGTAAGTACGGGTAAATGATAAAAGGTCGGTCTTAAAAGTAAGACTTTTAGGACCGGACTTATTATAAAAGATCGGTCTTAAAAAAATAAATAATAGAATTTTATACCGCATACCTATAAGTACCGGGTTAATGATAAAAGGACGGTCTTAAAAGTAATTTAGACTTTTAGGACCAGATATTTTAAAAAATGTCAGTCTTAAAATAAAATGAATTGCAAAAATATTAAATAATGGAATTTTATACCGCAAACCTATAACTCCTTATTAATTCATCACTACCTCGTAACTCCAAACTACGTACGTGGCTATCTCGAGACCGACTCTCGCCTTTATTAATTAACTCCTCATACCTCTCGCCCTAACCGCTCAAACCATGGTTAGATACAAGAGAACCGCTCGTAGGGGTGCTCTTAGTCGTGATGCTCGTGCCTTCCGTCGATCGTTATAGGGTGCGCCTCCTCCATCGAGAGTCCGTCCTATTATGACGAGAAGAGTCTCGGGTCGTTGGACCCATTGTTATTTCTTCGGATGATGAAGAGGTTCCCGCTCCCCTCTCCAACCTCTTGGCCCCACCGCGACTACTATCGACCCTCTCCTCTT
The DNA here is from genome assembly GCA_019022655.1 of Acacia acuminata. Lineage (NCBI taxonomy): Eukaryota > Viridiplantae > Streptophyta > Magnoliopsida > Fabales > Fabaceae > Acacia > Acacia acuminata. The sequence goes on from JAFJYI010000030.1 coordinate 14,248, forward strand.
TCCTCTAATGAAGCATTGTGGCCGATTCGAGTAAGACAAACTTGCCGATCTCCGACGGGAAATTAATGTCGTTCACGCCGAAATCGCCAAGGCTTTGGAGGATAATAAGCTTTAGGAGATGTTTAGTCGATTCTTGTTTTTGATAATTTTCTCGCTTGTTTTTCTTTTATATTTTTTCTTGTGTACGTGCATATGCAAGTAATTTATGTAATTAAAGAAACTCAGTTTTCCTTTAATTTTTATTCATTCAAATTTTTGCGCTCGCCAAATCCTTTTTTAGAAATCACAAAAACGAGGAATTTTAGGGACCAGGAGTATTATAAAACGGCGGTCTTAAAAATTTTATATATAGAATCGTCTACTTTTTAATGAACCGGTTTAATTGTCTCAACTTAGGTACGGAGTATTATAAAACTCCGGCCTTAATAAAATCCAAAATATAAAACATGTCTCGCTGCCGTCGTGCGGAATATTAAATTTCCCTCTAAACTTCTCTTGTCGCGCCTAAAGTGTTACTCGTGTTCTGCCGCCACTTCGTCGCTAGTTCGCGTTGCTTTCTCGACAATCACTTTCTCGGTTCCTTAGCTAAACGTCTATAGCCCAAGTCGTAAGAGGTGTTTTGTTATATAACTTTATGATTTTCCCGCTCATCGTTCGGGTTTTTCCCGGGTTGAGCGAAATCGATCAAATGTTCTTGTGGGTTTCTATGTTGTTAATGGATATTGTATTTTGAAGATTATAATTGCACTTTAGACCTACCCAACTCGACCAATAAATGTTTTTAGGTTACTCTTGCCGTCCGCAACATCAACGTTCGTGGCGGGGAGAAGAAAGACTAAGCAAACGCATTTGAATTTATATGCTACAAAGTGAGTCCACAAGACCTTCACGCGATGCATTTAATTTCCTCGTCATGCATTTATTTTGGTTCTTGGATTCACCGCGATACATTTATGACCAAAAGTGATTCTTCGTTCTGCATTTAATGAGCAAGTTTATCCGGAAAAAAAAAAAAAAAAAGACATAACCGACATTTGAGCATATATATGTATGTTAAATCTTTCCGTCTATATATATAGGAATTCTACTATGGATCACGCTTGGATAAATGCTAAACGGACGAGTGTTGAATATCGAATGGGGTGAGGGACTTTATAAAATTTGCTAAACAAAATGCCCATGCCGAGGGTGGGAAGTTTTATTGCCCTTATGTAAAATGTTTGAATGAGAGGTGACTAAGTCCCGAAGTTATACACACACATTTAATTTGTGAAGGAATTTGTAAGACTTATACAAGATGGGTATGGCATGGTGAAAAAATACCAAGTGGGTCTCAACATAGGGAAGTGGCCTTTGATGATAACGACACGGATATGGATGATCACATGAGGACATTATCCGTGATGTAGGAGAAGAGGCTTTTCATCAATCACATGCATATGGTAATATGTGCAAGTGATGCGAGACCCCTCTATACCGTGGGTGTAAAAAATACCAATTGTTGAATGCCGTATTGAAATTGGTAAGCTTGAAGGCACGTCATGGATGGAGCGACAAGAGTTTTTCGTAAATGCTTGAGGCTTTTAAGGACATGCTTCCGGATGATAATGTGTTGCCGCATCGATACTATGATGCTAAGAAAATACTTTGTCCACTGGGGATGGAGTACAAAAAGATCCATGCATACCCGAATGATTGCGTATTGTATAGAAAAGAGTTTGAAGAGGAGCAGAATTTTCCGAAATGTGAAACCCCAAGGTACAAGTCAAATAAGGGGTCTCGCAAAAGTGTTGTGGTATCTTCCAATCATACCAAGGTTCAAGCGGTTGTTTGCGAATGAAAATGATGCAAAAAATTTGAGGTGGCATGCAGATGAGAGGATTTCGATGGAAAGCTTCGACATCCGGCCGATTCTTCTCAATGGAAGAAAATCGATCAATTATTTCCGAACCGGCGAAGAACCTAGGAACCTTAGGCTTGCCCTTAGCACGGATGACATGAATCCATATGGAAGCCTTAGCAAAGATACATAGTTCATGGCCTCGTACTATCGATTATTTACAACTTATCTCCAATGTTATGCATGAAACGAAAGTACATCATGTCTGTCTATGTTGATTTCGGACCGAAACAACCCGAAATGACATTGATGTTTACCTTCGGTGCTTGATCGAAGACTTGAAGGAGTTGTGGGCGTATAAGGTGTTGATGTTTTTACTCTTTCAAGAAGGAGGTGTTTAAAATGCGAGCCATGATATTTTGTACTATAAACGACTTCCCAAAGATATGGGAACTTGTCGTGGTATAGTGTAAAAGGCCATAAAGCATGTCCGGTTTGTGAAGACACGCACCATCTACCATAAGAAAGACGGTTTATCTTGGACATAGGAGATTTTTAGACGGGGCCACCCATATCGTCGATTAAAGAAAGCCTTTTTTGGTGGCCAAGAGTATGAAGATGCTCCGGTGGCATTGACTAGGGAGCAAGTTTATGAAAAGGTGAAAAATATCAATGTCGTCTTCAGAAGAAGACCGCAAAGAGTAAAAAAGAAACAAATATATGGAAAAAGATATCTGTATTCTTCGATCTTCCATATTGGCGCAATCTTGATGTGAGACATAGTATTGATGTCATGCATGTGGAGAAAAACGTATGTGATAGTATTGTCGGACGCTTTCTCAACATACAAGGTAGTTCCAAGGATGGTGTAAAGGCAATATTGGATCCGATAGCAATGGGAATACGCGAAGAGTTACATCCAAGGCCGATGGGAAGAGAACTTATTGTCCCCCAGGCTTCTCATACTTTGTCTAAGGATGAGAAACAAAGTTTTTGTGAGTGTTTACATGGCACAAAAGTTCCCATGGGGTATTCTTCAAATTTGAAGAGGCTTGTATCGATGAAGGACTTGAAATTAGTAGGCCAAAAGTCTCATGATTGTCATGTCTTGATGCAACAGACTACTCCCAATAGCTATTTGAGGCATCGCCGAATATGATCTTCGGTCGTTTTGACTAGACTTTGTGTCTTCTTCAATGCGCTTTGTAGTAAAGTTTTTGAGATTGAAAAGTTGGATGAATTGGAGAATGAAGGATATCTTATCTTGTGCCACCTTGAGAAGCTTTTTATTCCTACATTTTTTGACATCATGGTTCATCTAATTGTTCATCTAGTGAGGGAGATAAAGATGTGCGGCCCTATCCATTTACGGTGGATGTACCCAATTGAAAGATCTATGAAATTCCTAAAAGGGTAACGCATACCGGCCAGAAGCATCGATTGTTCAGAAATATGTTTCTGAAGAAGCCATAGAATTTTGTCAAAATTATTTGGCCAAAGTAAGACATATTGGGCTTCCAAAACGTCAACATGTCAATGGGGTAGACGAGGGGCTTCCGTAAAGAGTGTGGATCCCGATGAATTGTCACAAGTCCACTTATACATCTTGAATAACGTCGATGAAGTTCAAGCAAAGATAGCTCGCACATAAAGCAATTTGTAAGGAAAGAAAATCATCGAATGACGAACAAAGGTTGATTAGGGAGCATAACAGAACTTTTGCAAACTGGTTCAAACAAAAGGTCGAGGGAGAGGAATGTGTTTCTAATACAATCAAATGGTTAGCAGGTGGTCCTAAGGTCGATGTCATAAGTTGGAATTCATATGTGATCAATGGTTATACATTTTACACAAAGTCCCTAGATGATAGGAGCACAGTCCAGAACAGTGGTGTTATGTTAGAGGCTGAATCTATGCACTTCTCTAGTTCAAAAGACAAGAGCCCTTTATTGGTAGTCATGCCATATTATGGGGTTATTGAAGAGATTTGGGAGGTGGACTATGTGAAAATTAGATTTCCCATTTTCAAATGCAAGTGGGTTAATGTCAATAATGGTGTTCGGATCGATCGGCTAGGATTTACATTAGTCGATGTCAATGGTAGAAGTTTTGAAGATGAACCTTTTATTATGGCGCACTGTGCCAAACAAGTGTTCTATATCACTGATCAAGAAAATAAAATGTGGTCCGTAGCTCTCCAAGGAAAGAGGGTCATTGATATTGATGAGGAAAGTCATTCAAATTATGATCTTCCTGAGAGTACTCCTTTTTCAAGGGGTCTACCAGGACATGAACGAAGAAGATGAAGCGGATAATGAACCCGGCATAAGAAGTGATCATCAAGAAGGGATATGGGAAGATATCACTTTATAAAAGAGTTAATTCATAAGGTAATATTCATATGCAAATTTCTTTGAAGACTTTAAGGCTTTAACTATATATATTATATTCCTTCTATCTATGTTCATAGTTAATGTCACTGACTATGAATTTTGTTATTGTTTTATTTTTGTGGCAGGATCCGATCCAAAGGGGCATGTTATATAAGAGGATGTTACGTTGTTGGATGAGGGAATCAGATGAAGGCATGGTGAATATTATTTTGGGCGCATGTATGTTGTACTTGTAACTTATTGTATTTGTAAGTAAGTTATCTTATTGTATGAATTAATTTAGGTGTTGTAGTCATAGTAATCATTAATTAAGAGGCCAAATAGCTCATGGTAAATAATATTTGTATTCTTTTTCCAATTCAATTTATTCAACAAATTGTTCATAGCTTGTAGCTTAAAGTATCGACTTTTATGTCTGGATTGGGTGGTGGATTTGTGTATATATATAATCGGGAAGAACAAATAGGGAAAAATTCGGGAAAATTTAGACCGGAAATAATAAGCTTCGGTCTTAAATGTTCACTTGTTAAGACCGGATGTAATTATATGACCGGGTCTTAAAGGTCGACGACTTTTGAGTTTTGATATTAAACCCGGTCTTAAAAGTTGGTCTTTTAAGACCGGTATATATAGACGTCCGGTCTTAAATCAAAATCTTTAAGACCGGATGTATTTATCATCCACTCTTGAAAGTCGGTCTTTTAAGACCGTGTATAATTAGTCGCCTGGGTCTTAGAAGCCGCTATTTTTCGACCGTATGTGTCTTGTCCGGTCTTATAATTACGATCTTTTAAGAGCGGCCTATTTTTTGGCCGGTCTTAAAAGTTGAGCTTTAGGACCGAACAAAAAATATTTCGGCTTCATTTAGTGCAACTTTTTAAGACCCAAGTTTTTAAATGTCCGGTCTTAAAAGAGTTTCTTTAAGACGGTTCGAGTCCGGTCTTAAATGGTAGACTTTAATACCGGGCCGGAACAAGACCGGTCGCATATCCGGTCTTACGACCCCTCTTTTGTCCTGTCTTAAAAGTCTTTTTTGCACTAGTGTCTGCTTGAAATTCGCCAATGAAAGGCTGTGAAGAACAGGGAACAAGCTAGTGTTGGTATATATTCATGAAGCAGAGGACATTGGTTCGCTTTCAACTCACTTAAAGCGCCCTCAGGTTCTTTCTCCCTTGCTGGATGTGGAAGGAGAAAAGGATGAAGAAGAGATAAAGGTTCTTAAGTCGCATATCAAAGGCGAGATCTAAAGTTAAGGGATAAGTCTATGCGAAGAACTAGATCTATGTCACCTTAACACTCTCATCAAACTACTGTCGCCTTGATTTTAATGTCATTGTGCTAGTTACCAATTTTTAATTGTTGATAATGCTAGTTACCAATTTTTAATTGTTGATAGTGCTAGTTACCCATTTTTAATTGTTGATTGGTACTTTTGGTCCTTTCAAAACTTATTTGTGTTAGGTGCTCCTGGCGTAACACTTTGTTGGTCAATCTGCACCTGTAAAGTAACGGCCATTACTTTAGTTTTAACGGCATTGTGATATTTTATACTTTTTAATTGTTTTTTGGTAATTATGGTCTACTTAAAACTTTTTTAATGCTGTGTGCTCTTAATGTAACACTTTATTGGTCAATCTGCACCTTAACCCTTTATAATATTATTTTTCTTCAAAGAATCTGATTTTCTTAAGATCTGCTATGATTTTATCTTTCCTCTTTCCGCTACCTGTTTTACTTTGCTTTATTTTTATTTGATATATACAAGGTTGTCAAACTCATGAGTTTAAGCAAACTCGTGATGGGACGTAAACTCGTATGATGAACTCAATCGTAAACTCATAAAAGTTTATTTTTATTATTAAATAGGTATTATTAGCGTATAATTAAATAATTAAAATATAAAAATGACAACAATTTGATTTAAATATATTTTGAATCCAAATAATTGAAATTAAATCCACCAACATTCATCCTTTATCATATTTAATAAAGAAATTTTTATAAAATTTCTATATAAAGTCACGAGCATGACCAAATCAAAAAAGTTACTTAATTTAAGAGTAAATTAACATGGTTTTATAAGCTAAAAACGTAAGAACGGTAAACTCGGGGTATAAACTCGTGAGTTTAACCGAAGTTTACAACTAGCACGAGTTTACCACATCGACTCGACTCGTTTTTGTAAGCTAAAAGCGTAAAAACGGTAAACTCTAAAGTCAACTCGCAAGTTTGACAACAATGGATATATATATGTTTATACCCTTGAGTTCATGTTAGAATATTAGGGAATCAATTATAGTTATTAGTATCTCTTAGTATCTCTTGATCCTTGCCTTGATTATAGGATCCAGATTTGTAGCTTTATTAGTTTTCATTAGCCTTAAATGTAATCCCGATTTTACTCTTCGCTCTACCTTCCCCACTCTATGTATTGTAATGTCTTCCATTTGAATAATAGATAATACGAGAGAGTGTGATGATACCTCTGATTTCTAATAGTTCATGAATATGATTTCAATTTTTTTTTTCTTGAGGCCATATATATTATCTACTTTTGTCGTTAAATATTTTTTTGAACTTTAATTTGTTGGGGCATGTATGCTTTGGGTAACATGGTTTCAATAATTCTTTTTTATTCGGTTTTGCTTTTATTTGATATATTTTTTGTAACTATATGGACTCATTACTTTTATGTATGGCCCACCAAAGATGTTTGAATTAGTATTACAGAAGCACGTTCATATAAATGTAAACAAAACTCATATTACATATTTAACTCGTATATTGTAAATCGTGTTAGAAAAACAACTTCTCATTGTCAACTCAAATAGGACCAAAACCTAAGGCTATATCTATATTACTCAGTTGGAGGGCCATACAAAAAATTAACACACCTAAACACATTCCCAAAACACTCCTTTGGTGAAAATAACATGAATCAAATAGGGTTGATGTGTAAATTTGTTCTAGAAGTTTTTGCTAAGGAACAATGTTACCCCAAAAGTTTTTCTTGGTTCAATATTGTTCCGTAAGTGTAAAATGGAGCAATGTTATCATTTTTCATTAAAAAGTTAATAGCCAATTTTTTAATCGTCAATGTTTATTTTTTAACGGTATGTGACAATATTGTTATGTTTTGAAACTTCCAGAGTGATATTGAATTTAAAACAACTTTCATGGCAACATTGCTCCTTAACAAAAACTTCCTAATCAAATATACACCTTAACCTGATCAAATAATATCATTGACCGAGTTTACAACTAGCACGAGTTCACCACTGACTCGACTCGTTTTTGTAAGCTAAAAGCGTAAAAACGGTAAACTCGGAAAGTCAACTCGCAAGTTTGACAACAATGGATATATATATGTTTATACCCTTCGAGTTCATGTTAGAATATTAGGGAATCAATTATAGTTATTAGTATCTCTTAGTATCTCTTGATCCTTGCCTTGATTATAGGATCCATTTGTAGCTTTATTAGTTTTCATTAGCCTTAAATGTAATCCCCGATTTTACTCTTCCTCGCTCTACCTTCCCCACTCTATGTATTGTAATGTCTTCCGCTGAATAATAGATAATACAGAGAGTGTGATGATACCCTCTGATTTCTAATAGTTCATGAATATGATTTCAATTTTTTTTTTCTTGAGGCCATATATATTATCTACTTTTGTCGTTAAATATTTTTTGAACTTTAATTTGTTGGGGCATGTATGCTTTGGGTAACATGGTTTCAATAATTCTTTTTTATTCGGTTTTGCTTTTATTTGATATATTTTTTGTAACTATATGGACTCATTACTTTTATGTATGGCCCACCAAAGATGTTTGAATTAGTATTACAGAAGCACGTTCATATAAATGTAAACAAAACTCATATTACATATTTAGCTCGTATATTGTAAATCGTGTTAGAAAAACAACTTCTACTGTCAACTCAAATAGGACCAAAACCTAAGGCTATATCTATATTACTCAGTTGGAGGGCCATACAAAAAATTAACACACCTAAACACATTCCCAAAACACTCCTTTGGTGAAAATAACATGAATCAAATAGGGTTAATGTGTAAATTTGTTCTAGAAGTTTTTGCTAAGGAACAATGTTACTCCAAAAGTTTTTGTTGGTTCAATATTGTTCGTAAGTGTAAAATGGAGCAATGTTATCATTTTTTATTAAAATGTTAATAGCCAATTTTTAATCGTCAATGTTAGTTTTTTAACGTTTTGTGACAATATTGTTACGTTTTGAAACTTCCAGAGTGATATTGAATTTAAAACAACTTTCATGGTAATATTTCTCCTTAACAAAAACTTCCTAATCAAATATACACCTTAACCCGATCAAATAATATCATTTGCTACAAAAGAACTTGGAGTTCACATCATCAGTTTATAATTCTAATCCCTCAATTAAATCTTTTTCATTCCACCTTATACAAGTGGCTAAGTACTAAGTTTGAGCTGTTTTTCATAAAAACGTTTGTGCATGTCAAAAGAAAATTTATTTCACATGTTTATCTCGTACACTTATATTATAAGTAAAGACCTGCTTTTGAAAATTTTAGCTGCCATTTTAAACAAGCCATAAAGTGAGTGAATAAAGTTTTACAATTCAACCTTCGCATTTTACTATACCAAGGTTGATTGAACTTGACTTTTATATGCCCCTAACACAAATGTTCTTTTAACTATACTGACCGAGTTAATTAGATTGGCAAATCATAGTTTGATTCTAGGGCATGCCAAAAATTGCATTAATTAAAGGGACGCCAAAATTTAATTGAGACCGATAAAATTAATCAAAAAGGAATTAGAACTAGACCAAAATCAATGAATTTAAATATCATTGTTCAACAGCATTGTTATTAAAAATATTTTTATTCGTATATAATATCTTTATTCATTAATTTAAAAACAGATCGATTCAATTTTTTTTTGATTAAAAAAAAAAAAGTTTAGGTGGGGTAGACACGTACCATTCCAAGCCAAGACACGCCTCCGGGTTCAAAGAAAGCGTTTATAGAGATACTTACAAATCGCCCACCAATGATGCCCTCACATCGACCAACGGATATCAAATCTCCTCTTTTTAGTGTGATTGTGAATTTGTGATGGATGCCATTAGAGGTAGACCAAAATCAATGAATTCATGTTTATTAATCCAGTCATTAATTTCAATTAAAAAAAATAAGGGTTTAGGGGTAATTTTGCCTTGAAAATTTTTGGGAGACAATTTTGCCATGAAAGTCTAAAAATTGGAGTAATTTTGTTCGACAATTATCAACCGACAAATTCAAATATCATTCACATCAGTTTTTTGTTAATACGTAAATTTGCCTCCCGGAAATCCATACGTTATCTACTTCATTTTTTTTAATTTTAGATTTAAAACGGGCAAATTTGCCCACATTAAAATAGAGACATGGATAACACGTAGTTTGGTAATTTAATATATTTGGTCAACTAACCTGCCTAAATTAACTAAGATATTAGTCTGGAAAAAATTGTTTCTTTTTTATACTTCCAAAATAAAATTACTCCAAAAAACAAAACAAAAAACTTCCATAGGAAAATTACCCATTAACCCATAACAGTGTAATTTTTATAAAGTTTTGCCATTCCCCACGAAATCGTGGCATGAATGATTGGGGGATTGATTTTAATCAGAAAATATAACGGAAATAGAAGATTGCGTCATTGACAGATCAGCAATTGCATTCTTTCCACTATTATCTCTGGCTGCTAGCCTGTCATCTGTTTTCGGAGCTTGCCCTGTGTTGCCTTGTGTTTCTTTCTTCCTTTCTTACTCATTCACTCCACTCTCTCTCTCCTTTCTCTCTCTATCCAGCATTTACTCCTCACTCCTCTCCTTCTTTCTCATTCAAAATTTCAACCTTCTTTCTCTTTCTTTCTTTTCCATCGCCCATGAGAGCTGTGATCATCATCCCCAGAAAGCTTCTTTCCTTTTGGTTTTTTTCTGGCAAAAGAAAAGCGGCCTAAATTATAGAACCGTATCTTCGCAGCAGCAACAATGTCAGTCTACGATGCAGCGAACTCAGAGCTCTCCAAGAAGACTTCAATCTTTGGTCTCCCTCTATGGGTTGTGATCGGAATCCTCGTCGGTTCTATTATTGTGCTCATTCTCTTCCTGCTCTCGCTCTGCCTCACCTCTCGCCGCCAAAGACGTCAAGAAAACCTTCAATCCAACAAAACCCCTGTCGTTTCAAAGGAAATCCAAGAGATCGTGCACCTACCCGCACCCAATCAGCACCGGGCCCCTGAGATCCAGGTGGATTTCGGGAAAGCGGAGCACCGGGTCGTGGTTTTCTCCGATCGGGTCTCGAGTGGAGAGAGCAAGGGAGGTGCCACCAGTGCGTGTGAAACGACCTCGTCTTTTGGGAGTGGGAGTATTGGGCCTGAGGTTTCGCATCTTGGTTGGGGAAGATGGTACACCTTGAGGGAGCTGGAGGCTGCAACTAACCATCTGTGTGACGAGAATGTTATTGGGGAAGGTGGGTACGGGATTGTTTACCTTGGAGTTCTTGGTGATGGTACCAGAGTTGCAGTGAAGAACCTTTTGAATAACAAGTATGTGATTTGTCGAACTTAATGCCTGAAAAATACACTCCTAACACTAGTGAACAAACTCTCTAAAACTGAGCGACGAATTCATATGTATTTTCCATAATTTTGTTGAATTTGTATTCCTCTACACATTTTTCTTCTGCTTAATTTTCAAAAAGATTAATCTTACTGCCATCATCCTATCCTCATCATGATGTTAAATTAATAATTTTGTTGGGGAGATTTGCACTCCCATTTTTTGGATTTTGCTGATGCTTACAGTTTCCCTCTACTTCCTATTGCTGATATCTTATTATCTAGTGAAGGTTCACCTCGTCTTGATCTTGTAGCCGTCTCTCAGAAATATTCACATTTTAACTCATTCTCAGGGGTCAAGCTGAGAAAGAATTTGAAGTAGAGGTAGAAGCAATTGGTCGTGTGCGCCACAAGAATCTTGTTAGGTTGCTTGGTTACTGTGTTGAGGGGGCATACAGGTTATAAAATCATTCTTAGTGTCCAAACTACAGATATTATTCTGTTCCAAAGGATGTAACTTGTAAGATGTAATGTTATGGTATTGTTTTGCAGGATGCTTGTGTATGAATATGTTGATAATGGCAATTTGGAACAGTGGATTCATGGGAATGTTGGAGCTGTCAGCCCCTTGACATGGAATATCCGCATGAACATTATACTGGGAACTGCAAAGGGGTACCTCATCTAAGCTGCATAAAAGTTCTCTAAGTTGCTAATTCATGAATAATTATGGTGTTGCTTTGACTTTTCAGATTGGCCTATCTTCATGAGGGTCTTGAACCAAAGGTTGTCCACCGAGATGTGAAATCTGGCAACATACTCCTTAATCGGCAATGGAACCCCAAGGTTTCAGATTTTGGACTTGCTAAACTCTTGAATTCTGAGCGGAGCTATGTCACCACCCGAGTAATGGGGACAACTGGGTTAGTATGATTTTGTAATATTTCAGTTCTTTTATGACTGGAATATGTGAGTGTTTAAGATTTTAAAGGTCCAAAAGATGTTGATCAATTCTCTCCTTTTTCTCATTTCATAGTTATGTTGCTCCAGAATATGCCTGCACTGGTATGTTGACTGAGAAGAGCGATGTTTATAGCTTTGGAATACTGATCATGGAGATAATTACTGGGAGAAGTCCTGTTGATAATAGTAGACCACAAGGAGAGGTTAGAGACTATTACCAACAAGAATCAAACGTTCAGAGATTATTTCTGTCGCCAATGTCTCTATGGGGTTCACTTTTTTTTTTTATCCTGACTACTATGATAATTGCAGGTAAAAGTAGTAGAGTGGTTGAAAACAATGGTTGGGAATCGAAAAGCTGAGGAAGTAGTTGATCCCAAACTCCCTGAGATGCCATCTTCAAAGGCTCTAAAGCGTGCTCTGTTGGTTGCTCTTCGATGTGTTGATCCTGATTCAACAAAAAGGCCTAAGATGGGACATGTGATCCACATGCTTGAGGCAGACGACCTTTTGTTCCGTGATGTATGTTCTTTTCCTCTTTTGTAACTCAACATTGAATTTAACTGGACCAAGATCAAGATGATTCAACATTTCATGAATTTTTACATCATTCTCTTATTTTATCTCTCTGCAGGAACGCCGGATTGGAGGAGAATCATCCAGCTCTCATCGTGATTTTATACAAGAGCATAAGGACTCAAATTCTGATAAAAAGCCTGTAGGCAGAGGTACCACTGACCAATCTCAAGATGATCATAGTAGGAATCAGCACCAACCCACTAGGTAGAGATAAAGCTGAGATAGTCAAGTGGTTAGCAATTTTATTCCCCCCAACAGATTTTGGGTCCTTGGTGGTTTCTCGATAGTTGTTTATTTCCATATCCATGTGAAGAAAATATCATGCTTTTTTTTTTTTTTTTTTTTGTTGTTGTAATTTTTGTAGTTACACATGTATTTCCCCAACTGGTTTTGGCCATGATAACTTGGGAATCATTTGTAAATTATGATTCTTATTCCTATAAAATTCAAAGTCATTGACGTCTTTGTGTCCACCAGACAAAGCAGGATAAGCATTGCATAATGTAGGCATTACATTGTAGGTATTCATAATTTAAAACCAGGTACTTTTGTCTCCAGCACCTTCTGTTTGAGCACGGAATGCTGGTCCCATAACTACTTACTAGCATTTAGCATTATCGCTGGCCCCAATTAGATGTTTATGAGCACTGGTCCTACCATCCAGCTACTTTGTTGGAAGCAATTATATTGCATCAGCATCACTGCCGGCTTAACACTTTGGATGCTTGTGCAAAATAGACTTGCTGTTCACCCAATTAATTGCAACTGCTTCTGCAACTTTTAGTAAATACGGCATAAATTTCCTAGCTGAACTGGGAAAATTTTTGGTGTAGTTGGTTCTCAAAAAGATTGGTGAACCAAGGAAATCGTAGACAAGTTTGATCATGCCAAGTTCACTTGTTTGTGAGACTAAATTAGATTGATCATTGAGTTTGGGAAATTTTCTCAGGCGAACTTGGTCTGAAAAGAAAAGGTAAACCAAGTTTGGTGTGTGAATAATCATACGCTTCAATCTTGTTTTTCTGCCAAATGGAATTTATGAATATTTGTGGTTGGAGCAGCCAGAAGGGAAGGCAAGGGAATTGATAATGCAAACAGGTTTCACTATCAATGCCACTACACATATTTGTTTGTCCTCAAACCTCAACAAATGGCACTGATTGCGAATTGACTTGGAATGTATTTTGGAAACACCCCTTTTTTTATCGGTTTGTTTTTTTCTTTCTCTTGTCTTTTTTGCCTGACCTTTTTCATTGAGCTTTGGCTGCCTCCATCTTTTATTAATGGATAGTTGGTTCCTGGACTTTTTCCCAAAATGCCCCTAATTAAAAAATTATTTACTAAAATGCCTCGTTTCCAAACTATTACCTCAATCACTTGTTAATGACTAAACGATGATTTAGTCGACTAAAACACTTATCGGCTTGTTTTTAACTTCTTGTGATTTGATCGACTAAGCTATCGACTAAATCATAAAAAAACAAAAACAAAAGGTTAAAACTTTGGAAGGCCATAACTTTTGGCCGGGAGTCAAATCAAGTGATTCTTTTTTTGATTCTACATAACTTTTTTGAGATTTATGCATTGACATAAAAATTAACTTCCGATTTAATGAAGAGAAAGGAGAAAAAACAATTGATTCTTTATTGCCCAGGAGATACTAACAATTCATTAAATATAATTAAGTGATTCTTATATATATAAATAAATAAATAAATAAATATATATATATATATATATATATTTAATGAATTGTTTCCTTTTATTTGATGTTTTCTTTTTTATTAGATCACATAATATCTTCTACACAATAATGATAGGATATGTGTGTGTGTATATATTTAATGAATTGTTAGTATTAACATGAGTTGTTAATATTTAATATATATATATATATATATATATTTAATGAATATATATATATATATATATATATTAATAATATGTATTTTGAATATATTGTATTTTGAAAATCCAATAATTAATAATATGGATTTTCTTAGATTGGAATATCATGTTATACGAGCCTCAAAGTATCGAAACTAAATTTGTGGGGCTTGATTTTCAAAGTATCCCTCCCCGTAACATAACAATTAATCTTGGATTTTCAAAATACAATATATTCAAAATTGAGATTATCTCTCTATTAATAATATGGATTTTAAAAGAAAAGAGAAATAGAAAAAATATCGACACTATATTTGTGGGGCTTGATTTTAGGGGAATAATAGCGTTTGGAAGTTATGCATGAGATCATATGTTGCAAGAGAATATTAATATTAAAATGGAATTGATGCCATTAAATTTTTTGGGGCTTGATTTTAGGGGAATAATTACCTCATCTACAAAAAAAAAAAAAGGTGATTATTCTTTGAAGTTTGAAGTTTAATTTCAACATAGAGTCAAGGAGGGAAGGAGAACCAACTAACTTAATTAGGGCATGGTTTTACGATTGATCTTTTATAAGATAAAATAAAAGGTTAGGGGGTTCAATTTAGATTTTGAATTATCCATATTATGTGATCTATATTATGCGGGAAATACTAACAATTCATTAAATATATATATATATATATATATATTATGTGATCCATATTGTGGGGAAATACTAACAATTCATTAAATATATATATACACACACATATCCTATCTTTATTGTGCGGGAGATATTATGTGATCTAATAAAAAAAAACATCAAATTAAAAAAAAACAATTCACTATATATATATATATATATATAAATCACTTGATTATATTTAATGAATTGTTAGTATCTCTAACGCAATAATAAAGAATCAGTTATTTTTTCTCCTTTCTCTTCATTAAATCTAGAAGTTAATTTTTATGTCGGTGCATAGATCTCAAAAAGTTATGTGGAATCAAAAAAGAATCACTTGATTCATACTCCCGAACCGTAAGTTATGGCCTTCGAAGTTTTAACCTTTTGTTTTTTTTATGATTTAGTCGACTAAGCTATAAGATCTTAGTCGACTAAATTGAGGAAGTTTAAAAAAAAAAACGAGCGCGTTTTAGTCGACTAAACCAAAGCAGATTGAGAAAAGTTTGGAAACAAGGGCATTTTGGTAAATAGTTATTTAATTAGGGGTATTTTTTTTAAAAAAAAGCCTTGGTTCCTCACTGTAGAAATGCATCTCGTGTGTATGTCTTTTTGGGAGTTAAAAATTTGAACCAGAGGATACTAAATTTTTAAATTTTATTTCTCTTTTATTTTAAGAAATTAATTGTCAAATAAATATATATTAAACGGCAACTTCAAAGTGTAAAAACTGGATTTTAGATTTTAAGAGGTTCAATTACATGATGAATATGTAGTCCCTCGATCTATTCTTTTGTTAGCATATTAACACACCCCGCTTTTTGGTTCGATATTCCCATCACATCATGCAATGTTTTTAGTCCATAATTTATCACCAAATGCCCCCTATATATTACTCCCTTTGGTCTTAAATATAAAATAGAATTAACTTTTTTTTAGAAAAATTAAGGAAGGTAAATAAGTTACTTAATTATATCATATACTTCAAACTAATTATATATCAGTTTATTAGCCAAACTAATTAATTTTTTAAAAATAAAAATAAAAATATTCTAAAGTAATTTAATTAATTTCCTTAATGTCCATAAAAAAGTCAACTTTATCTTATACTACGTATAAGTTATTTTTTACAATTTGTTACTCTTTTGAATGCTAAAACTTCAAAACATCTTAAAAATAATTGAGCAAAATTACCCAAGCAAAGAATAAAAGCTAATCTGAAAACTACATGAATACAAAAATACTCCAATGGAATATTTTGTGATGTCGGCAGGCATGTTAATTTTTTCCCCCAATAAATCATCCTTCTTTTAGTGAATGTAAGATTATTAGTCTATTATTATTTCCTGTGATCTAGGTAACGGGCTACTGCATGTTATGAAAGTCAACCGTTGACTTTGTTATGCACAAATGCACAATAAGTAAAGCTTTTTGTCAGATAGTGGACTTTGGCAACTCATCATGACACGGTTTTAACTTTTTATCCTAGTGGGACCCCCAAGACCTAAAGTAAGCCCCCACCAGCCCCATCCTTCCATTTGTCCCAAAAATAAAAATTCTTAATTTAATCCGTAGCTTTTATGTTACACCTTATCACTTTGATCTTATTTATAAGTTTACTTTAACTAAAAAATTTGATCATATTTATAAAGTCTAGGTTTAAACGTAACAAATGTGATTGTGACAATTTTACTTATATTAATGGTACCCATGAAGATATAGAGAGAAAAAGCAGGTTCAAAAACACTCAACCATAAATGAGAGTAAAATTGAAAATTTACCCCTATAATCATTGAGTTAACTACCTCCTTGGTATGTGAGATTTGATCAAAATAAACTTATAAATAGAATCAAAGTGGTATGTTCGATTCTTTGTTCCACGTCTTAATCGTATTTTTGCTAGTATACTTGTTTACGGCGGAAAAAGAAATAAAGCTCTTTCTTCATATTTATGGTCTTTATTATAAGCGCACCAACTAACAAGTGTATATGGTCCTTTTTATAAAGCATTTGTTTTGTTCACAATGAGCATTAATTATTATTTTTATGTATGCCTATAATTAATAATAGTAGTGAGTGCGAGTAATAATTAATATGATATTAGAGTTTAACGCAATTAGTAGGGGTAATATTGGAAGTTACTTAAATTATAGGGCAACTTTATTGACATCAACTATTTTTATTAGTTTGTGAAAATTGTTAGTTGGTACCTTATAATAAAGATCGCGCATGGAGTACTTCAAAAGCTGAAAAAACTTATAAAAAACTAAAATAAACATGCACTAGATTTTATGTTTCATTCTTAATTTTTAGTTTAGTGTTTGTTCTTTTGTTAGTTCACTTTATTGGGGGAGAGGATGTCTCCACTAACCCCTTTTTCCACATAATTTCTCTACCATTAGATTTGCTTTTAGTAGTTGAGATTTTATACTATATTAAAAATTTTATTGTCATATTAAATATTAAATTATAATAATATTTTGCCAAAATAAATCTCAACTATTAAAAACCAATCCAATAGTTGAGAAATTACATGGAGAGGAAGTCGGGAGAGGTATTAGTAGAGAGACTCATTTACTTTTAAGCCTATGACTATGTTCCATTTTACTTTTAATTAATTGTCTTTATGTCAAAGCATAAACTCTAAAATGGAAAAATCCTCTTGTGTACTAGGGCTGAGCATGGAACCCATAACCCGGTGAGCCCCCCACAACCAAATGCAATTGGGTCATTTTGAGCCCGCCCAAAAAAAGCCCATAACGGGTTGGGTTAAAATCCATTTATTTAAGACTTAAATGGGCGGGTATGGGCGCACCTTCGGCTACCCAAACCCGCCCATTTAGTTATATATATGTTTTTTATTAACTATATGGATACTTGGACAATGATACGCTACATCATCATGAAATATCCATTCCCCATTTAACCATTCCCCCACTTGGAGTTTGAAATCAAAATTATGTTATGATAACACTTGTCTAAATTTAGATTCTTTTTGTGTGAATTATGATTATTGAATTTTGAAGATTCATATTTCAGAATTTATAATGATAAATTTGGGTGAATACTTAATACTTATATATATTTTTCTCCAAAAAAATAAACATCAAATGTAAATGGGTTCTACGGTAAAACCCGCCAACCCGCCCAACATGGGTTAGAATGGGTTGAGGTATGGGTATGGGCTAACCCATACCCATTCAAAGTTAAATGGGAGGGCTATAGGTTTAGGTATGGGCATTGCCGCCGCCATATCTTCTGCGCTCTCTTTTTAAAACTTCTTTTTAATAAAAAAGATGGCTAAGCCCAAAACAAAAAAGAATTTATTTAATTCCAAAGAAGGGCCTACGTAGTTGGGGCCTCATGAAGCTTCCAACACGCTACACAAGACTGAGCCTCGGCCCCTACAATTTGTTCTTTTGTGATTTGGACCACAATTCTGTACTTTCCTTCCTTTACCACAAAAAGAGTCTCAGAAAAATCAGCCCAATCCACAAGCTATTGACTTTTTTGACTTTCGTCTTTTCCCCTATTGGCCTTTTTTTTTAAAAATAAAATAAAATGAAAAAGACTTCCCTTTGCCTGTCATTATTCAATGTACTCGTATTATTTTAGTTCATTGAAGAATGAAAACTAAACCAACTGTTTTATAAAGCAATTGGGTTAAGTTGCTTGTTTTCTTCACGGAAGCTTAAGGTCCATCGGTGGTAGCATTAACTAATCTTCTTACATTGTAGACTTTTTGAAAAGGTTTTAATGCTGGCCATGAGACCATTTCCATACATACTGCTAATTATTGAATTCCTAGTTAGATGTTTAAAAAACTCAATTAAATGTTGTGTTAGAGTTGGTGATTTGTTTAAGTTGCTTGTTAATTCAAGGTCTGACAGTTTTATTTTTCTTGCTCGTACCATTTTGATTGACTTATGACATTTGGAATAATAAATTCTCTTACATGCAAAGCTACGGTTGTTTTTAATGACGACATAGAATGGTACAAGAGGGATTCTTAGATTTCTTAATAAATGCAAATAATAATTCTTAACACTTAAGGTCACTATTGCACATTGGCAACAACAACAAAAAGTCAATATAGCAATTTTTCCAAGTATAAATAAGAATACAATACTTTCGATATAATAAAAAAAGAAGAAAAAAAAGAAGAAGAAGAATACGATACAACATACTCCTTCCGCTTTTAATTTTAGAACAATATTTAAGAGTTGGTTTTGGTCTTAATTATAGGATAACATTCTAATTTTTGTCAATTTCTTCTTAAAATACCTCTATTTTATTCTCACAAGTGTGTTTAGTTTTTAGTGAATATATGTATGTGAGTGTGAAACTTTTAAATTGTTGGATTTTAATTTATTTATCAATCAACTGACATTAATTTGCCAATATATATATATATATAGACACACACACATATACATACATATATACACATTCACACACATATACAAACACACACATGACACATGCATACATACATATATAAAGACTTATAGATATATATACATATACATATGTGTGTGTAGATATATGTGTAGATACATATATATGTGCGTGTGTATCTATATGTATACATATACACACATACATATATATGTATATATAACAAGACCGTTATTTCAATTAGAAAGCGTGTAAAAAGAGAAGTTCTAGATCAGAGAGGTATGTGGCGGAGGCTCTTGATTCACTTTTACTTATGTCATTTTAAATTTATGTAAGGGTATTTTAGGAAAATGAGTAAAATTAACTAATTTAACTTTTTTCCTTAATCTCTCCAAAATCATTAAATATGTCCTATAATTAGAACCGGAAGGAGTAATACAAATGTTCTAAAACTAAAATAAGGTTATTATTTCCATTACTAAAATTTTGTCGTTTTCATAATACAAATCGAACTATGATTTAATTTTCATTTTAGAAAAGGTAATAGTAGTTTTTTTCGTTCAAGTTACACAATATTATTTCTTTTTGCAAAATCAAAACAAAATGTTTGCATACAGTATAGGCCTGAATGCATAAAGAATATACTGCATTTTTTTTGCCAACTAAAGACTATAATTTATTAAACCAAGTATCATAACTAGTTATAATTTTGTGGGATATATTTAATTTATAAGATGGTGTATCGAAGATTCAATTATAATCATTCTTGAAAAAAAAATTCAATTTATAAATCAGTGGTGTGTATATTTTATTTCAGCATGTTTTGATAATTTAATAAATCAAAAAAAAAAAAAAAAAAAAAAAAAAAAAAAAAAAACTCCTCTAGTCTTATTAGTTATTTATAAGCAATTTTATCATACTTCACGCATATCAAGAAAACATTAAACTCCGTTAATTCTTTTGATCTTTAACATGAGGCAGTTAACTTTTTTTAAAGAAATTAAGAAACTAAATAAGTTACATTAAAGTATTTATATTTCAAGAAAATCTTATATAAATACTATTTGAATTTGTAAAACCCTCGGATGCCTTTGAACTTGTTAAATGACTTAAACGTATTAAGGGCCATATAGGGATTTACAAATTTAGGTAAATTTATCCGTTTGCTCTTAGCTTTAAATAAATTAACAAAAATAAAAATGACCCTCATCTAAGGACCACCGCAACCGTTTGGAATTCCGGCTATGGTTTTTTTTTTTTTTTGGGGGGGGTGGGGTTTTTTTTTTTTTTTTTTAAAAAAAAAAATCATTGAAAGTGAGGGAGGTGGGGTTCAAACCTCATAAGGCCAAGTGGGGCCCAACCCTTGGGCTATTTGGTTTCTTATATATATATATATGCATCAACAAATTATATATATTTTTTAACATTTTTTCTATCAACAAACACTTTTATAAATCCTATTTCGAACTTGTAAATGTCATTAAAGAATTTGTAAATGTCATTGAAAGATTTGTAATAATCCACTTTTACTTGTTGTTCCTCGGCGACAAGCCAACTCGTATTTGCCATTGAAAGATTTGTAATAATCCACTTTTATTTGTTATTCCCTCGGACAAAAAATGGAAAATCTCAAAAAACAACTCGTAATTGTCATTGAAAAATTTGTAAATGCCATTGAGAGATTTGTGGTAATTCACTTTTATTTGTTGATGGAAAAAATATTGAGAAGAATATATATATTTGTTAATGCATATATGAGGTGGGGGGGGGGGAGTGAGGGGTTCAAACCCCACCTCCCTCACTTACAATGAATCTTGTTTTTTTTTTTTTTTTTTTTTATTTTAAAAACCCACCTCCCCCCCCCCCCCCCAAAAAAAACCATTACCGGAATTCCAACAGTCGGTGTCGGCGGTTGCAGGCCGGCCACGGTGGTCCTCCGGTGAGGGTCATTTTTATTTTTTTTAAAATTTATTTAAAACTAAGGGTAAAAGGATAAATTCACCCGAATTTGTAAATCCTATATAGTTCTTAATACCTTTAAGTCCCTTAACAAATTTAATAGATAGCTGGGGGCTTTACAAATTCAAATAGTATTTATATAGGATTTTCCCTTATATTTATCATCTAACTTCTAAACTGATATATAATTTAATGATACACAACATATGTTATGATTAAGTAGTTTATTTAGTTTTCTTAACCTTTTTAAAAAGTTAACAACTCTTATACTAAAAGATCGAGGTGTGTGTATATATATTGGCAGTAGGATATATATCATGCTACCGTTTTTTTTTTTTTTTTTATCAAAGAATATTATATTACCTCATGAGAACTTTCATATAATAATAACTTAAGCAACATTATAAATTCATATAAAAAATATTCTGTGTCCTAAAAATTAGAGGAAAAATGTTCTTCTCTCCCTCTATTTAGCACTAGAGGAAAACTTTCATGTCCTTTTCCTCTGGCCAAGTTGGAAAAGGAAAGAAGAAATTTGACCAACTTTTGGTGGCGCGTTAGTTATTTAACAATTATTAATTTTTATTGTTAGGTTGATTGAAATGTCAACGGAGACTATACTTCAGACAGAGCAATAAACACTCCCATTCCGGGTCCCCTGACGGCCTTAGCCAAATTAAAACTCAGTAATCGTCAACGCCAAAGCGAAGAACACAAGAGAGTGAGACTGCCAAAAACTCATTCAGGGTTCACAGATACCTCACCGATCCTCCACCAAAAGATCAATAAAGTTTCATTTCAATTCACGGGTCATCAAGCGTTTTCCAGTTCAAAAGCCTCCTGTAGAAAAGTTCACAAGCCTCGCTTAGACCACACCTACCAATACCAACGCGTCAATTTCTGCTCCTCTTCCTTCTTCTTCTCCCTCAAAATCTTACCTTTCGTGTGTTTGGATCTCAAAGAGGCCTTTTTTAGTCAGACATGTCTGTGGAATCAGCCTCTTCTTCTGATCATATCGTCAGAGCCGTGCCCACCCATGGTGGACGCTACGTCCAGTATAATGTGTTTGGTAATCTCTTCGAGGTGTCAAGGAAGTATGTCCCTCCGATTCGGCCCGTGGGCAGAGGCGCTTACGGTCTCGTTTGGTAAGAAATTTTGTGGGATTCTGCTGAGTCTGTGTGTATCTGTTGTTTGGGGATGAATCCAGGGTTGTTACTATTACTTATGTTTTAACATGGTCTGAAAGTTGGAAGATAGCTTCTACTCTTTGATCAAACTGCTGGTTTTGTGTTATGAGTAGTAGGTTGAGTTCAAAAGTTTGTAAAGATCGTATATTTGAGAGACTGGAATCTTCATTACTTACTTCGTTGATCCTTGATTTTGTCATGAAATTGCGTATGATGTGATTAGCGATGTCTGTTTGTTGTGCGAATGAGAACTCAAGTGGTGGTTATTTGATGACAAAGACAATTTTTTTAAGCTCAGGTGTAACATCTAAAATTTTGATCCATTGCTTCTTGTATATGGGTCCTTTGGTTCCTTATGGACGACGTGCTAAATCTTAATGAGGTGTCCGAGCTAAATCATTTGGCGACCTTAATTATCCATAGAATTTGTTCATCATTATCGGCTGAGTAGAATATGTTAGCAGAAAAAGAAGGCTGGAATTTAGTCATGTGGGATTAATTTAATTCTATTTTACGCGTCAAGGATTATGCGTTAAAAAGTCTTCTTATTTATATGTTAGTGATTAGTCGACATCTTATATTGCTTGGTTGGTTATTTGGTTGGAGCTATAAAGTAGGATCATACCCAATGTTCTCTTTGTCCCTTTTTGTTACATTTGATAGTTCAAAGTGGTTATTGTATCCTGCTGTTGCATACTAGAAGTTAGATATCTTACGGTCTTCACGCGTCTTTAGTCAAATTCTTAGAAGATTTTAGATTATTCCCCCTATTCTCTTCTTTTATGCACATAAGGCTCCATCTTCGTTATGATTAAAGAAAATATTATCGTGGTAAAGCAAATCATTAATTCAGTAATTGTTAAGAGAATTATTCTCCTTTATGTGTTTTCTTGGTCGATAGAGTAAGAACTGCATACGATGATAAAAAGGTTTTCCATTTGTTACTGATACACTCAGCCTCCCAAGTTGTCAGCTAACGAAATTATTATTGGCATCTGCTTGGAATATTATCTTTATTGAATCCATCTTTTCTGTTTGACAATCATTTACTAGTGCAAATTCTATCCTTAAAATTGCATGTACAAGCATGGCATGATTGACTGAAGGTTCAATAGTCAAGATCAGAAACAATTTTTGTTTTTTCGGATTGAGCGCTCTATAGGCATAACTTATCTAAACAGTTCCTTTCAATGGCCAAAGGAGGGGAAAAGTTTTACACGTTAATCTTATGTGAGGAAATAGCCAAAATTTGACTCCTCAACCATTCCAAAGTTTATGAAAGCAGTAAATCTTTGAGTGAATGTAAATTTGGGGATATGCTTTCATATCTTTTCCAATTTCCTTCCTGTTGTCTAATTAAAGTGTTAATGCTACAATTCTTGAGTTTAAATGTAGACCATAATGGAATCATTCTTTTGGTATCTCTGTGCTCAGGTGATATTTTAAAACTGAGGATCATGTGTGTGTGTTTTGGATGGTTTCTTATAATTTTGTGTTTGACAAGAATGTTTTTTTCCTCATTATGTGACTTAGATTCTGTTATCAACCATGTGAGGGACAATATTATTTTTTCATTTCCTTCAGTGCTGCTGTGAATGCGGAGACACGTGAAGAAGTTGCCATTAAGAAGGTTGGCAATGCATTTGACAACAGAATAGATGCCAAAAGGACCTTACGAGAAATTAAACTTCTTCGACACATGGATCATGAAAATGTAATTTTGGCTAAATTGTTTCATGTATTTTCACAAACAGACATCATTTTCGTCTTTGGCATTCTTTTGTTTGTTTTGACTATGGCTGTTAAGGGAATGCTGATTTTCCATTTCTGTCATTTTGAATTCTATTTAACTTACAACTGCTTCATCTCTTTATTTACTTCAAAATATATGCAATCAAACTAAAATTCTCCAAATGTAACTAGTAATGGAGGACCTTTTAAGTATATCAACTAAATATTTATCTGAACTTAATATGCTTTATTGATGATAACTTGCTTTTTTTCAATACAAGCTATGCTTTGTAGTATCCATAAATATTGTGGGACATGTTATTAAAATCAATTTACACCTTCTAATAAATGAAGCCTTTTAGACTGAAGCTGTCCTGGACACAAAAAGGTTTCTTGGTTGAGTATTCATCTTTGCACTTTGATATTACAGTCTTATTTGAATTCAACCTGCAAATTATGCTTATTGCTCAGTTATTTATCGAGTGCAGGTGATGGCCCTCAAAGACATTATACGACCTCCACAGAGGGAGAACTTCAATGATGTATACATGGTTTATGAATTAATGGACACTGATCTGCATCAAATAATACGTTCCCATCAACCATTGACTGATGATCATTGTCGGGTCAGCCCTTTGATTTTTTTATTGGAAAATGATTTTTGGTGTCCACTTTGCATCTATTGATTAATTATTTGAAAGAACTCATCTTAGCTACTTTATTTTGTCTTTCAGTCACTTGATTAACGCATTCTCCTTTTGCTGTGTTGCCGCCAAGGCTGTTCACATATAAGATGCAAAAGGAAAATAATTAAGTAGTGATGCAGGACTTTCCTAATTTTCTAAAATACTGCTTACACGTTTATGGTAATTGGTAAGCACTGCAACCAAATGACCACTGCTCCATCTGAGTTTAACTGGGCCTATTTAAACTTTTGTCTGTTAAGACAGTTGTTTGTGTGGTATATTCTTATGGCAAAGTCAAGAATCAAAATTTATGTGAATGGTACAAATAGAAATGTTCAGGATGTTTTGAACTAGAGTTTTTTGTTAGACAAATAAATTCTGGTCACTACAAAATGTTTGGGGATGCTCGCTCCAGATATATCATTTATGCGGTTCTTGATTTGGGGTATCATTTTAACTTGCACAGTGTCTCTACCTGATTAGTTGTTTTATATTTTGCATATTACTATCTCCGGTGTCAAATATAAGATCTAGTTGACTTTTTTGAGGAGATTAATAAAGCTAATTAAATTACTTTAAAGTACTTATATTTATCATTTTTTCCTCAAATTAATTTGTCGACTTGTAAACTAATATATAATTTAATTATATACAACATATATATGATTAAGTAACTTATTTAGCTTCCTTAATTTTTCAAAAAAAAAAAAAAAAAAAAAAAAAAAAAAGTCAATTAGGTTTTCATATTTAGGACTGGAGGTAGTAGATTCCATATTACTGGGATGGAGGATCAATAATAAGTGGGGAGATTAATGGAGGATCAATAATAAGTTTGTACGGTCAAAGCATATTACTAAGTTTTGGATTGTAAATATAAAGGGAGAGGGTCATAAAACTTGAGCACCTCTCTATGAAAAGTGAGAGTAATCTTACTTGAAGGAAAATGTATGCCTTACTATTTATATGTGATCCTATTTACTTCTACTTTTGTTGTGAGTAACGCCAAATATGCATGGGATTATGTAACGTAGATATTAAATGTATTTATACTTTCGGTCTTACAGCCATTGATAAGATCTATATCTATTTTTCCAGTATTTCCTGTATCAGTTGTTGCGGGGTCTAAAATATGTACATTCAGCAAATGTTTTGCACCGTGATCTAAAGCCCAGCAATTTGCTCTTGAATTCCAATTGTGACCTTAAGATTGGAGACTTTGGTCTTGCTAGAACTACATCTGAAACTGATTTTATGACCGAGTATGTGGTTACTAGATGGTACCGAGCTCCAGAGTTGCTTCTTAATTGTTCAGAATACACTGCGGCCATTGATATATGGTCTGTGGGTTGCATCCTTGGTGAAATCATGACAAGACAACCTCTCTTCCCTGGCAAAGATTATGTTCATCAGCTGAGACTGATCACAGAGGTATTTGCAAGGGAACTAACACAAAATTTCTTGTTTCTCACTTGAGTTGTAAGCACATCCTAATTGTTTTTATTTGATAAAAGATTCTGATTTAGTCATTAAAAAGAAAAAAAGATTCTTCTTTTAGATAATCCATTTGTCAAAAGCATTATTTGACTGAATTCTTAAGTTCGTGTTTCAAAGCTTGATTTATTGTCTTAGACTCTTAGTCATTGGTTCCTTGATTGGTTTATAACCGTCGGGGTCCTTTTCTTCAATTGGCCACGAGTTTCTAGAGCATTAGTTGATAGTTGACAAGAGTTTGGGAGGGTCACTAGTTGAATGCAGATTCTGAATTTTTGGTAATTTAAAAGTAAGGAACAGGGGTAAAGCAGACTGAGAAATTCCTATGTGGAGCCGGTCAACACGCATCATGTCTGGAATTAGAAAAATGAGCCCAAAGTTCAAGTTTTGAACATAAATAGAATTTACATGCTTTATTCTCTAGCAGAAGCTGCCGACCATGCCATAATTTGTCAAAAAAACATTGAATATTATGTCTGTACCCCTTTTCCTTTTCTTATGTTCTTTGGATTATAAGGAGATTACCAATATCAGCAATGGATATGGAGTGAGTAAAGGGAACTGTGTAGGTGAAGTGAGAGTTTCCAGCTTCCTCCCATAAAAATTTGCAAGATTCGATCCGGGTCTTGCACAATGCTTTTGTTGGCACTAACATGTTTTATTCTTTAGCATGCTTTGGTATCTTAGGCTCAACTAATTATTAGTCAGGCATGTCTCTAGGTTTAAAGTCGAAAAAAGGATGACAAATTTCCTTGCTTTTTAAAGCTCATAGGGTCACCTGATGATGCCAGCCTGGGGTTTCTACGTAGTGACAATGCCCGGAGATACGTAAGACAGCTTCCACAATATCCAAAGCAACCATTTTCTTCTAGATTTCCAAATGTATCTCCTGGTGCTGTTGATTTGCTAGAGAAGATGCTTGTCTTTGATCCAAACAGGCGTATTACAGGTAAAATGGCTCTTTCTGATTCTATTTTACTAAATAGGGACAGGTTATTATCCTTTTGCAATAATCTTTAATAAATTATGGCTTTTCTGTATCAATAATTTATCGACGCTACCTTATCGTATGATTCTTTGCAGTTGATGAGGCTCTGTGTCATCCGTACCTGGCACCTCTCCACGATATCAATGAGGAACCTGTTTGCCCGAGACCATTCAGTTTTGATTTTGAGCAACCAACATTCACTGAAGAAGATATCAAGGAACTTATCTGGGGGGAATCTGTGAGGTTCAATCCGGATCCCCCAATTCACTGACATTTTGCATTCTCTGCCTTCGTTGTGTATGCTTTTAGTGAAATTCTGGATGGTTTAGATGGAAGCTCGTTAGTGCTCCAAAAGAGATGATATAAATATAAATTGTTAGTACAGATTGCTGGGAGTTGTCTGTGATTCATTCAACTCTCATCTCAAATTCTTGTATGTTTGTAATATTTAGATCTAGCGTTCTACTCAAAGGTTTTCACAGAATATTTAAGAGCGCCCACTTCTTGTTTTACTGCCGAACTCGTATCCTTGGGCTAGACTTAAGACCATACATGATTGCAGTGAACTGGTGCTGAACGTATTGGTTGGTTTGTTTGAAATGTTTCTGAAAATTTCCTTGCCCTTTCTATTTTCATTTTTGTTTTGCCATCTTCAAGCTGAAGCTAGAAGAATCTGTAGAGAAGTTCTGTTAGCAACACGCAGCTAAAATAATCTCGAATAATCTTATTTAGCATTGAAATAGCAGAGCATATGGCCAAGTACAATGAAAAGTCTCTTCTCTTTCATGTTTCAACTTGAACAATGCCTTCTAGTCCTGGATAACAATACAGCACACATATACTAATACGTTTTAAAAATCTGCTTATAACTTGTGCATGTTTGATGCTGTTAAAGCATTTCTTAAGCTCGAAGTTATCAATGGGTAGACACTCCCCTGGAAGTTGCAAGGTGAGAGTTTCTCCGGGGCCTGATACGGTAACAAGTGACACGGCGTGACTCCACTTGTCATTCCTTCAACATTCTTGCATGACCATGAAGGTTTCTTGGCCCCAACTGCGATCCCGTTTGTGACGTTGGTGATACAGATTCCGGGGAAGGGGTCAAGGTTATTCTACTGTTACTCTTATACAATATATCGCTATATTTTACAACGCTGATTTTTACGTAAAAAAAGCTGTCGGATACTTGATTTAAGATAAAATTTTTAGTCTCTTAGAGAATGTATCAATTTCCATATTTGCGGAAATGGATTTCCACTGGACGGAAAAATAATCAGTCTTTTTTAGACTGAAATTTTCTTGAGCAGAAAAACTCCTAAATGATATTCTTGTTTTTGTTTTGTCAACCTAAAATATTTGATGCTTTGAACCTACTTCTACGAATTTAAAAAAATCGTAATACTTTTATTTTATATTTTTTTAAATTCAACCGATTAAAAATGATAAAAAAATTTACACTTGATAAGTAGTTCACCTTTCTTTTTCTTTCATGCAACGTAACGTATTTATTTCTGTTAGCTGATGGCCAAGACTTGTCCGAACGTGGTTTAGGCAAAGAAGCCCCCATGTCCAAGTTATTCCTGTTTACTTGTTTAGTAAGCTAAAATAAAAAATTAAGCATCTTGGTGAAATCAGTCAAGCAGTTTTTTATAATTTGTGCGTGGAGTTGATTATTCAACCACATCAATATATTATGAACCTTATAATATATCCTGATCGCATTGTTCATGCAACTATTCCTGGCAATTCATTTACTCAAGCAGCCTATTCCAAAGGAGAGTTTAAAAACTCCTCTGAAATTTTTTCCAAGAATAAATGGAGAACTTTGTCTTCTGAAAACAAAAACCTCTCTAATACCAAACCCAATGCTTCTTTCTCTCCTAAATTTCCCATTTTCATTTGTTCCCATAACTCTCTTCCTTCTGCTTCAAAGACTCACTTGCTAAACCATCAATCATATTCACCATCTTTGATTAACACTGATTTTCCATCTGATTGGGCTAATCAAATCAAAGTTGCTTGGAAGAATGCAGTAGAACAGATTGAAGAAGCCTCTGGCGAGTTTATTCTCTATGTTCGAAAGGTGTTCGACTCAAATCCATATCTGTATAACGTGGTTATTCCAGTAGGTGGTACATTAACAGCAGCTCTAATAGCATGGATTGTGATGCCTCGCATTTTGAGGAAGCTTCATGAATATTCAATGCAAAGTCCTGCTGCATTATTTCTTGAGGGAAGCATATCTGGTGAGCTAGTTCCTTATGAGAAAAGCTTTTGGGGTTCTTTGGAGGATCCTGTGCGATATTTGGTTACCTTCATGGCATTCTCACAAAGGTTAGTGACTTGCTTCTTTTCATTTTAAGGGTTTGTATTATACTCCCTCTCCCGATCTTTAATATAACAAATATTTACCTAATGTGATAAAGTTAAGAAAATTAGTTGAGTTAGTTAATATAACATTTTTTTAAAAAAATAAAAAAATTTGGACAGCAGGCTTATGCCTGCCTGAAGAGTGTGAGGATTGAACTCCAGACTTAGTGTCACAAAGGGCACATCTAGTGCCACTAGGCTAAAAGGTCTTTGGCATCACATATATTTTTTAAGACACTCTAGAGATCTTCCTTAATTCTCCTATTCCTTGATTATTATTGAGGGGGCATTAATAGGGATGAATTAAGAAAATATTGATAAATATGAAAACTATGTCTTATATTCATGATTAAGATCAACTCTCTAAATATGTTTTGTATTAAGGACAGGAAAGAGTACATATATGTGTGTCTCTAAGCATGTGACAAATAAAAGCTTTGATCTGCAGTTGTGTAATGGTGGCTCCAACAATTTTAGCCTCACACCTTGCACAGGCTTGGAGGGGTGCGGTGATACTTTCATTTGTGTGGTTTTTGCATCAATGGAAAACAAATACTTTAAGGCACATTTTGTCTGGTCAAAGTTTACTTGGGCTTGGTCAAGATAAATTGGTTGCTCTAGACAAAGTTTCATCTGTTGGTCTGTTTGTGATTGGTATAATGGCTTTGGCTGAGGCTTGTGGTGTCGCTGTACAATCTATTGTAACTGTTGGTGGTATAGGAGGTATGCATAAACATTAAAATAGTCAGTCAAAATCTTCAGGATTAGAGTTTTCAATATATTCTTGTTACAAGACAAATTTTTGGATATATCCTTATGCAGGAGTTGCCACTGCTTTTGCAACCAAGGACATTCTTGGCAATGTATTTAGTGGCCTGTCTATGCCGTTTTCAGAGCCCTTTACAGTTGGAGATATAATCAAAGTGTGTCATTAATTGACTTGCTGCAATTTACTTTTTTTCTTTTTTTCCACTTCTTACTGGAACAAGTTATTTTCTTAAACATGTCACTGATGTGAGTTCTTCAAATTTCAAGATGCTTAAGTGCTTTGCAACAATAGTTTTAACCCTTGTATATTATATTTATCTGACAACTTTTCTGAGGAATTGAAGCAATTGTAGGCTGGCTCAGTAGAGGGTGAAGTGGTGGAAATGGGACTTACAACTACATCATTGCTGAATTCTGAGAAGTTCCCTGTTGTGGTGCCAAACTCACTTTTTTCCAGCCAGGTATATATTGCTTTCCTCTGTTCTTACTCGATCCATCATGCTATAGTATAATTCTGCTGTCTTCCCAAGGAAGGAAAAAAAAAAAAAAAAAAAATTGATATTGAGATTATCGTCTTTTCCATGAAAAATGGGTAGGTGATAGTGAATAAGTCTCGTGCTGAATATTGCGCCATCACATCTAAAATTCCATTGGAGATTGGCGATTTGAGTAGAATTCCAAGGATATCTGATGATATAAAGAGCATGCTTAAAACAAAGGAACTGGTTTTCTTAGGGAAAGAGGCTCCTTACTGTTATCTGTCACGCATTGAACGTTCATTTGCACAATTGACTATTGGATACAACATCAAGTACATGGTACGTACCTCTCTACAACAATTTCATGTCATGCTTATCTTGGCATTTAAAGTGCTTGTTTAACACATTCTAAGGATCACCATGTTTGTATAGAATATATTATCAGGTGTTTGTTTTGGTACAGAGCAAAGATGAGATGTATACTGCAGAACAAGATATCTTGCTGGCAGTAGTTGACATTATTAAGAAGCATGGTGGTGAACTTGGCCATTCTAGGCGTCACATGTCGTATCACTCCGAGTAACCTTTCAAAAAAAGAAAAAAAAAAACTTGTAAATGGAGATCGATATTTTCTTGTTCTCAAGATTTCAAGACTTGCTGCCTCTAATACTAAACTTGGGATATGTGATAAAAATAATAACTTTGTAAAACTTTCAAATGAAGATAAAAGACTACTTTGAATTGTGTAATTTCAATAAGAATAACAGAAATTTTAAAATATCTTTACTGTAAATTTGTTTGCCTGGTTCATTCTTGTGATAATATCAAATGAGACTTTTTCGCCATGCTTTGATGGATTAATTCCTTTTTGGTCACTTTCTCAAACTATGTAGTTGCTACTGAGAAGATAAGAAATAGAAGAATAAAATGCATTTAAAGACAACAATTATGAGATGCTCATTCTTCCTCGAATCTTAAATCTGCTTCACTAGGTTTCATCAAGGCTAAAAGTGGCATAAACTTTTTATTTCCATATTATTCTTAATCTTAACCCTCTATTTTTTCAACAATTTTACAAGTTAAAATACATAAACTCAGTGAGAGTTGACAGATTATACTGTAGATTTTTTTTTTTTTTAAAAAAAAACAGAGGACCCGAACGTGTTTCATGAGAAGCACAGCCAGAGATGCTTGCTGTCTCTCTGAAGGATAAATGGGGGAAAATTCCGTTGGGTCGGGACTCACTATGCTCTCTAATATGCACTGAATTTTTATTGCCTTGCAGCGCAATTCTGCTCCAAACGATATTTTGCATACCTGTCTGTTATTTTAGTCAGTTTTTTCTTCTTGGTTCTTTGCAAGTACTCAATCAAAGAAGCTCCCCAAGCCTAAGGTATAATTATTTTCAAATTCTTGCGGATTGAGTTTCTCTTTGCTTCTGTATAAAATATGCAGGACTTGTATCTGCACAACCAGATGGATGATTTCCACCTTTGTCATATAATGTAAATATAAACACAAGTTACAGTATTCTAAAAGCATAATACAAAAAATGATTAAGGAGCAAATTGGTCAACGAACTTTTTCAAATAACTTTTAAGTAGATCAAAAATATAAAAAAAAAAACTTCTAAAAATGTAGAGTAAGCACAACGCCGTTAGAAAAAAATAACGTATGTTATCTAAGGTATAAATTGGCTAAATAAATTTTACTCCAAGAGAGCCCAGCACAAAAAAGTTTTACTCTAGGAGCGCTCAGCATAAAAAAAATCCATGTGCAATCTACTCAAAATCTGACTGTTGTAAATCTTTACCCGGACCCTCCAACCATATGTATTGGGGTTAAGAAGAGTGAATGCAACAAAAAAATCAAAAACGTAACAAGTAGATCTAATTTTGAATAAGGATGGTGAGTTTTCAAAATTATTCGGTGCATGTGTAGATTGTGATTTTTAAGTGGACTAAAATATCTACTCGCTACATTTGTGTTTTTTTATTGCATTCACTCTTTCTAACCCAATGTACATGGTTGGGGGGTCTGGGCAAAGATTTGCAATAGTTGGATTTTGGGTGGATTGCAGATGGACTTTTTTATCTTTGGGCACTCATGAAGTAAAAGTTCGTTAGCCCGTCTGCACGTTAGATAACGGACGTTATTTTTTCTAATGATGTTGTGCTTATTTTACATTTTAAAAAGTTTTTTGATAGTTTTGGTTCACTTAAAAATTATTTTTTTGGCGAAAGTGTTTACGAGGTAAAAGTTTGTTGGCTAAATTGCCGATTAACCCTACAAAAAATCAAGGGAAATATATATATATATATATATAGAGAGAGAGAGAGAGAGAGAGAGAGAGAGAGAGAGAGAGAGAGAGAGAGAGAGAGAGAGAGAGAGAGAGAGAGAGAGAGAGAGAGAGAGAGGTGTATAAGATAGTAAAGATACCAGAAGTGTCAAGTATAAATAAAAGTTAGGAGGAAATCAATATTTTATCCGGAGTAACGAGTACTCATTGCCGTACATGCACTGTACTGGATCTCTGTAATGGCCTAATGGGGGATTTTTTTTTTTTTTTTTTTGGTTGGTAAAAGCCTAATGGGGGACCTTTTTTTTTTTTTTTTTTGGTAAGGCCTAATGGGGGACTTGATAACAGAAATATAATGATGTCAACTGGGAATATTAGGTAGAGACTAATGGGCCAGAAGAACTGTGATTACTGGGCTTAGGACAGAGTTATTATAACTTTTTTTTTTCTTAATCTCTTTAAAAAAGTTAACTAAATCTTAAATTTAGAAATGTTGTCAAAATTATTAGTTATATCTGGCCAATATTACCGGATAAAGAGATTGGATGGAGTTCGAAAAAGGGAAAATTATATTTAAAAAAATACTACTTGAATTTTAAAATGTCATATAGGTGATTTTTCAATAAAAATGGGTTATCAATTACTTTACAATTCTTATTAATCCTATTACTATTTTTATTAAAGCGATTTTAAAATTCAAATGATATTTTTTTTGTCAATCTCACTTGAAAAAAAAAGTATTTTGACAATATTTTCTGTTCAAAAATAATATTAGCTCTAGCCTCTAGTGCTTTATATAAAAGACTCACTTCGTAATTCATTTTTTCCCCCGTTAAAAGTGAGTTTTATATCGAACATCGGAGGGAGGGATTAGCACCTGAATCAAGGTTATTCTTATACAATATATCGCGATATATATTTTTTTCTTTTGTCAACCTAAAACATTTGATGCTTTGAACGTATTTCTACGAATTTAAAAATTCGTAATACTTTTATTTTGTATTCTTTTTAATTCAACCGATTAAAAATGATAAAAAATTTACACTTGATAATTAGTTCACCTGTCTTTTTCTTTCATGCAACGTAACGTATTTATTTCTGTTAGCCGATGGCCAAGACTCCTCCGGACATGGTTTAGGCAAAGAAGCCACCAAGTTCAAGTTATTCCTGTTTATTACTTGTTTAGTATGCTAAAATAATAAATCAAGCATCTTGCTGAAATCAGTCAAGCGGTTTTTTTAATAATTTGTGTGTGGAGTTTATTATTCAACCACATTAACATATGATGAACCTTACAATATATCCTTCTCGCATTATTCATTATGCAACCATTCCTGGCAATTCATTGACTCAAACAGCCTCTTCCAAAGGAAAGTTTATACAGTCCTCTGAAATTTTTTCCAAGAATCAATGGAGAACTTTGCTTCTGAAAACAAAAACCTCTCTAATAAGTAATACCCAACCCAATGCTTCTTTCTCTCCTAAATTTCCCATTTCCATTTGTTCCCACCATAACT
This sequence comes from Acacia acuminata, assembly GCA_019022655.1. Lineage (NCBI taxonomy): Eukaryota > Viridiplantae > Streptophyta > Magnoliopsida > Fabales > Fabaceae > Acacia > Acacia acuminata. The sequence goes on from JAFJYI010000030.1 coordinate 49,058, forward strand.
CTCTTCCTTCTGCTTCAAAGACCCACTTGTTCAACCATCAGTCATATTCATATGTGAATAACACTGATTTTCCATCTAATTGGGCTAATCAAATCAAAGTTGCTTGGAAGAATGCAGTAGAACAGATTGAAGAAGCCTCTGGCGAGTTTGGTCTCTGTGTTCGAAAGGTGTTCGACTCAAATCCATGTCTGTACAACGTGGTTATTCCAGTAGGTGGTACATTAACAGCAGCTCTAATAGCATGGATTGTGATTCCTCGCATTTTGAGGAAGCTTCATAAATATTCAATGCAAAGTCCATCTGGGGAGCTAGTTCCTTATGAGAAAAGCTTTTGGGGTTCTTTGGAGGATCCTTTGCGATATTTTGTCACCTTCATGGCATTCTCACAAGGGTTAGTGACTTACTTATTTCCATTTTAAGGGTTTTTATTATACTTCTTCTCTGTCCTTAATATAAGTTATATTCACCTAATTTGATAAAATTAAGAAAGTCAGTTGAGTTAGTTAATATAACATGCATTTTTTCTTTTTTTGAATTTGGACAGCCGGCATATGCCTTAAGAGTGTGGGGATTGAACCGACGACTTGATGTTACAAAGGGCACATCTAATGCCACTAGACCAAGGGGTCTTTGGCATGACATATATATTTTAAAGACTCCCTAAGGATCTTCTTTAATTCCCCTATTCCCTCTCCTCCTTGGTTAATATTGAGGGGGCATTAATAGGGGTAAATTAAGAAAATATTGATAAATATAAAAACTATGTCTTATATTTAGGACCAAGATCATCTTTTCAAATATGTCTTATATTAAGGATTGGGGGAGTACATATATGTGTGTCTAAGTATCTGACAGATAAAAGCTTTGATCTGCAGTTGTGTAATGGTGGCTCCAACAACTTTAGCCTCACACCTTGCACAGGCTTGGAGGGGTGCGGTGATACTTTCATTTGTGTGGTTTTTGCATCAATGGAAAAAAAGTACTTTAAGGCACATTTTGTCTGGTCAAAGTTTACTTGGGCTTGGTCAAGATATATTGCTTGCTCTAGACAAAGTTTCATCTGTTGGTCTGTTTATGATTGGTATAATGGCTTTGGCCGAGGCTTGTGGTGTCGCTGTACAATCTCTTGTAACTGTTGGTGGTATAGGAGGTGTGCATAAACATTAAAATAGTCACTCAAAATCTTCAAGATTAGAATTTTCAATATATTCTTGTTACAAGGCAAAGTTTTGGATATATCTTTATGCAGGAGTTGCCACAGCTTTTGCAACCAAGGACATTCTTGGCAATGTATTTAGTGGCCCGTCTATGCAGTTTTCAGAGCCCTTTACAGTTAGATTAGAATTTTCAATAGATTCTTGTTACAAGGCAAAGTTTTGGATATATTTTTATGCAGGAGTAGCCATAGCTTTTGCAACCAAGGACATTCTTGGCAATGTATTTAGTGCCCTGTCTATGCAGTTTTCAGACCCTTTTACAGTTGGAGATATAATCAAAGTATGTCATTAATTGACTTGCTGCAATTTACTTTTTTCTTTTTCCCACTTCTTGTGGGAACGAGTTATGTTCTTGAACATGTCACTGATGTGAGTTATGCAATTGCAAGATGCTCAAGTGCTTTGCACCAATAGTCCAACATGGCCCCTGCGAATCATCCAGTGTATAGTCAAAAATAAATATGTTGAATGTACAAATAGAGGTAGGATTAAGGTTAAAATATTCAAGGGGCCATCATAAAAAAAAGTCGAGGATTTTGAGCAAATTAAAGACGAGACTGAACTACCCAGACATATATTTTGTAACAAGTGTGAAGAGGAATTTCTGAATTAGTTTGAACCCCTGTATAATTTATTTATCTGACAACTTTTCTGAGGAATTGAAGTAATTGTAGGCTGGTTCAGTAGAGGGTGAAGTGGTGGAAATGGGACTTACAACTACATCATTGCTGAATTCTGAGAAGTTCCCTGTTGTAGTGCCAAACTCACTTTTTCCCGGCCAGGTATATATTGCTTTCCCCTGCTCTTACTTGATCCATCATGCTATAATATAATTCTGCCCAGGGAAGGAAAAAAAATGATTTTGAGATTATTGTCTTTTCCATGAAAAATGGGTAGGTGATAGTGAACAAGTCTCGTGCCGAATATTGCGCCATCACATCTAAAATTCCATTGGGGATTGGTGATTTGAGTAGAATTCCGAGGATATCTGATGATATAAAGAGCATGCTTAAAACAAAGGAAATGGTTTTCTTAGGGAAAGAGGCTCCTTACTGTTATCTATCACGCATTGAAAGTTCATTTGCACAATTGACTATTAGATACAACATCAAGTACATGGTACGTACCTCTCTCTGCAACAATTTCATGTCATGCTTATCTTGGCATTTAAAGTTCTTGTCTAACACATTTTCAGGATCACCATGTTTGTATAGAATGTATCACAAGTGTTTGTTTTGGTACAGAGCAAAGATGAGATGTATAGTGCAGAACAAGATATCCTGCTGGAAGTAGTTGACATTATTAAGAAGCATGGTGGTGAACTTGGCCATTCTAAGCGTCACATGTCTTATAACTCCGAATAACCTTTCAAAAAAAAAAAAAAAAAAAAACTTGTAAATGGAGATCAATCTTTTCTTGTTCTCAAGATTTCAAGACTTGCTGCCTCTGATACTTAACTTGGGATATGTGATAAAAATAATAATTTTGTAAAACTTTCAAATGAAGATAAAAGACTATTGTGAATTGTGTAATTTTAAAAAGAATATCAGAAATTTTAAAATATCTTTATTGTAATTTTGTTTGCCTAGTTCTTTCTTGTGATAACAACCATGACATTCTCGTGTGTTGCGCGGTGCAACAACATGAAAAAATTACAGGGCATCCTCATTGTAAACTCATCAAAATTATCAAGTAATTGAATTTAAAAAAGCATCGTAAAAAAAAAAAAAAGAATTGCATTTCAAATCGACCAACAAAAAAGAGCTGTCTCTTTATACGGGAACACAACATGAACTACAACAATATTAGTAGTTGTACTGTTATGTTTAGCAACGTATGTCAAGTTGTATTCTTTTATGTTTAGCAATGTATGTCGCAGCTCAAAAGCATCAACAAAACAATATGAACATGCTAGGCATTAGAATACATAAACATTTGTATATGCAAAATGAACAATCAATATCTCAATTATGTCATTTCTCTATAAACAATATTGGTAGTTGTACATTTTCCATGATTTTCATCATCTTGTATAAGAATTTTCAGACCTGCAATATTGTTCACTCTTGATAAAGCGACGTATAATTGCCCTTGTATAAATACTAGCTTCGATAAATAGAACCCAACATTTTGTAATAATTGACCCTGATCTTGTTAATTGTCATTGCAAAAGATAAAGAATAGGAAATTGCCTTCTTTTTGTCCGAAAATGAAGACTATTGTCTGAAGCATCATGTCCATTTTGTGGATTAAACCTTCTGATTTGGGTTTGACCCATTATTACTACTTCAATGACATCCTTTCCAAAATGTGTGACACATAACCTGGTTCGATTACATAAGCCAGTAGCTTGATCTATATTCCTTAGCAACAAGTTAGACTTGCAAGGTTAGATGACAGATTGACTGCTGGTTTTGTCTGCATGCACATCATTTGATACCTTGTAAGGTAAAAGATATGTCATAAAAGTAAAGTTCATAAAGTTTGAAAGTGGAGAAGTTTTGAGCCAATTAACAAATCAATAATAAGCATCTACTGATTTGGAAAAAGTACCAGACATATGAACAATGTTTGAACTAACCAATTCACCTCTTGGTCCATAAGTAGCAAACAAATAGCATAGAGCTGAATTGGTGAGTCCTTTTTATAGCTATTTCACCTCCTCAAGACACGAACAACAATCCTTCACATATAGTGCTATCATCGAAATCTTTAATCATTGAACACTTCCTACCCGTCATTGAGGATGGTGAATTTGTTAAACTATGACAAAACCATACATAAAATTTCTCAATGCTGAAGAAGCAACCAACTAAACTGACTTAAATAGATAAAGAGACTCCAAAATAGGGTTTCACTTTATGTCAACAACATGAATTTGTTCGGCAGTAAAAAAAAAATGCAGTAGGGAGTGGAAATAAAAAGCATAAGGAGTCACTTTTCATACCTACTAATATCATGCCTCTGTTAGATCATGTACTTACATAGACATATAGACATAATGGTTAAAGCATACACTTAAATGACTGAAAATTAAAAATGCAGCAATGAGTGGAAATTTTTTGTGTGTGAAATATATTCTTCATCTGTTTTTTTTTTTTTTTTTTTTTAAAAGCAGAAGCAGTCACTCTTCATACCTAATAACGTCATACTTCCGCTGGATGATGTAGTAACATAGCCATAATGGTTAAAGGCTACAACTTAAATGTCTGTGAATAAAATATGCAGCAGTTTGTGGAAATGTGTTTTGTTTGAAACATAATCTTACTCTATAAAAATGAAATCATAAGCAGGCACTTTTCATACCTACTAATGTCATTCTTCCGCTGGATCATGTACTTACATAGCCATAATGGTTAACTGCTACACTTAAATCGCTGTCAATAAAAAATGCAGCACTGAGGGGAAAGTTGTCTTGTTTGAAACATAATCTTCCTCCGTGAAAAAGAAATCAGAAGCAATCACTTTTCATACCTACTAATGTCATTCTTCCGCTGGATCATGTATTTACATAGGATAATGGTTAAAGCCTACATTGAAATGACTGCTCATATAGTTTGTGTTGCAATAAAGAAAAAAGAAGAAAATCTTGATGAGGACACATTGATTGATAGTCATTTAAGCTGTGATCAAGGATACAAAAAAGATTCACCAATTCTGCCGGATATTTAGCATTTCAAGATACCTTGCTAATTGGTATTACGACTGAAAGGAAATGCTCTATAAAACGTCAACTACTTCCTTGATTAAGTCTCAGAAAAAAAAAAAAAAAAGCCTGTGAGAAAACAGGTATAGCTACATGTTCAATGCTTCAGTCAATGGCGAAGAACGGAAAAAAAAAAAAAAAAAAAAACAGAGCTTAGTGTCACGCCCGGAAAGGAACGTTGGATAATTCTCGTGCACGGGCACTCTGCATTTAACTAGGAGGTTTAGACCCTAAGTATGGACAAGTCTAGAAACTCCTAGAATGTTGTAGATATGTGTACATAAATGTAGAGAATTCTAGAGACTCTTGGAATTATGTAAATATCTAGATATTTCTAAGGAAGGTTTTGGAGAACTATTCTCCACCGTCGGGTGTAATCAATCTTAGCCATTCATTGAGGAGGTGGTAGGCTATAAATAGGGGTGTCCTCCTCATTTGTAAACCATCCAAGGGAATTCAATCAAAGTGTTGTTCAAAAGCTTCTCTCTCTAAGTTCTCTTTCTCTCTCTAAAAGTTCTCTTAGTGTTTGTGTTCTTTGCCTACTCGTGAGGTTTCGGCTGACTTAGCAAAGATTGAGAGGGTGATCAAGCTAAGGCCGTACGGTATTTAGGAGATCAAGTCCAAGGCCGTGACATTAGTGCCAACAGTTAACAACAACAATAGGCAGTATACTTAGAAGAACAAAGAGAACGTCGTTTTGAAGAAACCAGACGATGCAAACTAACCTCGGTTCATAGCAGTTTTTAAGCTCCTGGAAGAGGGACATGAATATCGGCGATGGATGGCAGTCGTCTTTGGCATCCGACAATGAAGGCCATACCGGTTTTCTCAAAGCTAAGGATTTCCATACGACCTACAATAGTGGTCTGTGTTTTTCTAAGGAAAAATAAGTACAGAAATTAATTACAAAAAAGTCTCACGTTCAATTCTCCTTACTAGAGAATTTTTTGTGATTAATTTTTGAACTCTTTTTATAAAAAAGTCCTATTGTCAAAAATGACTTTATTAATTGTTAAAATGTTTCTATAAAAATCTCGTTGTGAAAATGGTTTCTTATGTTATCAAATTAAATTTTCATGTTGTCAAAAATTGTTTAAGTTTCTAAAATTCTACGTGTCGGAAGAAAAACTCGGAGAATGTTTGACAACATGAGAAGCCATTTTCACAACGATATTTTCATAGAGACATTTTAACAACTAATAAAGTCATTTTGACAATAAAACTTTTTTGTGAAGAGAATTCAGCAATTAATCACAAAATGAGGGGAATTGGGTGTGAGACTTTTTGATGATTAATTCCGTACCTTAAGACTTGACAGTGATTTTCCCTTTTTTAATTTGATGTTGTCCTTGGCTAATTTTTCGATTTGGTTTTTTTTTTTTTTTTTTTGGTTGATAATAAAGAGAGACCTCATCTACCCATCAGTGGGAATACTTTCCCCATTACAATAACTACTAATAAGCTTTGCAAGAGCCTTAGACGATTGGTAAACTTCATGGTGACCCATCCGTAACTCCAAACCACTCTTCGCCAGGAGGTCCGCCGCAGAATTGCATGAATGAGGCACATATGTAATCCTAGTTTCCCAGTCCATATGTAGCATCAACGAAACTTTATGGAGAATACCAGAGTCCCTGTGGGCTTCCTCACACCCATGGAGTACAAGTTTGAGACATTCCATGAATCAGTTTCGAGCCAAACTATTCTAAAACCCATGGCCCACGCCATTCTTAAACCAAGAAAGCACGCCCAGATTTTTGCACTTAATTCATCTCCACCGTTAAGAGGATGTATGAATCCTTTAATGAATTTCCCGGAATTATCCCTTACCGAACCCCCACAAGCAGGCTTCATAGCTAAAGGGAGAACGCGCCATCAACATTTACCTTCACCCAGACACCTTCCAGAGGTCGCCAAGACTCACGAATTGGGACCAAAGTAACGCCCTGAAATTGCAACCCTGCCAAACGATCATTAGTGTGAGTTAGGCTTTCTACCATCGCGCCAGCACTAGCCAAGATAGTGTCAATGGGTATAAGTTTATTCTCAAATATGAGCAGATTCCTTCGGCGCCACAACCACGAACATAGCATAGTAAACTTGGATGCCCACTGTCGACAAGTTTCTGATTTCCCGTGAAGGTTCCACCACACCCAATTTGAAAGGTTCACATTACAGAATATACTTCACCAGGACGACCCCACCACTTTCCGGATTTGGTTCGTTTCTAACCAAATCGGTTCATCCATTTTTCAAACTGTTAGGAGGTTGGAGAGTAATTGCAGACGTGACATGGAACATGATTTTACTGTAATTGCCATTAACTGAAGCCTGTCGGATTTTACAACAATAGAAGTATAATTGACCTCATTAAATTTATCAAAGAATTCTGCATTTTTTATATATTAAACAATGTCCTTCATTTCAATCTCACCAGAGAGCGACTACAAGAACACATAGGTATCAATGAATATATGCAAAATATTACATCTAGAAACAATTTTCTTTAAAAATAAATAAATCATTCACTACATATATAATTTAGGTAGGAATCCAGTAGATTATAAATTTAGGAATATGCATATCAGGGCCCTTTTAACAGAAAAAATCCCCAAAAAGACCCAAAAGATTTTGAAAATCCCAAAAAAAGGCCCCGGGGCCTTTTCTCGTATAAATTTATTAAAACGTTAGTTGTTAGGTGATATAGTTATTAACCGAATTTTGATATAGTTGTTAATATGACTGATTTAGTTGTTAAAATATTATTGTTAATGCGACTAATTTAGTTGTTAACGGGTATTGATTTCGTTGTTAATGAGGCGATTTAGTTGTTAACGTTTTAATGAATTTATACCGAGAAAAGGCCCGAGGCCTTTTTTAGGATTTTCAGAATCTTTGAGCCTTTTTTAGGATTTTTATGTTAAAAGGGCGGATATAGATTTTCCCAAAAGATTATGGGATATGATGGATATGATTTGACCTTGAGCTGAATGGTTTGTTTGTTTGTTAGTTTTTTGAAATATTTATATTATTCATAATTATAATTTATCATATCATCAATGAATCCCAATATTATAAAATTACATGAGACAACAATTTAAGATATACCTATGTGAAGCATGGGTTTGTATTTTTTGGGTTAAATACGTGGGTTAGTATTTTTTGTCTTTCTTGGGTAATACACGTGTAAGTATTTTAATTTCAATAGTTACAATCTCCCGAAAGTGTAATACTTCTATTGTTTTAGAGTTAAGTATCAATTTTGTCTCTGAAGTACACGTCCAGGAGCAATGTTGCCCTCAAAGTTTTTGGGGGCTCAATGTTGTCCAGAAGTTTACAAACTTAGCAATGTTGCCCCTCAGTTAAACGACCCCAACGGTCAAACATTAGTTGACCGTTAGTCTTTGTTAACGAGAGGGCAACATTACTACGTTTTTATACTCCGAGGTAATATTTCTCCCAAAAAACTTCGAGGGCAACATTGCTCCTGCATATGTACTTTAGGAACAAAATTGATACTTAACCAAAAAAAAAAAAAAAACCTATTTTTCAATATCTTTCATTCATTAACCCCATAAACCCTTTTTCAGCAATTAGATTATTTAAATAATCTAATTAAAATATTTGCTAGATATCCTCACCATATCCCTCATTATTTATCTATATCTTTTGGGCTATTTGGATTGGAATATTTTTTTTTTAGAGTCCTAGTTAGAATTAGTTTTATTGTGTTATAAAGATCCCTCTCATGTTATTTTGAATTTAGAGTCAAATAAAGAAGAATTATTTAATTTCTTTAGCGAGCATGGCTTGTTTTTCAGTATTTAGATTGAATACTTTGTAGCTATTCGGGTAATAAGTGTTATAGATAGAATACCTCGTGGGTTATCCAAAATTTCCGACCATCAGAAAGTCTGACTTTTCAAATTAAATTCCATGTGATATATATTTAGAAATTAAAAAAAAAAAGAATTGGAACCATCATAATCGATATAATCAGTCAACATGTGAAATTTCTAGCAAGAAATACCAATCTCATCAAAATATATATATAAAGCTCAATTGGTCCATATAATGTAAGAGGTGTGGTATTGTCAACATATCATTCGATAATTTGTTAGGACTGTTTGGCATTAGTTATTTGGTACTTGGAATCTTTACTCCACTTTTTTGGATATAATATTGATCGATCTTCTTTGTTAGGGATGGAAATAGGCCAGCTAGACTTTGGCTAAATAGGCGAGCACGTAATGAGGGTGAAAGGCCGAGCGGGCCGAGCACGAATGTAGGCTTTTTAAGGCTCGGGCCCGAGCCTTCGTAAGGCCTAGTAGGGCTCGAAGCCTTTTTAAAGGCCTACTTACAATGTAGGCCTTTAAAAAGGCCTCATATTATAAGTTTTGGAGGCCATAAAAAGGCTTTGAGCCTATAAAAAACCATATAAATGTAGGCTTTTAATAGAATATAAAAATAAAAACAATAAATATTATTTTAGTTATATTATATAAATATAATTATATTTATTTGATATGTAAAAGTTCGTCGCCTGGAAGGCTTACAAAGCCAGGCTTTAACTAAATAGGCACGACCTATTTACACATATAGGCCGTTAAATAGGCCTTGGCCTAACCTTTTTAACAAACAGGCCAGGCCAGACCAGGCCCTAAACAGGCTAGGTTGTAGGCCGCCTGAAAGGGGCCTGACCTATTTCCATCCCTAATCTTTGTGATTGCTTATACTTTATTTATAGGGTTAAATATCAATTTTGTCCCTGAAGTACACGCTTAAAAGCAATGTTGCCCTCGAAGTTTTTGAGAGCAATGTTGCTCGAAGTTTTTGAGAGTATAAAAAGCGTAGCAATGTTGCCCCTTCGTTAACGCCCTAACGGTCAACAAACTTTTGACCATTAGGGCGTTAACTGAGGGGCAACATGCTACGTTTGTAGACTTCTAGGGCAATATTGAGCTTCTAAAAACTTTGAGAGCAACATTGCCACTTGACGTATACTTCAGGGATAAAATTAATATTTAACTCATTGTTTTAAAAAGTGTGTGACGATCCATAAATTTGAATATAGATAAATTGAAGAATCTATTGAGTGTAAAAAAAGAAGAGTGTTAGGGACCAATAATACAAGGTAGAAGGCACTTAAAATTGGCGATCGGACTAAATATTCTCCATTGAACATACAACTTCTGTGCTTTCCAATTTTTATGCTGTCCTGATGCTCCTCTTGAAAAGTTGCTTGAGGAAAAAAAAAAAATAAAAGGTCAATACATGTTTCATATGTAACGTAGCAAAAATAAACCAAACACTGTAATTTTGTATCTAACTCTCTTTTTATCAACCCATACTGGACAATCAGAATCAGGTTGGATATCTGAGAAACAACTTCAAATTCTTCCTTCCTTCCTTACTAGATCCATCATGCAAATGAACAGTCAATGGATGGCCATGGCATAAGTAAACTATCAACAAAAAGAAAAAGACCTTCCTAAGCGATCTTAAATAAACGGTGGAAATATAAACCAAAGGAGATTGCAGAATCAGTCTACCAGATGGTCACCACCAAGGCTCAAGATCATGCGATTTCCCTAAAAAAGAACATGCATCAAAACGGAAAACAATAAAACATGAATTATCTTGAGATTTAGCCATCCTGATGTTATTGACAAAGAACCTTGAGATTTTCTGTTTTTTAATTGAATGCTTGTATCAGAATAGTGTGTCGGCTTATGAACTGATGCCTTTACCTACTTTTTACCTTTAAGAGGAAGAATGACACAATAACCCCTTGATTTCTCTCCCATTCAGAGGAAGACTGACACAATAACCTTTGCATGTTAAGTAAATAAGGCAGGATAATGTGGTAAGAACACAGAGCATTTATAACAAAACGACAAATTTTTTTGAGACAGGGTGGAAAACATAATCTTGGACAATTTCCACGCTTTTACGACCTGAACTATTGACTACTAAAAATAAAAATTTCTTCTGTTAGTATATAAATGAATGTCAAATATACCTATTAGTTCTCTATGTTTTTAATGTTTTGATGATAACAAATATAATGTAAATAAGTTAATAGATTCATGGTTAAATCATGTTTTATATAGTTAACTTGAATCTATAATGTGTTTGGAAGTTTTGCATTAGTTGCCTCAAGCTAAAATGGTTTTGGCTTGGAGTTAATAAATTAAATCTATGCAAGACTCTAGTTAAATCTATATATGACTCTAGTTAAATGATGGAAATGATTTAAATAAATATTGTTAACTCAGTCAATTATTTAATTGCCTTGAGTCATGTGTTTTAATCTTGAGATTTTGAAACTATCGATTTTGACTCTTGAATAACAAGTTGATGACTCAAGTCATTGACTCTACACTAGTGCAAAAAAGGGCTTTAAGACTGCCTCATTTAGAGCGGATTATAGAGGATCCAGTCTAAAAAGTATGATCGGTGGTAGTTTCGTAAATATAAGGAACTTTTTGAACCGGATTATAAAGGATCCGATGTTAAAAGTATGACCGGTGGCAATTTCGTAAATATATAGAATATTTTTAAGACCGGATTATAAAGGATCCAGTCTTAAAAGTATAACCGGTGGTAACTTCATAAATATATAGAACATTTTTAAGACTGGTTTATAAAGGATCCGGTCTTAAAAGTATATTTTAAGACTGGTTGTTTCAAACAACGAGTCTTAAAGGTGTTAAAAAAAAAATATTTGGTGGCAATTTTGTAAATATATAGAACACTTTTAAGACCGGTTGTTTTAAACAATAGGTCTTAAAAGTGTTAAAAAAAAATGACCGGTGGAAATTTCGTAAAAATATAGAACACTTTTACGACCGGTTGTTTCAAAAAATAGGTCTTAAAAGTATACTTTTAAGAACGGTTATTTCAAAAAATCGGTCTTAAAAGTGTTAAAAAAAAAAATATGACCGGTGGCAATTTCGTAAATATATAGAATACTTTTAAAACCGGTTGTTTCAAAAAACAAGTCTTAAAAGTATACTTTTAAGACAGCTTTTTTTTCAAAAAACCGGTCTTAAAAGTATGCTTTTAAGACTTTTTTTTTTTTCAAAAAATCGGTCTTAAAAGTGTTTAAAAAAAAAAGCTAAATTTGCTAAACCCGTTAAGTCCGAGAGTCTCGCTTTGTCTTCTTGGTGATATAACTTTTACTTAGTTATAGATTCAACGAGTGTCTTAAGATCCTCACGAATCAAATCCTCGGCAAGAATGCCATCCTCTTCCTCTAACCTACTCGCAATCTTCGTAAGTCATTCCAAGAACCACACAATCAAATCCTTAGCAGCGTTGGCGGTGAGATGCTTCGAGGGTTTTGCGATGGCGTCGACTCTAATCCTCAGCAACAGTGAAAGCGTACTACTTCGAGGATTCTGGACGACGGCGGCTCCTTCCTCTTCGATCTATGACTCCTCCCATGCCTCCTTCACACAGATCCGGCTTAAAATCAAACCCAGATTTCTTCTCGCGTAAGTCTGTTTATTCCTACCTTGACTGCTCCTGCTCAGATCTAGACTTCGATTTTGGTTGCTTGAAGTTTTGCTAGCATCGACAAGAGGATTTTGCTCGATTTAGTTGCTTTAAGCTTGTGATTTTTTTGTAAATCTGGATTTCAATTTCACCTCGATTTTATATTGATTTAAATTTGATTTCCATAGTGAATGATTTCTGTTTCTTGTTATGTTTTCTTATTTCTAGACTTTGTAATCATCTTTTTTTTTTCTTGTTGTTGTTGCTTCCAATCTTCTTTTGGTTCTTTGTCGTGATGACGTAGGAACATTCAAAATGTTGCCAGATCTAGTGATTTGGGACCAATTGTTTCATTTGGATTTTTTTATTATTATTCGAAACACTTTTAAGACCGGACATTTGGGACCATATTTTTAATACCGCACAGAACGAAAGCGGTTCCAGATCCGGTCTTACGAGGTGTTTTTTGTCCGTCTTAAAAGGCTTTTTTGTACTAGTGCTAGGCAAACACTTATTGACTCTAGTTAATCTTTCATTTGGTCCATTTCTTAGAGAGCATCGGATTTGACTTTTGGCATATCAAGTTAATGACTCAAGTCATTAACTTCTTATATCAAGTTAAGCTTTCAATTGTCTACTCTTTGGAGAGCATCGGATTTGACTCTTGGATATCAAGTTAATGACTCAAGTCATTGGCTCAAGTCATTCACTTATTAACTCAAGTTAAGTCTATATTTGGTCATTTCTTTTGAAAGCATCGGGTTTAACTTTTGTATTTCAAGTTAATGACTCAAGTCATTCACTCTTTATATCAAGTTAAGCTTTCAATTCTCTAGTTTTTGGAAAGTATCGACTTTGACTCTTGCATATCAAGTTGATGACTCAAGTCATCAACTCAAGGCACGACTTTTAAACTTCAAGTTAAGAGATCAACTTGCAAATTTTTCAAAGCCATCGACTTTAACTTTTGCATATCAAGTTAATGACTCTAGTCATTAACTCAAGGCATGATTTTCAAGCTTCAAGTTAGAAAATTAAACTTGGGAATTTTGAAGAGAATTACTCTTGACTTTTGCTTATCAAGTTAGTGCCTCAAGTCACTACCTCAAGGCATCAACTCTTTAACTGAAAGTCGTATCTTTCTAATTATCAAATCACCGTCTCCGGAAAATCAAAATCAACTGATTATGATTTTATTTCTTCAAATCATTACTCATTACTATTCTTAATTGCATTTAATGAATTTGTTAATGAGTTACAGATTATTAGAATGAGGATCAACACAAGATATTGACTAAAGCAATCCAGCATTTATTGAACTTACCTATTCAAGACACTCAATCAACAGACATATCTTTGCAACGTTCTAGGCAAGAATATTTCATTTCTTGTGCTGGGTCTCAACGGTCATAATCACAATTACAGGAATAATGACGGCGATTATTCCGACCCTTCTACTTCATCTCCAACGGTCACATTTTAAAGAGCCTCAACGGATATTTCTTCAACCTTCACTACTACTATAAATACTCAAAGGATTGAATTCATCAAGTACAACAAACGCTTACACCGACAAAGCATACAAAGTGATCAATTTCTATTCTATTTGTATCTTCGGATATTATTGAGTTTCGGTGTTTATTATCTACTCTGTGAGAGAGTTTTACATTCGTTCAAATCTCAAGGTAGTGGTATCTTGAGTGTGGGTGTACGATTACAACTTGTAAGGGGGAGTGAGTCATAGGGAGAAAGGATCATCCTGAGTTACAGAGTGTGTAATTGTATTTGTGAGATAGTGAAAATCCCGAGTGTCGGGTGCGAACGTAGGTCAAGAGTTGGACCGAACCAGTATAATTCCTCTGTGTCATTTCTCTTTACTTCTCTTACTGCTTTCATCGTTTATCCTTCATACGTCGAAAGAATTTTTGAGATCACCTATTCACCCCCCTCTAGGTGATATTCCACCTTCAGTACCTCTTTTATGTATGCCTCATTGTAACATTTCAAATAGACCTCAAAAGGCCTATTTAAAAAAAGAAATGTTGGAATGTGGTTGGAAATTGTAGTATGAAAGCAATCTCAGAATAATGTTGTGTTATCCAACAGGTAAAAAGATAATGTGGCTAAGCATGTTGAGAGACAACACACAACTAAAAAAAAACCGCATTAAACCCTCGAAACAAACCACTACTAAGTTAATAAATTTGGTAGTAGGAAAGGAAATCATTGAGACCCTCTACATCATCTACTGATTTGTATAGAAAACCGAAATTAAATGCAACTTCAGTGATGATATCAGAAAAACTTAACCAGAATCATGTTCAATGCAACAAAAGGAGTAACAATGTCAAGTACCTAAAACATTGCTTCCTCTTCATTCCACAGCATATTCAAAGCTGCTGAAAGGAAGTCATGACAAAATCAGAAGTGGAACATTAATCATATTCTTGCTGATAACGTTCACCAAAAAAAAAAATTCACTGCAATCACTCACTCCAAAGTGAATCTTTTACCTCGTCAATTACAAGATATTTCTAATGGTAGGCCCTCCTGTTAGAAAGGGTTGGAGCAGCAATCATCAAATATGGGCCATCCAAACCATTCCCTTTCAGATGTGCAAGGAAGCCAATAGTTTGGATTGTCTTCCCAAGACCCATTTGATCAGCCAAAGCACCATTCAGACCATTTAGCCACAAGGAGATCAACCATTTGACACCCTTCATTTGATATTGCTTCAACTTTCCACCTGTGAACAGAGGTATGAGCTCTTTCTGCTCCTTATCAGTTCTTTCCTCTTCTGTCAGGTTCATATCTTCATTACTCTCACTTTCTTTTGATCGTGTAAGCATGGCATCTACTGCCGTGCTGGCTTTGGTCAGAAATAATATCAAACATCATAACATAATTGATTGCAAGGACATCAACTGAGTGCAAAAATAATCAAATAGCAAAAGACAATCAGCAAAATTTAAGGCATGCTTAATCTATACGTAGCAGCAAAAGGCAATGATTGGCGCTTCTCACACTCGCTTAATATAGAAAGGTATCAACACGAAAAGATTTTTTTTCTCCTGACACACTAAGTTGAAGAAAGGAAAAAATCAATGAGCATATTTGGTATCCATATTTGGACAACTTTTCATCTAAAAAAGTTCAGTGGGAGGCGTTTGGGGTAGCTTTTATTCTACGAGTTTTTAAACAAAAAGCTCCATTTGCTTGATGTTTCATGAGGTAGCTTTTGGGAAAAAGCTCTTTAGCTTTTTAATGTAAGACCCTTTTGATGTGGGCCCCACCACCAAAAATTATGTTTTTCTCTCCTTCCATGTAAATTCTTCATATTAAATTAATATATGTAAATATAAATATAAATATATTTTTTGAATAATAAATACATTTATTTTTCCTTTTTTCAATTTTAAATAAATATAAATTTTTATCTTTATTTAAATATATACAATAATATTAATATATGTGGTATTCAATAAGATTTATGTATTTTTTAGTTATTTTTCATCTTAACTAACTTTTCAACACTAAACCAAACATGTCTCCGTTTAGAAAAAAAAAAATCACTTCGCTAACGTCAATCGAAACACAAATCACATCTACAACCGACTTTTTTTCTATCGGATTCTACAAAAATCGATAAAAAATAAGTCACCACCTTCATCTCTAACTCAAACAAGCCCAATCGATGTCGTAACACTTTGAACTAACATGATGTACTTGCCTAGTTATCATTACCAATATGCAATAATTGGTGCTACATTTTGCTTCGATGAAGGAGGAAAAAAGATTATGCACTTGCCTAGTTATCATGATCTTATTTTGAAAAAAATTATCTTGTTTGGAATACCTATGAAAAAAATGACTTATAGTCAATTTGACTTATGAGAAAGTCAGATTGTGAAATGTGATTTATCACTTCAAGGTCCTATTTATAAATCTAATTTGACTAAATCTCACATACCAAGGAGAGGTAGTTATCTCAATGATTATAGAGCAAATTTCCAACTTTACCCTTATTTATGCATAGGAAATGAAAAAGTGGGGGGAGAGATCAGAGCAACAATGAAATAAATTAATGGATGAAAGAGGCGTGTGGCCGGGATGAAAGAGACGTGTTTCATGTGCCAAGTCCACTCATTGAAGCATGAAAGAGAAGAGACGTGTTTGAGGCATTATTTATGGGTTTAATTAATATGGGTAAAATTATCACAATCTCATTTATCGATCAAATTAGACTTATAAATATGACCAAATTTTTTGATTAAACTGAACTTATAAATAAGATCGAGTGGTATGTTTGGATTGTCGTTAACATAAGTAGCTTTTGTAATTTAAACTTATACTCAATCTAAAATATTTTTGAGTGTCTTGATTTCGTATTAAAAATATACTTGAATCTTGAATGATACTTAAAAATACTTCATGATCTTAAAAAATTACTTTAGGATTTTAGAAAAAATTATTTTTAGAACTAGCCAAGTTATCCTAAAATATTTTTTAGGGTATTGAATGGTACTAAAAATATACTTCAATATACTGAACAATATTGAAAAATACCTCATGATCTTGAACAATCATTTTAGGATCTTGAAAAAATTATTTTTAGTACGAATCAGTACCTTAAAATATTCTTTAGGGTACTGAATGATATTAAAAATATAATTCAGGATATTGAATGGTACTGAAAAAATATCTCATGATATTGAAAAAATTATTTTTAGTACTAGTCAGTACCCTAAAATATTTTTTAGGGTATTGAATGGTACTAAAAAATATTTAAGGATACTGAATTGTACTAAAAAATACCTCATGATCTTGGTCCATAAGTCTGATCGGAACAAAAGCTCCCTAAAGTAACTTTTCAAATAAGTTATTTTTGGTCTATAAGTTAGATTGAAACAACTTCTCAACCAAACATGCATTTTCCCATAAGTCCTATTCAAACAATGCATAAGTCTAATTGGGCTCTCCAAAAGTCATACCAAACATGCACATTGTATCTTCGTAAAAGTTGACCATTGTAGCTTCCCCTACAAAACCAAAGTCCATAAAATGTAAGAAAAGTTAAGAAGGAAACAGATTTAAACTCCATGAAATGTACAAAATCATAACCTAGCTCTCTATTTGAAAGGGCTATCCCAATGGCGAATCGGTGAGTCTATGGAAGAAAAACGAGAGGTTAAGCATCTCATATATCCATTTTCGGCTTAAACCCAACAGCAAAGAACAGTAGGCAATAAACATCCAAAAACAAAAAGATCATAAAAGAGAAGTACCTAAATGATGCCTTTTGCTTTTGTCCGAAACAATTTTGAAGCAGACGGAAGAGGGACATGATTGTCGGCGAAGAATGGCAGAATTGTTTGATGGACGGATGAGGGAGTCATAGTTAAGGGTTTTCTAGAGATCGTATGACTTTCTCCTTGCATATGGTGTTTGCACTCTTCCGTCCCTTCAACAATGGCTTGCAACTCTTTTTCGGGGGTTGGGAAAGAATGTTAGGTGCCATATTGACTTAATTAACTTGCAAAACGGCATGAAGTCAGAAGACCGATGAATGGCTTGTAGATGAAGCCGTTATTATTGTAATAAACAGTATGAGGCAATGAAAGGGAACAGTTTAAAATGTTATTCCTGTTAAGGTTTTATTGATGATGATGATGATGATTATTGATTTATTGATATTGATGATTATTGATATCAAATGAGACTTTTTCGCCATGCTTTGATGGATCTATACCTTTTTGGTCATTTTCTCTTACTATGTAGTTGTTACCATTGTATTTAAAAATTAGTGTGAAAATGTATATTTTTTCGTTTCTACTAGGGTATTACGTGCTGAAAAGCAAATATAACTTGTCCCGAATAAAAACGGGTAGAAACACTGCGCAAATACGTAAAAACGGTAGAAACGTACGTTTTTACAGTTTCTACCTTTTTCACTTAAAAAAATAAAATAAAAAATAATATGCAAAACCCTAGCATGTACTCATTACAATCCATATTCTTGAAATATTAAAATCACTATTGCACATAATAATTAAAATAATACCATCCGTACTCATTGATGGGAAATATGCTTTTCAAATTAAAAAATGTGGGCTTCATGTGACGCTGCAAGTAGGGGTGTTCGAACAAAGGCGGCGGGCGAGACCATTGCTTGATGCTCTGCCCAAAAGATCATTGGGCTGTAAAATGAAGCCCAGTGCTTGGCCTTGTTCGATAGAAGCCCTAAAATTTTTGGGTAGGGCAATAATGGGCTAGACAGGTATGCCCCTTAGCTACCCAAGTGGTGATACCCTACTACACCCTATGTAAAAAAAAACAGCTTCAATCATACTTAATAAACAATATTGCAAAATTCAAATGAAATACATAATTCTACACTTCAGAATATTCAAATATAAGTCTACAACTTAAATCTTGAAATTAAAAAGACACTCATATTTCTTAAGTTATATATAATTTTGTAAAAATATATAATACCATCCTATAAAAATATAGGGCGAAGGTGCAATTTTACACACGAAGTTTGCTTCGGGGAGCGCTCAGCACCACGAAGTTTGAAAAGGAGCAAAAGTCACACAAAGTTATGTTTTTAGGAGCAAAAGTGACACAATCCGTTTGGGGAGGGGGAACTGTGGTTAACTAGGTGTTAACTCTTGCCACATGGACTTACTCATGCTGACAGGGATTTTTTTTGTTTGTTTAATTAAAAAAGCCACATGACGCTGGAGCAAAAAAAAGAAGCCACACGACGCTGAAAAGGAACCGATCGGGTTTGAGACGGAGACCAGAAAACTGAACCCACTTGGCAAATCGAGCGAGGAAGAGATTTGAGTGAGCGAAGAAGAAAATGGGGAGCTTGGGTTATTCATGTGCGGTGGGTGAAGGTCGATCGATTGGGTAGAAAAAGGGGAGCTAGGGTTACGGGCGGCGATCGACAATAATGGAGGCTTAGGTCGGTAGCTTCCTTTGTTCGATTTGTTCTTTGTGTTAACTGTTGTGTATTATACTGGAGGTGGAGACCAGCGAGCATTAAGTGAAGCAGACCTACTCGAGGTGGATGGCGATAGCTTAAATCGACAAAACTCATTCTTCGAATAACGGTAGCTTCCATTCTTCGATTAAATACCATAGAACAAAACTCTTTTGGCTCTCTAGGTTTTCGCTCTCTTCGCAAACTACCATTCGGGGTTTGCGAGAGAAAGCCTTCAATACCCAATACTACTCGCTGCAAGAGTCTTGTAGAGAGAAAAAAACTATAGATATGTTCAGAAAATTTATGTTTCTTTTTTGTCCCCAATAAATTATTTCCCCCTTTCTGTAAATTTTCGTCCTATTTCTTTTTCTTCACCTGAGGAAAACATTTTGAGACATGGGAAAGCAAGGTCCTTGCTATCACCGTGGAGTTACAATTGAGTTCTTTTTCTCCAATATGCATATATATTTTTTCTTCTAATTTTCTTTTTGAGCTTTGACCTTATTGTTTTCCCTCTATTCAAACACGGACTATTTTGCAACTATTTACTCACTCAAGTAATTTTGATAAAAGAGAGTTGTGTCGAAAAGGAATTTTATGCTAGCCAATATAATTGAATAAAAAAGGCGTGCTCTTCGTTATATTCTGGATGTCATCTTTCAGGGATTCAAGTCTTCTTTTTGCTTAGAATTCTCGGAGTTGAAATTTCTGGGGATTATTATCCATTTGTAGGGTATGTAATTTTTTTCTTTTGTCACTGTTCAACAAAAAACCCTACAAAAGAATCAGGAAGAAATGATATTTCATATCTTTATTATCAGGAAAGAATCATGTTTTATCTGCATCACATGAACTGGAGAGTTGCTTTTTCTTCCTTTTTTACATGTTTTGAATAATCTTTCTTTCTTTGGCATTGTCAAATGCAAAGTTAAGTCAGTGAGGCTAAACATGTATTGAGTATATTTCATACAAGTGCTTCATGGATGCAGTATAACTTAATGGAGAATGACTCTTTGTAGGTTCTAGGCGACCCATCGGGTCTTTGCAACTCCGACTTTGAAATATAGGACTTTGAAATTGAGAGGGAGCTGGATGGCTTCATCCTCATCATCGACAGGGAGGGCAGAGAAAGCAAGAAGGAAGGTGGTTTTGTTGAGAAGACATAGTCGAGAGGAACAGTACGAAGGTCCGAGGCGGTATTGCTATCACAATTTGTTAGCTCCCAGGTGGACATCGTGGTCGGAAGGAAACCCAGGTAGAAGGTTTTATGGGTGCCGAAATTACTACCAGGTTAGATTTGTTACATGTGAGATGAGTTTTTGAATTGTTTGGATTGTTCATTTCTAACGTTGAGTGATGAAATTTCATAGGATGGTGGGTGTGGATATTTTGAATGGCACGATTGTGGGTTTGGGACGAGGCTAAATGAAGTGATCAAAGAGCTACTCAATGACATAGACAATCTATATGAGGAAAACAATCATCTTCGAAGAGGGGATGCATGTGCGAAGTGGTATGAAGACCTTGTTGCACTTGAACGTGAGGTGATGAAGATGAAATCTGAATTTTTAGTGAAAGAAAGTGAGAAAGAAAGTGAATTGAAGAGTGTGCAATGCAAGTTAAAACTTGCATTAGCATTGTTACTAACTTGGGTGTTGTTATTCTTAATGTATTTGTAAGGCTAGATGTGTACTTTTGTTGTTGTAATGATAGTTTGACAAAGTTGCGAGCAATATGTAATACCATCCTTGTGTTAATGTAGTCCATGCTAATGTATTGTGAATGGATTGACTGTAATGTATTTGTTGATGACAATGTAATTGTAAGGGTTGGATATTTGTAAGGGTTCATTATCATACATTTGGCCTAATTTTGCTCAAATGTTAGTGTTGCATGCTATATAAGGGTTGAGTATTGTCAACGTATTTACTTTGAAGGGTTGGATATTTGTAAGGGTTCATTATCACACATTTGGCCTAATTTTACTCAATTGTTTGATACAAAACTAGAAATATAGTGTTGGGTGCTATAAGCCCAAGAGTAAAGGATCAGAGGCAACAAAACCATCCTTTACTTTGAAAAAATTAATAAAGCCAAATATTTAAATATCACCAAAAGGTTTCAACATTTGCCAAAGCAGAAAAATTTGTCATACATCATATGAATAAAAAAGGCCACAAAAAAGCCCTGATCATGAGTGGTCATTTGCATTCCTGAATTTAAATTTAACAAGCAAACTTGGGCATGAGTAACACTATTTAATAGCCACCAAAAAAGCGTATCCATATGGTTAAAACCTTACATTCTTGTACAACAAAGTTAGGATGTTGTTACATTGGCTATACAATTTATCAAAGCAAAATAATTCCCTAGCATAAATTGTTTTACATATACCCTAACACTATTTAATTAGAAGGCCTTTTTCCTTTGTCCTTGTTAGTGCGAATACGTGATAATAGCTGTGAAGTAGTCACACAAGGTTGTCCTCTCCACTGTAGACCACGTGGCTGAAATGGAAGGTCAGAAGGTGGACCAATAGTGATTGACTGGGGTTGAAACTGAATTGCTCTTGGACCTGTTGTCTCCTTCGAGTGACTGGCCCGAGACAATCTCATTTCCCTTTCATTTGGAATGGGAAAATGAGTTTGTGGATCAGCTTTTCTTCGCATATACTCATGTGATGTCCCCCCATCAATCACAACTTCGGAATTTAGACCAGGCTGCAAAAAAGGTCCAGAAGTAATTAAATTCAGCCTTTGCCATCAAGTTAGTGCAAAAGCAATTAAACACAAATCACCAGATTTTTACTGCCATAAAACAGAAACATGGAGCACTAACAGGATATATCTTCTCTCTTTAGTATAATTCTACCAAGTTAAGGACATGCCGAACATAATCCAAGAGTGAGGAAACCAAAAGCTTCTATGAGATATTTGAAGACAAGCAAGTCACAGGCAAAATAGGGGGACTCAGAAGACGGCATTCATAACAAAAAATCAAACAAATTCCATAATACAGTTATTATAATCATGTTCTAAAGCGCATTCTTAAAGCCAAAACCAGTCAACATATCAATAGTCAAGACTCAAGTAAAAAGTTTGCTACACGGCCAACTACTAGCCACGACACTACCTAAGGAAAAAACAAAAAAAGAAAAAGTCAAACTAATCAACACCATGCATAAATACAAAGCTTGATGAAATTTTATAACATAGGTCTCATGCAACTTGTGGTTAGAAGGTAAAAGATGACAACAAGTTTCTTGTGCTTGAAGAACAATTGATGTGACTATCGATACATCAATTCAAAGAAAGACGAGGAAGAAAGAACTAAAAATGTCCATAACCAAACTTGACTAATATTGCATTTTCGTCAGAATATTTATTTTAAAATAAACATAGCCACAATGTATAGGGTATTTTACTCTACAACAATGTGTGGCA
Organism: Acacia acuminata; assembly: GCA_019022655.1. Lineage (NCBI taxonomy): Eukaryota > Viridiplantae > Streptophyta > Magnoliopsida > Fabales > Fabaceae > Acacia > Acacia acuminata. Next base: position 71,915 of record JAFJYI010000030.1, read on the forward strand.
ATTCGAACTACGCATCTCTCTCAACATGGAAAACACATGCCATAAAACAAACGGCAAAATCCAGGCAAGTTTAGGTGACTTACATTGTAAACAAGTACGCCCTTGGCCTCATCAATCCTAATCCCGAATCCATATCCACCTCTTGCATGCCTCGTGGTGGTCCTCCTTGTTGTAGATGGTTGTGCATGGGAGGGACCCGGTTGGGGACTTTGATTTGTCCGGGTTCATCTTGGGTTGGTTGAAATTTGTTGAGAGCTTAGGGAATGGTTTTGTGATTGTTGTTGGGAGGCTTGGGGAGGGTGAGAGGGCTGTTGGCCGTGGATTTTCTTTGTTGCCTTCGGTTGTTGCTGCCAATGTGAAAAAAATTAGTACATACAGAAGTCTAAAAGTGTGAAAGTTAAGACAAAATCAGTAATAACTCACCTCCTTACAACTTCGACTGTTGTGACCTGGTTTGTTGCAGCGTGAGCACTTCTGGGTCTGACCACGCTTACTTAATCTTTCAATTCCCCCTTCTTGAGGCATACGAGATGCAGACGCCTCAATTCTGTGGTGGTGAGATCTTGATTTCTTCCTCCTTCTATCAGCTTCCTCAGTTCTGGTCCTTTTCTTGGGAGGCCGACCAGGCAAATTGGTGACAAGTGGTGGCTGCAATGGTCCAAAATTTTGTGTGTCCCAAAATTTCCTCCCCCTAACAGGTTGTAGTTTTGTTCTATAGGCTGCAATGTATGTGTCCTTGTGATAGTAGTGTGAAATGTGGGTCATGGGCTGTATCTTTGCATGATACATAGCACAAATTGCATGTTGGCAGGGTATTCCGTTAAGTCCCACGCTTTACAAGTACACAATCCTCTTGAAATATGGACTGTGTGCCTATCTTGCCCCTCTAAAATCTCATACCCATCATCCCCATTCCAAAAGACTCTACAATCATTAGCAAGGACCCTATTGGTCTCAAACAAGTCCATACATTTGGGACTGAAATTGTTTTTCCAGCCATTAACATGTCTATCACTATCAGCCCACTTAGCCATCATCTTCAGTCTAATGCCCTCAAACATCCTAATAAGCGGTAAACACCTATACTCGTCTATCCGGGAATTGAAGGACTCACTCATGTTATTGTCAACCACCCAAGACTTACACCTTGAACTAAAATAAGCTCTTACCCAACATTGTACAGGGTATGTTACTGCATCTGTGGCTGCCTCTTTCCTCAGGGATCCCAAGCGGTTGAGGTTGTCTTTGAAATCCTCAATGTAGCTACTCCAGGCACAACTGAAGAATTTCTTTTTGAACTCGTTCCCTCTCCATTTTTTGCTCCAGTTTGCATAGATGTGCCGAGCACAAAATCTATGCTCAGCCCCCGGAAGCACCTCAGTAACGGCATGGGCAAGTCCCTTTCAGATTAAAGAAGCCATTAAAACCAGTGGTGATTCATTAAAATAAAAAATTCAGATTGCAAACATTGCAAGTTATATTATTACCTTTTGCATGTCTGACATCAGGGTCACATTCTCACCACTGGCCAAGTCTAGGGATTTTTGCAGCCATTGAAGGAACCACGACCAGTGACGTGCGTTCTCCTTCTCAACTAGTCCAAGCGCCAAAGGGAACAGTGAATCATTCCCGTCAACCCCCACAGCCGTCAACAATATTCCTCTAATTTTTCCTTTCAAAAAGGTCCCATCCACACCAATTAGTGGCCGGCAACCTGCCTTCCACCCAACCTGTAAAATCAAAACATGACACAAGTCTATACTCAAGTTTTCCATTCATGCCATGAACTATTGCAACAAATACTTTTGCAATTTTTACATACATTTACAAGTCTATACTCAGCCGGTTTGCATTGAAACATTGCAACAAATAATCAGATTGCAACAAAAAACCAGATTGAAAAAATAAAATCAGATTGAAAAATCAGTATATGAAAAATCAAACACACAACCACCAATGCAACCAGCAAATACAACTTGTGATTGTAATGTGAAAAGATAAAATGAAATGAATAAATGGTAATGATACCTTTGAGGCGTTGAAGCAAACGTACATCCTTTTAAAAATTCTTCGTCCATGCTCCAAACCTTCTTGGCTCACTTCCACGCACACGTCGAGCCGGGGTTTGACAACTTGACTCATTACAATATGCCTCTAAGTTGGCAAACTCATCCTTGAAACTCCCTTCCATTTCATTCATTATGAGTTTCTTTGCCCTCTTGCATTTAAACACACTAACATTCACCTTCAGATCCCTTTGCACCTCATTCTTCATGTCTTTCGTCTTGAAACTAGGATCTTCTTGCACCTTATTCTTAAAATACTCAGCCAACCACTTGGTCGAAGCTCTTGGATTTTCAAAGACACGTCCACACATGTGTTCATTATATATGTTCTTAACTTGCCACCCCACACTCTGGCCATGTGTAGACGCATATAGTGTAAAAGGGCAGCCATCCTGACACACCACCCTAAATGTCTTCCTATCACTACGCACAATTGTAAGCTTCACCCCACGGCTGATAGCATACTCATCCACAGCCCTTTGAAGCTCTTTCTTATCTTCATACGTCATTCCAATAGAGAAATACGGTATTGTACCAGTGGGTTGAGCCTCAGGGAGGACACAAAGCTGTTGAAGAGGCACTCTTTCATTATCGCTCCCCCAGTCCTCCTCATTATCATCACTCTCATCCTCCACAACAAACTCGCCAACTTCTGATTCATCATAGCTGCTTCCTTGTGTCTTTGAACTACTACTTTGCCCCCTGTAAGAGTCATCATCATCATCACTATCATCATCATCATCAGCCCCATAGCTCGATTTATCAAACACATTGACATCACTGTCTTCCCCATCATCTGGAGCATCGTACTCAAAATCGAGGTGTTCAATTTCATCATAGTCATCACTCGGTCCCCTCTCCTCAATGAACCCTTCCACATTTCCTCTTACAGGGTAGTCTTCATTGCCCTTCGACGCCATTGCCACTACGCATGCAAAGGAACAAAAGGAATCAGAAAGCAAAACACAATAATAACTTAATGATTGTGTTTCAAGAGATGGGAAATTCAAGAAAAGGGCTCTCAGAAAGTTATCAATGTCTTGCCTAAGGATATGAGGCAGCATTAGCATTCATTTTAATATATTTATCTCATCCTCTAACTATTGTGAATATCGAAAAGAATGTTTTTCCTCTCCGTGCATAACGAGTTTACAATGTTCGACTTATTACAAGAAATAAACCTAGTCAATTAATAATCACTACAATACATAATTTTTTATATTGTAACAATAAATAAAAGACAAAGGCCCTCTCAATGATAAACCGAAAACAAGGTAAAAACCCAAAAAAAAAAAAAACAAATTTGAAAACGTCATATGGTAAGCAATAGTGTACCTTCACAAAAAATGGAACCCAATAAGTCTGCTTGTTATTTTCCAACAATTGCTCTTTCAACTTCTCCACTTGAACAAACCTAACATGAACAGAAATAAAGTGTCAACACTGAAGTGGACAAACCATATCTATTATCAAAAAATAAAGAAGATTTGCCAAGTCAATATTTGAAAATAAATATTTAATAGAAAGGAAGAATTGCAACAGGTTAAGATCAGTCAGCCTCAATTAAAAGAAGAAAGCCTAAAAAAGGGTAAACAATTGAATTTAATCAAATATAATTGCTGCTTAGTCCTCCTTCATATGAAAGTGTGTTAAGTTGCTATCTACCTTTCATGAAAATGCCTAAGTTCTTAAATCAAGTGAGAGGCTGAAAGATAGGCTCAACTACTTGATAGTGACTTATCTTTTCAGGGTAGGATGCTAGGTCAATGTTGTGCATTGCTGGTCATTTTGGAGAAGGATGGTGGCAATATGGAAACATTCACAAGAAGGTTATTCTTCAAGCTCTGCTAACCTATACATTTATCCTCACCGGGGTAAAGCATCATCCAGGCCTAGAGACTCTTACATGAAAGGTCTGCCTTGACTGGAGCACCATAAAGACATGCCTTTTGCACCTTTTTCAATTATGAAATGCATGCATCTTAGTCACCTTACCAAGTTGGAGCAATTGGTTATAAGCCAAAGCCCAAAGACTAAATTCTTCAAACGAATTTGGTGGTTTAGATTTATAGATATCAGCAAGTTCTTGTCAGAGGATAGATTACCATATACATTTGATCTAGTGGTAAAACTCAAATGCATTTAAGTACTTGAATCCTCGTGGACTATCTCAACTAGCCCCCACATGAACCAGACATAAAAAGTTGTCTTTCCTAACGGGAGGAACTTAACAGAGGTCTACATGACAAAGCTACTTGACTACAATGTAGAAATAATGGAAGAGTAAGCAAACTTCATAAATTGTTCTATAGTTTCAAACAACACCAAGGGTGCTTTCAATTCACAAAAGCAGTCAAGATGTGAGGGAACACTTGATGACAAGCATATCACGCAATTTTCACAAAAAGGTTCCCTAAAAGAGAAAATGCTATTTTCAACTTATGGTGGCAACATATCACTAGGATCCATTCTAAAAAGTCATCAACCTCAACCCAAAAAGGCTTTGGCTAATGAATTTGGAAGTAACTCTCCATTGTAGATGTTGCTGCCTACACTTAGATTATTTGTTGATAGATGATGTATCAATTTGCAAATAGCATTAGGCGCCGATGTATGTGTTTACTCTCGTAGCATTTAGATGGTGGGTTATTCTGATGAATTATTGCAAGCAAAGCATGACCAAATAACCTAAACTATCACAGCAGAAGCAAAGCATCATCGATTCAAAAAGCAAAAGGAACAGAGGATCTTTCACCTTGTTTTGTAGAGGATTCTGACCCTTCGCTCGTCCCTGAGTTAGGCTGAGATGTAAAACCCTATCTTCCCTCCTCTCGATCCAACAGAAGCCGTCGGTTTAGCGTTGGAAGCGAAACCCTATTCTCTTCGCGGCAGTGACTCTCGTATTTCAGTCTCCATGCCTCCCCTTCCCCTTCTCAGTTCGACGGAAATAGCGGTGGTGGTCAGACGATTGTCGGTGACGGACCACGGAGGAGAGGTACGGTGAGGGAAGAACGGTGGTCAACAAGACGGTGGTCGGAGATTATGAACACCGGTGGGACAAAGTTAGGGTTTCGATTTCCCAATTCGATTCCTTCTCCCAGCGTGTGTGAATGCAACCCGATAATGAGAAAGTTTGGGTGTTTATGTGTTTTTTTTTTAATTATTTACTTTCCACTCAATCCAGTCAGCATTTTCTCTGCTTAGTTGGCTTCTTGTCAGTCCTATTCAGCGTCCACGTCGTCACTCCTGCCACATTACCGTTGACCGTCTGGTCAACTAACGGATTGTGTCACTTTCGCTCCCAAAAACATAACTTTGTGTGACTTTTGCTCCTTTTCAAACTTCGTGGTGCTGAGCGCTCCCCCAAGCAAACTTCGTGTGTAAAATTGCACCTTCGCCCAAAAATATATAATACTTTTTTTATTCTATTAAAAAAATAAAAAATGGGCAGGGCGGCATACCATGCCTGATGCCCACCGCCCACAAAAATGGCACACTTGATTGTACCTTGCCTAGTTTGGGTTGCTTTCCTTAGGCTGGGCGATTTTTCAATGGGCACGGACGGGCGGACAGGGCGTTAGGCATCATGAACACCCCTAACTGCAAGGGTGGTTTTGTAGAATACTTTAATACTTTATGCATTAATATGATTATTTCAAATGTCATGTTTCCAATAAATCAAGTTGCCCAAAAAGCATAATATAATAAACATACCCGCATGGCAAAACATTAGTAAGAAAAAATGAAGCAAAATAAAATAATACAATGTAATATATTATATTTTTTGGTGGGCTACATTTGTTTGAGAAAAGCATGTCACTTTAAGTATTATTATTTTGAAGTTGTTCATTAAATTTTGAATAGTAATTTATGATTTTTTTTATATGTACATATATAATTTTGTATCATGAGCTTAAGTAGTAAAAACTTTAGGTTTCGTGTCATTTCTACGATTTACGTTTCTACCACCCCTTTTATGCCTACATAGAAACTCAATTTTGACAACATTAGTTGCTACGGACAAGATAAGAAATAGAAGAATAAAATAAAGAAAAATGAGTGAGCTTGGATTTAAAGACAACAATTATGAGACGCTCATTCTTCCTCGAATCTTTGAGTTTGCTTCGATAGGTTTCATCAAAGCTAAAAGTGGGCAACAGAAGCAGATTCTCTCAAGCACGATATATCCCTGTTCATGTGGAACAATGGCATAACCTTTTTGTTTCCATATTATTACTTTCTTAATCTTAACCATCTATTTTTTTCAAGGTTCTGAAATCCGGACCGGTGACTGAACCGATCAGGGTACCGGGTTAAAGGTTAGTGGGTCAGACCGGAGCCAACCCGGGCTAGACCGGTGAGGTATAAAAAATTTGGAAAATAATTAATTTCTCATCACACCAACCTAAATTTCACATACTATATACCATTTCAATACTTTATATCAGTAGTAAAATAATCATATACTTCAATACTTGTGACATATTCAAATATACTTGTGACATATTCAGATATTCAAATCAGATTGCTTTTTTTTAAATATATATATATATATATATACTGGAACCGGGTTGACCATTGTAACCCGGCCGGTTTATACCGGTTTCACCGGGTCAGTCCTGTTTTACACCAAACTGGACCGGTTTCACGGTCGGTTCCCGGTCTGAACCGGCCGGTCCGGTTCGGTTTCACAAACCATGATTTTTTTTCAATAATTTTACAAGCTAAAATATATAAACTCAATGAGAGTTGAAAGATTATGCTGTAGTAATTAAAATAAACAAATAAATAAAGACAGAGGACCCGAACGTGTTTCATGAGAAGCACAGCTAGAGATGCTTGCTTTCACTCTGAAGCATAAATGTGGAAAAATTCCGTTGGGTTGGGACTCACTCAGCTCTTTATGCACTGAATATTGCCTTGCTGCACAAGTCTGCTCCAAACAATATTTTGCACCTATCTGTTCTTTTAGTCATTTTTTTCTTCGTTTTTGTACAAGTAATCAATCAAAGAAACTCCCCAAGCCTAAGGTATAATTTTTTTCAAATTCTTTCGGATTTAGTTTCTCTTTGCTTCTGTATAAAATATGCAGGACATGTATCTGCACAACCGGATGGATGATTTCCACCTTTGTCATATCATCTATTTATATACACTAAGTTACAGTATTCTAAAAGCATAATACAAAAAATCAAAGGGAAATACAGAGAGAGATATAAGATATTAAAGATACCAGAAATGTCAAGTTAAGGGGTTTAAATAAATGTATAGACAAACGTTAGGAGGAAATCAATATTTTATCCGGAGTAACAAGTAATCTTTGCCATACATGCCCTGCACTGGATCTCTGTAATGGGGGCCTTAATAATAATAATATAATAATATCAACTGGGACCATTAGGTAGAGACTAATAGGCCAGAAGAGTCTGTGATTACGGACCGGTGCCTATCCTTTGGATAGGCACCAAGCGCCTAGAGCATCTGGACCGTCCAGATGCGATCTGGACGGTCCAGATTTTATTTTTTTAAACTTCTGTTTTTTTAATGAAAAAATAATTTTTTGAAAAAATGTCAGTTGAGAAATTATCTTTATTTTAGATTCTCTACCCATTAAAATAATTTTTTTTGAAAAAATAAAAAATAAAAAAAATAAATCTGGACCGTTTAAATCCCATCTGGACGGACCAGATGGGATAGGCTCTCCCTGCCTATCCAAAAGATAGGCAGGGAAACTAAATCCCTGTGATTACTGGCCTTAGGACACGGTTATTATAAGGATAGTGGGAGAAAACAAGTAATCATCGTCTCCACCTTGCTTCTCTCTCTAAGACTTTTCCCGTTGACTCCTATTCTCTTCCCCGGTGAGTCTATGACTTCCTTTCTCCTCTCTCTCAGTTGATCTTCATCTTCCTCTGTATTTTCTTCTTCTTCTTCCTTATATGTTTTGTGGCCAAGTATATATACATTTGTAAGCTAAACTGTGACTTTTCATTGACTGTTATGAGCAAGACTCTATTAGCTTAGTTTGACCAGAACAACCATATATAAATGCATCTTTATATATATCATCATATTGTTATATTTTCTCAACTCTGTTTACAAACACCACTATATATAAATGTGTAACGTGTTTTAGGCTTTTAGCTGCATTGCGCTATTGAATTACTGAAACTAGCTTCCATGCATTGATGGCTTCGTATGTTAAGCATGACATTTCCTCCTTTTTCGGGTTACAAACTGAGGCTTCCGGTTTATGGAATGATTTCTAATCATAATTATGGGTTACTCTGATTGGATTCTTTCATTGTACTTGACTTGTTGGATTACTGAAGGCTGAGTACTTAGCTGAATAATGTATTCTGGAATTTTCAGATTGAGTCACTCTTGAACTATTTTAAACAATGTCTCGGACCAGAGTGAGTTTTTCCTGTCTGAAACGTCTCCAGAAATTTTCAGCCAACTGTCGTTTAAACTTGAAGTCAACTCAACCAATAAAGCACCATATTTTGAACCTTACAAGGCGTGAGGATTTTGTTCATGTGAAGCTTCCCATTAATTCACTGAGTCAATCATATTTCAAAGGAGAGTTACAGTTACCTGCAATATTTACCAAGAAGCAGTTCAGAACTAAAACTTCAGAAAACAGCAACCTCTTGAATACCAAACCCAGTGCATCATTATCTCCTAACATTTCCAGATTTTGCCTCTATCAAAAGTCTCTTCCTTTTGCTTCAATGACCCTAACGTTGAAACATCGATCATATTCATCATATCTGAGTGATTCCACAGATATCAGTGACTGGGCTGCTGATCTGACTCCATGGGTTCAACAGTTGCTTGACTCAAAACCATTCCTGGTTATCTCAGTTGGTTCCACTCTAATAGCTTGGATTGTGATGCCTCTGATTCTGAGGAAACTTCACCAATATTCAATGCAAAGTTCTGCAGCAAGAACACTTCCTTATGAGAAAACCTTTTGGGTTGCTTTGGAGGATCCAGTGCGATATTTGGTTACCTTTGTGGCATTCACACACATGTTAGTGGTTTAGTTCTATTTCAAGGCCTTATTTTCCTATCTGTGACTGTAATATGTGTATGTGTGTGAGAGAGAGTCCAAGTAAGTGACAGATAACGTAATGATTTCCAGTTGTGTGATGATAGCTCCAACAAGTGATGCCTCACAGCACCTTGCAGAGTCTTGGAAGGAGGCAGTGATCTTAGTATTTACATGGTTTTTGCATCGATGGAAAACAAACATCTTGGGACACATTTCTTCCCATCAAAGTTCCCCTGGGCAAGATCAACTTAAATTGCTTAATCTACAAAATGTCTCATCTGCTTCTGTATTTGGGGTTGGTGGTACCATGGCTTTGACCCAGGCTGGTGCTGTCTCTGTTGAATCTGTTGTAATTTTTGGCGGAATGGGAGGTACTTATCTCATCCCATTTTTAAGGGATTCTCAACATGTTTCATCGCAACCAAGAAAAACTTCAAACCTCATTAAAATAACCACTCTCTTTGTGCCTTATAAATAGGAACAAAGTAGTATACAAGTATTAATAGTCCATTGAATTTGCTCGGTTTCCTTTTTACACTTTTCAGCGTCCTTCATTTTCCCAAGTCTTTTGATTTCTGCAGTTTTGTTGTATGTTTATGCAGGAGCTGCCACTGCTTTTGCGGCCAGAGACGTGCTTGCCAATGTGTTCAGTGGACTGAGTATGCAGTTGTCGGAGCCTTTTACAATCGGCGATACAATTAAAGTATGTGAGCAATTGACATGCAGCAACTTAAGTTCTTTCCCCCCATTTCTTCTCCGTTCAATGGGCACAAGTTATTTCCTTGAAAACGACACTGTATAATAAATGAGTTGCAATATTTCTGTGCGCACTTGAACACTCTTATCAACATAAACTTGCGTGTTTGAGATGATGACAAAAAAATGAGATCTTTTTTCCCAAAGCCAAGTTGATTCAACTTTTCCTGACTTGTAGTTTTTGGCTTTTCTTCACATTTAAACCTTGTACAGTGTGAGTTTTTAATAAATGTGCACCATGTGAAGAATTGAAGAAATGAATAATGCAGGCAGGGTGGGTAGAAGGACAGGTGATAGAAATGGGAGTGACAAAAACATCATTGATGAATGGTGAGAAAATGGAAGTGGTAGTGCCCAACTCATATTTTACCAAGCAGGTGAGAATATCATTATGTTGAGCACTATTGTTGTGATCTTTTTCTTGTTGGTGATAGATAACAGTTTGTTGCATAAAATGGTAGGTAATAGTGATAAAGAGTCGAGCAGAATGGCGGGGCACGATATCTAAAATCCGAGTGAGGATAGAGGCCATTGATAGAATTGGCAAGATATCACAAGAGATGAAGAGCATGCTCACGGCAAATGGTAATGTGTTGCTGGGAAAAAGAGCCCCTTACTGTTACTTGTCGCGCATTGGAACCTCACACGCAGAAGTGACTCTTGGCTACGACCTCAAACTCATGGTACGTATAGTTTACTTTGATGATTGCCAAATGCGTCATAATATATCAAGTGAAGTCAAGTGTGGGATGTACATGTGTCTGGAACAGGGGAATGAAGCGATGTGTTTGGCAAAACAAGGTATCATGAAGGAGGCAATGGAGATTCTCAACAGGCATGATGCTACTCATCTCTCCTCTGATTCTGATTCTGATTCTGACTCTGACTCTGACTCTGACTGACTCGTTGAAAACTGATATTATTCTACTATGAATCTCTCTTTCTATCTCTGTTATATACATTGGGGTTAGTTTCTCTAATTTTCTCTTGCTCTCCAAGAATTTATCCTCCAATACACAGCGATTCTAAATATAAGATTTAATTTACTTCTTTTTAAGGGATTTGAAAGCTAATTAAATTTCTTTAATTTAAAGTATTTATATTTATTGTTTTTTTAAACTAATTTATCTAATTTATAAACTTATATATAATTTAATCAAATACAAGATCTGACATGATTTAATAACTTATTAAGTTTCCTTAATCTCTCTAAAAAAGAAAGTCAACTAAGCCTTTATATTGAAAATCAGTTGTACGTAGTATTATTTTGCCCACGCTCTTTAGCCTATTATTATGCTTTAGGATACTAGTTATTTCTTCATGTACGATATTTTAAGCTAAAAAATACTCTTTAATCTAAAGTTTATTTAAGGTTAATGTTAATATTCATTAGTCTAACGGTAACAGACTTTGCAATCATTGATATACTTAAAAACGATTTCAATAAATAATTGAGAATAGGCTAAAGTATATATTTGGTCCTTTATATTTGCTTCTGGTATCATTTTAGTCCCTTAAGTTTGTAAAGTACACGTTTTGTCCCTTAATGCTAACACTGTTAGTATAACTTAACGGAGAATACTGACTCAACAATTTCAAGCGATGACTGTGCAATTAAATGCTGACTAAGCATACTTATATGTTAGTATTTTAATAAATTAATATTTTAAATCTCATTAATTGAAAAATATTTAATTTTCACAAATTGTGAAAAACCACAAACGATCTGTAAAGATTAAATTTTTTCTCAATTAATAGGATTTAAAATATTAATTTATTAAAATACTAACATATAAGCATGTTTGGTCAAGCATTTAATTACACAAGTCATCGTTTAAAACTGTTAAGTCAGTATTTTTCGTTAAGTCAAACTGACGGTGTTAATATTAAGGGACCAAATGTGCACTTTACAAACTTAACGGACTAAAATGATACCAGAGACAAACATAAAGGACCAAATGTATACTTTAAGTTTTAGAATAATCAACACTCCTCGCTAAATGTGTATAAGAAAACACTCCTCGCTAAGTAGTTTAGTAGAAAAATGTTTTTTCACCTCTTTTATAAATCATGTGCTACATTTCTAAATACTTTTATGGGATAATTCCTTTTTAACTCAAAAAATAAAAGTTGAAAGATTTATGTCCTCTACAAACAAGCATGGAATGAGTCACATCAAAAGGGAAATAACAAAAATTATTGCATATAAGCCAAGCGAATTCAATATCATGACTAGCAAAACAAATACTACTAAAATTTATAGTACAAATTTTCACTACAAATTTTGATCTATATTTCGAACCTAAAGGAGCAATACTTAACTTTTGGAGGCTCATAAAATAAGATTAAGGTAATTAATCTAATTGGTAAGAAGTTGACTCATAATCTCCAATGTCATGCTCATACTTGAAATAGATAAACCTATAATATTCAACTCACCTGAATTTTACCTTGTAAAAAAACATAAAAAGAAAAATCCCAATTTACTCCATCAAATATATATGAATACTCAAAGAAAAACCTTGGTAATAAATTATGAAATCATGATGGTCAAAGTCTCAGAAACCCTCAATTTATGGAATGATAGGTAGAGAGCAAAGTTTTTATTGTTTTTAAGCAAAAAAAATATGGATTAAAATTTTCTTACTTAAAGGCAGCTTAAAATTTTATAATTTCAACAACAACAAAATGTTATATCAAACACTTTTATGCCTATTCACCTTTATAACCTTGCCACGTACACGGTACACACCATACTAGCACTACATTATTTTGTGAGTCCATAATACATATGGGTTTATCGTTTGTCATTATCGCCAGCGACAAGGTTATGTCGAAATCCACCCCAAAACTACGTCGTTTTGAAGTTGGAGGAATTAATCAACTCTCAAAACGACGTAGTTTTGGGGTTAGGGGAATTAATGAATGATCTTTTAGTAAAATTCATATAATAAATACAAAAACACCTTTCATTAATTCCCCTAACCCCTAAACTACGTAGTTTTGAGAGTTGATTAATTCATCTAACCTCAAAACGACGTAGTTTAAGGGACTTGACATAACATGTCGAACGACATAACAAACGATAAACTCATATATATAATATAGCCTCTATCTAAGCGATAATGGAGAGTGGAAAAGAGCAAAATGACAATTAGAGACGTATATATTTAGAAAGATCAATATGTATAATTACTTATGGACTCCCTACACATTCGAAAGTACACATTGTTATTAAGAGCAAATATTTTTTATATATTGATATAACTAAAATGTTGTGGACTAAATAATGCTTCTTCTGACATTTTTCTCCTTTTAAAAAAATCCGAGTATAATGTTATAGTTTTCCAAAATGATGAGAGTTGAAAAGCCTTAACATCATATTTGGAAATTATAATTGCTTGTCTGCAAAACGTTAATATATCATAGTTGAAACCCATCATTACAATTTTGTTTTAAACTAAAATATATACTGGCGGTTTTGGTTCGCAGCATTTTATTATGATCGACGAAAGATCTTAATCCATAATTAACTGGCATTTACTGTACCAGTTTTGCCGGAATCCTTAGTTAGCCATCATTATCTTGCTTCGAAGCCTATTAATTGGTCATTTTCTCTAACTATGTAGTTGCTACTGAGAAGAAACAACAATTATGAATGCTCGTTCTTCCTCGAATCTTTAAATTTGCTTCAAAAGGTTTCATCAAAGCTAAAAGTGGGCAACAAAAGCAGATTCTCTCAAGCACAATATATCCCTGTTCATGTGGGACAATGGCATAACCTTTTTATTTCCATATCATTACTTTCTGAATCTTAACCCTCTCTTTTTTCAACAATTTTACAATCTAAAATACATAAACTCAATGACATGTATATCATGTGCGGATTTAGTTTCTCTTTGCTTCTGTATAAAATATTCAGGACATGTATCTGCACAACCGGATGGATGATTTCCACCTTTGTCATATCATCTATTTATGGACACTAAGTTACAGTATTCTAAAAGCATAAGACAAAAAATCAAGGGAAATACAGAGAGAAAGATATAAGATATTAAAGATACCAGAAATGTCAAGTCAAGGGATTTAAAGAAGGGAAAATATCAGTGAGGTCTCAAGAAAGAATAAAAATATCAAAAAAGTTTCAACCCCAAATCTTCTATTAATTATGGAATTCTAATATTAAAAAATTCTCATTGTCAAAATGGTTTTTTATGTTATTAAAATGATTTTTCCTGTTGTTAAAATTTTTCTATGAAAATATTGTTCTCAAAATGGCTTTTCATGTTGTCAAAATAATTTTTCCCATTTGCCAAAGATTTTCCAGGTTTTTAAAATTCTACACACCAAAAGAAAAACTCGAAAATTTTTTGACTATAGGAAAGTCATTTTGACAACATGAAAAGCCATTTTTGACAACAATATTTTCATAGGGAAATTTTAACAACAGAGAAAGGTCATTTTAATAACATGAAAAATCATTTTGACAACATGACTTTTTTTATATTAAAATTTCATAATTAATATCAAAAAAGTTCCTAGAGACTTTTTTCATAAGGATTGAGGATTGAGACTTTTTTTTATATTTGTTTTTTCCCTTCAAATAATGTATAGACAAATGTTAGGAGGAAATCGGGTTGAGTTTCTCTTATCCTCCTTTTCTCATATCCCTCATTATCTCTAAATCACATCCATCCAATCAACACAATACTATTTTTACTTTTCTCTTATTTTTCCAAATTAATGGTCAAAATGTGGCCAATGAGAGACAATGAGAAGGAGAATAAGGAGAGTATCTCCTTCCGAGGAAATCAATATTTTATCCGGACAAGTACTCATTGCCATAAATGCTGGATCTCTATCATGGAGTCTTAATACTAATTAATAGGATTTGGCTTTCCTCCTATACCCTTATCATCCTTTTTCCTTCTTTTCCTTTTTCTATCATTGGATTAAGATTTTGATGGTCCAGACTTATTATATGACAAAAATATTATTGTAAGGGAAAAGGAGGAGAAAGTATGATAAAAAAGGATGGTAAATCTGGACCGTCAAAATCTTAATCCAATGATAAGAAAAAGGAAAATGAGAGAAAAGGATGATAAGGGTACAGGGGAAAGCCAATCCCATAATAATAATAATAATAATAATAATATCAACAGGGAATGTTGGGTAGAGACTAATAGGCGGGAAGAATCTGTGATTACTGGGCTTAGGGGACAGTTATTATTATAAGGATAGTGGGAAAAAACAAGCAATCATCGTCTCCACCTTGCTTCTCTCTCTAAGACTTTTCCCGTTGACTTCTCTCTCTTCCTCTTTGAGTCTGTGACTTCTTTTCTCCTCTCTCTCAGTTGATCTTCATCTTCCTCTGTATTTTCTTCTTCTTCTTCTTCCATATAGGTTTTGTAGCCAAGTATATATAAATTTGTAAGCTCAACTGTGACTTTTCATTGACTGTGATGAGCAAGACTCTATTAGCTTAGTCTGACCAGAACCACCATATATAAATGCATCTTTATATATGATCATATTGTTATCTTTTCTTAACTCTGTTGACAAAAAACACTATATATAAATGTATAACGTGTTTTAGGCTTTGAGCTGCATTGCGCTATTGAATTACTGAAACTAGCTTCAATGCAATGATGGCTTCGTCTATTAAGCATGACATTTCCTCCTTTTTCGGGTGACAAACTGAGGCTTCCGGTTTATGTCTGAATGATTTCTAATCATTATTATGGGTTACTCTGATTGGATTCTTTCATTGTACTTGACTTGTTGGATTACTGAAAGCTGAGTACTTAGCTGAATAATGTTTTCTGGAATTTTCAGATTGAGTCACCCTTGAACTATTTTAAACAATGTCTCGGGCCAGAGTGAGGTTTTCCTGTCTGAAACGTCTCCAGAAATTTTCAGCCAAGTGTTGTTTAAACTTGAAGTCAACTCAACCAATAAAGCACCATCTTGTGAACCTTACAAGGAGTGAGGATTTTGTCCATGTCAAGCTCCCGATTAATTCACTGAGTCAATCTTATTTCAAAGGAGAGTTACAGTTACCTGTAATATTTGCCGAGAAGCAGTTCAGAACTAAAACTTCAGAAAACAGCAACCTCTTCAATACCAAACCCGGTGCATCATTATCTCCTAACATTTCCAGATTTTTCCCCCATCAAAAGTCTCTTCCTTTTGCTTCAATGACCCTAACGTTGAAACATCGATCATATTCATCACATCTGAGTGATTCCACAGATATCAGTGACTGGGCTGCTGATCTGACTACATGTGTTCAACAGTTGCTTGACTCAAACCCATTCCTGGTTATCTCAGTTGGTTCCACGCTAATAGCTTGGATTGTGATGCCTCTGATTCTGAGGAAACTTCACCAATATTCAGTGCAAAGTTCTGCAGCAACAACACTTCCTTATGAGAAAACCTTTTGGGTTGCTTTGGAGGATCCAGTGCGATATTTGGTTACCTTTTTGGCATTCTCACACATGTTATAGTAGCTTAGTTCCATTTCAAGGCCTTATTTTCATCTCTGTGACTGTAATATGTGTGAGAGAGAGAGAGAGAGATAGTCCAAGTAAGTGACAGATAACGTAATGATTTGCAGTTGTGTGATGATAGCTCCAACAACTGAAGCCTCACAGCACCTTGCAGCGTTTTGGAAGGCGGCAGTGACCTTAGTATTTACATTGTTTTTGCATCGATGGAAAACAAACATCTTGGGACACATTTCTTCCCATCAAATTTCCCCTGGGCAAGATCAACTTAAATTGCTTAATCTACAAAATGTCTCATCTGCTTCTGTATTTGGGATTGGTGTTACCATGGCTTTGACCCAGGCTGGTGCTATCTCTGTTGAATCCGTTGTAATTGTTTGCGGAATGGGAGGTACTTATCTCATCCCATTTATAAGTGATTCTCAACATGCTTCATGGCAACCAAGAAAAACTTCAAACCTCATTAAAATAAACACTCTCTGTGCCTTATAAATAGGAATAAAGAAGTATACAAGTATTAATAGTCCATTGAATTTGCTCGGTTTCATTTTTACAGTTTTCAGCGTCCTTCATTTTCCTATGTCTTTTGATTTCTGCAGTTTTGTTGTATGCTAATGCAGGAGCTGCCACTGCTTTTGCGGCCAGAGACGTGCTTGCCAATGTGTTCAGTGGACTGTGTATGCAGTTGTCGGAGCCTTTTACAATCGGCGATACAATTAAAGTATGTGAGCAATTGACATGCTGCAACTTAACTTTTTATTTCCTTGAACACGACACTGTATGAGTTGCAATATTTCTGCACGCACTTGAAGATTCTTGTCAACATAAATGTGCATGTTTGAGATGATGACGAACAAATGAGATCTTTTTTCCCAAAGCCTAGTTGAGGCAACTTTTCCTGACTGGTAGTTTTTGGCTTTCTTCACATTTAATCCTTGTAAAATTGAGTTTTTAATATATGTGCACCATGTGATGAATTGAAGAAATGAATAATGCAGGCAGGGTGGGTAGAAGGACAGGTGATAGAAATGGGAGTGACAAAAACATCAGTGGTGAATGGTGAGAAAGTGGAAGTGGTAGTGCCCAACTCATATTTTACCAAGCAGGTGAGAATATCATTATGTTGAGCACTCTTGTAATCTTTTTCTTGTTGGTGATAGATAACAGTTTGTTGCATAAAATGGTAGGCAATAGTGATAAAGTGTCGAGCAGAATGGCGGGTCACGATATCTAAAATCCGAGTGAGGATAGAGGCCATTGATAGAATTGGCAAGATATCACAAGAGATGAAGAGCATGCTCACGGCAAATGGTAATGTGTTGCTGGGAAAAAGAGCCCCTTACTGTTACTTGTCGCGCATTGGAACCTCACACGCAGAAGTGACTCTTGGCTACGACCTCAAACTCATGGTACGTATAGTTTACTTTGATGATTGCCAAATGTGTCATAATATATCAAGTGAAGTCAAGTGTGGGATATATATGTGTGTGGAACAGGGGAAAGAAGCGATGTGTTTTGCAAAACAAGCTATAAAGAAGGAGGCAATGGAGATTCTCCACAGGCATAATGCTGCTCATCTCTCCTCAGATTCTGACTCCGACTCCGACTCTGGGTCTGACTGACTTTATCGATGTCCCTTGTTAATGTAAAAACTGATATTGGAAAACTTTGATATTCATTCTGTGATGGAGTTAATATGAATCTCTCTTTTGGTTATCTATATTGGGGCCAATTTCTTCATTTTTCTCCTAGGGAAAATCACATTTAAGTCTCAATCAAAAAAACAATATTATAAAAGTCTCATAACTTGTTAATGGTAATCGATCCACTTGTTAATGGTTATTATTTTACTTGTTATTAACAGGCTTATAGGACTTTTCTAATATTATTTCCCTTGGTTGGAACCTAAACGTGATTTTCCCTTTCTCTTACTTACACTTTAAGTGTTTATCTCAACCACTGCCTCCTCAACTACCGCCACCTGGTCTTAAATATAAGATTTAGTTAAATTTTTTTTTTTAGGGGATTTAGAAAACAAATTAAATTAATTAAATTTAAAGTATTTATATTTATCATTTTTTTCTCTAAACTAATTTATATCGACTTATAAACCGATATATAATTTAATTAAATATATCTTATAACATTATTAAATAACTTATTAAGCTCTCTTATCTATCCAAAAAAAGTTGACTAGGGTTTATATTTAGGGTTAGGGTACACATGATTAAGCTTTAGAATGCTAGTTATTTCTTTATGTACTACTATATTTTAAGCTAAAAAATGCTCATTAATCTAAAGTTTATTTAAGGTTAATGTTAATATTTATTAGTCTAACTGTGACAGACGTTGCAATCATTTTTATACTTAAAACAATTTCAATAAATAATTTAGAATAACCAACACTCCTCGCTAAGTAGTTTAGTAGAAAATGTTTTTCAACCTCTTTTATAAATCGTGTGCTACATTTCTAAATACTTTTATGGGATAAATTCTTTTTCAACTCAAAAAATAAGAGTTGAAAGCTTGGAATGAGTCAAATCAAAAGGAAAATGACAAATAAATTATTGCATATAAGCCTAAAGGATTTAATATCACGACTAACAAAATAGATATTAATATTCAATTAATTTAGCTAGTAAGAAGTTAACTCATGATCTTTAAGGTCATGCGTATAGATAAATCTATAATATTTAAGTCACCTAAATTTTATTCTATACAAAAACATAAAAAGAAAAATCCAAATTTACTCTATCAAATATATGAATACTCAAAGAAAAACCTTGGTAATAAATTATAAAATCATGATTGTCAAAGTCTCAAAAACCCTCAATTTATAGAATGATAGGTAGAGAGAAGTTTTTATTGTTTTTAAGAAAAAATAAGGATTAAAACTTTCTTACTTAAAGGTAGCTTAAAATTTTTATAATTTCAACCAAAAAATGTTATAATGATTTTTTGGGAAAAAATTAAAATCCTGTTCTTTTTTTTTTGATACATTTGGGACATCTCATCAAACACCTATGTGAATATTACACCCATTACAATCCTGAACAAGAATCAACTGTAAGTCCTCAAGAGGCAGATACAGGTCATGAAGCCCCCATCCGAAACCAAGTCCTCTCTTTGCTAAATAATCCGCAACGGAGTTGCAAGTCCTTGACACTTACACCCTCGTCTACGCGGATTTTTTTTTTTTTTTTGACTCCCCTGCACAAGACACCTTCAAACGATTTCGCAGCCCAGTGTGATCTTTTGATCAGTACTCTTTCTTGGCTGTTGTGTAATCCAAGAAGCTCCACACGACCAAGGTACAGCTACTTGCAATTTCTTGCGGAGTTCTTTTCTGTTTCTTTCCGTATGAAATGCAGGAAATGTGATGGTAAGTTGACGGAAAGGATGAACAAAGCATTCTTTGTTTTATCGTATTGTATTGTTGTATTTTCGCTGCTCTGTTTACTGCAAGCAATAATATTATGTATTTTAGCTGCATTACCTTTCCAATTACTGGAACCAGCTTCGACGGAACGATGGCTTCACGAATTATTTGTAACTTTTTCTTTTTCTTTTTTTCAGTTTACAAAATGAGGTTTCGGTTTTATTTATGAATGATTTCTGATCATTATGGTTGCTCTTGTCGGATTCTTTTATTGGATAGGGCAACTCATTCACTGGAAATAATCGATTGGATGTTTCGGGATTTCTCTTCGTACTGGCCTTGTTGTATTGCTGAAAATTGGGTACTTGGCTGAATTATGTGTTCCGAAATTTGCAGATTGAGTCACTCTAGAATCCCGATAGGTTCTTGGAGTTGGTGGTAATTATTTGATTTCTGACGATGTCTCGGTTGACTTCTTTACTGTGTTAAATTGATATAATGACCGGAGCAAGGTTTTCTTATATGAAATGTCTCCAGAAATATCCAGCTAAGGGTTCCTTTAACGTGGAATTAGTTCAGCCAAATCAACGTATGATGAACCTTACAAGATCTGTGGATTGCGTTCATTTAAGATTTCTGAGTACTACATTCCGTCGAGCTTATTCCAAACGAGAGTTACAGTTACCTGAAACTTTTGCCAAGAACCAGTTTAGAACAATGACTTCTGGAAACAGCAACCTCTTAACCAGACCCGAGGCTTCGTTTTCTCCAATGTTTCAAGTTTTTTCTTCCATAACGCTTTCCCTTCTGCTTCGCCTTCAATGACCCTCTTGTTGAATCATCGACCATATTCATCATCTCTGGGTGGCAATGGAAGTAGAGATGGGAGCACTGATTAATTTTCCATCTAATTCTTGGGCAAGTGACACGAATGCCAGCATTGAATCTATTGGTACGAGTGATTGGGCTGATAAAATCAAAGATGCTTGGCAGAGTGCAGTAGAGACAGTAACATATTCTGCACAAAAGGTTAAAGAAGCCTCTGATGAGCTGACTCCATATGCTCAACAGTTGCTCGACTCACATCCATTCCTTAAAAGATGTGAGATTAAACAAAAAGAAGGAAAATGATTGGACAGAGGAACTCCCCAACATCTAGCAATCAGATATTTAGAATCAAATTCTTATAATGCCTAGCGGAAGAAGTTTTTATTTATTTTTTTAATATTTTTTATCCAAATAGTCCATCCTTAAAAAAAGTCATTAGAATGGTAGCTATAACATTCAACAAAACAGAAGATATATATCTACCAGGAAAAGAGATGTAATTCAATTGTTTCAGCAAATATAGCCAGCCTCGCTTTTAGATATATATATATCTATAGCAACCATACTTTTAGATCAAACACTTATGCCTATTCACCTTTATAACCTTGCCACGAACACGCCATACTAGCACTACATTATTTTGTGAGTCCCGTATATATATATAATATAGCCTCTAAGCCATAGGGAAAGAGCAAAATGACAATTATGGACGTGGTATATATTTAGAAAGATCAATATGTATAATTACTTATGGAATCCCTACACATTCGAAAGTACACATTGTTATTAAGAGCAAAGATTTTTTTATATATTGATATAACTAAAATGCTGCGGACTAAATAATGCTTCTTCTGACATTTTTCTCCTTTTTAAAAAAATCCGACTATAATGTTATAGGTTTCTAAAATGATGAGAGTTGAAAAGCCTCATCATATTTGGAAATTATGAATGCTTGTTTGCAAAACATTAACATATCATCATATATAGTTGAAACCCGTCATTACAATTTTGTTTTAAACTAAAATATACTGCCGTTTTTGGTTCGCAGCATTTTATGATCGATGAAAGATTTCCACCTTTGTCATATCATCCATTTATATACACTAAGTTACAGTATTCTAAATGCATAATAGAAACAATCAAAGGAAATACTGAGAGAGATATAAGATATCGAAGATACCAGAATTGTCAAGTCAGTGTTAAATAAATGGAACCGGTTTCTCTCCTATTCTTTTAATATCCGCTTCCCTCTTTTTCTTTGAATAGGTCATTTTAGTGGAAAAAGTGAGCGGTTGGTCCTTTTAATATATATATTAAGGTATTGTATGTACTAAAAAGATCTTTAGAATCTTGATGGATATTGAAAATATACTTCATGATCTACAAAAAAATACTTTAAGATCTTGAAAAAAATATTTCAAGAATGTACATCGACGGGTACCAAATGGACACTTCATGATACCTTGGCTTGTATTAAAAAAGGTACTAAAAAGATACTTTAGAATATTGAACGACACTGGAAAAAAATACTTAATAATCTTGAAAAATATTTCAGAGTATGATTGGTACTGAAAAAAATACTTCAAAATACTAACTGGTACTAAAAAAAACTTTAAAATATTGACTGGTAGTGAAAAAATACTTCATGATCTTGAAAAATTATTTTTAGAGTACTGCTTGATACTAAAAAGATACTTTAGGATATCATGAACTATTTTTCAATATCCAAGTATCTTTTAATATCATCAAGACCCTAAAAATAATTTTTAAGACTCTAAAATAATTTTTTAATATCATGAAGTATTTTTTCACTACCAAGTCAATATCTTAAAATATTTTTTTAATACTGATTAGTATCTTAAAGTTTTTTTAGAAAAGAAGAAAAAAGACTAGCTGTTCCCTTTTCCAGCAAAACGACGCTGTTCAAAAAAAGGAGGGGAGGGGATATTAAAAGAATAGTACACAAGTAGGTTCCTAAATAAATGTATAGACAAATGTTAGGACTTAAGGAGGAAATCAATAGTTTATCCGGAGTAACAAGTACTCATTGCCATAAATGCACACTGTACTGGATCTCTGTCATAGGGGTCTTCATAATAATAATATAATAATATCAACAGGGAATGTCAGGTGGAGACTAATAGGCCAGAAGAATATGTGATTACTGGGCTTAGGACACAGTTAGGCCCTGGTATGGGAAAAATTTAAGGGGAAAAAGAAGTTAGAGAAAAGAAAGAAAGATTATCACGAAAAAAAAAAAAAAAAAAAAAAAGAGAGAGAATGAAAGATTTTGAAAGATGAGGGAAGATGGCTTGAGGAAAAATAAGCTATTTGGTAGAAAGAAAATGAAGAGGTTATAATTGGTAAAGAATCAAGGAATATCTATTTTACCCTTAAAAGTAATTAATTCAAAATGAAAAAGAAAAATATTTTTTTGCTAAAATATATTTTTTAAAAATATGCTCTTGTCAAGTTCAAACTTGTGTAAAAAAATTGCCCGTCAAATTCGAACTTTCTCACCAAGTTCAAACGCCCGCCAAGTTAAAAAAAATGTAAACAATGACGCGTGGGAACACGAGATCTCATCAATTTTGGTAGGATTCGATCTTTTTTCACATATGAGAGAAGATTGGTTGGCCTTAAACTTAGATTTTAAAAAAGATTAGTCCAAAATACATATCAAACAAAAAAAAAAAAAAAAACTTACTAATTTTCCTTTCCCTATCCACCAAATCCGAATACCCAACATGCCCTGGATAGTGAGAGTAAATAAGTAATCATCGTCTCCACCTTGCTTCTCTCTCTAAGACTTTTCCAGTTGACTTCTCTCTCTTCCCCGGTGAGTCTGTGACTTCTTTTCGCCTCTATCTCAGTTGATCTTCATCTTCCTCTATATCTTCTTCTTCTTCTTCCATATATGTTTTGTAGCCAAGTATATATACATTTGTAAGCTCAACTGTGACTTTTCATTGACTGTGATGAGCAAGACTCTATTAGCTTAGTCTGACCAGAACCACCATATATAAATGCATCTTGATATATGATCATATTGTTATCTTTTCTTAACTCTGTTAACAAAAAACACTATATAAAAATGTATAACGTGTTTTAGGCTTTTAGCTGCATTGCGCTATTGAATTACTGAAACTAGCTTCAATGCAATGATGGCTTCGTATATTAAGCATGCCATTTCCTCCTTTTTCGGGTGACAAACTGAGGCTTCCGGTTTATGTCTGAATGATTTCTAATCATTATTATGGGTTACTCTGATTGGATTCTTTCATTGTACTTGACTTGTTGGATTACTGAAAGCTGAGTACTTAGCTGAATAATGTATTCTGAAATTTTCAGATTGAGTCACCCTTGAACTATTTTAAACAATGTCTCGGGCCAGAGTGGGGTTTTCCTGTCTGAAACGTCTCCAGAAATTTTCAGCCAACTGTTGTTTAAACTTGAAGTCAAATCTACCAATAAAGCACCATATTATGAACCTTGCAAGGCGTGAGGATTTTGTTTATGTAAAGCTTCCCATCAATTCACTGAGTCAATCTTATTTCAAAGGAGAGTTACAGTTACCTGTAATATTTGCCAAGAGGCAGTTCAGAACTAAAACTGCAGAAAACAGCAACCTCTTGAATACCAAACCCAGTGCATCATTGTCTCCTAACATTTCCAGATTTTGCCTCCATCAAAAGTCTCTTCCTTTTGCTTCAATGACCCTAACGTTGAAACATCGATCATATTCATCATATCTGAGTGATTCCACAGATATCAGTGACTGGGCTGCTGATCTGACTCCATGGGTTCAACAGTTGCTTGACTCAAACCCATTCCTGGTTATCTCATTTGGTTCCACTCTAATAGCTTGGTCTGTGATGCCTCTGATTCTGAGGAAACTTCACCAATATTCAGTGCAAAGTTCTGCAGCAGCAACACTTCCTTATGAGACAACCTTTTGGGTTGCTTTGGAGGATCCAGTGCGATATTTGGTTACCTTTGTCGCATTCTCACCCATGTTAGTAGCTTAGTACCATTTCAAGGCCTTATTTTCATATCTGTAACTGTAATATGTGTGTGTGTGTGTGTGTGTGGAGAGTCCAAGTAAATGACCGATAACGTAATGATTTCCAGTTGTGTGATGATAGCTCCAACAAGTGAAGCCTCCCAGCACCTTGCAGAAACATCGTGGGACACATTTCTAAACAAGGAGGCAGTGGTCTTATCATTTACATGGTTTTTGCACCGATGGAAAACAAACATCTTGGGACACATTTCTTCCCATCAAAGTTACCCTGGGCAAGATCAACATAAATTGCTTAATCTACTAAATGTCTCATCTGCGACTGGATTTGGGATTGGTGGTACCATGGCTTTGACCCAGGCTGGTGCTGTCTCTGTTGAATCTGTTGTAATTTTTGGCGGAGCGGGAGGTACTTATCTCATCCCATTTATAAGCGATTCTCAACATGTTTCATCGCAACCAAGAAAAACTTCAAATCTCATTAAACTAAACACTCTCTTTGTGCCTTATAAATAGGAATAAAGTATAAATGTATTAATAGTCCATTGAATTTGCTCCGTTTCATTTTTACACTTTTCAGCGTCCTTCATTTTCCAATGTCTTTTGATTTCTGCAGTTTTTTGTGTTTATGCAGGAGCTGCCACTGCTTTTGCGGCCAGAGACGTGCTTGCCAATGTGTTCAGTGGACTGTATATGCAGTTGTCGGAGCCTTTTACAATCGGCGATACAATTAAAGTATGTGAGCAATTGACATGCTTCAACTTAACCTTTTTCCCCCCAATTTCTTCTCCGTTCAATGGGCACAAGTTATTTCCTTGAACACGACACTGTATAATAAATGAGTTGCAATATTTCTTTGCGCACTTGAACACTCTTGTCAACATAAACGTGCATGTTTGAGATGATGACTAACAAATGTGATCTTTTTTCCCAAAGCCAAGTTGATTCAACTTTTCCTGACTTGTAGTTTTTGGCTTTTCTTCACATTTAAACCTTGTAAAGTTGAGTTTTTAATATATGTGCACCATGTGAGGAATTGAAGAAATGAATAATGCAGGCAGGGTGGGTAGAAGGACAGGTGATAGAAATGGGAGTGACAAAAACATCATTGGTGAATGGTAAGAAAATGGAAGTGGTAGTGCCCAACTCATATTTTACCAAGCAGGTGAGAATATCATTATGTTGAGCACTCTTGTTGTGATCTTTTCTTGTTAGTGATAGATAACAGTTTATTGCATAAAATGGTAGGCAATAGTGATAAAGAGTCGAGCAGAATGGCGGGGCATGATATCTAAAATCCGAGTGAGGATAGAGGCCATTGATAGAATTGGCAAGATATCACAAGAGATGAAGAGCATGCTCACAGCAAATGGTAATGTGTTGCTGGGAAAAAGAGCCCCTTACTGTTACTTGTCGCGCGTTAAAACCTCACACGCAGAAGTGACTCTTGGCTACAACATCAAACTCATGGTACGTATAGTTTACTTTGATGATTGCCAAATGCGTCATAATATATCAAGTGAAGTCAAGTGTGGCATGTATATGTGTATGGAACAGGGGAAAGAAGCGATGTGTTTGGCAAAACAAGGTATAAAGAAGGAGGCAATGGAGATTCTCCACAGGCATGATGCTGCTCATCTCTACTCTGATTCTGACTCCGAGTCTGACACTGACTGACTCTGAATATTGGGAAAACTTTGATATTTATTCTGTGATGGAGTTAATATGAATCTCTCTTTTGGTTATTGATAGCGACTTCGGCAAGTGCACCGGTCGTTATAAGTAATAAAGTAGTGAGAAAAAGATCGTCCCACGAGGAATAGTATTCCAATCACTAATTTGCTATTTTCGCTTTAGTTGGATGAATGAGTAATATGGGGTGAGTTGTAACCAAATAGAATTTAAAGAATTAAATAAAGAATCCAAAATATGAATCTCAAGAACAACTGAGAGAAAATATGAGTAATCCAAAATTAAGACCTTCAATTAAGAAATATGCGGTAGGGATGAGAATCCCCCTATGTTCCTCTAATAATTTGAATTGAATCTCTAATTGATTATTATTCTCATGATTGACGATCAATTCTCTAAAGTTAGACTAAGTCCCAATGTCTTGATGCTACCTTAGTCCGTTATCTTTGAAATCAACCTAATGTCTTAGTATTGATTGGAAAGATTATATTTTAAACCAGAATTATGAGATCGCATAAAATCGTAAGCCTATGTCTAGGTCATGCAACTCTACGATGAATTAACGGATCTAGTTAAATGCACCAACATCTCTATTGTCATACATTAACCTATGAACAATCTAAAAGGTGATCAATCTTTAAGAAAGCTTTAAGCAAAGATAATTCATTCAATCAAGAAAAATAAAGATCAATAAAGAATCCAACTAAATATTTTAAATTCACATAGGGTTTCATCCTCGCCCTAACTACAAAAGAAAACTAGCCAAGCATGGCTATACTAAAATCCATGAAAAAATGAAAATCAGATTGAGAGAAGGCGAGGAAAAGAAAAGAGAAATAAAAACTCTTAAAGAATCCCTCGATCTCGATTGTGGTCTCAATCTGAATTTCGATGATGCTCCCCTCAATTGAGATGATGCCTCTGATTCTCGAATTGCCGTTCTTGCTTTTCGTCCTTCTCTCCTGCGTCTTTCTTCCTTTCTTTCGCGTGCGTAGTTCTTCTTTATCCAAATCTCATGTCCTGATGGTTTGAGTCTTTAATAATATATATAACCTTTTTGTTTTGCTTGTTGGGTCCCATGCGTCTATATCCAATTGTTAAAATCAAAAATCTGATTCTCTGCTTCTTCCATTCATCATCAATTATATCATTTAATATAATAATATATTATATTAAATACTTTTCCAATTTAATTTGTTGTGATGTTTATTGGCTTTCCTATATTTTCTCTTCTCTTAGATCACATAATATCTCCTGCACAAATAAATAGGATATCAATAGATTTTTGTTATAATGTTCTTTTATCCTATATTTAATTAAAAGATAGATAAGTACATAAAGATAATTAAATAAGTACAAAATATTAATAAATTCAATCCAATATATCTCAGAATCTATACTTATTTAATCATAACATATCTACTTATCAAACTCCCCACACTTAAACATTTGCTTGTCCTCAAAGCGAAAAGAAAGAGATTTATTATTTGAAAAGAACATTGTTCATGAAATTCCTAAACGAGAAAGCAATAAACCACCACACTTAGATCATATCATCAAATCTTATTTAAGTTAATGTCTTATAAGGATAGATCACTAAGCCAATAGTCTTAAACAATTGTAACAATCTTTTAACATCCCATAATCAAAAGATCGGCACACAATAAGTTCAACAATAAGATTAGTAAAAGAATATTACGCTACTCAATTTCTTGAGAAAAATTCAAATGCCTCCACTAAACCAAGATTTTCATTTAATTTAATAAGGATCCTCGGGTAGGAAATAACAATTTTTTTTCCCTTTTTTTTTTTTTTTTTTTTTTTTTTTTTTTTTTTGTTTTGTTTTTTTTTTTTACCTTGAGCCGTTGTAGGTCCCTTTTTACGCGACCACGCACATGGGTGATGCGGCACCCGGTTACTCAGTTACTCCAACGAGGCACCTCAAGAGGCTTTTAGCCTAACTCATAACCCTCTTTGACTTTACCGTTTGACGCGAGTGCCAACATTGGTGATGAAGTGCCCCGGTTACTAAGTAAGGTCTAGAGAAGTCATTGGAGTTGTGTGCACGTGTGTGTGTGAATTTTTTTTTTTTTTTTTTTTTTTTTTTTTTTAACACTACGAGTCATTTCCCCAAACACAGTTTTACTTAGGCGGCAAGGTCATCTCTTATTTTATAAAGAAATCATGTAGCAAAATATTCATAAACTAATAATGTTGATCATATTACAAACTAATCTCTATTCTCATAGTCAATCTCAAGATTGAAAAAAAAAATGTAAGACTTTAGAGGCTTAATTAGAACCTTTTTTTTTTTAAGTTTTAATTTTTTTTTTTTTTTTGACTTGATAATATTTTCTAAGATGGGGAAAGCTCAAAATTAAGGTCAATCCTAAACAATGCAAAAATATCAAATAAAAAAAAATTCTTTTTAATTGCATAAGGACAAGCATAACCAAAGAAATTATATCCTTCCCCCACACTTAAATCAAACATTGTCCTCAATGTTGCAAAAATATAAAGAGGGAAAAGAACTAGTACTCCCCTGGTTTTAGATCTCTAACTCTGATGTGGAGTGCTTCATGCGGTACCATCCATGATGTTTCAAATTTTAAGAGAGGAAAGAGTGCCCTAGCAAGACTTGGCGACCCACAAGAGGAGTGATCATCTTTAAACCTAGAAAAATGAAAGAAAAAGAAAAAGAAAAAGAAAATACTAATAATTGCAAGAAAAACTTATTGGGTTGCCTCCCGATCGGCGCTTGTTTACCGTCCCGAGCGACGGATGTCACCTTAATTCTCAACTTCCAATGCCACGAGAGGTTCTTCCTCTGTCAATGTCTCCACCATGGTAAGGCTTTAATCTCGCCCATTCACCTTAAAAGCTTCATCGAACCTATTGGTGCAATGGCAATTGCACCAAAAGGTGTGACTTCTTTGACTACAAAAGGTCGACCATCTAGACTTCAATTTCCCTGGAAAAAGTTTCAAACGAGAATTATAAAGTAGTACCTTTGTCCGTATGAAACTCTCTAGGAATAATCCTCTGTCATGCCATCTCTTGGTTCTTTCCTTATAGAGGCTAGCACTCTCATATGCAAAAATTCTGAATTCATCAAGCTCGTTCAAGCTGAAGTAACCTCTTTTCATTAGCAGATTTAGCATCAAAATTCAGCGGCTTAGTTGCCCAAAGCGCCTTATGCTCAAGCTCATTTGGAAGGTGGCAAGACTTACCATATAGCGGTGAAACGGTGACATGCCAATAGGAGTTTTGAATGCCGTTCGATACGCCCACAAAGCATCATCAAGCTTCTTAGACCAATCCTTCCTTGACTTCCCAACAGTCTTCTCCAGAATTTGCTTCAATTCCCTGTTAGACATCTCCACTTGCCCACTAGTTTGTGGGTGATATGGAGTAGTGACACGATGAGTGACACCATATTTGCTAAGCGATTGAAATTGTCGGTTACAAAAGTGAGTTCCTCGTCAGCGATAATGGCCCTAGGTACCCCAAAACTGTTGAATATATTCTTTTTGAGAAAAGATACCACCACCTTAGCTTCATTAGTGGGAAGAGCAATTGCCTCTACCCACTTTGAGACATAGTCCACGACTACAAGAATGTACTTGTTGTTAAAAGAACTTGGGAATGGCCCCATAAAATCAATCCCCCCACATCAAATATCTCAATAACAAGAATGTTGTTAAGGGGCATCTCATGTCTCCTAGAGATATTCCAGTTCTTTGGCAACGATCACAATGCTCCACAAACTTTCTAGCATCTTTGTACGGTGTAGGCCAATAAAAACCACTTTGTAATACCTTAGCGGCCGTGCGTTCTCCGCCAAAATGTCCACCATAATCTGAGCCGTGACAATGCCGGAGGACCTTATGAGTTTCCTCCTGCGGGATACGGGCCGGAGCACTCCATGCGCACACTGAAAAACAAGAAAGGCTCATCCCGGATATACCGCCGAACATCATGCATGAACTTCTTCCTCTGCTTTGCCATGTTAGTCCCTCGGTATCATCCCAATTGCCTTATAATTAGCAATATCGAACCAAGGTACATTCTTTGATTGCCAAGACATACTCATCTGGGAATTCATCACGAATCTCTATCTCGGAATCATCCTGCAACTCCTTAACCTGTATCCTAGATAAGTGATCGGCTACCACATTCTCCACCCCTTTCTTGTCTCTGATTTTAATATCAAACTCTTGGAATAACAGCATCCAACGGAGAAGCCTTGGCTTAGCGTCTTGCTTAGTCAAGAGGTATTTTAAAGCAGCATGATCCGTAAAAATAATCACCTTGGAACCAATCAAATCTTTGTCTAAACTTATCTAATGCATAAATAATTGCAAGCATCTCCTTCTCGGTTGTTGCATAGTTCGGTTGTGCCTCATTCAGAACTTTACTCGCATAGTAAATAACATGCAACAACTTGTTCTTCCTTTGCCCCAACACAGCCCCTATAGCATAGTCATTTGGCATCACACATCGGCTCAAACGGTAACTCCCAATCGGGCGCCGTCGAGAATAGGTGCGGTGGTCAATCTCTCCTTCAACAAGTTAAATGCCACTAGACAATTATTGTTAAAGTTAAAGTCTTCATCTTTGACCAACAAGCTGACTAAGTGGTTTGGCTATCTTGGAAAAATCCTTGATAAACCTCCGATAAAAACTGCGTGACCAAGAAAAGCTGCGAACGCTACGCACATTGGTGGGAGGAGGTAAGTCTTTGATGATTATAATCTTGGCTCTATCCACTTCTATCCCCTTATCGAGATATTTATGACCCAAGACTATCCCATCTTTCACCATAAAGTGGCACTTTTCCCAATTAAGCACCAAGTTACTCTCTTGACATCTTTGGAGCACACAAGACAAATTAGCCAAGCAAGTATCATACGAAGTGCCAAAACAGAGAAATCATCCATAAATACCTCAATAAATCTCTCGGTCATGTCGAGAAGATAGACAACATGCACCTCGAAAAGTAGGCTGGGGCATTGCAAAGACCAAAGGGCATCCGTCTATAAGCAAAAATCCCAAAGGGACAAGTGAAAGCCTGTCTTCTCTTGATCCTCGGAGCCTTTGCTATTTGATTGTAACCGGAATAGCCATCTAAGAAATAGTAATAAGAGTGACTGCAAGCCTCTCAAGCATCGATCCATGAATGGCAAAGGAAAGTGGTCCTTGCGAGTGGCATCATTCAACCTCTATAATCCACACACATTCTCCGGCCCAGTAATAGTTCTAGTGGGTATCAATTCATTATTCTCATTACGCACTACGGTGATTCCACCCTTCTTCGGTACTACATGTCTTGGACTAACCCACTTTGAATCGAGATAGGATAAATCATACTGCATCTAACGGTTTCACCACCTCCTTTCTCACCACTTCCTTCATAGTCGGGTTAAGTCTCCTGCAGGGCTTCCACCCCCTTCTTGGTTTCACTTCGTCCTCCATAAGAATTTTATGAGTGCAAAATGAAGGACTAATCCCCTTTAAATCGAGATATAGACCACCCTATTGCAGTCTTGTGGGTAGTCAAAACTTTCATCAACTTCTCTTCGTCGGTAGGTGACAACTCAGCACTAATAATAATGGGATAAGTGTCATCCGTCCCTAGAAAAGCATACTTTAGATTAGAAGGGAGCTCCTTTAGTTCCACCTTAGGAGGGACGGGTGGCGCATCATAATCCTTCTTCTTGACTCCTCAACTTGTAAATCGGAATTCTCATCTGAAACCTCTTCTTCCACTTGTAACAATTGCGCAAGATCATCCTCCATAGACTCACTTTGAACCTTCTTGAAAAAGATCTTCATGAATGGCCTCATCAACTACATCAATTAAAGCGAGTCACTATTATCATTTGGGTATTTCATGGATTGAAACACATTGTAAGTGACTTTCTCATCATTCATTTGGAACTCCATTTTTCTCATGACTACATCAATTACCGCTCTAGCGGTAGCCAAGAAGGGTCTTCCCAAAAGCAAAGGAAGTTCAGCATCTTCCTCCATGTTAAGAACCACAAAATCCGGGAAGATGAATTTGTCCACTTTCACAAGCACATCCTCAATGACACCTTCGGCTTTTTAATGGATCTATCGCCAAGCTAATAACGACATCATAGTAGGCTTCAACTCTTTAATGCCGAGAGCTTTCGAAACAGAGATAAGGGCATTAAATTTATACTAGCTCCCAGATCACAAAGTGCTCTGCCCGTATTGACATTCCCTATTGCACAAGGAATGCTAAAGTTTGCCAGGATCTTTAAGCTTTGGTGGCAACTTTGTTTGAATAATGGCACTACTTCTCTTGAGTCAATGCCCTTTTGTTTGGCCTCTTGCAACTTATGCTTCTTGGAAAGCAAATCTTTCATGAACTTTGCATAATTAGGCATATTTTCAAGAGCTTACGCAAAAGGAATGTTAATCTGTAGTTTCTTAAAAATATCCAAGAACTGGCATCTTTTGTTGCTTGAATCTCTTTGCTTTAACCTTTGGGGGTAAGGAGGTTTTGCATAAGAAGGAGTGGGAGACTTCTTTGTAGCTATCTCCTTTGGAACTCTTTGCACATCATCATTCTCGACCTTTTTCTCCTCTTTTTCTAAAGCCTTTTCATGTTCTTCCACCCCTTTTTCAGATTTTTCCTTCACAGGATGATTTCTCAATTGAAATTTGAATCACTATACCACTTCTTGTAGATATGGCCTTACAATGCTCCTTTGGATTAACCACGGTATCACTAGGGAAGGACCCTTGGCTCCTCTCTGCTATTTGCTTTGATAAGCGCCCAATCGATTCTCCAAGTTCGGATTGAAGCCTCGATTTTGAGAGAAGACTTTGTTTCATTTCGGAAAGCTTCGAACTTTGTATGTATTCGGTCTTTGGTATGGGTTAATTGTGTCAAAGCCTTTTCCGGATCGGTAATGGTGGTGGTGGTTTGGTGGAAGCTGCTGAGGTCTTGCTTGGGGTTTATAGGAAAAGTTTGGGTGAGATTTCCGGCCCGAGGATTATACGTGTTGCTATACGGATTAAAGCTGATTCCTAGGAGGATTACTCATGTAATTAACCTGTTTGTTTCTCGGTACTACCGGCTTCACAATCTCCATTAGCGTGTTCCCCTTTGCAAAAATCACAAAGCAAAGGAGGTGAGAAGTGATGGATGAGACGAGAAGAGGCAAGTTGTTTAGTGATGGAAGCTAGCTTCTTTGTTGGATTGCCTTGTTGTTGTTGGGAAATGTTCTCATTGTGGGCCAAAATTGTATTGTAAGAGTCTAGATGAAGAACTCCCCTCTTTGGTTGTGGAGTAACAGTTTCATTCTCAAGGGACCCCATAGCCTCAAACAACTCCAATGCTTCTTCCGGAGTTTTGTTTTTCAACTTACCACCTTTGCGGCGTTAATCATCATCCTAGAAGACGGAAGCATCCCATTGAAGAATATTCTCGCTTGTTCATAGTCTTGCAGCTCATGTTGTGGACACTTCCTAAGCAACTCCTTAAACCTTTCCCAAGCTTCACGAGAATGATTCCCCATTGCCTTGAGTAAAGCAACTAATATCGACATCGGCTTTGTATACTTAGAAGAAGGGAAAAATTTTTCAAGGAACTTTGTAGTGATAATGTCCCAAGTGGAGAGACTTCCGGTAGGACAAGAACGAAGCCAAGCTCTTGCCTTCCCGTCGGAGAGAAAGGAAGCAGTCTTATACGAAGAGCATCTTGGGAACCCCATTCATCTTGATGGTATCACAAATCTGCGAGAAAAATCTCAATATCTTGATTAGGATCTTCTAAGTCACTCCCACTAAAAGAACTTTGTTGAATCAAGCTTATGAGGGATGGCTTGATTTCAAAATTATTCGCATTCACGGCGGGATTGACAATGCTAGTTGCATTCTTGGCGGGATTAAGTGTCATGTAATCGCCCATGGTCCTTTTGGAGGAGGACGGGGAGGATCTTCACCATCTTCGCCATTATAACTTTGTTCGATCGCGATACTAGAGCTAACAACCTTTCCTTTTCTTTGTTTAGCAAGTTTAGGTTTCTCCTTCTTTTGTCTTTTCGATTTGGGATCTGCGTAATCCTTCATAAACAAAGTAAAATAACAAAAGAAAAATCCAATCTAGAGTTTCAATAACTAATCTTAGTGTTGAAATAAAACTATTGAGCGGCGCCAAAAAACTTGATAGCGACTTCGGCAAGTGCCGGTCGTTATAAGTAATAAAGTAGTGAGAAAAAGATCGTCCCACGAGGAATAGTATTCCAATCACTAATTTGCTATTTTCGCTTTAGTTGGATGAATGAGTAATATGGGGTGAGTTGTAACCAAATAGAATTTAAAGAATTAAATAAAGAATCCAAAATATGAATCTCAAGAACAAGCGAGAGAAAATATGAGTAATCCAAAATTAAGACCTTCAATTAAGAAATATGCGGCTAGGGATGAGAATCCCCTATGTTCCTCTAATAATTTGAATTGAATCTCTAATTGATTATTATTCTCATGATTGACGATCAATTCTCTAAAGTTAGACTAAGTCCCAATGTCTTGATGCTACCTTAGTCCGTTATCTTTGAAATCAACCTAATGTCTTAGTATTGATTGGAAAGATTATATTCTTAAACCAGAATTATGAGATCGCATAAAATCGTAAGCCTATGTCTAGGTCATGCAACTCTACGATGAATTAACGGATCTAGTTAAATGCACCAACATCTCTATTGTCATACATTAACCTATGAACAATCTAAAAGGTGATCAATCTTCAAGAAAGCTTTAAGCAAAGATAATTCATTCAATCAAGAAAAATAAAGATCAATAAAGAATCCAACTAAATATTTTAAATTCACATAGGGTTCATCCTCGCCCTAACTACAAAAGAAAACTAGCCGAGCATGGCTATACTAAAATCCATGAAAAAATGAAAATCAGAAGAGAAGGCAGGAAAAGAAAAGAGAAATAAAAACTCTTAAAGAATCCCTCGGTCTGATTGTGGTCTCAATCTGAATTTCGATGATGCTCCCTCAATTGAGATGATGCCTCCTGATTCTCGAATTGCCGTTCTTGCTTTTCGTCCTTCTCTCCTGCGTCTTTCTTCCTTTCTTTTTTCCGCGTGCGTAGTTCTTCTTTATCCAAATCTCATGTCCTGATGGTTTGAGTCTTTAATAATATATATAACCTTTTTGTTTTGCTTGTTGGGTCCCATGCGTCTATATCCAATTGTTAAAATCAAAAATCTGATTCTCTGCTTCTTCCATTCATCATCAATTATATCATTTAATATAATAATATATTATATTAAATACTTTTCCAATTTAATTTGTTGTGATGTTTATTGGCTTTCCTATATTTTCTCTTCTCTTAGATCACATAATATCTCCTGCAAAATAAATAGGATATCAATAGATTTTTGTTATAATGTTCTTTTATCCTATATTTAATTAAAAGATAGATAAGTACATAAAGATAATTAAATAAGTACAAAATATTAATAAATTCAATCCAATATATCTCGAGAATCTATACTTATTTAATCATAACATATCTACTTATCAGTTATATATATTGGGGTCAATTTCTCCATTTTTCTGGGGGAAATCACGTTTAAGTCTCAATAAAAAAAAAAATTCATAAAAGTCTCTCAATTTGTTAGTGGTAACTGATCCACTTGTTAATGGTTGTTGTTTTACTTGTTATTAACAATCTCTCGGGACTTTTCTAATATTATTTTTCTTGGTTGGAACCTAAACTTGATTTTCCCTTTCTCTTACTTACTCTCCAAGTGTTTATCCTCAACACCGCCACGGCCTTAAATATAAGATTTAGTTGATTTTTTTAGGGGATTTAGAAAAAATAATTAAATTAATTTAATTTAAAGTATTTATTTTATCATTTTTTTCTTTAAACTAATTCATCTAACATATAAATCAATATATAATTTAATCAAATATAACATATAACATGATTAAATAACTTATTAAGCTCTCTTAATCTATCTAAAAAAGTTGACTAGGTTTTATATTTAAGGTCAAGCATACCCATGCTCTTTAACCTATTATTAAACTTTAGAATGCTAGTTAGTTCTTTATGTACTATATTTTAAGCTAAAAAATACTCATTAATCTAAAGTTTATTTAAGGTTAATGTTAATATTTATTAGTCTAACTGTGACAGACGTTGCAATCATTTTAATACTTAAAACAATTTCAATAAATAATTTAGAATAACCAACACTCCTCGCTAAGTAGTTTAGTAGAAAAATGTTTTCTAACCTCTTTTATAAATCATGTGCTACATTTCTAAATACTTTTATGAGATAAATTCTTTTTCAACTCAAAAAATAAGAATTGAAAGATTTATGTCCTTTACAAACAAGCATGGAATGAGTCAAATCAAAAGGAAAAGGGAAAATTACACTCAGGTCCCAAGGAATAGAGATATTTACAATTAGGTCCCTCGAATTCATGAAATTACGTAAGTCCCTAGGGACTCTGTGTGATTATTTGTGGAAGCAAAATTACTTTTTTGCCCAAAGGAAAAATAGCCTCGGACCTCGAATTAAAAAATCCAGGTTTTCAAAAGTTGTTGTTAAAATAGGAATTTCTTTGTTATAAATATAGAATTTCTTGTTGCAAATGGCTTGGACCTCGGAATTGAAAAAATCCGGGTTTTCAAAAGTTGTTGTTAAAATAGGAATTAGATGTTGTAAATATAGAATTTCTTGTTGCAAATGGCCTCTCGGACCTCGAATTAAAAAATCGAGGTTTTCAAAAGTTATTGTTAAAATAGGAATTGGTCGTTGTAAATATAGAATTTTTTTGTTGCAAATGGCCTCTGGACCTTAGAATTGAAAAAATCCACATTGTTGTTAAAATAAGAATTGGTCGTTGTAAATATAGAATTTCTTGTTGCAAATAGCCGGACCTTAATTGAAAAAATCCACCTTTTCAAAAGTTGTTGTTAAAATAGGAATTGGTCGTTGTAAATATAGAATTTCTTGTTGCAAATGGCCTCGGACCTCGAATTGAAAAAAATCCAGGCTTTCAAAACTTGTTGTTAAAATAAGAATTTCTTTGTTGTAAATATAGAATTTTTTGTTGCAAACCTGGATTTTTTCAATTATGAGATCCAGAGGCGTTTTCTCCTTTGGGTAAAAAAGTAATTTTGCTTCTACAAATAATTACAAGTCCCTAGGGACTTCTTTGTAATTTCATGAATTCAAGGGACCTAAATGTAAATATCTCATTCGTTCCTTGGGATCTGAGTGTAATTCTCCCAAAGGAAAATGACAAATAAATTATTGCATATAATCCAAAAGAATTTAATATCATGACTAACAAAATAGATTCTAATATTCAATTAATTTGGCTGGTAAGAAATTGACTCATAATCTCCAAAGTCCTGCATATACCTTGACTTAGATGAATTTATAATATTCAAGTCACCTAACTTTTATCCTATACAAAGACATAAAAAGAAATCCAAATTTACTCTATCAAATATATGAATACTCAAAGAAAAACCTTGGTAATAAATTATAAAATCATGTTGGTCAAAGTCTCAAAAACCCTCAATTTATAGAATGACAGGTAGAGAGAAAAGTTTTTATTGTTTTTAAGAAGAAAAAAAAAATAAGGATTAAAAACTTTCTTACTTAAAGGTAGCTTAAAATTTTATAATTTCAACCAAAAAATGTTATAATGATTTTTGGGAAAAAATTAAAATCCTTTTTCTAAATTTACCCAAATTTAGTGATTTGATTAAAGGATGCTAAAAAGAAATTAATGGAGCATCTTCCAAGTCCTTCCGTTTCTTTTTACACCCTTGTCTACGCAGAATTTTTTTCTTTTTGACTCCCTGCACAAGACAGTGAGACACCTTCAAACGATTTCGCAGCCCAGTGTGATCTTTTGATCAGTACTCTTTCTTGGCTGTTGTGTAATCAAAGAAGCCCCACAAGACCAAGGTACAGCTATTTGCAATTTCTTGCGGAGTTCTTTTCTGTTTCTTTCCGTATGAAATGCAGGAAATGTGATGGTAAGTTGACGGAAAGGATGAACAAAGCATTCTTTGTTTTATCGTATTGTATTGTTATATTTTCGCTGCCCTGTTTACTGCAAGCAATAGTATTATGTATTTTAGCTGCATTACCTTTCCAATTACTGGAACCAGCTTCGACGGAACGATGGCTTCACGAATTATTTTTAACTTTTTCTTTTTCTTTTTTTCAGTTTACAAAATGAGGTTTCGGTTTTATTTATGAATGATTTCTGATCATTATGGTTGCTCTTGTCGGTTTCTTTTATTGGATAGGGCAACTCATTCACTGGAAATAATTGATCGGATGTTTCGGGATTTATCTTCGTACTGGCCTTGTTGGATTGCTGAAAATTGGGTACTTGGCTGAATTATGTGTTCCGAAATTTGCAGATTGAGTCACTCGAGAATCCCAATAGGTTCTTGGAGTTGGTGGTAATTATTTGATTTCTGACGATGTCTCGGTTGACTTCTTTACTGTGTTAAATTGATATAATGACCGGAGCAAGGTTTTCTTATCTGAAATGTCTCCAGAAATATTCAGCTAAGGGTTCCTTTAACGTGGAATTAGTTCAGCCAAATCAACGTATTATGAACCTTACAAGATCTGTGGATTGCGTTCATTTAAGATTTCTGAGTACTACATTCGGTCGAGCTTATTCCAAACGAGAGTTACAGTTACCTGAAATTTTTGCCAAGAACCAGTTTAGAACGATGACTTCTGGAAACAGCAACCTCTTAACCAGACCCGGGGCTTCGTTTTCTCCCAATGTTTCTAGTTTTTTCTTCCATAAAGCTTTCCCTTTTTCTTCACCTTCAATGACCATCTTGTTGAATCATCGACCATATTCATCATCTCTGGGTGGCAATGGAAGTAGAGATGGGAGCAATGATTTTCCATCTAATTCTGGGGCAAGTGACACGAATGCCAGCATTGATTCTATTGGTACAAGTGATTGGACTGATAAAATCAAAGATGCTTGGCAGAGTGCAGTAGAGACAGTAACATATTCTGCACAAAAGGTTAAAGAAGCCTCTGATGAGCTGACTCCACATGCTCAACAGTTGCTCGACTCACATCCATTCCTTAAAGATGTGATTATTCCAGTTGGCGGTACATTTACTGCCACACTAATGGCCTGGATTGTGATGCCTTTGATCTTAAGAAAATTTCACAAATATGCAATGCAACGTCCAGCTGCAATATTTCCAGGAAGCACATCTGAGAAGCAAGTTCCTTATGAGAAAAGTATTTGGGGTTCTTTGGAAGATCCAGTGCGATATTTGGTTACCTTCATGGCATTCTCACAGATGTTAGTTGCATATTTCCATTTAAGGGTGTTTTTATTCATGTTCGTATTTCTTTGGTTGCATTATATTTCATACTTTGTGACAGATAACTTTGGTTTTTCAGTGGTGTACTGGTAGCTCCAACAACTGTGGCCTCACAATACCTTACTCAGGCTTGGAGGGGTGCAGTGATCCTTTCATTTGTGTGGTTTTTGCATCGATGGAAAACAAATGTCTGGGCACGTATTTTGTCTGGTCAAAATTTACTTGGGTTTGATCGAGATAAATTGATCACTCTAGACAAAATATCATCTGTGGGTCTATTTGTGATTGGTATGATGGCTTTAGCTGAGGCTTGTGGAGTGGCTGTGCAATCTATTATAACTGTTGGTGGGATAGGAGGTAAATATTATCAACTAGTTGATTCTGCTCAGTTTCATTTTTAAACTTCTGTCTCACTAGTTTTCCTGCATCTCTTGATTTCTTGTTTGTGGGTACTACATTACTGTTACTGCTATTACTACTAGTATGAAAAAATTGTAAACGATGGTAGGTTTTAGGACATTGAAGGGTAAGGATCATTATTGATTGAAACTGATAAGGAACATGGAATTTCAAATTGAACCAAACACTCCTTCACTCCTCCTCTATCTCAACCTCCTGGAGTCATTTTTTTTATTGATCTACCGGAATCCCTCCTAGCTTCTCTTTTGTCTATTTTTTATCTCTCATCATTTTGTTTCTCCAGGAATGAGAATTCTGGGCTGAATAAACAGTTAGGCCAGTTAGCCACCGTTTCTATTTTATGCTTCCTAAAAGAGAAATATCTATTAAATATGAGCCTGATGCCTGATGTATATATTTTCTTTTCTTTTTTTTAATTCACCAAAACCTCTTATATTTTGCCCTTTACTCTTCATGAACTACTATTTTGTTGGGAAAAGTTTATCAATATGCTTATTACTCCGCTATTTTATGCTCAAATTCTAAGGATAGGATTTTCTCAACTAATAATTAAACGGATGATTTGAACTCTTCTATCTTTATGCAGGAGTTGCCACTGCTTTTGCTGCTAGAGACATACTTGGAAATGTATTCAGTGGGTTGTCTGTGCAATTTTCAAAGCCCTTTACAGTTGGAGATACAATAAAAGTATGTCATTGACTTGTTCGAGGTTACTGCTTTTCTTTTCCCCCTTTAATAGGAAGAAGTTATTTCCTCAGGCATGGTATTGCTGGATGTTCTATACTTGACACTATTGCTATTTTTCATGGAAAATTGCAAATTGTACCAGTTTTAGTGCTTTAATGCTTTTCCCCAGTAATCCAGTTTGTCAACTATGCATCATGCTGTATATATTTAAAGGCATAAGTTTGTTGTTTGTACATATAGGGTGAGAAAAGGGGTTGGAACATTTACGTTGTCAACGTGATAATGGTTTATTATTTTGGGAAATTAAATAAAATAAAATTGAGCGGTCCAAATATATATCTTGTGAGAATTCAAGTTTGAAGAGGATCTTCTGAATTTTTGAAATCAGGAGGAAGACATCCCTCAATGTTGGTATTGTCCAGTGTATAATTTGTTTTTTTGACACTTTTGTTTGTGAAATTTTGCTAATTCCAGGCTGGCTCGGTAGAGGGTCAGGTGGTGGAAATGGGACTTACTACTACATCATTGCTGAATGCTGACAAGTTCCCAGTTATAGTGCCGAACTCACTTTTCTCTAGTCAGGTGGGCATCCCCTTGCTCTTATTCTGTATCTGCAACTATGCTATTGATTTTCAACACTTGAGCATAGCTAATTGCCTAATTTATCAATGCTAATACATCCTCTAGTTGTTATAATAGTTCATTTCGTTTTCCTAACTTGTAAGGTAATAAAAAGTTCTTCTCTTGAAGAGACATATTTGAAGTATAAAACTATATATGCAAGTCCTTCTCTTGTAATTATTGATCATTTTCTTGTGATAACAATTTTTACATGCAAAATTTGTAGGTAATAGTGAACAAGTCTCGTGCTGAATGCCGTGCCATCGTGTCTAAAATTCCTTTGCGAATTGAGGATATAAGTAAAATTCCCAAGATATCAGATAAAATCAAGACAATGCTAAGAACAGATCCTGTGGTTTTCTTAGGGAAAGGGGTTCCTTACTGTTACATGTCGCGAATCGAAAGTTC
Source organism: Acacia acuminata (assembly GCA_019022655.1). Lineage (NCBI taxonomy): Eukaryota > Viridiplantae > Streptophyta > Magnoliopsida > Fabales > Fabaceae > Acacia > Acacia acuminata. The sequence goes on from JAFJYI010000030.1 coordinate 113,745, forward strand.
ATATGCAGAACTGACTATTGGATACGACCTCAAATACATGGTACCTCCTGCATTCCCATCCCTATAACAAATTCATGTCATGCTTATTAGTTTCTATCCAAATCCAAATCCCCATTTTTTATGTTATGATTTTGTGCTTTTTATAGCATTTTTACTTCACATTATTTATGAGAAATTACACGAACAAAATATGAACAATGTGACTGATTTCTCATAGGGAATAAAAAACACAGCGAAAATGTGTCTAGTTGGTGTTTAATTTAACGTATTTTGGACAGGGAAATTCACTAAATAGCAATTTTAAAAAAAAATTATACCAGATTAGAGCAGTTGGAAAAATATTTACCAGACTAATGCAGTCAAACATGGCGTTTGACCGACGCCGAATGTCATGTTTGACTACATTAGTTTGGTAAATATTTTTCCAACTGCTCTAATCTGGTATAATTTTTTAATTTGCTATTTTGGTGAATTTCCCATTTTAGACATGTTCGCTACCAAGTTCCAGTCGTCTGTCTCATGTTTTGTGTTTATTGCAGCGTAAAGATGAGATGTACACTGCAGAACAAGATATTCTGCTACAGGCGGTCCAGATTATTAAGGCGCATGGTGCTGAACTTGGCAATACCTGGCAAAACATGCCCTAAGTTTCTGGGTGACATTGACATGGCGGGAAAAAGAAGCTTCCTATCTGGAGATTAATCTTTTTGTCAATTTCTTTCTGCTTCACGTCAATGATGGAAGACGTGATTTTAAAGTTTGATTTGGTCTGGACACTAATACGAGTTGTCAATTTTCAATTTAATTCTCCGCATTGCATATTATTAGCCACGTCAGTCACCATGAATAAATTTTGGAAAGGTTTCACTCACTCACTGTCATTACCATCTATGTTGTTGGGTCAAATTTGCTAGATATGATGACCACCAAATCCAACCAATATGGAGACCATGAAAGAAAGCTAGGTAATTTTAGGGGAAAATTGCACCTAAGTTCCGAGTGAGAGAATTTACAGCAAATTGGTCCCTCAAAATCTTAAAATTGCACTGAAATCTCTTGGAGACTTTTTGTAATATTTTTCATAAGTTAAAAGACACAAATGCCCTGATATACTTGTGTTGACAAATCCATGAGTCTATTTTGACAAGTTCATATGCATGTTTTGATAAGTCGATGTGTATGTGTTGATGAATGAGCATGTTTTGACAAGTCCATACTTTGCATTGATAAGTCTATGAGCCTTCATGGGGGCATTTGTGTTTTTTCACATATAAGAAATATTACAAAAAAAAATTCATGGGATGTCACCGCAATTTTGAGATTTCAAATGTCTATTTTATCGTATTTTCTTTTACTTGAAACTTAAGTGCAATTCTCCCTAATTTTATTTGTGGAAGTAAGGGATTTATAGTTATCAAATATATTTTATTAAATGACCACTTAAATTATAATAGTAAAATTTTGGTCAATTATCTAAAATGTCAACTTATTTAATAAGTAAATTTTTCTTGTTCAATTATATATACTCTTATCGTAAGTGATTGATTTACAATTCAATTTGGTTAGTTTTTGTATGAAATTAACCTTTTATATGTCCTAAATGAAAACAGATGCTGAAAAAGTCTGTACCCTTCGACCACGGGCTTAAAGAAGATATGTAAAAGTCAGTAGAAGGTGACGGCCGGAAAAGTAATTGAGGATTCGGGACTGGTTTTCCTTGTATTCATTCATCTTGTTCTGAGTTGTTTGTTCGTGGGAAAGCTATGATAGTTTCAACTGAAATAAATATCCGTAACTCATTATAAGCTGGAGAAACAAAGAGAAGATATGTATGAACAAGATATCTAATAACAAAAAGAAGAAAAATGATTGAATAGAGCAACTCCCCAACATTTAGCGATGTCAGATGTTTTGAATCAAATTCCTATAATGCCTAAAGGAAGAAGTTTTCCTCTCTCTTTTTTTATCCAAATAGTCTGTCCTTAAAAGAAGTCATTAGAATGGTAGCTATTCAACAAAACAGAAGATATCTACTTGGAAAAGAGATGTAATTCAATTGTTTCAGCAAATAATGGCTGTAGCCAGCCTTGCTTAATTAGAAGACATATTTATTTAATTTTAAAGAGATTAAGGATAGTAGGTAAATTAGTTAATTATATTTGTCTTTTTAAAATATCCTTATTTAAAATTTAAAATGGTATTCGCCATTACTTTAATTCTCTCATTCTTTATCGATCTTTCCTACCACACACGACTTCTCTCCGAGCTCTCACACAATTCAAGATCCTCGATTTCCCGCAACAACTTCTAGTATATTCTTGGAGGTTAGAAGTGTAGTTTAATAGTGATGTCATGACAAAAAAAATTTCAAAATTATTTTATTAAAAAAACCAGAATTAAGGTATATATGATATTAATTAATCGTAAGCATTATTCACTTTATAAATTTATTATTAAATTATTATTGTGTTTAATTATTCTTGGAAAAGTATCAATAGGAGTATTTTAGAAAGAAATTAATAAAATTAGAACTTTAATAAAATTAACTCTTAAATGATGTCCAAGTGTTATATATATATATATATATATATATATATATAATCCCTTCATTCTCAAAAGTCGCAACCATACTTTTTTATCAAACACTTTTATGCCTATTCACCTTTATAATCTTGCCACGTACACACCATAATGGCACCACATTATTTTTCAAGTCCTGTATATATGAAGTACAATATCGCCTCTAAGGCATAATGGAGTGTGAGAAGGAGCAAAATGACAATTATGGACGTTATATATATTTAGAAAGATCAAAATGTATAATTAATTATGGACTCCCCACACACATTCGAAAGTACAAATTGTTATTAAGAGCAAATATTTTTTACAAAGAAATTGTAGGAGAAGTGTATTCTCATATCACATACACATGAAATGGTTATGTGAGTCCACCATTTTATATAGTAGAGAATCTTCTTCTTCTCATGCAAATACGGAAGTTTTAAACCCCATGAATATAACTATTAACTAAAATGCTGTGGACTACATAATGCTTCTTCTAACCCCTTTTTTTAAAAAAAAAAAAAAAAAAAAATCCGACTATAATGTTGGTATAGTTTTCCAAAATGATGAGATTTGAAAAGCTAACATCATATTTGGAAATTATGAATGCTTGTTTGTTTGCAAGACATTAACATATCATAGTTGAAAACCGACATTACTACTCCCTCCGATCCTAAATATAATATAGAGTTGATTTTTTTGAAGGGATTAAGGAAATTAATTAAATTATTTTAAATTATTTTTTTCAAACTAACTAGTTTAACTAATAAACTAATATATAATCTAAGGATACACAAGATATCATATAACTAAGTAATTTATTTAGCTTCATTAATCTCCCAAAAAAAGACAAATATATTTTTTATTTAGGACCGCAAGGAGTATTCAATTTTATTTTCTTTTAAATTAAAATATACTGGCGTTTTGGTTCGCAGCATTTTATTAGCATTTTCATGAGAAATTGACTTAGTTAGCCATCATTATCTTGCTTCTAAGGCTATTAATTGTCATATTTTCCTCAGAAAAACATAGAGCATTACATTAAAAATTGACTTAACCATCCTATAGAGATTAAAAAAACTAAAGCTTGTTATTATGTCAAAAAATTCTTATTAATTAATGCCAGATATAAGAAAAAATAGGGAAGAATATTAGTAATTTGGAAGAAAAACTTAATTTGTCTTGTCTTCCTCACATATAAGTGAAGGTGGTCTGGCTTTAATTTCAAGCTAATCAATTGGATTAATTAGGCTCTGATTATTAAGCAAGTAAACATCATATATCGATCTTGACCGTGCAGATAGGAAGTTTTAATCATGGTATAAAAAAAATGGAATTAGTTTGGATTGATTTATCAGAAAACCAATATACTATAATTTAGAACTGGCCTAATCACTAAAAATTATAAATTAATTAGTTTAAATAGGTCAAAATAATTTTCTTAACCATGTTTCTAACATGTGTTTTCACTTTTCATGCATATACTGTACCTTGGAACTTGGATGTTGGGGAAGACGATTAGCGAGAGAAAAAGGATAAGGAATATTTATATATCATAAAATTATAAGATATTGAACAATTATATTATATTATAGATATTTTTGCATCTCATAGTATGCTATTTTATTTCAATTTTTAAATTATGAATTATTTTCTAGTATTTTAAATATATTTATACATACATCTCTTTTTTGAGTTATATATTTCTACATCTTATTTTTACTTAGTTTATTTTTTGTAATTATTTTTATTGTTCTTTTTATTATAAATCGACTTCTTATATATTAATATAATTACTTTCAAAATTTGATAATTAAATATTGAAGTAGTATGTTGACCAATAATTCAATAATGGTTCAGGTACTCTTTATTACCCAATATTTTTAATTCTCAAAATCTAAATAATAGTCTTGTTGGAAATTTTCACACATTTCAATTTTTATTAGATGTGGAAAGGATTTTCAAAGCAAACCCTAGCTATATTTTATTTTTTAGCACATTATATTTATTAGCGAGGAGTGCCATTAAGTAATTGATATATTTGAGCTGAATCAAGCTACAATAACTGAATAAGAGGAAAATTATCTTAACGTAAACATTTAATTTCATCAATAAAGTTTGAATTCAAGAACAACGTTAAAGAGATATTCATGGGTGCTTAATTTACCAACCAATCCAATTGCTAGATGACCAGCCTTGTCGCTGCTTAGATTAACAAGTATTGGCTCCAACGATTCAATTTCAATCAACCACCATTTTATATATGGTAACTTGTGGATAAAGAAATTAAAACAATAACTTCAATTTAAAAATATCATTCATATATATATATATATATATATATATATATGCGCTCTCCACGAAAACAATGGCGTGGTGTGTAGATTAGTTGGAATATAAATAATTTTAAAATCTTTGTAATAAAATCCCAGACTAGTTTCCCTGCTAAGCAAAAGTGCCTAGCAGGGATTCAGGGAGAGCTAATAGAATTGAACCGTCCATATTTGAGTTTTTTTAAAATTTTGTATTTTTTTAAAAAATATTTTAATGGGTATATACCATATAATCTAAAATAAAAATAATTTCTTAGTTAAAAAGTAATCATTTTTAAAAACCTCAAACCTTGGCTTTACACAAAATGTGTCCTATCCAAAAGATAGACACCACGCGTTTGACACATCTGTCAACTCGCCTAAACGCGATCCTGGACGATCTAGATTTTATCCTTTTTAACTATTGCTGTTTTTTGAATAAAAAGTCATTTTTTAAATTAAAAAAATAGTTAAAAGATTATTTTTATTTTAGATTTTCTATTAGCTTGTTTTGTTAACGAGGAAAACTGGTTCAGTCTCAATCTCATTTTCCATTAAACCCCTTGAAAATAGGGAAGTACCCATTCGTCCAGCTTGGAGAGGCCCCAGCTTCTTGACTATAAAAGTAAACCAACAAATGTTAATGATGATTTTGCTCCAACTCACATTTGGCATGTAACATGTGCGTACTAGAATTGCATCCTAGTCCTCGCTATGCCAAATTAATGGGATTAGCTCATTTTAGGGTACAAGGCAAATATATGTTAGACATGTCTTATCTCGTATTGGACAAAAGTCACAGAAATCAAACACGCGGGTCCTCATATATAATAATGGGTTATTGTGTAAAACTTCCCTGAAGTTTTTATCTACTAGTATTGATTGTCTGGAAGTTTTCAAGAAGATAATATTATTCCGAAATTAAAGTTCCAAAATTATGGCAGTGTCACTGTCACCCCACCATTAAATTTAACTGATATACATGTGTGGCAATCAATACATGCCCCCACATCATCCATCAGCCATTTCATGCCAACTCACTCGGTGTCCATAGTATGGAAGAGGACTATCGATCTTGGTGAGTTCAAAGAGGTTGCAACGGTTTCGCCGCCGTCCGCCACCGAAGAACAAGTTGATGGCAAGATAGATGAAATAGATCTATAGCTCAATGGGTTCCATCGGCAAAAATTGGTTACAGATCTGTACGAAAATGGGTTCCATTGACATATCGCCCCCAAGTGTTGGATGAATCTCACCATGAGCCGCAAGCAAGAGAATCCCTCACCATGCTCTTTGGTCTCAGTCGATGCCCAAGAGGACGTCACCGAAATCGGAGAAGAGCTCGATTAGGACGCGGCCAACTTCCCTAGAGTACACAGCACCACATATATAAGAGAATGAAAGAGCTCGAAACCGGAGAAGGCAACGATCACGACGCCGCCGATTACCCTCTCACGAAAAAATGCTATCCCTGAAGAATTTGTATATTGGGTTCTTCTTCAATCGTCACTGTCATTTTTTCTTCTCTCCTCTCTCCTATCCTCTCAAATCACTTGAGTTTATGATCTTCAAATTCTCATGATTTCTTATTATGTTGGTGTTTTTATTGGTAAGAAGAGATGTTATTGTTGTGATAGATTTCACCCCGTGCAGCAACATGGACGCATGACAGGGCCATCAATTGAGGGAGATGAATTAGAGTTAGAGGAGGTGGGTGAAGATGAGTGAGGTAGAGTGAAAGTGTGTCTCATTCTTCAGCTTCGATTTCAATATTCTAGTTCTTTCATTTGGTTTGTTTCTGAGATTCGGGTTTAGTTCGTCGCCGATGAAGGTATGAATGAAGAGGGTGGAGTTGTTTGATGCTTCTTGCCTCTCTTTTTTAGCTGATTATTCATACTTCCATGGATGCCGAAGTTTCTTTTGCTCTTTGTGAGAGAATGATGAAGATGATGAGGGATAATATGTGGCAAAATATACTATATGACATTTGCCAACTCAGCATATATTGAGTCAACAGACTTTGGGGGGAAGAGATTCTCCCATAAACTTTATTTCTCCTAATCCCATCTGCATCGTTAATTGGGAAGATGAGAGAAAAATTAAAATAATATTATAATATTTTAGATTAATCGACGGATATGATTTAAAGATTATAAGAGATAATGATAAGAAAAACCCGACCCGACTTTGGGCCCGTTTGGGTCTGTTAGGTAGGGCAATATTAACATGTTTTTTAAATTTTTAAAGCAACATTACTCCCTCAAAATTTTTTAAACACCTTATGTTTTTCGGTGAAAACTTTCGACAATTTTGCCCTTTAACCCTATAATAATAATAGGACGTGTCTCAGTTCTCTATATAAAAGATTAAAAGTCATATTCTAAAAGAACTCTTTAGTCTATATTACATGTCATTTGGATAATAAATAGTGTTTATTTTTTAATTTTAACATGTAATTAATGAAAATCACTGTTTTTTTTATCCTATTTCAAAATTTCATTTAATATGGGTAAAATATTTTAAAAATAATTACTCTGAGTTCTAGTAAGGTAATTGAAAGTGGTTCATAAAGTTGATAGGAATGAGGTTAGGGAAAAATAAAGTTCATAGGAATCAAAACTGGGGCACAAAGAGCAACTTGGGAGGTTAGCTCCACAACATATGTCCTCACATTTAAATGTTAATGCTGTATCTTGATCCATTTCTCCAACTTTTCATGCACTGCGGGGTGGCTCCCACATGGGATGGGACCCTCCAAAGTACGGTGGGCCCCAATTGCCCTCCCTGTTGGGTGGAATTGGACCCCAGCAACATGTTGCGTCCCCGTCGTGTACAGAGAATGTAAAACTTATATAACTTGCCCGCAGAATCACTTGTCTGACTAAAATACCCCTCCATCGTACAACTCTGTTCGCCAGATTTGCGCAAATGATGCCACCCGCATGATCCAAATCTTTTCTAGATTCCGTCTAAAACATATTCATACTTCACATTAACTCCCCGTTGATTTCATCTTCATTCTCCAGTACTTCATTAATTTATCTGCCAAAATACCATGGATAAATAGGGTTGGTGTTTCAATTCAAAAATGAAATATATTAAAAGAAAAACTCCAAAAATCTCCACAAAAAGATCTTTAGAAACATTTTCAATGAAATTTATTATTAAGATTAGTGCATCTACTTTTCAAGTTACAGAATAATATACTTTTAAGAGGTGGATTAATAAAGAGAATGGTTGGAAAAACAAACAAACAAACCAGTCAGAAGAGAATCACATATATAGTGTTACTCTTCCTGTTTAGATGTAAGATCTAGTTTTGAGGTGAATTTTGGGTATAAATATAAAACTTTGTTCTATTTTATCTCTAAGATTCATCATTTTTAAAAAATTAATTTATCTAACTTATAAATTGATATATAATCTAAGATTTTTTCTGTTGATAAAGAGAGAGGGGGGACACTCCTAGATATATATATCATCAGTCTTCATTGCCTCTGCGCTTCTCTCATACAAGAAGAGCAACTAGCGTTCAAAAAGGTTGAGCCACATGGTGAAACCCCTAGATATATAAATATTTTTTTAAAAATTATGTCATATATGTTATGATTAAATAATTTATTTTTTCAATCTCTCTAAATTAAATAAATAAGTTTTACATTTAAGATCAATGAGGACAAAGTATTTAAATTAACAATGACATCGTAACCTATACCTTTTTTGGATGTGATTAACATTCTTAGTTATTGACAACATCTAGACTAATTTTCCTTTTCTATTGCAGCTTTTTTTATTATGTTCAAAATATTAATATGACATATAAAATTTATATGAAACCATATTTTTACCGCTATGTTTTATCTAAATTACATAAACATCCTTTCTATTTTGAAAACTTATATAGACCTCATTTAAAATTATAATATATGTTTCCCAAATATCCTTGTATTTTTAAAATTTTATTTCCATCCATTCAATTATTAGTTGGCGGTTAAATTCGAATCATAAACTTGGATTTTGACGGAAATAGTCCCACTCAACATAATAATTATTCAAGCATTTATATTTTTCAAAACAATTATACAACCAAAACAATTTATAAAATATATAAATTCAAAATTGTTAATATAAATTTATTAATTTTTATTATATTATAAAATTTACAAGTTCTTTATTTTTCATCATGTTTATTAAAACTTATTTATTCAGATTTATTTTAAATGGTTAAAATAGATTTGTATGTATTTTATTTTATCATAGAGTATAAATGGAATAAGTCTAATTGTGTGAGAGATTTTGTAAATTATTTAAATTCATAATTTATAGTTTTTGAACAATTTTTTTGCTCAAACATTCATAAACATATTCAGTTTGCATATACTTGTTAAAAGGATCAATCAAATTTTCAATCAAGTCTTTATATCTATATTAACTTAATTAATTAAACTTACGTCCCAATATAATTAAAAATATTAAATAAATATATTTGAAAGATGAAAAAATAAAGCCTTAAATTATTCATAACAATTTTAACAAAAAATATAGCAAAAAACATAGATTTAGTATCTAAAGGGTAGATTAGTAAATAAAATTTATTTTAATAAAAATGATTTTTTTAAAAGAATACTCCGAATGGTGGTATGAGTTTAGATTTAAGTGTATGTTTTCAAAATAGAGAGAATATTAGTATTGAATTCAAATTATTTTTGATACGTTGTACCAATTTAAAACCAAATCAAAAAATCATTTGTCACTAATAAATAGTATCTGTTGCAATGAATTTTGCATTATAATACTATATTAAATGCATATCAAATATGGAATTTTATGTTGAGTAATGATGATGAGGTCAATGTAAATAGTTGTGTAGTTTAACACTTATATGTTTTCTCACTTTAAAAATGAGATGGGGTTTTCAAATAGGCAAATAGCACATTCCCACTTTCCTCTCTCTTTTCCATTCCACTACTTTAACACTTTCAAAATAAAATGTTTTTTCATAGAGGCATCTTAGATTTTATTTAATTTTCCAATATTTATTTCAATGTGCATATGAGATGCATTTGAATTATAGCCGCCTCAGCTATATTGTTTTTTGTTTTTTTTTTTCATTTTCAAAATTAATAAAAATAGAAAATAAAAATCGTAATCTTAAAAGAAGTGAGTGAATTTAGGGGATTCGTACGAACTCCTATCATGTAAATTTTTTTTTGACATATTCTCTACTTTTTCATCACTTTAAATTTACACCATATATACATTCGGGTTCATTGAAAATTATTTTGGCTTTTGGACAGCGGGAGTGACGTGGCGGCGCCGCAGCCACCTTCTTCGGCACCCCCCGTTGAGTGCGTAAATAGGCGACAAATAGAGGGGCAATATCGTCAGATAAAAATCAAACAGAAACATATAATGAAGCAAACCCTTGAATATCGAGTCCCTGTGAGTGTGTGTGAGATCTGCGAAGCAAAACCAAACCCAACCAAACCAAACTCCCCCCTCTCTTCCTCTCTCTCCGACCAGAGAGAGAGCATAGACGAGAGATCCAAGCCAAACAAGACTGAACTCCCGTTTCTTTGATCCATTTCTTCTTTATCTTCTTTCTCATAAGTGAATATATATATATCTACATCTGTATTATCGTTATTCTCTCCATGAGGATCCGCAAAAACGCGAGGCTTGGCGATTCAGTGCCGGCCGAGAAGCTTCAGCCCGTCGTGTGCCAGCTGAACCAGTCGCCATGGGATGTGATCTCCTTCGGGTCCCACCTAATTGAGGTCCGTCTCTAACTCAATCTCTTATTTCTTTCAGATCTGCCCGCAAGCTTCGTTCGTTATCGCCCACCTTCTCCCTCCATTTCATTATTAGGGTTTTTATTCCCTACATTAGGGTTCTTCGTAGCCCCCAAATTCTTCTCGTAAGATTCCCTCTATCACTTCCATCTCCCAATTAGGTTGATAAGTTCCCGTCATCGCTCACTATTTCTCTCGGCCTTCGTTTTTTCGCTGTTTCCTTTCCACAGTTCGAATATGACGGAGAAGACGATAGCTTCGCGGGAAATGCAAATGGCAGTGCGGGCAATAATTCCGGTGGAGCTGTTGAGAGGTAAGTAACCCATTTTGTTTGATTCTTCGTTTTTATCTCTTCTCCAGCATTATTAGGGTTTGTATCGTTGGTCCGACATTATGATAGTAATACAATACAATTCTCCTAAATTTCATCCGTAATGGACTGGGATTGCTTGCATAAAACGCAGCGTTGCGTCGCCGACTGACGCGGAATTCAAGTCCCCACCGAATATACACAACTTGGTCGTCCACGATAATGACGATATCAGCGACCAGAATGGAATTGCGGAGCTGGATCACAAAGCCGCTGATGAGGAGAACAAGACGACGTCGTTTGGCCAATGCAAGAATAACCAAGGTAAGAAGCAACGCCAATCTATCTACGAGAACGATAATTTATCTTCAGTGAGGTCGTCGAAGAAGGCGTCGGCGGCATTGGCCGGAGCTCGTCGCACGAGAGCTCAGAACGCGAAGAAGGCTCCGTCGGGGACTTCGAACCCATACGAATTCTACTATTATTCTGGGTTTGGTCCACTGTGGGGAAAGAGAAGAGGGGGCAGAAATGGAGGATCGAATAATAAGAACGAGGTTGTTAAAGTGAATGGAGGCGAAGATTCGACGATAACTGAAGCAAATGGCGCAACAATAATTCGGAGTCCTAGCTCATCTTCGCAGATTAAGACCAGCGGATTTGACTACGACGACGACGACGAAATGGAAGAAGATTATGATGATGATGAAGAAGAAGGCGGGAAGAAGCGAATGAGGAAGCCAGTGAAGGCAAGATCGTTGAAATCGCTAATGTGAGACAGTGAGATCGAATGTGTGTTGTGATTATATGTAGTGTTTTTAAGAATTTCGTAGGTGGGGGTTACCTTCAGCTTGGGGCTGTTTAGGGTTAAGAATGAGAGAGAAGAGAATCTCCCTTTTTTTTTTTTTTTTTTTTTTGGTTGTCTCAGATTTTGGATTTCACAGGATGATATGTTGTGGGTAGGTGAGGTTAGCATTTCCCTGAAACATGACTGAACTAATAGGCTGTTTCTAATTTCTGTAGTGTGTTGATGATGTAGACTAGATGGACACATCAAATGTTTTGGATGGAATGAAAAGGGCAAATTGGTAAATGAAGAGTGTCTCGTTTGTTTTTACATTTATTTGAATTAATAATTAATAAATTAATGAATGTGGGCACTGTTGTAATGAAGCTAAGTGGCTTATGTCTGTCTCAAAGCTCTATCCCTGGACAGAGAAAGTAATATCGAGGCGTAAATATAAATAATGTGGGCCAACTTGTCAAAGTCACTTTTTGTTTTTTTACTCTCGCTACCCTCTTTCCTTCTCTTACATGAATAATGGTTATGATTTTGGTAAAAAAAAATTATTTAATTTGTTTAAAACAGAAAAGAAACATTAAAAATTGTAAAATTATAAATTATATTTGCCATCAAGAGCTGATAAGAGAATGAGGAAACTTAATAAGATCTTATCTACAGTCACAATTATAAGAAAGACTTTTCGTAATACAAATTACACTAAAAAAAGTATTCTTATAATTAACCTAGGAGGAAGTAATTCACAATTTATTTTTTGAGCAACCCCTTATTCATATTAAATCAATTACTACTCAAATTTAATTTTGAGTATTATAGTGTCTACGGGATATAAAATAATATAGTAATTCAATGTGTGGGCATGTGTATCAATGTATGTGTAGTAAATTAAATAGAAAATACCAACGAAGGTTCGTTTTTGTGATATACGTTTGGCGTATTTTTCTTCTGCCTCCTTTTACAATAGCTAGTTAGCACTCCCTCTGCTCCTTTTTGTAAAGAAAAAGCTTAAGGGATTAAAATAGCTGTTAATTTATACTAATAACTATTAACTTATATTAAAAGTGAAAAAGTTATAATAAACTATATAAAAGAGGATAAAAGTGATCATGACGTTAATAATCTCAAACATCTGTTACTATGAGCTTCTCAATGGAGGAATAAGATGTTAAAATAGCCATTAGGTAATACCAAAAAATCAAAAAAGTAGCCATAAATTTGTTTGGATGCAAAAGTAACTAAAAGTAGACGTCTTAAACATTAATTCATAATTTTTTCTTTGACTTCTGTCATTTTCATCCCCAATTAAACAAAAACTTATGAATAAATGTTTAAAGAAGTCACCTATTTTTATTATGACAGGAATAATGAACTAAAAGAAACTTGTCACTCAAACTCTAAAAGCTGAAATCTTCAACACGAGCTACTGGCTTTAAAAGTATTGTCACCGCAAATCTTGTAGCAATGCCATAACCAATTGGGAGAAGATTTTGAGGGAGGAGATCTAAGAGGAAAACTAGGAAGCAATAGAAGATCACATATGCATATGGTAGCGTCACCCCTAATCATCTCAAGACTAAAATCCACTTGGACTCTAGTTGGCACAAGTAATAGAGAACTTATAAATCAATGTTTAAGAAGACATCTTTTAGTTATTTTTGCATCCAAATTAAAAAATTTTATGGCTACTTTTGTATGTTTCGTGCAAGTCAATGGCTATTTTAGCATCTTAATCCTTCATTAAAATGCTCACGGTAACAAAGTTTTGGGATTATTAACGTCATAATCACTTTTGCATTTTTTTTAGGGTTAAGGAGCAATTTGGCCAACAAACTTTTACATGAGGAGCACCCAGCACAAATAACTTTTAACTGGACCTTAAATACCAACAAACTTTTTAAAAGGTTAAATTAGCACAAAAACGTTAGTTTATAGGTAACGAATGTTAGTGGGCACGGGGAAATTAATGGAGCACCCAACTCGAAGGAACCACGGTAGCTGCACTCCATTTATGTCATCGGATCTGCGGGCTCTGCGCACACTCAACTCCACGGCTCTCGGTGAAGCTTGAGCCTTCCTCTTTCCTCACCGCATACAGTTCTTCGAGATATAGGGTTTTTTTTTTGCCAAATTCATTCATTCATTCATCCATTGAATCGGAAACTTTCGAAGCTAATTTTTCGGGGATCAATGCGGGGATAGGATATAATCCATCCAAGATGGGGGGAGGGAGCTGGGGCAAGCCAATAGGGTTCCAATGGGGTCGGTCAAACTCCAAAAATCCAATTGTTATCCTCGTGGGTGCAAATCACACTTCCTCCGGGTTTTACACTCGCTAAATTCTTTCCCGCTTCTCCATTCTGCTTTCATCTCTCTCGATTTTTCAAACAAATTAAAATAGAGTAAACAAAGAGTTCTTTTTTTTTTTTGGGGGGGGGGGGGGGAACATAGGAGTGTTGGACATAATTTATGGAAGTTGGATTCCTCATTGGTTTAGGTTCGGCGATTCAAACAAATTCTGTGATTAACCATAATTTGCCACCTTATCAAGACATGCTTGTTTACAAGCATGGCGTCAAAGATTTGTTGGGTTAATGTGCTCTTTAGTCACTTAAGCCCAATAAATGTTTACAAGCATGATGTTTGTAATAACATGCCATATAGAATAGGAAGATGTCATATTGTTGCATAATCACATGTCATAATAGCATAATAACTATTATGTTTTCAATCGACTAGTATGATAGTTATTATGCGAGATTATTTAGATTGTCCACTACATTAATTATCATTTATTATGATTTTGAAATCTAGAATAATAATTGGATTAATTAATTGTGGAATTAAAATCTCTACATTAATTATCATTTATTATGATTTTGAAATCTAGAATAATAATTGGATTAATTAATTGTGAAATTAAAATCTAGACAATTAATTATCATTTATTATGATTTTGAAATCTAGAATAATAATTGGATTAATTAATTGTGGAATTAAAATCTCTACATTAATTATCATTTATTATGATTTTGAAATCTAGAATAATAATTGGATTAATTAATTGCGGAATTAAAATCTCTACATTAATGATCATTTATTATGATTTTGAAATCTAGAATAATAATTGGATTAATTAATTGTGGAATTAAAATCTAGACAATTAATTATCAATTATTATGATTTTGAAATCTAGAATAATAATTGGATTAATTAATTGTGGAATTAGAATCTCTACATTAATTATCATTTATTATGATTTTGAAATCTAGAATAATAATTGGATTAATTAATTGTGGAATTAAAATCTAGACATTTATTATCATTTATTATGATTTTGAAATCTAGAATAATAATTGGATTAATTAATTGTGGAATTAAAATCTAGACATTAATTATCAATTATTATGATTTTAAATTAAAATCTAGAATAATAATTGTGGAATTAAGATCTAGACAAATAATCAAGAAATTTCCTAAGAGAATTGTACCTTTTAGAGTAATTTGTGGGTTATTTAAAATAGTCATGTGACACACACTCTGTCAATCATGACTAGATTTTAGATACCTAATAATTTACTCTAAATTGAACAAATTCTTGGAAATTGAAAATTCTAAATTTAAAATATTGAATGGGTTAAGGTTTTAAATTAAGCATTTAATTTTAAAACCTACGGGCCCCAATTGTGAGTTTATTAGTGAAATGGTTATCGTTGAAGCCCCATCGGATAAGGATAATCGGATTTCGCTAGATTAAACCCTAATATTTTCAAAATTTTAGTAAAGTTTTTGTACGGCCCATCGTCGGCAACACTTAGACACTAAAGATAATTTTGAAAGTAAACAATGGTTAAATACATTCAACTTTGGTAAAATTGTTAACCCTCTCATCGAGGCTCTGGCAATGGAACTGAAGGCCCAAACTAACAATATTAGTTTTACAATAATCTTGCCCATCGTAAGCCTTGTAAAGATAACTAATGGATTGTTAAACAATAAACGAATAGTAGTTGTTAGAATCTACTAGCGATATATCTGTTTGTTGTTAATTATAAGTTTGTAATTAGTGTGTTTTTCTTTTTCCTTATTTTCAGAAAAATGTCTTCATTCAATCCTTTAGCTACAATCTTGAGCCAAAAACCTATGGATGGTACAAACTACAAACAATGGAAAACTAATTTGGATATTGTTCTTCAATATGAAAAGCTCAACTTTGTTCTCACTACCCCTATGCCGGTATTTGCCGCATTGTAGATACGTCGATGCAATTCGGACTCGATTTCAGCGAGGAGAAGGAAAGATGGGAGAAGGCGAATGTGTCGGTTATTTGCTACATTTTGGCTTGATCTCGCCAATTACCTTCGAGGAGCAAGTGAGCATGATTGAGAGTGGAGCAACATTGCTCCGAATTTTGATGGCATGTTTGCTACGCCTAGCACTCCGCTAGGCAAAATGCTATGGGTAATTTAAATGTGATTGAGGCTTGTTTAGTGGAGAATCACGATGATAAATGGATCGTTGATTCATGAGCCACTAACCATGTTTGTTACTCTAAATTTGCGAGTGGTTCAAACATAGCTTGCACGTAAGTAAAAGACAAAGAGATTTGAAGCTTGGAACCGGGGGAGCTTGTATCGCACTAGCGTGGGACAAGTTATTTTATCTTTTGATAATTACAGAACTTTGGTTTTAGAAGACTGTTTATTTATTCCAGATTTTAAGAGGAATTTAATTTACGTTAGTTGTTTGGATAAACATGGTTTGACAGTTGACTTAATTCCCGGTTTCAATAAGAAGTTCATCTTCTTTTATTTGTTCAGTGTAAAGTATAATGGTCTTTATTTCCTTAGTCCTGTTCCTGTGAAGTTAATCATGTTGAATTAAAAGATATTGAGCATATTAATTCATCAAAGAAAAGAAAAGTTTCCAATGAAACTTATCTTTGGCATTTGAGATTAGGTCATATTAACTCTAACAGGATACAAGGTTTGGTCAAAAGTGGGATTTTAAAATCCCCGAACTTTGAACCGATACCGTATGTGAATCCTGTTTAGAGGGTAAAATGACCAAGAGATCTTTCAAGGCCAAGGAAAACGTGCCACACTTAACCATTTGGAATTGGTACATGCGATGTATGTGGACCAATAAATGTCCAAGCCGAGGTGGGTATCGGTATTTCATCACATTTCGATGATTACTCTAGATTTGGACATGTGTACTTGATGTGTCACAAGTCGAAGCTTTTGGAAAATTCCAAGAGTTCAAGGCGAGGCGAGAAAAACATCTTGGTGTTCAAATTAAGACTTTTCTATCGATCGAGAGGGTGAATACCTATCGGAGAGTTCGGGTCTTACCGACCAAAGAGGGGATAGTTTCACGTTATCTTCTCCAAGGACACCCCAAACGGAGAATGGAGTTCTTGAAAGGAGAAATAGAACCCTTTTAGAAATGAAAAGATCTATGCTCAGTTATTCATATCTTTCGATTCATTCGGGGATATGCCTTAGAAAGCTTGACTATGTATTTATTGAACTTAGCTCCGTCCAAGTCGGTTTCAAAGACACCAATAGAATTGTGGAAATGGTGTAAGCCCACCATGAATCATTTTCGGATTTGAGGTGCTCCGGCACATGTCTTGAAACAAAAACCAGATAAGATGGACTCGCGTACTTAAGTATGCATGTTTGTAGGCTATCCTAAAGGAACCAAAGGTTGATTATTTTATAGTCCAAAAAAAAAGAAGGTCATAGTGAGCACTCACGCGACTTTCTTAGAGGAGGACTATATGGCAAATTATAAGCCTAGGAGTAAGGTTATTCTTGATGAGCTAGTCTCAGATCAAGTTTCACTACAACCTCAAGCGCGGTTCCAACTTTTATTCCTGTGGTTGTTCAAAGAGGGGAAAATGTACCTGAACATACACAGGAACCAGAGACAGAACCAGAAGTTCAGCATGATGATGAACTTAATGAAGAACAAAATCATGAATTGGTTAATCCACTTAATAAGGGTCCTCATCTAGAAATTGTTAACCCACAAAATGTGGACCCCTGTAGATGCACAACATCAAGTGCGACAAAGTCGTAGTGGGAGATTGATTCGTAAACCTGCAAGATATCTCTTGTTGGGTGAGTCAAATCAGGATGTCATCATTGATGAAGATGGTGATCCCACGAGTTATGACGAAGCACTAGGAGATGTTGATGCTCAGGAATGACTTAAGGCTATGAATCGTGAAATGGATTCTATGTATACCAACTCAGTTTGGTCTCTTGTAGATGCACCTAAAGGGGTAAGACCCATTGAGTGTAAGTGGATTTACAAGAGAAAGAGAGGATCGGACGGGAATGTTGAAATCTTCAAAGCTATATTGGTGGCGAAAGGGTACTCCCAAAAAGAAGGTGTGGATTATGATGAAACTTTTTCGCCGGTTGCCATGCTCAAGTCCATCCGGATTCTCTTAGTTGTTGCAGCAAATCTTGATTATGAGATTTGGCAAATGGATGTCAAAAATGCTTTTCTAAATGGAAATTTGGAAGAGGAAATCTATATGCAGCAACCAAAAGGGTTTATAGCCAAAGGGCAAGAAGAAATGGCATGCAAGTTGCAAAGGTCCATTTATGGACTTAAGCAAGCGTCAGATCATGGAACATCGATTTGATCAAGCCATTGAGTCTTATGGCTTTGAGAAAAGTCCTGATGAGCCGTGTGTGTATAAAAGTATCCAAGGTAATGTGGTATCTTTTCTGGTACTTTATGTGGATGATATATTCCTTATCGGAAATGATACAGAAGTATTGTTAGGCATAAAAACCTGGCTAAGCAAGCATTTTGATATGAAGGACACGGGGGAAGCCAATTATATTCTTGGTATTAAACTCTTGCGAGACCGAAAGAATAGGGTTTTGGCATTGTCCCTGGCTAAATACATTGACAAAATACTTGTCGGGTTTAGCATGGAGAATTCCAAGAGGGGAATTATACCCTTCAAAGAATGGAATTCATCTCTAAGAAGCAATCTCCTAAAACTCCCGGCGAGAGAGAACACATGAGTAGGATACCTTATGCTTCCGCGTAGGTAGTCTCATGTATGTTATGCTATGTACCGGACCAGATATCTGCTATGCGAGTGGGAGTAGTAAGCCGGTACCAATTGGACCACGGAGAGAAACACTGGGTAGCGGTTAAACATATACTCAAGTACCTATGAAGAACGAGAGATTATATGTTGGTCTACTCAAGTGGGAGTCTTGAAACCATTGGTTATACGGACTCAGATTTCCAAGGAGATATTGACTCAAGAAAGTCCACCTCGGGATATGTGTACACCCTTAATGGCGGTAGGCTGCAAAGGAAGCTGCATGGTTAAAGAAGTTCATAACGGACCTTCAGGTGATATCAGGTGTTAATTGTCCTATCACACTTTACTATGACAACAGTGGGGCGGTAGCACAGTCCAAGGAACCAAGGTGTCACAAGAGACAAAAACACATAGAGAGGAAGTACCACTTGATCCGAGAAATAATTAAAAGAGGATATACATTGGTAGCAAAGATAGCATCGACGAGAACCTTCACGACCATTTTACTAAGAGTTTGCCGAACGTGTGTTCGAAAGGCATGTTTCATCTATGGGTTTTAGGAGGATTCAGATTTGCTATAGCTTTAGGTAGTTGTTATTTCACTTTGTTATTTTGTGCCTTTCGAGCAAGACATTATGATTTCGCATTTTTCGAATGTTAATAAATGAGGTGTTTTTCATTTATTTCGCACACTATTTACAAACTCTAAGGTCCGGATCAATTGTGGAGTATATGATCATATGAATATGTTCATAGAGGACATGGTCATAGGTTCTCACAATTGATGAATTGGTTCATGACTATTAAATTAAGTTTGGCACTTTATTTAGCCGCAATATTTTATAAAATGGTTTTGTCGAATCATTATAAAATATTGGTGTGAGTTAATACTTACATTGAATGGATCAAGGAGAGATTTGATTAAGGTTGTTCTTTTTGTCATAAGGAATCAAATCTCCAATAACTATAGTCATGTAGTTGCTCTTAATCCCGAGTTTATTTTAAATAGGTAGTCGAATAGTTTTCATTCTTTGATTTACCAACGGGTGAGGTTTGATCTATATGACGGCCAACAACTCGGTATTTTGGGATTGATTAGCGGTGTTTATGAGATAAACAACATGGAATTTATAGGAAATGTCTCCTTGATATGTTTCGGTACCTGGATATTGAAAACACTGGCCACTGCATGTAATCCATTAGAGAAACTATTAAAGTCAAGGGAATAAATAATTGATTAGGTTACAGAAAAACTAGTCAATTAAGTTATAGACATTCTATAAAGGGGTAATGCATATTCCTGTTATAAGTGTCATTGTTCTTGGAGATCACGTTCGGGCTTTTAATGGAGTAGCACCGAACTAGATAATTTTCTGTAGATTATCATGAGCCTTGATGAATGACAAATGATAGATCCCCAGGCTAGCTCGAGACAAGAGATGAGGTATATTATCAGATGATGATGGTTTATGGGCTACATGGTCTTGGGTTTACGAACTCAAGTTTGTATCTTAAAGAGCAAGTGGGAGATTGTTGGGTTAATGTGCTCTTTAGTCACTTAAGCCCAATAAGGCTTAATTGAGACTACAGCCCAAGAACTCTATGGCCCATGTGGTTTAGGGTTAGGTCTTGGGTGTAGTAGCATATAAACCTACTTTCACCTCTTGTGAAAAAAAGATAGACGCATAAGGAGGCTCTCATCAGAAACAAACCCTAGAGGCAAACGTTCATCATCTGAACGGTTGCCCACACAACCATCCTATTCCCCTCGAGAGATAGTCTGGAAGATCGATTATAAAGCGGACGAGGACTGTTCGTAGAGAGGCTTTCGATCGCCGTCGCCCGGATCGCCGCATCTTTCCAGGTAATCAAAACGATGAAGGTTTTAACTTTTCCTATATCACGTGGTACGATACGCTTCCGCGTTTCTGATTAGATTCCTATAAGATTCCTGTCATAAAAGATAACCTTCCGATTATGAGAAGCTTAAGGCCCATCTCCAATGGCGTAGGAAAGGAACCATATCAGGATCATTCACACTAACGGACGTTGCCTTGTACTAACGTTTTTGTGCTAACTTAACTTTTTAAAAAGTTTGTTGGTATTTAAGGTCCAGTTAAAAGTTATTTGTCTTTGGCGCTCCTCAAACAAAAGTTTGTTAGCCAAATTGCTCTTTAACCTTTTTTTTTTTTTATAATGTTTATAGTTACTTTTATACTTTTAATATAAGTTAATTGTTATTTTAACACTTAACCCTAACGAAAAAATTAAAAACATATGGTTTAAAATGTTATTAAAAATAATAAATGTATAAAATATGTACTCTTTTTTCTAATTACTCCCTCCTAGGTCCTAATTATAGGAGCAAATTTTGGAGTTGGTTTTGGTCGATTATAAGAGCAAGTTTTAACTTTTGTCAATTTTTTCTTATAATACCCTTATTTATACTTTCTCAATAATAATTTAAGAATACACCTATATATTTTATAATGAAAATAATGTTTGCAACTCATTAATGTCATATACACCTAAATTTTACTTTTTTATATAAATAATTTTGAGCAATTTTTGTCATATTTTTCTCATATCACCTCTACTAATACTTTTTTCACAATAATTAATTTAACAACACGTTTATATTCTATCAAGTGAGATATTCTACTTTATTTTTTATTTTAAAATAAAATAATTTAAATATTCCATTAAGAATATATTTTTTCTAAATATTCATCCAAATTGATTAAATGCATATAATTAAACAATTTATTAGCATTAATGCAGTGATGCTAACTATATAGCGAGAAAAACAACAAACAAAGATCATTAAACTGAACAGTATGGTTGGTCTTAGTATTTATTAGAATACGTTCTTATAAAAGTTATAACGGCACATCCTGTTAATGAGCTCGGACAAGTCGCGAGAGAGACATGCATGGGGCTAACGATTTAATAAGCGTGTCCTTAATGTCATTTTAGATTTTAGATAAGGGTATTTTAGGAAAATATATATAATTAACTAATTTAACTTCCCTCCTTAATCTTTCCAAATTCTGGGAATTTGCTCCTATAATTAGGACTAGAGAGAGTATATCATTATTTATAATGAGAGTATATGATAAATAGTGAATGAAAATTTGTTAGAAAGAGAATGAATCATTTATATTTAATAAGGATAAAAATTAAAAAAAAATAAGTTTAAAAATTCAGACAAAAAGAATTTATTACTTATATTAAAGAAGGACAGGAGGAGGGAGTAGTGATTTTCATGGGATGATGCAATTTGGTCAACTATTGTACTGACTGATTTATTTAAATATGAAATTCAGCTTTTGTAATGAAAAATGATATTCTTGATCTGATGCGATGATGTGTTACACAGGAGTCAGGACATGGCTCATTGTGTGTATTATATTATACAATATTTCTATACGGTTTTGAAATATAATTGTGTCGAGGACTGTGCAGTTCCATCTTATGATAAATTGATAATCAATTTTGGAATCCTCATATCTGTAATAGACATGCAAAATGCTTACGAAAAAAATAAATAACTGAGTAAATATATGTATCTTACATAAATATTTTTACTCAATGCGTCATTTTTTTTTTTTTTTTTTTTTTTTACTTCATAGAACTTTGTAAAATTTTCACTTTAGGAGTGTATAAAATATTCTTAGCTGAATAAATAAAAGTGCTTCTCAAATGAAGAAACAATAATAAAAGAAATGAGAGTGCAATTGGAATATAATTATATTTTTTGTTCACTAATTTATTATTTTATTTCTATTTTTTAGAATAATCACACTTGTTGATTTTCACTCGAGAGGTATGTGATCACCTATGCACTTGAGATCATTAAATCCCTTTTGATATTATTTTTTTCCCTTTTTCTCTTTATTATGAATTCACAGCTCAAGTAATTAATCCATACGAAGCAGGCTCCTGCGTGATTTATTCTACGTAATTTTCTTAAGAAATATTAAAAGAAAAGAAAAAGTCCACATCGTTCAATAATTTTTGGGAAAATTCCTTTTATAAGGTCCCAAGGGATTGAAAAAAAATCCCATAGAAAATTCTGATGTCAACAAGTCTCAAAGAGTTGTTAAAATTTACAGATGGAGTTATTAATTATCTACTTGAAGAAGTTGTCAATAAGACTTTTTTTACATTAGAATTTTTTGTGGGATTTTTTAGAATTTTTTATGGGATTTTTTTGATCCCTTAGGACCTTAAAGGATTTTCCCTAATTTTTTTAGATAATGAAATTTATTGAAACCTATTTCACAATTAGTAACTTAAAATGTAATTGCTGGATGGAGGGAGAGGAAAAAGGGTTAAATGGGGAGAATGACAACTTAAGTCTCAAAAGACTAAAAGAGATAATTAATAACACAGTTAGATTTCCCAACATATTTTTCTACATAATAGGTTGTGATTTGTAATTGATTCAAACAATTTCAAAATTTAAAAGTTTTAATTACAAATATAACATTTAAGTTTCAAATGTGGCAACTTTCAGTTTGTAATCGTCTGAATTGATATTTGCAACTAATTTTTCAAAAAAAAAAATGCAATATCATTAATTCAGTGTATTGGGATTTAAATGTTAATTGTCCTAAATATATATAATGGCCCAATAATAAAATATATTTGTTAAAAAATTATAAAAATCCGTTATTTGACTTTCAAAATATTCAAAAATTTGAGATAGACTAGCCATACCCTTTTAACAACAAACCAGTTAATAGTTGTAGGCAGAGTTTTATCACGACTCACGAGCCTTCCCATATGAAATATATTTACATATCCGTTAGTTATTATGTGTAGGAAATTTAAAAGCTGAGTTCAATCTTGTAAGGGTTAATGATTAATACATAGAACCACAACTCAGCCCATCCGATTGTCTAGATGGTTGATTTAATATTTTTTTTTTTTTCAAAAAATTATTGTAGTAGATAAAAAATCTAAAAGAAAAATAATCCCTTAACTAATATTTTTCAAAAAACAAACATTTAAAAAATATCTTTTAAAAAATATTAAATCTGAACCATTTAGTTGATGGTGCCTGTCCAAAAAGAGAGGCACTATAACTGGTTCCTTAATACATAGCCTCCCCAAAATCACTTGCAAGCTTCAATCTCTTATATTTTCATCTTTTTCCTTATTTGAAGTCTTGGTTGAGCTTAAAAATGCTAGTTTTACTAGTATACCATGACTAGAAATGATAATTTTTAAAAAATCAATAAATAAATAACTAATATAATTAGTTTTCTTAATACCAGTAATTTTATTATCTAATTCTTATATTTAAAATCAAATAGAGTATTATATGTATAAAATTAATCTTGCCCCAAAAAAGTACTACTTGGCACTGGGCCAGGTGGCCCCAAATCCCAACAAAAGAAACATTATAGAAGGTTGAATAGAGTTAATCCAGAATAAGAGAACGAGTGAGGGACGGAAGACATTGCAGACGAAGCTTGAAGATGAATTTTGTGCCTTGGAACTCTATATATATATATATATATATATATAGGATGGGTAAATGACATTATTCATAGTTTGTTCCATTACGTTTTCACTACCTCTTAATCAAATTAAAGCTTTCAACATAAAACCATACGAACCTACATTTTAAAATATTCTTTTAGTGGAGGTAATCCAGTTACCAAGGGCTTCGGCTTCAAGTAATCTATATATTCTATAATATTCTTTGAAACACCGTTAAATTCCATTTTGTTTTTAATTAATATGGTTAATTTCGTTAAGTAACACCATTTTGTTTTTATATTCCTTTATAATTGAATTATGTTATATCTCCATAAATCAAGGAGTTATCATTATTTATTTATTTATTCCAAAAAACATAAAAAATACTAGAGAATTCAGTTTTATAATAAATTTTAAAGGGATTCAGTTTGGATCTATTAATCAATAAACATTGTTTATTGATGATTATTTTATTTTATTTTTTATATTTCTAATTTGATTATAATTTGTTTGGATTACATTTTTGTGATTCATTATAAGTGTTTAAACTTGGGTGCAAAAATATTAGTTTAAATTTAAAGAATTTCAAAGTCTTTATGAAATTCACTTTCCATATAAATTTTTTTTGCCAACACGTTCTCCATTAACGTTGTATGCTCTTGTAAAAATATGGGTAACAAGATTTAAAAAATGTAAATATAAGTGCGCACACTTATAACTTGAGACATTAGATGTGAACTTTTTTTGCTACAGATGTGGGGAGGGGGGAATCAGAATCGAACCAAGGACCGGGGAGATATTAAATATCTCAATACCACTTGCGTGCCATTGCACTGCGAGGAATCGTGGTGACATTAGATGTGAACTTTTTTTTTTTGATAAAAAAATTTTAGGAAAGGGGTTGGGCTCACCCACCGTCCAAGGACAGGGAACTTGGAGTCCAGTATTCACTTTGGGAATCGGCGCTCTTTACTCGCCGACGTTACTGTATTACCTAGACCCCAGGATGCCTCCTAGGCCTTGGACCAACGCAGGGATCGAACCCCCTCTCTAATGGTAAGGAAGACCGACCCCCACATCAGTTAAACTCAAGAACGAGCGGTCATTAGATGTGAACTTCGTGCAACATATGGGCACCAATTCTTTTTATGTAAAATAGGTGTAAAGCGTTTGGAATTGTGAGTTGTAAGTCGTTTTGGGCCGCAGTCCAATTCAAGTTTTGATAATACACATCGGTTTGCCAGTCCATAACTTACTTTTTCCCACGATAGCATATTTGGTTGGGAATCAAATTAAAGTAAAAAATCTAGGAGCACAGTGGTAGAACCAGAAAATTTTTTTTAGCCCGGACCAAAAAATAAATATATTGAACTACTCTCTTTAATTCTTATTATAAGATATCAACTAACAAGTATATTTGATTCTTTTTATAAAACACTTGCTTGTTTCCAAATAGCATTAAATATATTTTTTTTTTTTTCATGTATACCCATAATTTAAAAGGTTGTGAGTGAGAGTAATAATTAATAAAAATTAATTATTACTCTTTTTTGGAGGAAAAAAAGAGTAATAATTCATATGATATTAGAGTTTAGTGTAATTAATAGGGATAATATCGAAAATTACTTTAATTTTAGGACAAATTTAATTACTTTAACTGTTTTTATTGACTTGTGAGAATTGTTAATTGGTTCTTTAAATAAGGACCAAGAGAGTATTTACTAAATAGTATCAAATAATATGAAAAATACAAATAAATAATAATAGATAATTATAAATTAAAATAATATATAAGATGATACTAATCTTTTCGGTATCTCAAACAAGAATTTTTACTTTCCTCTGTGTCTAATGTGTAATGAAACAAACATTATCCTTACAGAGAAGATAAAAAATTAGTTTGTGGCCAAATAAAATATCATATAATAAATACATATATATTCTAAAAAAATTTATAAGAACTGTAGGAGCATATAGGAGTACCTGAGGGTCGAAAATTAAAGTTTATATTAGTTTTAAATTCATTGAACACATGCAAACCGATAGTGCAACAATGCTAATTCAAGGTGAAAAGTCTCAGTCACCTAATCAAATAGCTAAGAACCAGCTACATTAACACACACTGATCACAAACACTCCTAAACACAATGTCCAAACCAAACAATTTAATGGTCAAAAGACCAAACACTCCTAAATAATCAACCATATACAATCAACATACACAAGACAATACAATGAAGCCAAGTAAGCATATTAGTTAGACCACTTATAAATGATCAACCATATACAATGAACACATGCAATACCGACTGTGTTTGTGTAAATTATTGGTAGATAATAGTTTACTTTTGATTATAAATTAGTTATTGATTATAAATTAGTTATTGTGTTTGTTTGTTGCATGATACGTGTTGTTTAGAATTTAACATTGATAACATTTATTTGATAAATTAAAATTTTAATTGTATAATTTACTAATTATATTTCTTTAAAAAAACAAAAGTAAGAAAAATAGTTAAATTTTTTGAAAAATAGATTCCGGCCCTATAGGGCCATCTTGCCTGCATGCTCTCAGGCCAGGCTTTAAAAAACATATGTTTTTTTTACCTCGGGTCGAAAAGGACAAACCCTTTTAGGTCCTTATCTTTCAAGAGCCGACCCTAATTCCCAACCATATTAGTTAGAACACTCATAAATGATCAACCATATAATGAATACACATAATACAGTGAAGCCAAGTAAGCATATTAGTTTCTGAGCAAAAAAAAAAAGTAAGCATATTAGTTAGACCAATCAACACGCATAACCTTAAGATTTCGTAGGTATATTAAATTAAATATTGAGGATCATTTATATATGTTGTTTTCTTAATGCTTTCCGTAATCTAAAATATAACTCTTCCTTGTGTGGAATTAATTGTGAGGGTTAGTTGAAATGAGGATTGTGTCGTTTAATTCTAATTAATTAATGGGAGTGAAAGAGAAAAATATAATTTTAAAAGAAAAAAGACAAACGAAAAAGACAAATCATGGGTCGTGAATATCCGCGTGGAACCAGAGGATGTTGTCATCGTGCCATCTCTGACGTGCCTTGTACTTTCCTTTCCCAATAATTAATAGTTTAATACTAATAGTAATACCTCTCTTATTTAATATATTTGTATTTTTATTCTCTCTTTCTCGATTCACCACAAGGATTAAAAATGCAAATTAATTCTATAATTTCCTTTCAGATGCCTCTATTGACCATTGCGAACAACATTCTTAAACTTATGAGTTTAAACAAACTCGTGATGACGTAAACTCGTATTATGATTCAATCGTAAACTTATAAGAGTTTACTTTTATTATTAAATAGGTATTATTAGTGTATAATTAAATAATTAAAATATAAAAATAACAATAATTTAATTTAAATATCTTTTAAACCTAAATAATTGAAATTAAATCCATTAACATTCATCATTTATCATATTTAATAAAGAATTTTTTTCATCATGATCAAATCAAAAAGTTAATACGAGTTTAAGAGTAAGTTAATATGGTTTTGTAAACGTAAAAACCCTAACTCAACTTGTTTTTGTAAATTTAAACGTAAAAACCGTAAACTGGCTAATCAACTCGCGAGTTTACAACAATGATTCTTAATTGACAAGTTGACTCAACGTCCTAATAAGTCAACAATGTGACTGTTTGTCACTCGCCTCTTTTCCCGCTTGAGACGGAGCCAAATGTAAAGTCTCCGCCATTTTATTCATTCTTCAGCTTCGCCACCGTAGGGGACAAGTCAGCTCACAACTCTCGCCCCGCCATAAACGTTATTTAGCAAACCAGGAAAAAATATCTCCTCGACTTTTCTTTCCCTTCTTTTGCGTTTTCCTTTATATAGCTTTTTTTTTCTTTTCACGACTTTATTTTTTTGATTTAGTCCCAATTCAACCAGTATCCATTCCCATCATTCCATTATTTACACCCCCTCGGTTTCTTGAGAATCATCCACTTTTGATAGAAAGAAGATGCCTTTCAATTCGATTCTGTGCTCTAATCCCAATCTGATTCTTAGTATTTTGGCGCTCTTTTCTTTTTCATTTGGCCTCTGCTCTGCGACTGATCAACTGGTAACTGGCGACAGCTTTACTGTTTCCAGCTTCAGCTACCCAGAGACTATGCTCAGGCCCTCTGAGTTGCGATATATCAGAGGTGAGTGGGCCAATTGGTAGTGGCTCTTCTGTTCGTATGCTTAATTTCTCCGTTCTTATTGTTCATAGACCACTGAAAGCTGTACAGTCTAATGCATTGTTGCTGAGTTCTAGAGAAAATAGGTGAATTTATGGGATAATGATTGGTATTTCTGGATTATTTTAAGTCCATTGGGTTCAAGTTTTCTTTTTCTATCGGTATTGTTTAATTCCAGTCTTGTATTACTTCTTTTGAATAATCTTGGGTTAATCTCTTGTTAGGTATAATGGAGGAAATTGTGATGGAATGTTTCTGTGTTTCTCCTCGATATATCAGAATTATAAGTGCCCACAATTTAGTTAGTGGTATTGAGAATTTAAGTCTTCTGTTTTCTATGGAACAGGAGATTCTAGCTGGATTACTTTCAATTCACGCAATGGTTTGCATGTGTAAATTTTCATTCTTGTCATAGAAATTTCAGAAAATTTAAATGTATTTTTTGGTTTCTGTGCAGTGAGAATTTAACTATTGGGTTTTGTGGAATTTAAGATTCATATGTGGCTGATACCCATCAAATCCCCAAATGAGCAAGAATTGGATGATATTTGGTTATGCCTCGTAGGCTTTTGCTAACTTTTCAATTGGAGAGATGAAAAAGATTTGCTCAGGAGACTCAACTTTTTTCTCTGCTTTCTTTAGGAAATTTAATTTGTTGGTTAATAGATCTGTTATATTGGGGAAAAAGGGAGAAAGAAAAAGTAGTTGACTGCTGTATGTGGACTTTTACATGAACTTACATGTCTATTGTGGTTTTTTTTCTTATTCCAGTTGATTTGCCGACCTGGTTTTCCGCAGTGTCTATAGCATTCAAGTCAGATGTAGACCTTGTAAGTATATTTATTATTCTTAATAGATAGGGTTACCTCAGAATACTGGCATCTATGTAGGATGGGTATTACCTGGGAGTAACTACAACTATGCTTCTTCTGATAAAATTTCTTTAATTAAATTCTGTTTCTTCAGTTTTGTTTGTTTATATTGCTTGGTACTGCATGCGGTATTGTCTGTGAGAAAATAAATATCCTAGGCGAATTTCATTTAATATCTTATAATTGACTGTGTGTTAAATTTAATTCTATTCTGCTACAGAAAATATGCCTGGAGAACCCAATTTCATGATACGCTTATTCTGTGCCTTGTTTTCAGGATGTCACAAAAGTTGAGAAGGTTCCACAAAGCATGCTGCCTGTAGCATGTTTTAGAGATGGCAGCCCTCCATTGCCAGATGCCTCAAATATTTCCCTGAAAGAGGCAGCCGTCTCAGGTAGATCTTTAGCTGGTTCAGCTTAGTCTAACTGAAACACTCTAAGTCTGAGCATGGATTTTATATCCTAAAGTTCCCTGTTGTGAGATTAGCTTTATTGTATTTTTAGAAGTTGTCTTTATGACACCTATATCTGTTGATAAGCTAGAACCATTGGAACCGCATTAAATTCTGATCATTCATTAACATAGTATTTAGGACCAACACTTTCAAAAGACGCATTCTTCTAATTTGATGAACTATTAATTATCATGAAATTGGTTTACTTGTTAACTAGTTATCTGTCTACTCTATCTGCCTCTTTTCCAAAGGAAAGGCAAATCAATATATCAGTTTATATAACAAAAATTATTACAAGTTGAACTTTTCACAAACAATGAACAGTATAACTCATTTCACAAAAACATGTCTAGCTTTCCATAAAAAACCTTTGGTTGGTATGCCATTTGTAATTCCCATTTTGTTCTCCTTTTTCTTTAGGAATGAATAATCTTTATGTGGAGCAGTGTTTTCCCATGCAGAAACATATTACTTTGAGATTGACAAACGAACAGGTATGCTTAGAGGTCCTGAATAGTTGTTTCCTTCTTGCTGCAAGTATTTTATTTCCATAAAATTTATATAGTCAAGCTTAGTTTCTTCGAATGGTTGTAATGGCCCGATAGGATCTGCCTTGACAATAAAATGTCCATGTTGTCTGTGGGAAGAACTAATGCACAAGTTATATTGGTTTTGTTTACCATATTATAGACAGAAAACACTAAAGGATTATTGTTCAGATATCTCCAGGTGCTTGGTACATTGGTCTTTTCAATGGCGTTGGACCTGCTAGGACACAGTCAAAGATGGTATGTACTATTATCCTTAAATTGCAATTTATAGCCTGTAATTAACTATGGCCTTCCAGCTTCTCCTGTAATATCTGTAGGTCTTGCCGATTAGTGCCCTGAAGAAAGCAATTAGGATCTCCTAGATACACAATTCGTCTGAAGTTTAGCAAATTAATGACATTCTCGACAAAACCAATAAATAGTTTTTAATATTTAAAACTGCTGAAAAATATTTTAATAAGTCAATGCACTGATTACATGCTCATAGCAGTGACTCTCTCTTAACTAGTGCCAGAAGAGAACTGATTTCTAATTCTTTCCATATTATACCAAGATAGAGGCTTAATTGATACAGTTTGATGATAGATGAATATTCACTATAAAAATTTGAAAAATCTACAGGAATCCGTGACTTTGTGCTTGATGTTGATATATAGTTAATTAAGCTTGTGGGTGTTCTGTCATTTTATCTTGTCATTTGAGCCAAATATGACTGTCTCGCTCATTCCATCTTCAGTTCATTTCATCTTCCTTATGGTATTACTCTTAGCCAAGGGTCCTAGAACGTGCTGATGAATGGCAGGTACTTGCTCGTCCCTGCAGATTATCCGAGGTCCAACTTACTCCTTTAGTGCCAATATAAGTATCGAAGCATGCACTAATACAATGACGATGGGGGAGTTCTGCAACCGTACAGTCTATCCTCTTTCATGCACTGGGCCTGATGTCTTTGATGCTCCTGACAATGTGGCTGTCAAGCCAATGGTCGGAAGTATAATGACCTGCAGAAATAATTTTGAAAATTTGTGCGTTCAGGAAGGTGTAGCAAAAGTCTACTCCTTGGATATAATGAATATGGTGGAAGAGTTGAGCATTGTGGCCACGAAAGTCAGTTTCAATTCCGCTGCATCAACTACTGGTGCAAACAATGTTAATTTAATGTGTTTCGTTCGCCGTGGAGCAATGCCTTCGGCAACTTTGCATGATTATTCTAGTGATTTATATAAAGCTCCTTTGACTATACAATCACCGCTGATTGGTCGTTGGTACATTATTGTATTACCCCTTAATCTTACAAGAAAAGATGCTACAGATAGTGATGTAAGAATCTGCTATTCAATGGAATCGCGATTGTCTGAATGCCCATTTGGAAGAGCTGGACCAAACTGCACAATGGCAAGCTACAAACTTCAGGTGGATTGTTTGCAGTACATGCATCTTCCTCTTCCTTTTTTGCTGTTATGTACTTTTTTTTCAGAAAAGAATTTTTGCTCGCAGAAGTTGTTGACAAGATTAGAATGGTTGTCTGCAGACGGTTCTAGGCAGAGCTGTAAGCCCCTTTGAATCATACTATTTACCAATTGGTGGAGAAGTGTCCTCTGATTCTGCCAAGTTTCCTCTTGAACCACTTTTAAGCAGCTCGTTAAATGGTGGGGAACCTGACAACTTATGGACTTACTTTACTATGGATATTCCTCGTGGTGCGGCTGGAGGAAATATCCATGTACGTCTATCCTCAAATGAGAAGATCAGTTATGAAGTATATGCTAGATTTGGCGGATTACCATCTATTGATAGCTGGGACTATTATTATGCAAACAAGTCAAGGAGGAGTGATCCATCTATGTTTTTCATGTTATATGATTCAAGAGAAGACAAAGTTGAGTTTTATATTATTTATGCTAGAGAAGGGACTTGGGGAATTGGTCTACGGCATCTCAATACTAACAGTGATTCTTCAAAAGGACAGACCTTCATGTCTCTTTCATTCGAAAGATGTCCAAATAAATGCTCCTCTCGTGGAAGCTGTAAACTTTCATTTGATGCTAGTGGATTGGCATCATACAGGTTTGTATGATGGCTTTGCTTATCCTTTCCTTTTTACTGGTTCTTTTTTTCTTATCAGATTTGCATTTTGTTTCTTTTCTTTTACTTACAGGACAAGACATAGTTCTTGGTTGTGAATGAGAAGTTAATTTTTCATAAAATTTGATCATAAATTTTGGAACGTTCAGATTTCTTTTCTGTATATATTTCAGCAACGTTCTTAAGAAATTTTTATAATTTAGTGGTTTTTTTTTTTTTTTTTTTTTTTTTTTTTTGGAAATCCAGCTTTTGCTCCTGTGACCGAGACCATGGAGGGTTTGACTGTGGCATTGAATTGGTATCATATAAAGGTGATTGTTCATTTTAGACATAGATAAAGATTGTGTTTTTCTTTCAACTATCTTCCTTGGTTCAATCCTTTTGCTTATCTGCATTACTTACAGGTCATGAATATAATGCAGTTCATTCATAACTTATGATCTATACAATTCATTCTTTTGACTCCATGCAATGCTCCAAAAACGAGTATAATTTGACTATTTATAGGGAAAATAAAAGTTATATGGAATTTAACTTAGAAAATAATAAATACTAGTATATCTTATTCAATTAAAATTAGGATATGATATTGATGACTAATATGTTTATAATTATTGTTAAGGAAATATATTGTAAATTAATATGTAATCAATTGGGATGACTAGAAATCACGTATTACATTTAGAAATTATCATTAAGAGCCATAGATAGTAAGGTTCCTCTGTCGTGTATATATAGACCCTCTTTTGTACATGATAATTCAAGTAATTCAGAGATTATTTCCTCTCCTTTGTACAATTATAATTATATTTTTCATCAATGTTAAAGTAATTATGTTCTCAACAAAAAATGTAATTATATTAATCCATTAACATTTTAATATTTCTTTGTTTTATATTATTGTGGTTCTATTTCCAATTCTAAATTTTAGTATTATATTAATTAATTCATTTGATAAATAATTTAACTTACAATTTTAGTCGTTATACTTATTAAGTATTAATAAGTTTTCCCCTCTAGCCAGTTTCTTTGGTTTTATCCCTGATTGGACATGGTAAGGTATACATGAATGTTGGAGGGAAGTAAAACACGACATAAATACCACTTCTCTAATTCTAAATGTAGGATATAGTTTAGAAGTTGATTTTGACCCTAAATTTAAGGCTTTTTTTTTTTTTTTTTTTTCCCATTTTATCTCTCATATTTATTATTTTTCTTCAAACTAATTTGCATAACTTATTAGTTGATATATCGCATATCATAATTATCTAATTTATTTAACTTCCTTAATATATTAAAATTAGATAAATAGTCATTACATTAAGGACAGTGAAGTATAATAGGGCATTTGGTCCCTCTCCACTCAACCCAAGTCTGTTTGACGTCCATCATATCACAAATATTATAGCCATACTTTGTGAAAAGTAAGAAAGCTCGGGTGCTATTTTCTATTACTTTGGTTTATATTTCTTATAGCCAGTGGCGGAGCCACCTTATGGCTAGTTGGGGGCTTGGCCCCAGCTAGCCTTCTCTTATCTTATGTATTAATATATATGTATCGTATAATATTTGATTTTGGCCACTAATTTGGCCTGCCTAATTTTTTGTCTTTTTTATAATTATACTCTTTTTTTGGGATGTAAGAGGAAAGTAAAATTTTTGTTTGAGATACCTATTGAAAATATTAGTATCATCTTATATACGATATTGTTCATCTTCATTTTAAGGACCAAATAGGTACTCAAAATCACTTCTTTTCACCTCACTCCTTTTATGAAAGTTATTCTACGTATTTTTATCTTTCTAATGAGGGTAATATTGTGTTGATTAGTGAAAAGTTTGAGTTTATGATTTTTGGAAAGTCTTGAGTTTTGACAATAGATGACTATATATATGTAGAGGATGATTAATGGCTAATTTTAATTGGTTTGGATTTATTATTTGGTTGTCTTATGATTTTATAATGAATTTCTCTTTAAAAAATAGATTATAATAGGTTATTTGCTTATTTGAAATTGAATTAGATTTGTATGTTTTTTTAAAAAAATATTTTTTGGGTTCATATTATATTTCTTTTATTTTCTCCAATTATTTTGTCTTGAGGTAAGTGGGATGCGCATTTAAGTGTTAGTTTTGTGGATTGAGTAGTACTATAAGAATTAATGTTTAGTGACACAAGATAGTAATTAACATTGATATCAATATATATTCACCAAATTTTTTGTAGGTTGAAAAAAATGAGTAAAGATAAACAAAAAAGCATAAATGTATTCTTTAAGAAGAAAATAACTTCAAAAAGTGATATTTCTAAGAAAATAATTTCGAAAGTGATGCACCTTCTAATAAATCTCCTTCTAAACGTCATAAAATTTTTATTTTTGATTTTTAATTGTGGATTATTATTTATTTATATTTTTAATGTTATGCGATTTTATTTAGTAAATAGTTCAATATGTTTATTTTTTGGCCCGGGCTAAAATAATTTTCCTGGTTCCGCCACTGCTTGTAGCAACCAAAATTGATCATGGCTCAAGGTATATCATTTGTTTTATCTCTTACTTATTTCTGCATTTTCCTGCCTTAGGCGAGTTTTGTAAACATTTATATCTGTGATAATGATCATAGCAAAGGATCGAAATGGAAAATTTCTTACACATAGATCATCTATATCTGGATATTTAATGATTCTATAGGAAGCCGCATTGTTCACAAATTGTAAACAGTGCAGCTTGTTATATTTGCATGAAACCTCTTCATCTAGTTCTTTTGATTGTGATATATAATGATGAAAGTCAAATATGCTTTACCCTTGTTCTTCTCTTCAATTTGCCAGACAAATACCTTTCTTAGAATACGAATTTTTTTTTTTAATCTTTTCTGCTTCTATTATCTATTGACTGACAAATTTTGCAGAGCATATAAGGCAATCAGTTTTTCTCATTGCATCAAATGCTGCATTCATACTTCCTGCTTTTTGGGCCCTTCGGCAGAAGGTGATTCTTTCCCTTTACTTCAGTTTCTGGTTTTTACTTTTAGATTGATGATTAGACATGTAGTTTGGTATTATCATTTAAAGGACGGAGACCACGTTTGATAGAATCAAGAAATACACCAGCACTAGTCTCTTCTACTATGCACTTTCATGTGGGAATTATTCTTCTAATATCCCCTATAAACATTTATATGAGCATTGCGGCTAAACTTCCTATAAAATTACACTTTACTTTTAGTCTAGCCTTTATATTGTGAATTGAAATATATAACTCATAATTTCATCTTTGCAGGCATGGGCAGAGTGGATTGTATACACATCTAGTGGAATTTCAAGCGCATTGTATCATGCTTGTGATGTTGGCACCTGGTGTGCATTGAACTATGGTGCCTTGCAGGTTAGATATATGATTCCACCGTTACCTCTCTTTCTTCAGAAAGAAAAAAATTGGTAACGGTGTTGAAATTATTCAACCATGAAGGGAATGAGAGATGATCTATCACTGGTGTAGCTATTATACGAGCTTTAATGAACCCGCCGAGTTAACTGATAACATTAAAGAGATTTTATCTCTTTATCCTTAAGGACTATAAAGATAAAGAGACAAAATCTACTACACGAACAAGCAGTTATACCCTTGTTTTGAGAATGTTTCTCTTTGCGCATGTGAGTAGTTTAAGATATTACAGTGCCCTTACGATTCACATGACAATTTTCAGTTCTTGGACTTCTGGCTCTCTTTCATGGCTGTGGTTAGCACTTTTGTATACCTAGCTACCATTAGTGAGGCGTTTAAGAGGGCAATTCATACTGCTGTGGCTATCCTTACAGCTCTCATGGCTGTTACCAAAGCAACCAGGTACATCAAACCAGTAGATAATGGATATAGACAGGGAGAGATATGTTAAAAGTATTAGTTACCATTTTTTGCCGGGGTAGTAATTGCTATTTATTTGTGCTTAATGATGCAGATCTTCCAATATTATTCTTGTGATAGTAATTGGAACTCTTGGCCTTCTTATTGGATGGTTGATAGAGCTCTCAGCAAAGTTTAGGTCCCTTTCCTTCCCATTTGGAGTCCCATCGAATTTCCGTCAGAGGTGAGTTCTCTGTACTTGGATGTTTGCCTTAAATTGTGCTTCATTAGACAAGTCAGCTAATGGTTAATACCAAAAGTAGGAATGCTGAATTTGTTGTGCAATCTGCAGCTTGCAAACTATAAAGCGATGGCTCTATGATCTTGTCAAGACACTTCAAAGACGGTTCCGGTGGGGTTTTGTGCTGGCTGGTTTCGCAGCATTGGCCATGGCAGCAACAAGCTGGACACTTGAAAGCAGTGAAACCTACTGGTTTTGGCATAGGTATTACTGTACCACACTACTCTTTTCATCCATTTTGTCTCCTTTCTCTCTTTATCTCATGTTTGGTCTTTGGAACTGTTTCACAGCTGGTGGCATATTGCAATATATACTTCTTCCTTCTTCTTCCTTTGTTCAAAAGCAAATATTGTTGATAATGATGAGAATCCGCCGCCTGAGGCTGCACATATGCTCTGACTCGTCACGATTTGTTTTCGAGAGGCGTTTAGAAGAATTTCTATGCAAGATTTTGGTGTAAATAGAGGGGATTAGGATTTTGCAGGGTTTTAATCATGTGGTATAGTGAGCTCATGTCCCCATGTGTAAGTAATAGTCGTCAAATATATGGTTGCTGACTTATATAATACTATGAAAGATCATAATAGGAGGTGAATTATTAGGCTAAAGGGAAAAACCCATCAAGTAAAGCAGTCTCTTGTAAATCCCTTTTTGGTACAAATTAGAAAGAATCAGCCCAAAGGGCTTACTTGAATTGGTTACAATTGGAAGAAATAATATTTTTTTAGCAATTTGATTTGATATTGGAGAATATTATAGGAAAAATTAGGAATGTCTTGGAAATATGAATTCTCCCAGATTTTGTTAATATTTCTATATATATTTTCAAAAAATTTAAGAAACTTTTACATATTCCAATGTTTAGGAACAAATCATCCCATATCTTTTACCATCGATTACTGCTCATCCCAAGAAATATAGGGCAAATTTTGAAAGAAAATAAATATGAAATATATTATATTTTATATTGAAACTCATGCTGCTAACAACTCACAAGTGATATAATAGGAAGAATGAAGTCTATATTCCAACGGAAATAATATATGACAAGTCCCATAAGTGGTTAATGGTAATTGAGTCACTTGTTAATCCCCCTATTCACTTGTCAATTGAGACTTTTTTGATATTATTTTTCTTGCTTGGGACTTAAAAGTCATTCTTTCTATATAATAAGTCACCTTCATAAGCCACCAACTTGACAAATTAGAGCTTGATTGAGATCACTTTTACTGCATGTTTGGTCTGAGGGGAGCCAAGGAAAGATATTGACCAAATTGTCATTAATAAGAATAATATTTCTTTCTTTTTGTTGAGAGTATATTTTGAAATATTGAAAATTTTCCATGGACAATTTGGTTATATAATGTAAAAAATTTCCCTCCCTCCTCCCCCTCCTCTTTCTCGCCTCTCAAACCAAACACACTTTTAACATCTTAAAAGTGTTTATTCACGCAAATGAAGAAAAATATCATCTCACATATTTATTTTATATACTATAAATTACGGTTACAAAATTACTTTTAAAAGCTTCAATCGTTATTCCAAACAAATAACTCCCCTTATAATTTCTATATCAAGCTAGCGATGAGTTTTGCCTTTCTACTCT
Source organism: Acacia acuminata (assembly GCA_019022655.1). NCBI lineage: Eukaryota > Viridiplantae > Streptophyta > Magnoliopsida > Fabales > Fabaceae > Acacia > Acacia acuminata. The sequence continues at coordinate 152,041 of JAFJYI010000030.1, forward strand.
TTGATCTTTTAAAATAAATAAGAGAGTATTAAAATTCTTATCCTCTCATTCGTATAGACTAAATCAGTCAAAGGAATATTACAAAATACTGAAAAGTTAAAACTTTGTTACTTTCTCTTCCCGCCAGGAGCCGCCACCAATGCCTTCGTCAACCTGGAGGTGAGGCTTTGAAATCCCAATCTACGAGCTTAAAAAATTTACAACTTATGCTTGTTTGGAATGATAATTAAAATTCTTAAAAACAGTTTTTTTATTGTGATTTACGACATATGAAATAAATATGTAAAAAGAGTTTTGTTTTAATTTATGTAAATAAATATTTTTGAGTTGCCAATCGAATTTCAAACAAGACTCAGATCAACTAATGATCCTTCATGATCCATAAGTAAAAAAGGACACGCAAATTTGTCAAACTCACGAGTTTAAGTAAACTCGTAACAACGACGTAAACTCGTATCGTGAACTTGAATCCTAAACCCGTAAGAGTTTACTTTCACTATTAAATAGGTATTAATAGTATATAATAAATAATTAAAATATAAAAAAATGACAATAATTTGATTTAAATATTTTTTAAATCCAAATAATTGAAATTAAATCCATCAATATTCAAAATTATCTATATTTAACAAAGAAATTTTTATAAAACTCACATATAAAAACTGTTGAGTATGATCAAATAAAAAAAGCTAACACGATTTTAGGATAAGTTAATATAATTTTATAAGTTTGAAAAGTAAAAACTGTAAATTTAGTATATAAACTTGTAAGTTTAACTAAGTTTACCAGGTTACAAATTTACTAGTGATTTGACTTGATTTGATAAACTAGAAACATAAAAACGTAAATTCAGAGTCAATTCATGAATTTGACAACAATAAAATACAGTAAGGTCGTGAAATTACAATTTACAAGTTTAAAATATTTACAAGTGTTCTTAGAAGATTTGATAAATGATCACCTAATATTCATCAATAAATAATGTATGATTTGACGCAGGCGCACGTAAAGTCGTTAGCTGGCGGCTATGGTAGAACAGCAGCTTCAATCGCAGTGTGAAGAAAAGAGAGTTCTTTCATCCAATAAGGATCATGATGCTCTGATGTCATGGATTTCTCTCTGGATATTTTAATCTCCTTAGAATTAGATGCTGTCAAAATGTCATTTTCCCACCAATATTTACAAGAGAGAAGTTGCTGTCTTTGCTTGTGACCGTGACGTATGACTTCGAGAGATAAGTGAGTGGAGCTGCGTATACTACTGTGTATATACCATATGCAAACCCGTAGACAAGAATGTGCAAGTTACACAAATAGCGAGTGAGCTTTCACAATCCCCCAGTCGCTTTTCTTGAAAATTGAACTTCCCCAACAATGTCTACCTCTCTCACTCTATCTCTTCCTCTCATCGGTGAGCGTTTCTTTCACGGTTTTCCTTCTCCATTTCTTGCCTTTCACAATATTATGGAGTGGTAATTGCATTTTCCCCATCTTTCTCAATCTATTGGTTTGTCTAGTATCCACTGGCACGCAAGTTTGCATTAGGGTTTATGCTGTGAATTTCGGAACTGAATTCGATCGACTGGTTTCTCTGTTTGATCCTTCTCTTGCTTTATTTCTCGGCTTATTCATTTTTTTCTTGTAACTTGAGTTTTCTGAGTCAAGGGGCTAGTGATTGTCTCTCTGCCTTTCTCCTTTTAATGAGTTGATACTAATCATTCTGAGGGTCGTTCTTTGTTTTTTTTTTTTTTTTTTTTTTTTTTTTTTTTTAAAGTTGAATTTTTGTTGGAATTTGTATGCTAGTTGTAGTTATAATTTATTATGATATGGATGATTTTGAGTTGATAAGGGATACAATTCTGGGTCTATGGCGGTGGCTATACTGCAAGTGCAAGTGCTCTTGTTATCCACTTGTGAGGACGAGTAACATAAATCATTTGTTTGGCTTATGTGATACTTTAAAACAAAATGTTTTTTGCCCAAAAAAAAAAAAAAAAAAAAACACTGGAGTGGTGGGAGGTATTTCTTTCAAGGTGTGGTACAATGACTGAATGAAGGTAATATTGCTATGCTGAAAATTAACCTTTTACTAGTGGTGCAAGAAGTCTAAAGCAAGAGACAGATTAGAAGTCTGTGCTATGCATGTAGTTTAATGTTATGTTTGAATTTTGAAATGTATTTTATGTTTTTAACTGATCTCAGTTGCTGGTCTCTGAAAGTTTTTCCATAATTAAGGGCTAGGCTTCTCCTACTTAACTATGATTGTAATGATTACACACTGTGTTCGCATATTATCAACTTGAAATTTATCATTGCTTTATGACTCAAATTTTGTTTGTATAATATGTAAATTGATCACATATACATTCTTCAGACTTGTAGCAATATGGACACGAACTCTGGTTGACGATGATCCTATCTTGATGTCAAATAATAGGAAGGAATGAGATTATCATTGATGCTTTTGGTTAAATAACAGAAACTCCTGCACTGCTAGAAAATGGGAGGTTGCTGCTGTTCTGCCAGAAAACCTCATCTGCATGGTACATTGGCGTATTATTATGTAAGTAATCCTCTATTTCTTGTTGTGTGTTGGACAAAAAAACATCTATATGTTTTGTGCTTCCTCGTATTTCCTCTATTAATTAGTGAATATTGACTTTGAGCTCAGAGTTATGGAGTAATAAGATGAAAATCCATGCACAAATGTTGAAAAATAACCCACAAAGTTGTTACTTTAATCGAAATATTTTGATGTTCTATTAGTAAATCCTTGAAGGGATAAGATTGGTGAAGGAAAGTTGAACAAGTAGGATTTACTCTGTTTTCTCAGAACTACAGGTCTTGTTTTAATAGAAGGTGATGAGCTAGTGATTTTGCACTTCTGATTGATATCAGCTGACAGAAAATTCTCCTCTATGCATGTTTTACATGAATTATTGAGTCTTAAAATCAGTTTTTATCCTTTATGTTCTGTTTGAATTGAATTAAGTAAAACAGGAGATCTGCAACGTCATCCCCTCCCAAAGGGGGAATAAAAGGAACTGAATGAATGGTTTTGGATGGTGATAGCTATTAAGTAATATGTTTTTAACCGTTTCTTTCCTTCAGCACTAATGCTTTAAGAATGATAATGTCATTCTATATAACTTGTTAATATAGAAATTGTCATTACTGTATCATTTTGAATTTGTAATACTGCTCTGCAGTGCCCACCAGCTTTGGAAGAGCGGGAGTCATTAACCTCAAATGACGGTACAGCAGCTTCACTTGGTGCTGGCATGCTAGCAAGTTCGAACTTGGAAACATCCACACCAGATACATACCAGCCCCCTCCTGCTCCTTTGCCATATGATGTGGTCTTTGGTCCAATATCAACAGATTCTGAATCTGGAAGAAAAACTGTTAGTGGTAGTAGTTTTGAAACATTGATTACATCTGAAGATCTTGAAGAATTGGATTGCAAAGCTCAAGCAAATTCTGATCTTTTGTCTCCAAAGAAGAAAGAACTATCAAAAGCAAATGAATGTCATTTATTAATGACAGAAGAAGAAGAAGCCTGCCCAATTTGTCTTGAAGGTACAAATATTTTTGCAACTAAAGCTATGTTTGGTTTTCAATTTTCTAGTTGACAGAATCAGGATCAATTGGTTCTCTCTTGTTTTGACGGCTGAAACAATATATAAGACAAATTTCTTTAAATGCAGAATATGAGGTTGAGAATCCTAAAACTCTGACAAAGTGTGAACACCATTTTCACCTATCTTGCATTCTTGAGTGGATGGAAAGAAGTGACTCCTGTCCTATATGTGATCAGGTTTGCGTTTTGCAATAATTCCATATTTATTTGTTTGTACATGACATACAGAGCAGAGGCTTGCCTAAAACTTCCTGCAAACTACTCAAACCCATCTCGTCATTAGACCCCACACAATTGACTGGAAGTTGTTTATACTTTAATGAAGAGAAAACCTTGTTTTGTTCCTTGGCTGATGAGTGGATTTTTTACTTGGTCATCCATATAAATTTCTTTTACTGAGACTCTCAATTATTAAAACGCTTTCAATGTTGTCCTTTCATCTCATTTTGATATAAAAAATAACACCAAAGTTAATAAATTGCTCACTTGGACTTCATTCATGCTCTCGGAAGGATATAAATCTTCGGGTGTGAGAATTCCTTTGAAATGTTAAAACCTAAAAGATATGCTTTCTTACTAATTGCATTTTCACCACTTCACATGAATCCTCACTTTAGAGGATCCCTGTACTCCCTTTCCTTCTTGGCAACATGAATTCACACCTCAGGTTGAGCTTAAATCAGCATACTTGGATTTTGGGTTAAATTTTCGGAAACAGGAAAGGAGGGGCATCTTCACAATTGTTTTAATCATTTAAGGGACTGAAGTGAAGGCTTGCTTATCTGTTTGGGGCCAAAATAGAATTATAAGTTTTTCTATCACCAAACATAAAAAAAAAAAAAAATCAAAATGCCTAAATTATAACATAGAAATGAGACTAGCTAAATATTCCTTTTCCTTTGATGTTACAGGAGATGATATTTGAGTAGTCACAAAAATCAGTTCGAGTTCAAAATTTAGAGCTTGCCAGAATGCTTGGATGATAGATGAAGCAAGTTCTTCGATTGTTGATGGGGTGATGGTAGTTACTGATTCATTTTAAAGTTGCGGTGCAACATTATCATAAAAGGTCATTTTTTTAGGTAAACAGGATGCTGGAAAAGTGATTCTTTGGGAAGGGAGGAGAAAATAAGAAAAGAAGGGGTGAAATTTACTTCTCTGAAACAAGTCCGTGCACTTCTTTCTATCTCTCACTCTAGTTAAAATCCAATTTACACTTGTTTTAGAGGTTCCATAACTGGTTACTATGGGTAGAAGAACGAGAATTTGTCAGTGTTTCTCCGAATAGGAAGTTCTCTTATCAATGAAAGAATGCCATAGTTGCTCAGGAGGCAGGGATTCATAATCAGTCATGACTTTCTGGTCGCTGATTTGCTGTCTTTATTGTTTGAAATTTCTCAATGTATATATTACCTTCTTTTTCTCATTTAACAAATGTCATTTAAAAATTTGTTTGGAATAGTAATTGGAGTATTCAAAAACAGCTTTTCAATCATGATTTACGATATACATGAAAGGAGTTTTGTCTCGATTCACGTGAATAAATACTTTTGGGATCCCAAAAGTGATTCCAAATAAGCATGTGTTTCCTGATATATGCATTTGAAATTGCATGGGTGATTAGGTTAAGTGTGGCATTACCAATTTTTGATTTAACGTAGGTATATAGGTATATCGCAGTTACCAGCTTCTAATCCTAATGCCTAATGTTCAAATCCCTATATCATCGACTTGAATTTTTGGAAAGGAAACTTTTAGCAGTGGCTGAGTTGGGTTGAATGGGGAAGAAGGATTTGATTATTTTTAAATGATGAAGTCAATGGCCTGAACTTCTTAAATGAAATTTAATTATGAATAATATCAAATAATCATATCATAAAAATATAATAATGGATATTTTTTAAATATCTAATTATTATAATTAAGAAATGTAGGAAAGTTTATTTTATATTGGAAAATAAAAATTTATCGTGTTTAAGACTTAAGGGTATTGGATTTAATTTCAATTTTTTACGCTTTTAAATTACCTTATGAATGAGAATTAAATTAAATGATAAAGAATGGGGTAATTTTGGGCAAACAATGGTACATGACAATAATGTTAATGGGATATGAGGAAACAATCAAGATGGAGCATTTGATGTACAAATTTGCCGCCATCATTATAGGAAACAGGAGAAACCTGTAATAACGGTAATTGTGTTGACAAATAACTAACTACTTTTCTCAGGTAGTAGGAGGAGGAGACTTAGTCAACTGTCTTTCTTGGCCTAGACGTTCTTATTCTTAGGCCAACCTTATTATGGCAAGTCAAATTCCATCGTCTATTTTCTTACGAAAGAGAACTGAAACATGATCATTATCTGAAAACAAAAACCATAATAGCATTAACAAAAGAAAGACTTAATTTTCTTCTCTTGAAGAATTAATTGAATCCTCAGTTTCTGATCAACATCCTTGTAATTAATCCAACACTTAAAAGAAAGGATCTTGTAATATCTGCAAAGATAGGGACCTATACAGAGAATGGGTCGTCACTGGAAATGGTGGAGAAGAGAACGAGTTCATCCTCTGGTGAAGAGGGTGAGCTGCCAATTACCAATGGCAGAGCCATCTTGGAGACGGCGGAGCTCCACCACGCTCCGGCAGGTCCCATTGAGACCAACGCCGGAGATTATCCTCCAATAAGCAGCTTCCAAGACGTGAAATATGTGTGCTCCGTGGAAACCTCAAAGGTTTGGACAATTGCAGGCCCAATTGCCTTTAACATCCTCTGCAATTATGGCATCAATTCTTTCACCAACATCTTCGCAGGACACATTGGAGATATAGAATTATCTGCTGTTGCCATTGCTCTTTCCGTCGTCGCAAACTTCTCTTTCGGCTTCCTGGTTAGATTCAATCCACTTATTCTTGGTAGAACTGTGCTCTAAAGTTTCTGTATTCTCTACAATCATAACATTAATTGTATATAATCTAAGATAGTTAAAGATTTTGGAGAGAAAAATGAGCACAAAGAATGAATGTAGATTCTATACATAATCATTGTTTCTCATGTTATCTCCTCTCCAGATGAATAACGTTGCAATTTCAAGCCTTTCTCTCTCTACCGCACGATGTCTTGTCTTCTATGACATGCATTAAATCAAAACTAGTTTGTCCACAGTTGAACACAAAGGAGGCACCGTACCAAACTACAGATTTGCAAATGTTAAGAAAATTAGTTAAGTTAGTTAAAATACTCTCTTTGATCATGTGCATTGGAACTTCCTTAATGGGAACTTGGTTCAAATGTGCAGTCAATATAGGGATAGTTTGAGAAAAAATTATAAATTTGAGAGATAGACTGGATTGGAGTCTTATATTTAAAATCAAGGTAACCCTTTACTTAGTCCTTATATTTAGGGCCGAAGCTAGTAATATTTCATGATGTAATTTGACAATAAATCATCAATTGAACATGGCAGCTTGGCATGGGAAGTGCACTTGAGACATTATGCGGGCAAGCATTTGGTGCCGGGCAAGTAGAAATGCTAGGAGTGTACATGCAACGTTCGTGGATAATCCTAGGCGCAGCATGTTTCTTTCTTCTTCCTCTTTACATCTTTGCGAAGCCGATCCTGATCCTGCTAGGCCAAGAACATGACATTGCAGTCTTAGCAGGAACATTCACTGTCCAAACAATCCCTCAAATGTTCTCTCTTGCCATCAACTTCCCTACACAGAAGTTTCTTCAAGCACAGAGCAAAGTGGGAGTTCTTGCTTGGATTGGATTCGCCGCGGTTTTTGTTCATGTCGGGATCCTCTATCTGTTCATCAAAGTGTTTGGTTGGGGCACAACTGGTGCCGCCGCCGCCTATGATATATCTGCTTGGGGGATTGCTTTGGCTCAAGTGGTTTATGTGGTTGGTTGGTGCAGTGAAGGTTGGAGAGGCTTGTCATGGCTGGCTTTTAAGGATCTTTGGGCATTTGTCAAGTTGTCCGTTGCCTCTGCTGTTATGCTTTGTTTGGAGATTTGGTACTTCATGACCATTATTGTTCTCACTGGTCACCTTGACAATCCAGTTATTGCCGTTGGCTCGCTTTCTATATGGTAAGATTCTACTTTAAATTTCACCACTGTGTGTGAATGTTCCTTGTTTAATCTTAGGCTCTTACTTTTCTCAACATTGTATTTATGGTGTCAAAAGGAAATCCCACATCAAAAAATCACTATATTTAATGTGTGGGTGTATGCTGGTAAAAGTCTTACACCACTTATTCTCAAGAGAGTGACGGCCACCTACAAATAGGTAGTGCCTGGTGCTAGTCTAAGCACACCAAGCCTTTGAGTTTTTATGCTCTCTTCTCTCCTACATATTAGTTTTATATTTATATTTCTATTGTTCTGTTCCCCTACTAGATATTAAATTATGTTTGTTATCCTGTTTCAGCATGAATTTGAATGGGTGGGAAGGCATGCTGTTCATAGGGATCAATGCAGCTATAAGGTCAACACTATACATTTCTGTTCATCATTTTTCCTGTTTATTGCTGTGTCTCATTCTGAGACTAATTCTTTTATTGTTTTAATTAATGTCAGTGTGAGGGTTTCTAATGAGCTAGGATCAGGACACCCAAGAGCTGCAAAGTTCTGTGTCATCGTCACGGTTATCGAGTCCCTCATCATCGGGATAATTTGTGGAGCCATTATTCTGATCACAAAAGATGATTTTGCTGTCATCTTCACTGACAGTTCAGAGATGAAAAAAGCAGTTTCTCATCTAGCTTCCCTTCTTGGTGCAACCATGGTTCTAAATAGTGTTCAACCAGTCATATCAGGTTAGAGCATTAGCAAATCTTCATTTCTGTTGGATAAAGATTGTATTTTTCTTTATGTTGAGCATCGTTATGTTGTAACTCCACAGAATAAAGATGACATGTTTGAGAATTATGTTAAAAATGAAGAGGTTGAATTTGTTTGATGCAGGTGTTGCTGTAGGAGGAGGTTGGCAGGCTTTGGTAGCTTATATAAACCTATTCTGTTATTACATAATTGGACTCCCTCTTGGCTTTCTTCTTGGTTACAAATTGGGTTTAAGAGTTGAGGTAAATTAATCAACCCACACTGAAAACCCAAGTACAATCAGACATTTTTCTTTTCTTTTTTATTTTTTTTAAAATTATTATTTTTAATTATGGATACTGCTCTTTAATTGTAGGGCATTTGGATAGGCATGATATGTGGGACATTGTTGCAGACACTAATATTGTTGTACATTATTTATAAAACTAACTGGAATGAAGAGGTGAGCATCACTATATATATATATAGGATTTCTTGTTTTTTCATAGTATTTATGGACATACTTAAACCATAATGGGGGAAAAAAAGCAAAAACCTCAAATTTTATAGATGCAAATACGGATATAAATAATCTTGTCACTTTCAGAGTGTCTAAACTATAAGCTTTTCAGGTGGAACAAGCAACAGAAAGAATGAGAAGATGGACTGGACAAGAATTTGAACTGACTTCCTCATAAACTTATGACAGTTAAATTCGTTATTGTAGATTACAATTGCCTTAATTTTGTTAGAGAGATGTGCATGTATGGTTGCAAGATATAATTTTCTATCAATTTTATGTTTTTAGGTATTCGTTTTATTTCCTTTTGGCTGTAGTTTGTATAGGTTTTTCAATATTACTTTCTTAATTAATGCTAAAATTTGTACAATGTGATTGCGATCTCAGAACAGAAATGTGCATATGTTGCATGCGTTCTACTTCTCATATGCAAATCCAAATAGGCAAGGCAATGGATTCTTAAGATTGATGTTGATATATAAGAATTTATGAACACCATATTGAATATTTAAATAATGATGAAAAATAAAAATAAAAATATTTGAGATGAATAAAAACCACACCAAAAATTAAATTAATTATAAAAAATATTATATATATTAACAAGATATATAAATATTCATAAGTACATGCGGTACTATAGGACCGACCAATCAACCAATATACCAAACGATCATACCATAAACGTAATGATCATAAAACATTTGGAGCAATAAAAATTTAATTCACAAGTTAAGTAAGAACTCAATTTTCAAAAATTTTAATATCAAATTATTTGTTCCAAACCTATAATTCTTTTTTTTTTTCTAATACATATTTTCTAAGATAATTACATATGCTTAGAATAATATTGCAATCCATATAAGAATTTACATAAACATATTGAATATTCGATATGTAGAAATTCCTTCACATCTAAACGTACACTGACCGAATGGGGATTTTTGGCGGATTGCATCTCGCTTCCCCATAGAGAATCCCATTCCATAAAAAATGTGGGATCCCACTGTCACCCTCATACATTCTAAAAGTGCCAGACATTTAAACTTTAATATTATACTCAATTTCCTCTACTTTTTATTATAAAGCACTAACTAACTTTTCTCATAAATAAAAAAAAACAGTTAAAGTTAATAAAATTATCCTATAATTTAAATAATTTTCAATATTACCCCTACTAATTTCATTAAAGTCTAATATTATATTAATTATTACTTTCAACCACTACCTTTATTAATTATGTCCATACATGGAAAAAATAATTAATGCTCCTTGAGAACAAGTAAGTACCTTGTAAAAAAGACCAAATAAACTTGTTAGTCTAGTGCATCTTATAATAAGGACCAGAGGGAGTATTAATTATTATTCTCACCCACTACCCTTATTAATTATGGGCATACATGGAAACAAATAATTAATGCTCATTGCAAACAAGAAAGTGCCTTATAATAAGAACCAGAGAGCGTATATAAATGTATATGTAAAATAGGGTTAATGTGCAAAAATAGGCTAAAGTATATATTTGGTCCTTTATGTTTGCATCTGGTATGATTTTAGTCCCTTAAGTTTGTAAAGTGCATGTTTGGTCTCTTAATATTAACACCGTTAGTTTGACTTAACGGAAAATACTTCGACTCAACAGTTTTAAACAATGATCGTGCAATTAAATGCTTGACCAAACATTCTTATATGTTAGTATTTTAATAAATTAATATTTTAAATCCTATTAATTGGAAAAAAAAATTATCTTTACAAACTGTTTTGTGGTTTTTCACAATTTGTGAAGATTAAATATATTTTTTTGTCAAAGAAAATTAAATATTTTTCAATTAACAAGATTTAAAATATTAATTTATTAAAATACTAACATATAAGCATGCTTAGTCAAGCATTTAATTGCACAATCATCGCTTAAAATTGTTAAGTCAATATTTTCCGTTAAGTCAGACTAACGGCGTTAGCATTAAGGGACCAAACGTACACTTTACAAACTTAAGGGACTAAAATGATACCAGAGGCAAATATAAAGGACCAAGTGTATACTTTAGCCGCAAAATATTCATAAATTTTTAACTAAAGTGCACCCAGCACCATATGTTTCTCAATTAACCCTATTAAATCAATTAAATAACATCATATAATTATAAATGGTCTAATTAAAAATATATTTAGCATTTTAAGATGATAATTTTGTTTTTGAAGTATTTATAATTTTTTAAAAAAATTTAGTGTTTTTTTGCTTGGTCCAAAAAATGCTCGATTCTTAATAATGGCTCAGCTTCATTCCAATCCGACTCAACCATAAAAATGTTTTCGGTCCAAACCGAGTCATTGCTAGTTTTAGGTGATGGTTCTTGGACTGTTTGTTTAATTCTTAAACCAATGCCTTATACCCATAGAACCCACTCCCACCCTTACTTCCTACACCAACAAAAATTTACATGACTATTTTAGTCATCACCTTCCATGCTCATCTCCTCCATCGGTCACCCCACCTCCTTCATTGTTGTTGACGTCAACGCTAGCGCCATCATTACTTGTCTCCTATATCAACACCATTGCTCTAAATATTATTTGCTTTACGGATAGACCCAAGCCGGGATCCGATACTATTTGTCGATAATGTCCGCTTTGCATGAGCCTGACTTAGTTTGAGTGCCTTACTCTCAATTATTTATAAATAATTTTTTATATTGAATATCAATATTAATCGATACCATTTGATTTGTCGATAAGTCGCTTTGCTCGATTTGATTTGTCGAACCATTTATTAGTATTGTTCGCTTTGTACATAGACCGAGCCTAGTTTGAGTGCCTTACTCTCAATTATTTATAAATAATTTTTTATATTGAATATCAATATTAATCATGATTATAAAATAGGACATTTGCAGATAGACCCGAGCCAGGATCTGATACTATTTGTCGTTAATGTCCGCTTTGCATGAGCCTGTCTCTGATACCATTTGATTTGTCGAGTCAGACTCTGATACGAACCATTTATTAGTATTGTTCGCTTTGTACATAAACCTGAGTCTAGTTTGAGTGCCTTACTCTCAATTATTTATAAATATTTTTTTATATGGAATATCAATATTAATCATGATTATAAAATAGGACATTTATGGCAATGACGGTCAGGTTGGGTGGAAAAGATTTGATAGTAAGATTCTGATTTTGAGCCTTATAAAAAGAAGAAATCACGCCAAAGAAAGCTATCCATTTACCATTGAACAAATGTTCAAATATGGATTACGTAATGATAGACTTCACGAAATACATAATTAACTTGTCATTCTTCGATCTCGGTACATTGAACGGGGCTAACCTTTCATGTACCATACATAAATCATTAAATATCTTTAGGATATATAAAATGCCTAACGAAGCTATCTACCACAAGGTCACAGAGGATTACAGAAACCCCTTGCTTAAATTCTTGCAGTCCATACGGTATGTCAACTTTGCTCTAAATATTTTTTATGAAGAGGTTATGTCTCTGTCCAAAGCTTGAATTTTTTTTTTTATTTTCTCCTAAATTATATTTATATGTGAATATCTGTAGAGAGATGTACGACTTCAAAAACCCTATTTTGATACAATTTCCCTACCAAAACAATTTTTTTTCCACCAATTTGATAGATAATTGCTCTAATTATTGCATGTCTCAATTTTGAAGATCTCGATTTTGAATAGTGTGAAAAAGAAAAGATTACGTCGTAGAACTATCCTTGCTTACAATTCAACAAATGTTCAACTTTGCGAAATACATAATAAACGTGTGATTCTTCGATCTTCGTACAATGAAAAGGGCTAACCTATTTTCATACCATACATAACTCATTAGGTACCTCTTTAGGATATATATAAAATGTTCAAAGAAGCTACCACAAAGACAAAGGATTACAGAACCCCTTGCCTAAACTTTGCAGTCAATTCGGTATGCCTACTTTGCCGTAAATATTTTTAATGAATAGGTTATGTCTTTGTCCAAAACTTGAATTTTCGTCATTTTCTCCTAAATTATATGTATATGTAAATATCCCTGCAGAGGGATATACGACTTCTAAAACCCTAGTTTGATCCCAATTTCCCTACCAAAACAAAAGTTTTTTCACGAATTTGATATATAATTGCTCTTAATTGCATGTCTCGATTTTGAAGATCTCAATTTTAAATCGTGTGAAAAGAAAAGATCACATCGCAGAACTATCCTTACTTACCATTTAAAAAATGTTCAACTTTATGAAATACATAATAAACGCTTGATTCTTCCATCTTCGTACAATGAATAGGACTAACCGATTTTCATACCATACATAACTTATCAGATACCTCTTTAGGATATATATAAAATGCTCAAAGAAGCTACCACAAAGTCACAAAGGATTACAGAATCCCCTTGCCTAAATTTTGCAGTCTATTCGGTATGTCTACTTTACTCGAATATTTTGTATGAAGAGGTTCAGTCTCGATTCAAAACTTGAATTTTTGTGATTTTCCCCTAAATTATTATTTGTATGTGAATTAGAGCTTGTCCTAACGAGGGGAAGAAATCACTAGTTTAATCCCATTTTTCCTACCAAAACAAAATTTCTCTCAAACTTAATATATACTCTTAAATTTTAAGATCAAGATTTTGAACCTTACCAAAGGAAGAAATCACTTAGGAGAGAGCTATCCTCATTTATAATTCAACAAATCTTTTAATATATCGATTGGTCAATAATAGCCTTCACGAAACAAATAATAAACTTGTCATTCATCAATCTCTACACAACAAACCAGGCTAACCTAATTTTGTATACCATACAATATCATTATTGGATACCTCTTTAGAATATATAATGGTAAAAGAACCTACCACAAGGTCACAATAGGATTAAAATCCTTGCCGCATGTACATATCCCTACTACTCTGCTTTGAATACTTTTGATGAAGAGGTTTTGTATCTATTCAAAACTTGGATTTTCTTCATTTTCTCCTCAATTATTATTTCTATGTGAACTAGAGAGGTCACGTGACATGAAAATTGTCCTAAATAGAGATAGCTTTTTCCAAAGCCCAAGTTTGGTCCATTTTTCCTGGAAAAAAAAAAAAATCTATTAAACCTAATATATAATTACTCCTTTTTTTTTTTTTAGCAAAATATAATTAATCTTATTTTTTTTATAACATAATTACTCTTATTAATTTCATGTCTTTCATGCTGGCAAAGAATCTATGTTTTGCTATTTCATTGACTTTTTCATTCTTTTTCTGTCTTGGCGATCTACCCTTGATGGGCACTAACAATGGTCATGGACACAATTCTGCTTATAGGCTTGAGCTCAAAATTTATGGCAAGGTGGTCGATACCCGATGACGGACTTATTTTAGATTTCACTGAAATCCCTGAAGAGTTTAAAAATGCTGGAATGTATATTGATCTCGAGGTATATTCAGAAGCTCATGGGGCAAGAGACCAAGATTACAGAGTCGTTGAAGTTGAATCTAATGAGTTCCAATGTTCATTTGATGAATTTCTTATTGAGTTTCTGAAAGAGGTCCGTGGAAACAGTTGTTTTCAACCTATTCCACCAATGCTTGGCAATGAGCAACCAGTGGATTTGAAAAACTTATTCTTGATAGTGATAGGGACAGGAGGGTATGATGCAGTCTCCAAAAACAAGTTATGGAATTTGGTGGCCGAAAAATCTGGCTTAGGCATGAACATTGGTTCATCAGCTAAGTTGATCTACTTCAAGTATTTATGCACCTTAGAAACATGGCTCTTGAAAGTTTCTGAGGGCATGGTACTTAGTCATAGTTTGATTGATGATGGAATCAACTTTGGTAGTCAACTGATAGAACTCCAAGCTAAAATAAAAAGGCTATTGTCAGATTATATGGCTCAACATGTGGGAAATATAATATCTCGAATTTATGATTTCAAGAATGAATATGACTTTCTGGATGGGAGTATATTGTTTGATGAGTACTCAATGATAGTGAAGGGGTGTATCGGTGGAAGGAAGATCATTGTGAAGAAACTAGTAAGTGCATTAGATGATGAAGGGGAATCATCAAATAACAATGAAATGAACGATGTGGCTAGTTCCTCTAATGGAGTCAATGAATCTGACAATGACAATGATGATGTCTTGATATTAGACCCATCTACTGTTAATAAGGAGAACTTTGGGCGTAAGAGGAAAAGAAAGTCTGTGCAAGAAATGTTATGTTGGGTAACTAGCATTGCAAAGAATCCATGCGATCCTTTACCCTGTTCATCAATACTTGAAAGATCAAAGTGGAGTTCTCAAAGTACTGAGGAGATGAAGGAGCAAGTTTTGTTGTTTCGAGAGGCTGTCTATATGAAAAGAAATGGTGAATCAGGCAAAGAAAATGATGATGGGCAGGTAATATGAAAATACTGTGTTATTGGCTAGCCTTAAATTGCTTAGTGAGTAAATGTGTTATTGCTTCAAAAGTTTATAGCTTATAATTCGACGTTGGTAGATTGTGATATATATAGAACAAGCATGACTTGTTTTTGCACCCTTATATATTTCACTAATGGCTTTGGTTTCATGTAATAAAATCTCAATCATTATTGGTCTCTCTTAATTTGTAGGGTATGAAGATGCATCCAGGTGGGAAAACTTGCATTCTTAAGGAAGGGATGAAGTGTGATGAGTGTAACAGGACGCTTCCAAATCCAAATGAAAACCTCTTGTCTGTTTTACCACCAGACTCGACAAATATTCCCATACCAACTGAAGCTGATTCAAATATTAATACTGCTACTCAAAGTTCACACACTGAAGTTCGTGCAGGCAAAATTGCACATTTAGCCAAACGTACCACATTAGCCATCCCCAAAGGGCCTGCTCATCAAGCTTCAGTACCAGAATGGACTGGTGCGACTCTTAAAAGTGATCCTAAATGGTTGGGGACCCAAATATGGCCATTGAAATGTGCAAGTCAAAGCCTTGTCGCTGAAGAAAGGGATCTTATTGGAAAGGGAAGAGATGACTTTTGCAGCTGCCAAGTACCAGGATCAGTGGAGTGTGTCAAATCTCACATTTCTGAAAATAGATCTAAAGTTAAATTGGAATTGGATGAGGCTTTTTATCAGTTGAATTTCGACAAGGCAGGGGAAGATGTTGGCCATTATTGGACTTATGAAGAGGAGAAGAAGTTCAAGGATGTGTTGAAATCAAATGCCTCTTCAACAAAGAAATATCTTTGGGATCGTATTTTCAGTTCATTTCCTAAGAGAAGCCGACAAGATTTGGTCAACTACTATTTCAATGTCTTTGTTTTCAGACGTCGGAGATTCCAGAATCGACATTCTCCAGATAACATTGACAGTGATGATGATCAATTGGAGTCGGAGCCACTGATCAAACCCAAAGCAACTGGCTCATCGAAAAAAAAAAAAAAAGGTATGTCTTATCCACTCACCCAATTCAAATATTCCTCTAGAAAATAAATTAGATGCAATCATGTTTTCAGATTCTGAAGATTCAATATATTTATATATAAGGTATATTGTTTGTCCTGTCACTTGACATAAGGTTTTGTCAAGTCACCCTAAAACTACGTCGTTTTGAGAATTAGGGGAATTAATGAAGGTGTTTTGGTCAAATTCATAAAATAAATACAAAAACAAAAATACTAAAAACCCTTCATTAATTCCCCTAACTCCCAAATTAATTCCTTTAACTTTTAAAACGACGCTTGAGTTTTAGGGTGACTTGACAAAGTCTTATGTCAAGTGGCGATGACGAAATGATAAAACATATATATATATATATATATATATATCCTGTTTTCCTTTATAGCTAATATCAACTTGTTATCAGGGAAGGTAGATCGATGAAACAAGCATGATCTTGAGATGGAGGAGATGAGGAGACAAGTTGAAACTTCATAAACAAAGTTGGCCATGTGGAATATGAAGATTCGATCATGTGTTGGTGGCTTGGAAACTTCTGGTCTTGTTGGGTTTCAGAATTCTTCTCCACATCCTAATCCACCTCTGAAGGAATGCGAATCCTCTTACTGAAATGTTCATGTAGATAGTTTATTATATATTTAGAGAATAAAACGACGATGTCTTAATTGGTTGCATGTTGTTAAAGTGATGTTTGATTTTCAGAAGATTTTAAATTATAGAGAGGTTGTTGATAGAACATGGTAACATTGCAACCTATGTAGCCAACCCACTTAGTGGAATAAGACTTGTTATGATTGTTATTGTTGTTAAATTATAGAGAGGCTAAACTTGTTGCTTTGAAATTTGAAAAATGTGCAACTATGTGGTGTGTGATAGTATTATTGGGAGGATATACAAAATATAGGCCCATAGTTTGGGCCTATATTCCCAACATCATCTTAAAGTCCTCTTGGTTGAGAAATGTACCAATATTTAGTATGTGATAGTAGGGGTCGGCATGTGCAGGCTGAGCAGGGGTCAGCCTGAAGAATGAATGGGCTGCATTTTGCGTACGATACCCTAGAGCACTGTTAGATAAAAGCCCTAACCATTTTTGGGCTGGGCAAGGGTGAGCTGGGCAGGGCGGGCTTCCCTTGCCCAAGTAGTGACGTCTTGACTTGTTCCTTGAAGATTTTAGTTCACAATTCATAGAATTCAAAGCTTTGAAGATAGCTGAAGTATAATATAATATATTTAGACATAATAATATAATATATTTTTAATAAAATAATATATGTAGAACAATATTTATTTAAATATATTTAATTTTCAGGGCAAGGCCAAATGGGCAGGGCAGGACCCCATGCCCGATGCCCAGCCCAAAACTGCCCAAATTTTTTTCAGGCCACTTTTTTAGGGCAGGGCTGGACAATTTTTTGTTGGGGTTGGGTAGGTATACAGGGCATCTAGGCAACATACTCACCCCTATGTGATAGTGCTTAGAATGAGTTTGTCTCCCATTAAATGTTGCCTATGCTTTGTAAAAAAGGAATTGAAGTCTTCACGGGGAAAAAGATCACGTATTCATTATGCCTTTCACAAAGAGTTAGAACTCATAATTTTAAGTGTTAGTTCATTACAAGATCTTAACCATAAATAGATAGTGTTCTTGTACTTTTAAGTTTTGGAATTTGTTCAATTCTTTACATGTTACCCCCCTCCCCCACTTTCACTCTTAGGGTGTGTTTTATTTGAGAGTTTGGTTTGAAATTTTGGAGGTGAAGGGGCAAAAAATTGGTTCTCTCTCTCCTTCCTTTTCCTTATTTGGGTTCCCTCTGAATTGATGGTTTTGGAGGGAAGCCACAAATCTTGATTAATTTATCCCTATTAAATTTGTGAAATTCCTTTGAATACCATCATTGAAAAAATAAAACTCAGGCGGATTTCAGCGCATGTCATAATCAACTTCTTCTCATTCTCCATATTATTTTTTGACATTAAGTTTTCACTAAACCTCCACATAGAGCAACGTGATTGGGTGGTGAATTATTGATCCGAGAGTTTTCGTTGAACCACCAAATGGAGCAACTCAATTGTTACGCGAGGATGGTCCTTTGGCTCTACCCTAGGATGATTAGTTTTGGTTTGATTCCATGTATTATCATATATATATCAATTGCAAAGTATAAACTATTCTGGGCATGCCTACATATATTCAAAATGGGATTTTGAGTGTTCAGAATTTAGAGAAAAAGATTATTAAAAAAAAAAAAGAACAATTTTACTAATGTCACCCAAAAAATAATATAGTAATTTGATTTTTGAAATTATTTTATCATATCAGTAAGAGATAAAAATATAATGATATAAGTTTTATATACATATTAATAAAAATATCATTTTTATACACATATTAGAATATTAATGTAATGATTTAATTTAAATCCAAGTGTAAATTAATTAAAACAATCTATAAGTATAGAAGCATAAAGTAACATGTAAAGGTAAAATGATCATTTAGTTATATTACCAGCATCCCCCTACCCTCTCAGACCAAATAAAAGATCTTTTCCTCTAACAAACCAAGATAACATATTCTCTCTTTTCTCCTTTCCAACTAAACACGCCCTTAGATTTACTTTCAATGAATGAATTGAAGTATAGAGAAATATATACTACTATTAGGGATATCCAAGGACCGGGTCAGACCGAGTTGGAAGTCAACCTGAGGTTTGGCCTGGACCAACTGGACTGTCTGGACGAGTTTTTTTTTTCACTTTTTTTTCCTTTTTTTTTTTTTTTTTGCCTTCTTAGAATGCAATATTTTAGCTTTGATTTCACCTGACTTCTCAAAGTAATAAAAAATGACATGTGAAAAGTTATTCCTATAAATTAAAAAACACATTAGGATGTCCAGACTTTAATGAGCGGCTCAATGTAGTGGTGATTTACAAAAAAAAAAAGGACCTCGGGTCAGACCGGACTAGTCCAGGGGGTCTAAGCCCCTGGACCGAAGTCCAGTCCAATCCGAGCAATTTGGTCCGATCTGGTCCTGTCAAATTGTCTTGGACCAGTTTTTTTTATCATGGACTAGGTCGAACCAGACCAACCAAACCTCAGGTTTTTTGGACAACCCTAACTACTATAACCGTTTTTATCGAAGAGAGGAAGCCCTACACGAGAGCTGTTGCTATTGCAGTCAAAATTTTGTGTTGAAATAAAATAGCGCCAAAAAAGCAAGTGAATTAGGAGAATCTCTTTTTATTATATCTAGTTATATGTCTAAGGTGTTGTCAAAAAAAAAAAAAAAAAAAAAAAAAGAATTAGGAGAATCTGGAGGGATGAAATTGCAAGGCAAGGCATGTTATTTAATTATTATTATTCATTTATTATCTTTTTATCTCTTTTAGTTTTCCTTTTCCCGCATTGCTGACTCAACTAACTTTGCTTCTTCTAGTTGCAGCACAATCCTCCTCCCACATTTCTCTCTCTGTTAGAGTTGCTAAAGAGGAAGAAGAAAAGAAAAAGCCATAGGGAAATATGTCTTCCCCAAGCAAGCGGCGAGAGATGGACTTGATGAAACTGTGAATAATCAGTTTTTTCTATTTATCTTCAATTTCGTTTTTTTTTTTTAATCTGATTGTTCTGTGCTTGATTTTGGTTTTCCTTTTTCCCCCTTAGGATGATGAGTGATTACAAGGTCGAGATGATTAACGATGGAATGCAAGAATTTTATGTGCATTTCCACGGACCCAGTGATAGTAAATTTCCTTTCTCCTGCTTTGTTTCTCAGATTGGTGCTTCTCATGAAATATTTGGCTAATTTATACCAAACGTTTCGCTTTAAAGTTCAAGGGCTCTTCGCGCCCTCTTCTTTCGGTTCTTATTATCCTCTTAGATTTTTTTTTTTCCTTCCTTTTTTTCTGAATATAGCTTCTTTTTTTTCTTTTCTTTTTTTCCCAACCTGAATATAGCTATTTGACTATTTATAGATTTGGTGGATTCTAGATCTAGGATGAGACGCCCATTCTTGTATCCCTTTTTCTTAGTCTATTGTATTAATTTCCCCCGGCATTTGGCGCTGGGTCCTGTGGATTTCTTTTATAAGAAAATGCATTCTTTTGATTTGAAAAATAACTTTTTGGTCCCAGGAACTTATTCCTACGTACAGTCCTTGAAATGTTTATCACTTGCTATTCGTTAGTATCCATCAATGAACAACTTACAATGATTGAGCAGCATGGATTTGACATTCCAAAAATCAAATTGATGATTATACATATTTATTCTCATCTTTTTGGTAAAATGTATCCTCATTTTTATTTGACAAAGAAATTAACACGTTGCTTCAGATTCTGAATTCGGTTCTACTTATTGTGGAGTTCTTAAGCCGAATGGCACTAACTTTTAGCTAGAGTCACAGGAACTAGATTTTGGTTGGACTTTCAAGTCATACCAAGTCTCCGTAATATGCCCTTTCTTCATTGTTCTGACCTGGTTCACAATACGAAATTAACCCAAAGAGTTTAGCTTATTTTTCGTAAGAGGAGTATTTCTCCTTTTCAATCTAGGAGCTAGATTTTGGGTTCCAACCCATGTGATTAACCTCACTTAATAGGATAAGGCTTTTGGTTGTATTAGGTTGCTATAAGATCATTTGGAGAAGGGACTTATAATGGGTGAAAACATGAATGACACCTGTGGCTGTAACAGCCAGAAAGAATTGATAATTGTATCTCATGTGCAAATAGTTTTTGATTCTTGCCTCAATCTCCTTCCTTTCTTTTCAATCTCTATTTCATCCACGTGATGATTTCTGGCAGGTCCTTACCATGGAGGTGTGTGGAAAGTAAGAGTTGAGCTGCCAGATGCTTATCCATATAAATCTCCTTCCATAGGCTTTGTCAATAAGATTTATCACCCAAATGTTGATGAGATGTAAGCATCCAGTCTTAATATTCCTGGAACTTTGTTGAGTTATCTTCATTATGCATCAAGGTTTGAGGAGTAAACAAGTGCATGCCTGAGCACATTGGTAGTTATTATGCTGATAATTTCAGGTCAGGTTCAGTTTGCCTAGATGTTATTAATCAGACCTGGAGCCCCATGTTTGGTAATGATATTCCTGAGGCCTCATGAGAAAATGTGGTTTTTTTTTTTTTTTTTTTTTTTTTTAACCTTTATTGTTTTTTTCCTGTTGATTGTCATATGCACATGTATGTTTTCTTCCAGATCTTGTTAACGTATTCGAGGTGTTTCTACCCCAACTTCTTCTATACCCCGAATCCATCAGACCCTTTGAATGGAGAAGCTGCAGCTTTAATGATGCGTGACCGAGCTTCTTATGAACAAAGGGTTAAAGGTATTGATCCTATCTGATTTTCCGAATCCATGTTCCCTTTTTATAAGTCTTGATCACTGGCTTCTTTTAACTTCGGGTATTATGGTTGGGGGCATTGCCCTTGATCACTTGTTTCTAACTGATCTGTGCAACCGTTGGCCAATATTGCGAACTTGTTTGTGCTTACTCAAGTCATGCTTAATCAACTTCTCCACATCTTCTCTTTCTTTCTTCAGTTTATAATAGCTATTATTAAACTCTTAACCAAGAGAGATTCATATTACCTGACTTTTTTTACCTAAGGGTTGTAGATGCAGAGTTCCATAATCTCTTTACAAATTGCAAAATCCGCGAACATACACAACACTTTTTGGCTATCCTGTTATTAACATAGTACTGTTGCGTTCTGAGACCCAATTGCTGTTGCTGTATATTCTCTGATTTGTATTTCAGAAAGGAAAAGACACGGTTGTAGTTTTGTTATCAAATTCTTCCATAAGATTTTTTTTAATAGAAGAGTTGATACTAATCACTATTTTAATTTTTTTTTTATGAGAAACTTCTCAAACTCTCTTCTTGCTGACCATAAGTTCTTAATTTGACGTGGCTTAATTGTTCAGAGTACTGTGAGAAGCATGCCATGCCTGAAGACATCGGAGCTGCTACAGAAAAACAATCAAGTGATGAGGAGCTAAGTGAAGATGAATATGATTCAGGTGATGATGACCAGGTAGCCGGTGAAGCAGATCCCTGACCAAATATATTCGTACATGTTCATTTTCAGTCTCTTTATTTATCTGTAAATGATGTTGTCCTGCTTGTGTTGATTCACCTCATTACACGAAGTGGAATGTAATGAACCTGGTCATTGGTTGGGGAAAATTTCCTCTGCCTGTTGTTAGATATTCCAGTCACTGTAAATAATGTACAATTGAAGTAATATTATTTCTCCCTGTAACTCTTTCATAGATTGTGCAATTGAGCCTGGTTTGTTGGCATGGATTATTTCTAGAACTTGCATTTAACAATATATTGGAGTTTTCTTTGGAGTAAAAAAATTATCAAATGTAAGAATTCATTCCAAGGCTGCCACAGTTGTTTTTTATACAGTATTAAGCCTATTCTTTTGATAATATTGAGATTCATTATCTATTTCCCAAAAGGGGAAAAAAAATTAGTTCAATGCCACTTTGCTTCCACAATAATGACCCTTTTTCCCGGCATTATGTAGTAGTGATGAATAGGGATTTGAACATTGATTTGTTATATTGTGAAGGACTAGCTCATTCTATTAGACTTAAATCTTGCTGGTAGATATCTTTTTAACCTATTTTTTTCAATAAGTTCAAGTATCCAGTATTAAATTTGGACACTTCTATCCGCGGAGATTCAAACTTTACTTCGTTACATTGTGAGGATTAGTACTTCCACTGGTCCAACTCCATTGGTATCCTTATTTAAGTTCGAAGACGATCTCTTTTCTGCAAAGGATGAAAATGGACCAAGAAAGAAAAGGGACAAAACCGAAAATGAATAGTGCAGAGTGATTAATCCTCCTCTGCCTGTGACTTTTATATATGATATAAATGGGCCTATTGACATTCTATTACAAAAAAATATGGGTCATCCTTAAGGCTTATGACAAGACATATGTCTACAACAAATATATAAATGACTAACCAATGAGAGTTGGCATAGATGGTAAGGGATCCACGACTAGGCCCTTTTGGTCGTGGGTTCGATCCTCCGTCATTTGGGGACTCTTTGGTAAGGCGATCTCGTAAGTCCGAGAAGTGCTCATAGGAGCCGGTCTTGCCCGCCTTGGTGGGGGACTGATGTCGAACCCTTCTAAAACTTTTTCTTATCAAAAAAAAAAATATATATAAATGACTAATCAATTATTTACTCTAACATTCCCCCTCAAACGAGAGGGTGTGGGACACACTCCGAGTTTGTTTCTAAAATAAGAGAATTGAGAGTGAGATAAGGCCTTAGTAAAACAATCGATATTTGATGAGATGAAGGTACATATCTAACTCTAATAGATCCAGATAGAACTTGATCTCTGATAAAATGTACATCTATGTCGATGTGTTTGCTTCGAGCATGATGCATAGGGTTAGAAGCAAGAGCTTGAGCACTCAAATTGTCACACCAAATTGTTGAAGGTTACTGAAGGTAGAGACCAATTTCTGTCATTAAAGAATGAAGCCATTTAAGTTCTGACGCCCCATCGATAGAGACCTACATTCGACTCCGAATGGAGAGAGACCACCTTTTCTTTCTTAGAACACCACGAAACAAGAGTGCCTCCTAGATATACACAGTGACCTCCCATGGATTTTCTATCATCAATATCCGTAGCCCTATCAGCATCAGTAAAAGCCATCAAGTGAAGTGATCGTACTGGTTTGATAAGTAAACCATAATGATATGTACCTTTTAAATATCGTAGGATTTGCTTAACACCTTGAAAATGCACCTCAGTTGGCTTAGACAGAAATTGACTAAGCTTATTAACAGAATAAGCTATGTCAGGTCTAGAGGTGGTTAGATACTGTAATGAACCAATAGCTCGTCTGTATAAGAATGGATCAGTTAACGGTTTACCATCATCAGCTGAGAAATGTCTCCCTGTAACCATGGGGGTTGGTACAGGTGCACAATCATACATATCAAATCTTTTCAGCAAGTCTAAAAAGAATACATTGCAAACGCAAAGTTGGCTGAAATTTCCTTATTCCCGCCTTGAGGACAAGGCTGATTTTCAAGGGGAGAGTATTGTTAGGATCCCACATCATCTTTTAGTTTACTTTAGGAAGAGAAGACATGTGGCTGATAAGTTAGAGTAGTTACTTCCATCTTATCTGCGGGGTAGTTTTTAGAAGTTGTTCCTATCTTATGTAATAGGTAGTTTTAGTTAGCAGTTATGAATAATTATAGGAAATGTGTAAACTGAACTCTATAAAGGTTTGTGACATGTTTTATGAAGCAGACAAATATGAATGTATGAAGACTATTGTTCATTGGCTGGAGTTTCAGATACTGAGTCTAGAGTTTCTTTTTTCCCCTCTTTTTCTCTTATTAATTCTGTAAATCCAAACACAGGCTTTTACATTGGTGGATCCTTTGACTAACATGAAGCAACGAGTTACTATACATGATTTTCACCTATCTAGAGGAACACAATTGCCGCGAGACGCAGATATCCCAGATACAAAAAATTGGAGAACCATTGACATTTAACCCATTGAGGTAATCATGAATACAATGGAGGACGACCTAAAAATCTATATTAACAGCATGGGCTAAAACCTAACATCAAGCAAACAAATTCTTCCTGAAACCAGCAGCATCCTTTTTCCATAATGTGAACCCCTCAAGAAATCTACTGATGACTTGGTCTTCTCTTCACAGAATCTGACCTTAATCGCTTCACTGGTCTTGCCCAGCTATCTGACCCACCAGTTCCATTCGGATGCTGAGATGGCTGGCCAATCGCCAGTCTGGCATCCCTTGGGACTGAACCAAGCCCTGGACTTCTTGCAGCAGGGACCACATTGGGTGGTGAGACCGGGCCAGCTGACCCAGCCCTAGACTTCGCCAAGGATTTGTCCCTGTCATTTCTTCTCTTCTTGCATACAACCAGTTCACCTGGATGAGTAAGCAGTGGAGAATCATCCTGGGGAAGTTCTCGGCTGTTGCCACCTCCATTTCCACATTTTGATTCCTTCTGTGGAATATGAACTTTAATCCTGGTGTTTTCCCCACTTGAAGCAGATCCACGTTGCAGGTGCTTCTGTGAAGGGCTTGCATCAGTTCCAACCTCATTTATCGTCCTGTGCCTCTTGGTTTGGCTGCCAGCCATTTGTCTGGGAGATGTTACAGCACTGGCTGAAATTTGACCCGAGAAGGGAAGTGCATTTCTTGCTTCTCGAAAATCCGTATCAGGAAAAGCAATTTTCAAGATATCAAAAAAGAGATCGTGAACCTTTCTTGCTTCAGATCTTACCTGTACATAATGATATATCCATGAGAACTCAACCATTCCACAAGAGGAAGCTATAGAGATAGTGTTATTCAACTGGCAAAGGGGTCAGTAGGCCATATTAAAATCTGAAACACTGATATATTTACACGTTCCAAGACCCATGCAGCCAAATACAGCTGCACAAGATTCCAAAAACAAAGCCAGTATACTATTTAACTCAACCAACATTAATGCTAATCTTTCTCATAATTCATTTAGTTTGATGTACGTCGTACATGTAAATGCAACTTCAATTATGAGGGAAAAGTTAAATGACGATGATGATACAAGTACTTTGTACCAAAATCCAAGCAAGAACTGGGTGCATCAATGAGTTTGTGTGTCTATATGCAATCTCTGACAGATGAAATAGAAATATCCAAGACGCAAATTCAACTAGTGCATTTTTCCCCAATAACCAAATCGCTGAGACAATGACCGAAGAAATTCTCACCTCGTGTGAAAACCCATAAAAATGCATTGCACTCTTCAGCATGAACTGCACATCAAAAACAAGCTCCATCACTCCACTATATTCCAATCTATCAATTCGCTGGTCAATCTTCCGCAAGTCCAATAGACTACTCCCAGATCCACCTGTGTACCCTGAATTTTCAATCCGCTTCCATAAATCTTTTAGCAAGGGTACAATTTGATGACCTTCCTTGTCTATTCTCCTTTGGAGCTTGCTAATTACATTCTTGCACTGCAAGTGAAACAGTTCTGAGTTCAAATAGTTACAGGGCATAATCAGGCAGACAATAAAGTAAAAGGAAACATCTTATCACCAGGTAGAGAGAGGAGAGAGAGAAAGGACCATAAGAAATTGGGACAGCAATTTAATCATGCTGCAAGCAGAAAAAATTTATGGATCATGATAATGGAGATAACTTCCCAAAATAGTTTTCAGCTTAAAGATGCTTAGGTTAGGAAAACTAGAGTCTGAAGCTGAAAGATAATTCACGCCAAAAAGAACTGATAAAGGAATTTCTGGGATTGTTGATGAGCAATAAAATAGTCTTTAAATTTGAAAAGAGAACAATTTGAAGTTGCTTTTGCTTTAGTCACCTATAAAGTAAGCTCCTTCATTGTATAAAGTATTCCATTGAAAATGCCCAACAATGTTCAGCCAAGTTGGGGAAATTCACCAAACCAACAAAATGACAAATGCAGATACACAATCACCTTCCATGTTAGCAGGACTTGTCCTTTGGGCATCTTATATAGGTACCATGAACATTGAATTGGATGATTAATGTTAAATGTGGCAAATTTCTCTACTCAAGACGTTGATGCCACCACACAGGAGGACATAACAATGTGAGGTCCATGGAACATGACAAGCCTACCACATTACTACCACTGCCCTGAAGCCCTTCACCCACACCACCCATGATAAGAGAAAAAGGAATTGAGTATCAATTCCAGGATGACCTGCAGCCTTTAAAAAGTGCTCTCCCTCATTTAGCCAATGCTGACCAACATGTGAATTAATTCAGCAATGCAGTTCACCACTTGCACAGCTCGACGTCCAAGTTTAACAGGAAAAGTAAGTGAGGATAGTTTCATATGGGCAACAGAATGTTTTAGTTATAGTTGCAAAGGGACAGCAGTCATATTAGCAGGATTGCAGCCAGTAAGAACAAAATCTAATGTACATCATCAGATACCTAATAAGCTCTTCATGTCTCATAATATTATTGTATGACAATTTTGGAGAAATCAATAATGGTTTCTAATTATCATTCCATCTCCCCACCCACACTAAGACCTATTCATTCTAGGAAAACAGAAGACCTGAAAAAATAGAAAACATGATGACCACAAAGACATACCCTTCTTTGGATGATTTCAGACATTTTAGAGGATGAGGCCAAAGATCCACTGGAGTTGATAGGCTTCCCTTCCCAACTTTCTCTTGAGTGTCCACCATCCTCAGAAGTAGAAATGCAGTTCATTCGACTAGACTTAGGAGAGCCCTGAAATTTGGAGGTATTAGCTACTCTCCTTGAAGGTAAATTTCTCTTTACTTTCAAGGATGACTCGTTCTGATCATGCCTGCTGGCATTGGATCCTCCAAATGACTTTTCTTCATGATCAGTCCTTACTTGTGCTTGATATCTATGGTCTGTATGAACAGACAAAAGAGATGATTCTCCTCGGTGAAGAGATCCCGCCTCACCACCGGACTTCTCCTCAGGCCTCTCCAGGGCATGACGAGGTCGAACACGAAGACTACGTTTACGCTTAATCTTAGGTTGCAAAACTTGTTCGTCTTCACCTTCATCACGATCATGAATCCAACTCCCAGATTGTTGATTATCCATGTGAGAATCACCAGATACAGCAATTTCTCCCTCCTCTAACTCATCAGTCTAGGAAAATGGCCATAACATAATTAGAGCTAAGAACATTCATAATTGAACCAAACAAAACCAATTGAACTTATCAAAATAAAATAAAAAATATAAGTAAAGACAACTGGTTTAAAGAATATTAAAACTTATTTAATTGATTCAGTTGTAAGTTTGGCTTGGATGGGTTCAAAAAAATCAAACCAATGATAACAGGTTTTTTGCTGACAGATGAAGAATGAATTAGGCCAACAACGGATGAGATTATTTGTCCAACATATTGTTGAGAAAGACCGGGAAAAAAAAAACAGAGAAAAGAATAGCATAAAAGTCCAACTAAGCTGTTTGAAAAAGGAAAACACATGTCTGAAAAAATTTAAAAATACAAAATCACTTCAAGAAATTTGAAGCAAATCAGGCTAAAAATGAACAAAATCAACCTAATCCAGATACGGATAAAGTCATCCATTTTGCAAAACCAACAAGGTCAGCTAAGTTCATTCAAGGTCCAGAACCAAACCAAGCCTCTCAACAACCCCAATCAGAACAAGTTAAAAAAGAATCACATACTCAACAAAAGATTAAGAAAATCATAAATGTAAAGACATACAATCCTTTTTGAAAGGGAACTTGGCCTGGCATCCAATGCAGAGAGGGAACAAAATTTCTGGGAGGAAAGTGAAGGAGATACAGTCTGTGTCATCCTTTGACTGTCTGAGGATGTTCCTGGGGATCCAGATCCTTCAGCCATAAGATTGTTTCTAGCATTTTCTGCAGACTGAGGGAATTCATATCCAGCATCACAAATTGGACTATCTTCTTCCAATTGATCCTTATCATTGGGTTGAGCTCCATCTGCCATGATCAGCCCATCATCTTCAAATTCCCCAATTTCCCCTTCATCTTCACGGGCTGAATATTCATTTCTTTCATCAGAACTTGCTTCAGAGAATCCTTCATTTTCATCATCTAACTCTTTATAGTTAAGATTCTTCTTTCCCTTGGGTCGTCCCCTTCTCCTTTCAGATCCCATTTCACCGGATTCCACACCACCACCACCTCCCAATAGAGTGTTCTTTGATGGTTTTCTTGATAAAGCAGCAATAGTGGCATTTACTTCTCTTGTACTAACTCGAAGCCACTTAGGCACCTGATCATACTTTGTCATCTCTTCAATCCAATCCAATTCCTCATCCATTTGATCAAACAATTCAACTTCCTCCTCACTCCTAGCAATCAAGCGATTTACCTCCTGTAGTGAGGGAACATCATGGACAGTCCCCTGATACCTTTCTTCATCATGTAATAATGTCTCCAAAGTCAAGCGTCTCTCTTCATGAGTTGTTCTTTGGTCAAAACGTCCAGCATTAATGACCTCATCAGCCATATCAATCTTATACTGTTGAATATTGTTCCTTATTAGGCTTTCAATGGATCCAATATAACGATCCTTACCTACAAGTTCTTCCTCCATATCAACAGTGCCTCCACTTCTCAGTTCATCCTCTTTTTGATAGCTGGAGATTTTGTCTACAACAGCTTCCAAGTAGATAACTTTGACCTCTCTTTTCTGACCAATGCGATGAGCTCTAGCAACTGCCTGCTCCTCATTTTTAGGATTTGGGTCAGGATCATATATAACTACTGTGTCAGCAGACTGAAGGTTAAGGCCTCGCCCAGCAGCTCGAATACTAAGCAAGAAGATGAAACAGTCCGAATCAGCACTATTGAAATCCACTATAGCTGATTCACGATCTTCTAAACTTGTTGTCCCATCAATTCTTCTGTACACAAGCCGTCGCCATTGTAGGTATTCTTCCAAAATGTCCAAGAGTTTTGTCATAGTGCTAAAGAGCAGAACTCGGTGTCCAGTCCTTTGAAGTTTTATAAGGATTCGATCCAAGATCCAGAGTTTCCCACAAGATTTTACAAGAAACTCTTTGGATAAGTCATTGAAGAATGGGTAGTTAAGCAATGGGTGATTGCAAGTTTTACGCAGCTCCATGCATCTGTTATTTAACGTTTTATATTGCTTTGCCTGGTAGGCTGGATTCTTTTGAACCTTAAGTTTCTCATCCTCAGGATCAAGACGAAGGGTACCAGTGGATTTGACCCAGTCATAAATAGCACTCTGGATAGCTGACATTCTACATCGCAAAACTGTAGAGACCTGCCAAGAAGCACTAATATTAGAAATGAACCACCATAAAAAAGGCAAAAGATCAGAAGGCCACAGTCTAACCTTTGGTGGCAGCATGCCTTCTACATCTTCAACACGACGCCTGAGCATGAATGGCTCAAGAATCTGATGAAGTCGGTGGATAATTATAACTTTCTTTTCTGTCTCAAGCCAATCATCCTCCATATTTTGACTAAGGCCTTCCTTTTGAAAAGGTTTCGAGAACCAATCATGAAATGCTTTCCGATTGTCAAAAACTTCAGGCAGGAGTAGGTTTAAAAGTGACCAAAGTTCCTTCAAATCATTCTGTAATGGAAATCACAGTTTTTCAGCTCATAAGCCATATACATAATACAGTACCATGAGTCTATATGATTTACCAAACAAAATCTGCATAACATTGACATACAGAATATATGCCTTTACATGAAATGGTGTCTCAACCAAGTTAACCAAGGATCATGGGGTATTGGGGTACACAATTAACATCAATAACTATAGACACATGCATTTCATTTGAACAATGCATGTGTCAAAGTAAACCAGACCTGTAAGGGGGTTCCAGTCAAAAGTAGGCGTCTCTGACAACGATATCGATCAAGATCGCGTGCTAGAACTGACTCCCTATCTTTCATCCTCTGTGCTTCATCAATTATGATATACTTCCAGTCAATTTTTGAAAGCTTTGTCCGGTCATACATGATGAACTCATAAGTTGTCACAAGGACATTAAATTTCAATGCACAAACCTCCTGTAAGTATAGCAGAAAAGGCAATTCCTCGATGAGCATTAAAATACTCTTGACAGATTATCAAAATAAGCTTCTACACACTCACTTGAGAAAATAATTTAGATCGTTGATCCTTCGCTCCAACATAAAAAATGCATGACACAGATGGTAACCAGTTATAAAACTCACTCTGCACAATGAACACTTCCATGTTAAAGCACACAGAAACAATGGAAAGGAACGCCCTAGAAAGAGGAGTGAATCTTACCTTCCAGTTAACCAAAACAGCATTCGGTACTATTATGAGATGTGGACCATAATTTCCTTTGAATTCCATCAAATAGGCAATCAATGCCATAACCTAAAGAGAGAAGACACATTTCAGTCTATAGAAGGTACAGAAAAGTAAAACAATAAATATTGTACAGTACACTAAAAAAATAAAAGTTACTTCAAAAGAATGTCTTGCATGAATATCACATAACAAGCTTAATTGTGAGGTGTGAGCGTCTACAAGGCTCAAGCAATTAAAACCCTAACCTGCACAGTTTTGCCAAGACCCATCTCATCCGCCAAAATTCCATTTAACTTGTTGTTATACAAAGAAAGCATCCATTGCAAGCCAACCTTAAACAAAAGAAACATGTCAAAACCTTAAATTACTCAAGAAGACACATGATACCAATGTCATCAAATACAGCAACCTACAAGCTGATAATCTCTCAATGTTCCAGCCCGCAACATTGATGGTTGCCTTAGGACCTTCTCATTCACAGCATGAGCAAGGTTGTAATACCTGAGAAGCGACCAACAAAAGTAACAATTGAACGCATTATTCAACATAATCATTAAAAGAATAAGAAAGAAATAAAGCAAACGAAAATTCAGTCAACATAAATACATTTAGTGTCAGATCATTTGAATTAACATATTTTCTCAGGCTAAAAATACATTATTTATGAAGGAAATCACACTCACTTGCTGACAGATGAACCATCTTTAGGAGCATTCATTTCCATAAAACGATTTCTAATCATCACTTCTTCTCCAGCACAAGCTGCCACTGATCTGACTTCTTCTTCAGAAAGGCCCTTCAGTTAACCAAATAACCATATAGTGGTAAACAAGTGATTCAAAGTGTCAAGCTTAGGGAGGAACAAGTTCATTTTGTATGCGTGGAAAAGAAACAAAAATCATGACATAAATTAGATTGTAAAGAAAAATATAGACATGAAAAGTTTTCTTAGGCCATTGGGATCTATAAATTTTTTTCTAACTTTTAGGACTAAAAGAGCGGAACAGAAGAAGGGATTGGTAAAGCATGCCTGCAACCGTGCAGCAGCTGCAGCAGCTTTTGCTGCCTCCTCTACTTCCTGTTGATTCTTGGCAGCTGTTATCTTACTTCCCAGTTTATGAAGATACTCTTCTGTCTGCGTTAAGAAAGTTGAAACAACAGAGTATCTCTCAGCAGCATCACCTGGCATGCTAGTCTGCTGCTCCAGCAACATCTCCCTATATCTGTCAACGTCATTATTTTTCAAGGCTTCCATCCTTTTGTTCCTGTCATCATCTTTACGTTTTGAAAACTCCCTCAACATTTTCTCATGATATTTGGCCACCCCCCTATTCCGAGCAGTTCGAGCATCACGAATGGCCCAGTGTGCCTCAAGAAGCTTCTTACGCCACTGAAATATAGATTTGAGTTGCTTCTCCCTTGTAGCTCTCTGTGATGCCTGCACTTGCCTAGCAAGTTCTATACGCTGACGCTCGCACAATCTAACAAACTTACGATATTGCCTGTCTGGCATTGCCATTACCTCTTGTTGCTGTTGATCAATCTCATCCCTTAAACGTGCCTGAAGACCTCTAAGACGAAGTTTTTTCTCTTCAATTTGTAACCTCAACACCAGATCAGGCCTAATTAGTTTCCTCTCTGAGTTATGTGCTAACAGAACTTCAATCTTCTTTAAATTCTCTCTCCTTTTCTTGTCAAGTACTTTCGTGCCTTCCTCAGCAAGAAGATCTTTGACATCATATGCCAGTAACAAATTGTTGTTGTTGCTTACCATCATTGACGAGCCAAAGGAGTCATGTTTCCTAGTAAAGAAGGGAAAATCAAACAGGGGTCCATAATATTTTCTTGTAGATCCTACATCTTTTGGCTGCCCAACCATGCTTGTTTGTATCGGGTTCTTATTTTGCATTGACTCAGATGCAGAAGGCTGTGGTGCAATAGCCTTCCCCCTGTCTAACGGCAACTCATTCCGAACAGGATTTCTGTTAGTTTCACGTTCACTTTCCTGATCTAACTTAACAGGGCAACCAAATGGTTGTTGCTCTTCCTTTTGAGAAGATAGCATCGGAGAAGGAGCATGATCCTTTATTGCAACAGGCTTAGGCTGCATTTGAACTGCTGACACAGTGGATTTCTCATCTCTGGAAAAAGTTTCCTGCTTTGAAGAACCCTGTCCATTAACTGCTGGGACATGTTGCAAGTCCTTTGCTTCAGATTCTATGTGCCTTGAGTGTTCTGGCATGATGTCTCCAGCAGACTTATCTTGATTTTGTCCTCCTAAAGGATGGATTGGCTGCTGCAATTGCAACTCAAGAGGTGGTGGAATAATAGACCGAAGAAGTTCTTGGGGAAGGGTACCCTCTCCTTTCTATCAACAAAGGAGAAAAGAATCTCAGTACTACTGTACTACAATATCCACTAAGATTACATTTATAACATTTTGACTAGTACTACCATAACACATGCACACAAAAAGCAGACAAACTGACATATAAAAACAAAGACGACAATGAAAAAAGTAGCAGAGCTGCACCTTGAGCCGCCTAAATGCCAGTATCTGTGCTTTAAGAACATGCATCTGTTGTTTGGTAAATCCACGTCGTTGTTGAAGCGTCTGAGATGGTGCCCCCTGGGATTTCACATAATTTCCTGAGCTCCCTTCATTTGTAGTGCCTGATGCCTGAGAAGATAATTGGTTTAACTTCCTTAAATGCTGCATTTGCGGAGGTTCTGGACCAGATAAAGCACCTTTTGCATTCAAATGATGGTCTGAACCCAATTTCATGTTGGTAGATGATTGTTGGGGTTGTGCGGAAGGCATTGCATTTCCAACTAAAACAGGTTGCCTCATGGATACTTGAGACTCTCTGCCATGATTATTAAATTGCTGCACAGCCGTGTCACAGGACTGACTAGCTGTAACAGCATTTGTTGGTGGACCAAAATGGTTGGCAGGAATCTGCCTGGCTTTTGCAGGACCAGACAGCCCAGACACATCACTTGATGAGTTAGCATGTGCTGAGCTTTCGCTTGCACCTGCCGGAGATGTAACCTGCTGCTTTGAAACAGGTACTAGTGCTGACTGAGCACCAATGCCACTCTCATTTTCTTTTTGTTGGGAAACCATCCTTGACTGCATCATAGGAAAGAGTTGAGCAACTAAGTTAGCATTTGAGGGATGTGATAGATCAATATTACGATCACGTGCCCATGCCTGCACAGCCTGCAATTGAGCAGACACTGCAATCTGATTGCTCATGACATTTTGGATGCCCTGCCGAGGATTGGGTGCTTGTACAGGTCTTATCATATGTCCAGGCATTAATTGTGTCGTGGCTGGTCCCTGGGTTGAAGGCTTTCCCTCACTTTTTCCTTGTTCTATCTTCTTTTCCCCACGAGAAAATTGTTCAGGTACATTCCTGGAGGTAGATCCTTGAGCTTCATTTACTGCCTGCATAGACATAAGGTCCTGCATTTTCAAATTTCCCATACGCATTTCTTGATCCTTCACAGATGAAGACCCTAACATTCCCATTTTACTTTGCTGCTGAGACTGGATTGCAAAAGCAGACTTTTGTTGGGCAGCCTGGAGTGCATATTGAAGGTATACTTGATGAACAGGATTTAGCATTTGCTGCTCAATGTTTTGAGCCTTGAGTTGAGCCTCTTGGTTGGGACCATGTTGGGTTAATTCATTGAATTTCCGAGATTGTTGAGGCAACTGCATGGCACTGGGAGATGAAAAATTGTTACCCCCAAATGCCCCCTGAAGGGCTGCTTGATATGCTAAAAAAGTTTCATTCCCTTCAGGTTTTCGAAGTAATTGCTGTTGCGGTGACTGCATAGACCAGAAACATCAACGGTTGGTGTAAGGTTTCACAAAAAGCAAAACAAATATGATCAGTCACCACAACATTTATAATGGCAGCAAAATCCTAACACAACTTTCAATGTGTAATTGGATAAGGATCTACATATATGTGAGCATACTTCTCAGAGTATGAATTCTAAGTTGATTACTTAAGCACTTTCTGCCTTATTCATGTCTTAAGATCTAAAGATAATGGTGGCAAAATAGGGAATCACATAGGAAAATAATAAAAACTGTGAGGACAGATTCTTACGCATCATTACCATACCACATGCATTAAATTAGCCATACATGTACGATTACAACATTTTGAAAAAGAAAAGGCAATACAGATGATGATTTTCTCGTCTAGATTTTGCACTAGAAAGAAACTACAAATCAGGTAAGAAACACCGGGAACAGTTAAGCCTAAATTTAACAATAGGCTAAACCAGACACGAAACACTTCTAGCAAATTGCATTTTGGGTTAGTCTGGTTGGATTTGGAGATCATCAATGTGTCTAAATATCGACAAGGACTCGAGGAAGGGGGAAAACAGAAGCAGAGAGCGCATAAGGGGGACGGGGAATCATAAACTGAAACAAGAACCAAAATATGCATTCACGCTGTTCTTTTGAAATCATCACTAATGCATGAAAGAAAACTTCAAAAGAGACTGCGGAGAAGTATGAAAAGTTGTAATCATTTAAAAATTTGCATCAAGTTTATCAATCTGTCCAAACATTAACAATGAAGCCTGAAGAAAAATGTCAAGGAAAATAATTGTAACCAAAACAAGAACGTCAAAAGTTATGTGGTTGTTGTTTTAATCCTCATCAATCAATCCATCAATATTTAAAGAAAAATTCCAGGAGGGAATGCAGAAGAAGTAATAGCACAAGAAGAAGGTCATAGTCGCCAATAGTTAAAATTAAATATGAACAAAGGGCAAACGAAAGACAAACAAGAAAATAAAATAAAAGACTACGGCAGATTTTTATATTATTATGATATAATCTAACTGATATCATTTATCACTCAATTGCAGCCAAGCAGGCGCAGGTTAAGTGCTCCCGTCGCTTTCTATATTCTACTAAATTAACAGCTTTGTCTAATTTGACCGATTAGTTCAAATTATTCGTAGACCCGACCAACTAACTAACTAGACTGTCTATGGTAACTACATCCCAGTACATGTATTTAATGCAAATCTTCACCAAAAACCAATTTCAAAACCCACCAGGTGCTACAATCAAACACCATTAGAAGCACAACAAGGCTCCACCTTCCAACAGTTCTCACAGTACATGTTCTACCAAATTATCATAGACATTCAGCTGAACCCATAAATCCACACCTGCCTAGAACCTATCTGCTGCTGTGGTTGTTGATGTTGCTGCTGTTGCAGCAGCGAGTCCAGTCCCAAATGCGATGTTGACACTGCCGACGATGAAGAAGATGGTGATGCAGCAGACGATGTAGATGTAGCCCGCCCAGCCGGCCCCACCCCTGGGTTCCGGGTGGGCCCACCCCCAGCCGATTGCATGCACTTAGGCCAAATTCAATAGAGTACGTATCCAAATCCCAAAATACTAATCCGTCACACCAAATTCGCTTTTAAAAATTAAAAGGAAAATCCCAAATCCCTCCAAAATCCAAGAAAACTCCACTTTTTCCCTCCGATCCCAACGTTCAAAAAAATCATCGTCCCATCCTCTCTCTCCCTACAGTCTCCTCTGCAGTAGCAGCTGCCACCAATTTTCTCTCTCTAAAAGCCGCAACTTTCGGAACAGTGAACGATAGATCCCCCGGAGCAAGGACCTAAGAAAAGCGAACTTGACGGAATCGGTGATGCCACTATGCAGACAGCACGCAATTTCGCAATTTCCATACAAGCCCTAAGATAATTTTATCTTTTTCCCATTAAAATTGGAGTTAAATTTCTTCTCCGGTTTGGTAACGAAGGCTTCTAATGCTCTTACGAGTCCAACAACCAGGTGGGGTCCAGGCACTACCTCCGGTTCGAACTTTTTTTTGAACCTTACGAAAGGTATCGATATGTAAATGCCCTTACCTTCGCACATTATTAGGTAATTACTGAAAAATATGCATGGCATTTTTACCCAAAAAAGGTAGGGTTATATTATTGAAAGATATCATAAAAATTGTAAGATATCAAAAAAATATTCAGTTTGACAGAAATAATAAATTAATTAATTATTATAAATAAGATATACAAATTCTAAATAATAATAAAAAGATAAGATATTAATGGAATTATAAGTTGTATGATCATTAATTTGCAAAATTATTACTATCTCTTATAAATCCTTTTGGGGTAATTTTCCTTTCTTTTTTTTGGAGCCGTTGGTATGGTAGTAAATTTTAAATTATTTGACCTTCAACAATAACATCAAAACTTGTTCTTTTTTTCAGAAAATATCTTGAACTTGTGATGTTGGAGAATCATATTCATCTCATAGGAATTCATGATACCCATAAATTTTTTTAAAAAAGTGTAGCTAACACCGTAAACATTTCTTAGATATAAAAGCACCTATGAATTTCTTAAAATGGGATAAAAATGTCCACACCGTTAACTAGCACACACTTCTATTTTGTAGGACTCATATTATTATTTTTTTTAATAATTATTTAATTAAAAAACTCTTCCCTCCCTCTTCCTCTTCAATCAAACTTTAAGTGTAATTTGAGTTTGATTTGTTGCACGGCCAATAATAGAGCTTGGGTCTAACATTGGCTAAAAAGTGAAGGATGTTAATCATTGAATGCAATTAATGTTCACAGCTTGGGATCCGAGAATTGATTCGTGCAAAGAGATGAGAGTTGGGATGTGTATGGTAACACTCCTAGAATGACTTTTTTCTTAATTTCGTGCCCGGATCGAAATGGATGGGAATTGTGTTTGATAAATCCAGTTTTTTTTTTTTAGCTCCGGGATGAACCGGTTTATTTTTTGTCTTTGGGAGTAAAAAAAAAGAAGCTAAAAATTTATGCTTCTCTCTTCTAGAGCACAAAATGACAATTTATTTTTTTGAAAAAAAAAAGACTCCTTCTTCTTTGAAACAAAAATTTACCCTCGTTCACCACCACCACCCCACCGCCACCACCCCACCACCGCCGATGCCACCACCCCAACATTACCGCCACCACCACCATCGCCACCGCCACCGCCACCGCCACATAAATAATTTTTTGAATATAAAAATTACATAAATAATTTTTTTAGGACATTTAAATTTAAGTTTATTTGTGTAAAGTATAATAATTATATTAATTATTAAAGAAAAGGGCAAAATGGTAAAAATAACTCATTAATCCTCTATCTTCCTCCCTTACTATTTTTTTAACTCCCAAACAAGGGGAGGAAAAATGTGTTACCAAACGTAATTCGACTCTCGGAGTAAAAATAAAATGGGTTAACAAACGTAATTCGATTCTCGGAACTCTTCCAAAGCAGAATCGAAAAAAGCTGTTTCATCTCAAAAATGATCTTGCCGGGCAATGAGAATGGTTGCCATGCACACTTTACATACTCCAATGATAAATTTGGCTGAGAATCGGGTTAAAAATGCACATGTGATTTTATGAAAATTGTGTCCAATATTAAGTTTTTTTTTTTTTAGGTGTAATAGTGACTACGTGGTTATAAATTAGGTGCAAAAATACTGTTTGACCGTTGAATTTAACTTTTTTCGATTGAATGATG
Source organism: Acacia acuminata (assembly GCA_019022655.1). Lineage (NCBI taxonomy): Eukaryota > Viridiplantae > Streptophyta > Magnoliopsida > Fabales > Fabaceae > Acacia > Acacia acuminata. Next base: position 190,960 of record JAFJYI010000030.1, read on the forward strand.
ACGTAGCTTTTAAAGGTGCAAAAATACACATTGGTTTTGTTAAAAGAGCGCTCAACACCAAAAAAAAAAAATTTTAGGTGCTACCATTTAACCATTAATTTGACTTTTTTTTGTCGACGGGATAATAATGTGACTTTCAAAGCAATTGTGTAAAAAAAACAAAACAAAACATACAGAATGGTCACAAGTTTGAGTTGGGAAGAATTAATATCACACCCCTATCCCTCAGTTTACCCCTGTAATCACACTGTACCTTAAAATCACAACATGTCCAATGCGGATATATCACGCTTTGCCTTGCTGAAAATGTCATCGATGATTGCCAACATATCCTCCCACCAGAAATCGGAAACCTTGCCCAGACTAGTGTTTTCAATGACGTTGTCGCCTCAAATCAATTAAAATTGTACTATCACGGTGTCAAGTGGAGCGAGTGCACATCAGACAACGCGTACCTGCTATTGCCTCAAAAATAGCCCGTGAGACTCATACAGCTAAAGTAGCGTGTGGATGAAAAATATATTTGTATTGGACAGGTGGTGATTTTCAGGTACATTGTTGTTACAGGGGTGAACAAAGAATAGGGACGGTGATATTAATTTTTCCCAATTCAGATTTGCGATCAGTTGACATGTTTTTTCTACACAGCTGCTTTAAAAGTTACGTCATCGCTTAGTCAGCAATAAAAAGTCAAACTAACGGTCAAACGATATTTTTGCATTTAAAAAAAATACTTGGAGTTTGGCGCTCTTTTAGTCAAACAACATATTTACTTTTACACTTTTGAAAACCACCTCATCGTCTCGATTATTAAAAAAGTCAAATTTAAATTTAACAGTTAAACGGTATTTCTACGCCTAATTTATAACCACATAGTTACTTTTACACGTTAAAAAAACCATGTAATGCTGGATGCGATTTTAACAAAAACACATCTACATTTTTACACCGTTAACCCCTCAAACTGAATCCAAGTGGCGCATCACGTTTCATTTTCCCACATCCAAGTTCTGGATCTCTCCAATAGCATGTTTTCTGGGGAAATACCCATCAAATTGGACCGCTTACAAATCTGAGGCATGTTGATATGTGAGGTAACGTTTCGGTGGGAAAGATTCCTGATTCTTTCACTAACATGACAGCTTTAATCAAAGCTGATGGGAGAAAATCCTAAAAAAATGGTCTTTTATAATATTTTCAGAATCTTCAAGCAATTTTTTAAATTTTTTTATGTAAAAAGTGCCCTTATGTGAATTTTCCCATATTTTTGATTAAGTAATCATTAAAAAATAATAACATGGGTCCCACAAAATAGAAGTTGATCTTAGTCAACGTTTTGGGCATTTTTGTCCTATTTTGATAAATTCATATGGGCACTTTTTGCAAAATATATATATATAAGGAAAAACACTTCTCTTATTGTAGGAGAAGTGTTTTTCATGTCACACACATGAAATGGTGGGCCCCATATATATATAATATAATGCTTTTATATATATATATATATATGGGTCCCATCATTTTATGTATGTGTAGGACCTTCTTCTTCTCTAAATGCAACACGTAGAAGTTTAAACCCTATATATATATATATATATAATAATAGGTACACTTTAAAAAAAAAAAATTTATAGATATTTTTATACATTAACCCAACTTTTTAATATGTGGGTTTCTCTTTTAAATAGACTATTGGAGCTCAGAATTAAATGTCACACTTGATTGACTCGGATAAAGATGAAGTGAGAAAATCAAGAAAATTGATTTGTGACTGGAGTCAACCTCTGGCAATCTTGACCTTCTTGACGGTTAGTCAACGCCATTAAAAGTTGAAAGCTGGTGATCGGGCCGAATATCAATTAAACAACAAAAAAATAAGTTATTCCAATGATGTACTCGGAGTTGGTGCTTCTTGCCTTATTGGGTCGGAAAACTAAACTATTGCACAAGTTGAGATTTTGAAACTGCAGCTTATGGAATTAGTACGGAAAATTCTTATGTGAATCTAATTTGCTATGTTATTTGTGGTCTGGTCAGTTGCAACATAACATTCAGCTAACATTAAACTTAGTTGGTTGTTCATGTATTTTACATTTTTATTTTTATTAAAAAAATAAATCTATTAATTAAGATTTCATAAGTAATAAAACAATGAATTTTATGAAATCTTTTAATTTTATTAATAAATCAACTATCTTTAAGAGGTACCAAATGATCTCATGAATGAATATTGTTATATTTTAATTGGACTTAACAAATAGGTTCACTCAAGAATTTCTCATTCATTGGTCATCTGAAGCCGCTAAAATCAAGTTGGTAGAGGCGTTTTTCATTGCAATAACTGTTAGATTTAATTTAGCCAAAAGGAAGATGTCAAATCACCTGGTTTAAAGGCCATTTAATGAGGATATCAGATTTTATGAGGATAAAAGAGTATAATCCATCCAAATATGGGTTTTCATCCTCACTGGTTTACATGGTAATTTCATTGAAATCAGGAGATTCGTAGGCTCTATCTACTTTTATATGCCGAAATGCTATTACTATTGGGCATATTGATTTTTTCATAATGAAAAACGCTGATTAAAAAGATATATATGAAAAATACTGGCAAATTGAATTAATAAAGGACATCATGGGATGAGTTGGGTTTAATTTCTGTTCTTTCAATCCATTCTGACCAAAACAAATCAAAATGTCTTTGATTTCCTTGATTAAAAGTGCCTGTTTGGCTTCATCATAAAAAATGTTAAAACTACATACTTGCTCTATCAAATTAAAATTTTTGACAGTTTCTAACATGAAATCACATGTTGATTGAAACATTGATTTTGGTTTATTAAAAAGAGATGAGGGACATTAATGAAAATCCAGCAATATTGAGACATGATGGCAAATCAATGAATAATAAGTTAATAACCAGAGCATTGGGTTATAGAGGGAAAATCCTTCTGAGGGACTTTTTTGGCAATAAAATATAAAAAGGGACCTAAGAATCTGACAATTCCAGAAAGGCCCCTTGGTCATTTTCTGGGATAAAGTCATTAAAAATTTACAACTAAATCAGTCTCATTTACAACAATTTTTTTACAACTAAATCAGTCTCATTTACAACAATTTTTTTACAACTAAATCAGTCTCATTTACAACAATATCAGTCCTGGTTAACAACTATATTACCTTCATTTACAACTCAAAGAAAATTCGACAAACCCAAAAAGGACCAAGGGACCTTTCTGGGATGGTCGGATTCTTAGGTCATTTTTTAGGTTTTTTTTTTCCCAAAAAGGTCCAACAGAAGGATTTTCCCGGTTGTTAGAGGTGTGTTACGCGACTGGATAAGGACTAATAAACAGGGACATGACAGCTTTTCCATCCTGTGTCCCGTCCTAGTCCTAGAAAGGACGTTCCACCCAATTTTTTGTTTTTTTAAAGAAATGACTGCCTTGAACTAGAAAAGTATAAGCTACCAGGAGAAGGAACCAGGAAAAAACAAAGGAACTTCAGGGAGAAAGACAATGGCGAGGCTGGAGAACAAGAAGCACACTAGAGTCTAGAGGGACGTCATTCAGTTTCAGAACACGAACCAGCAGAGGGACGCTACATAATTGTTCTCAATGACGGCAAAGATAGTGAGTAAGCGATGGGCAAGTCTGGGAGATGAAGGTAGTGCACTGTGGATTCTGAGATTCCTAACTAGGGAAGTTGATTATCGAATCAAGAAAGTGAAGTGGGTTTGTGTGCGCATGAATAACAAATAGCCCATATTTGCACGTTAAGGCGAGGCGAACAAGCACCTTAGAATTCTTGTGCCTGTAATGTTTTTCTCTCGAGGTGAGAGGTTGAAGAGTCGCGAGACTTGGTTTTCCTCTGAGTGAGAGTCGAATCCATTAGCGATTTGGTTTCTCTAAAGTATGTGTCTTTTCTACTACGGTTTATTCTTATTATTCTTCTTCTTCTCTCCGGCTGTGTGATTAGTAGTAAATCTTCTTAGTGGCCTGGTTTGGAAGAAGATTGTGGTGTAAGCGTGGAAGTGGATTCTGAAAGAGTCTGAGAGGTATAAGTCGGCGATAGAGATTGAAGATTTATAGTCAAAGATCCGCCGGAAAGATGACGAACCATTTGATCGCAGTCCAAATGAGTTAGTAGGGAAAGTCATCTCAAAGACAAAAGTAAGCTATGTAGGGGTTAAAGAAAGTGTAATTGCGGTGTGGAGGATTAAAGTGTATGCTATGTTCACTTTTACATTTGAGTTCCCTGAGGAGGCCACATGAGTGCTTGCTGAAAACCCTTGGGTGGTGAAACACCAGATGCTGTCTCATCAAAGAAGGAAGCCTTATCTTTGTGACAATGAGATTCAGGTGAATACTTGCCCTTTCTGGATTCAACTCCATAATATTTCCTCTCGCTGGAAAGTTATGCTAGAAAACTATATACTGTTCGCTAGCCAAATTGGAAAAGTGGTTGCTGTTGACAGTCCAAAGGATGCAAAAACGGCTGCTCTAGTTTTGCCAGAGTTCGTATTGAATGATGGAGAATCTCCGGAGTCATGATCTTCATATAATTCCAAAAAGTTATTAGTTAAAAAAAATAAAAAATAAAAGAAATAAATACAATGTTACCTCGCGAGTTACTCTAAAAAAATTTGGAAAAAAAAAATACAAAAATCCACTTTTGCCTCCGAGGTACTTTAAAAATAAAATTAAAAAAACAATCAAAAATACACTTTTACCTTGCGAGATAGACCGATGACCTCGTAACATACATTAAAATAAAATGCGGAAAAATGTTAAAAAAATCGGAAAAAATAAAATAAAATTGAAAAAAATAAAGTAAAATAAAACATAATAAATAAAATAAAAATAAAAAATGCACTGTTACCTAATCCGAGTACCTCACAGGGTACTCATAAGAAAATCGAAAAAAAAAATGCATTGTTACCTTGCGAGGTAGTTCGCCTACCCCATGAGGTACTTTTAAATAAGGTAGAGCTCGGCTACCTCGCGAGGTAACTTAAGGAAAAAATATTTATAAAAAATCAAAAATAATAATTAAAAATTCGAGTACCTCAGGAGGTAATAGAGCTACCTCGCGAGGTAGCGAGCGAAAAATTGTTTTTTAATTAAAATTTAAAAAAATTATAATAACAATTAAAAATTAAAAAAGAAAAGAAAGGAAAAATCCTAATACCTCGCGAGGTAGCGAGCTACCTCACGGGTAACCCAGGGTAAAAATCTTTACAAAAAATTAAAAATAAAAATTAAAAATCGAGTACCTCGGGAGATAGTAGAGCTACCTTGCGAGGTAGCCGAGGGAAAAAAAAAAATTATTCAAAATTTAAAAAAATTATAATAACAATAAAAATTTAAAGATAAGAGAAAAGAAAAATCCTAATACCTCCGAGGTAGCTCGCTACCTCGTGAGGTAACCCAAGGAAAAAAATATTTATGAAAAATTAAAAATAATAATTAAAAATTCGAGTACCTTCGGGAGGTAATAGAGCTACCTCGCGAGGTAGCCGAGCGAAAAATTGTTTTTTATTAAAAATTTAAAAAATTATAATAACAATTAAAAATTAAAAAAAGAAAAGAAAAGAAAAATCCTAATACCTCGCGAGGTAGCGAGCTACCTCACGAGGTAACCGAGGAAAAATTTTGTATAAAAAATTAAAAATAATAATTAAAAATCTCGAGTACCTTGGGAGGTAGTAGAGCTACCTCGCGAGGAGGTAGCCGAGGGAAAAATTGTTTTTTATTAAAAATTAAAAAAATAATAACAACAATTAAAAATTTTAAAAAAAGAAAAAGAAAAGAAAAATCCTAATACCTCGCGAGGTAAAGCGGGGCTACCTCACGAGGTAACCCGAAGGAAAAATTATGTATAAAAAATAAAAATAAAAAGATTTTTTTTTTTATAATACGATTAAAAAATAAAAATTCTAGCCGAGCTAGCTGAGGGAAAAAGTTTCTAAAAAAAAAATTAATTAACATAATAAAACAATTAAAAATTTTAGCACCTCGCGAGGTAGCTCGTAGTAGCCTAGGGGATAAAAAAAATTTCTAAAAAATGTAAAAAACTTAATAATAGTAATTAAAAATTTTAAAACAATAAAATTGTAAAAACATAAAAAAAAACTAATAATAACTATTACAGAAAATAATTAAAAATAAAAATCCCCGTTAGGGTACCTCTTAATAATAATTAAAAATAAAAAATCTAAGCTCTGGAAAAAAAATATTTATAATATATTTAAAAAAAAAAAAAAAAAAATAATTTAAATTAAAATAAATAAATAAATAAAAGCAAAAAATCCCAGTTCTCGCAAGGTATTGTAGCTACCTCACGAGTGACGATCTAGCGCGAGGGGAATAGCTACCTCGCGAGGTATATCCAGGGGAAAAAAATTATAAAAAATTAAAAACAAAAAAAATAATAATTAAAATTTCCCCCAAAAAAAAAAATAGATGGGTTATCGGGAAGATTTGTCTAAAATGTGTACCAAAAGAAGAAATTTACTAATTTTCCTTTCCCTTCCCACCAATTTCGTGTACCGAACGGGCCCATGTATGGTTTATCTATCAATGAATTTGGCATTTTGAAGGCTGAAAAAGGTAGGATCAAGCAGCTTAGATGCTATGTCTTCTTTATTTATTAAAACTGAACTGCAACGAAACTAGCAAGTCCGACCTTAGCTCGTTGGTAGAGCGGAGGGCGTAGTGGGTGCCCCTTCGAGAAATCCTTAGGTCGTGGTTCGAATCCAAGCAGTCGGATTATTTTTGAGCTTTTAATTACCTCGCGAGTTACTCTAAAAAAATTTGGAAAAAGAAAATACAAAAATCCAGTTTTGCCTCCGAGGTACTTTAAAAATAAAATAAAAAGTACACTTTTGCCTTGCGAGATAGACCGATGACCTCGTAACATACATTAAAAAAAATGCGTAGAAATGTTAAAAAAATCGGAAAAAAATAAAATAAAATTGAAAAAAATAAAGTAAAATAAAACATAATAAATAAAATAAAAATAAAAAATACATTGTTACCTAGTTCGAGTACCTCACAGGGTACTCATAAAAAAATCGATAAAAAAAAAAAAAAATGCACTGTTACCTCGCGAGGTAGTCCGCCTACTCCATGAGGTACTTTGGTCATGTCTGGCTTATATATCAGGCTAAAAGGTAGAGTCATCCAAAACGGTGGACCCCACGGGCCGGCCGTTAAGCCCCACCTTTAGCCCTAATATCTTTAGCCCCCATATGATGGGGTTATTTTTGACCCTAACCCAAAATAACCCCTACTCTTTTGGGGCTAAAATAGGGCCAACCCCGGGCCCAATTACATCTGATCCAAATTAGCCCACTGCGTCTTTCTCGTAATGCTCTCTTCATCTCACCGGAACTCGATTTCTTTCCGACACAAGCAAGCTCCCCCGCAACGATCAACCTATTCTCGCGATCTTAGTCTCTTCAATTTCGATCTTAGTCTTTCCCCGTAATCTTCTTCCCGACACGTAAGTTTTTTTCTTGTTCGAATTTACAACTCTTTCTTTAAATCCTCGTCTTTCCGTCATAGCGCCTGGGTCTATAGAGCTAAGAATCGAGCACATTTAAATCTTTTTCACTTTTTCTATTTTTGTTGCTAGGCATTTGGATTTCCTTGCTTTGGTTCGTATCATATTCTTAGATCTTATCTTACTCTGCTCTAATAAGGCTCTTTCGCACTCTCGCTTTTCTAAGATCTGGTTTTGCAGGTTACGTTATTCTCTCTAGTAACAAAAATTAAGGGTTTGTTCTCTCGTAATGCCCTTTAATTTAGAGATTGTATTTGCCCTTGGATTCAAATTGATGTTGATTTAACTCAATTTTTGCACTATCTGATATTTTCCATAAAGTCTATACTGTATTGCAGAAAATCATACTTCGGGTCAGTTGAACTTCTAGTTTGGCACTGCATACATCATTTTCTTTTAATTTACTCCATTGATTTTTTGGGCAAACCCTGAAGAAGAAAAAGGTCAATGTCAAGTATTGTGTGTCAATGAAACCCCATTATTTCAAAACACTCTCAGACGACTTTCTATTTGCTACTTGCACAATCAATTGAGGTTGCTCTATGCGAATAACTTTTCATCATATTCTTTTAGCTAGGCTTTTTACTAATGGGATGAATGAAGTATGTGTATGAAATTTAGCTGAATAGAAAAAGATAATTTAGCAGATGGTGGTGTTGCTCTTTCTTGTGCTTTATGTTTCTTTTCTTGTTCATCTTTGTAGGCTTATAGCTGAATATAAATGTATTATTTGTATTTACATGAAAAAAAAATATGTACATGTAATATTGATCGGTTATGTTGGAATTGATTGCTTAATTGAGTGATTGTATTTTAATTGATTGTGAATTTTAGATGAAGATGATTGTAAAGTACTCATCATGAAGCACTAACAGCAGAATCCCAAGGGGCATCAAGAATTTCAAATTGAAGACTAGAGAGGTACGAAAACAGCAAGTTCTCTATTTTGGGTTGTAGAATTTAGCAATAACTCATCATGTGAAACTGATAAAGTCGCTATTGCATACTATTTCTGCAGAATGGCGACAAGATTGGGTGATGGATCATGAACTTTGTTGGAAGTATTTTTTTTTTTTTTGGGCGTTATTCTTGAGAAGAGTTTGTCCTAATTTTAGGATCAAATTACTTGGATACTTTTTTTTTTTTTTTCAGTTGTTGTTAGGTTTAAGTTTGGTTTAATCTAGTATGCTAAGCTGATGATATTTGAAGCTGTTGTTTAACTACCCGGTGGAAAATGAACCTCTTTGGCTGATGCATACTTGGCTTTGGAAAATGTTTTTTGACCCGCGGTCTGGCCCCAACCCTAAGGGCTATATAATTTTTTGGCCCGTGTGGGCTTCTTAACATACGGGCTTTTGGCCCTGTGGGCTTTTTAGCCCTAACCCACGCGGGCTAGGGGCTAACGGGCCAGAATGGCTTGTTTTGACAACTCTACTAAAAGGTCAGGTCAAGGCCTCTTTTAAGGTTTGTTTTGTTTAACAGGCCAGACCTAAGCCTTATAAGAGGCGTATTAGGCCTGCCATGCCAGCCAATTATGAGGTTATAATTATAATTACTTCCTCTATCCTCCATTGAGAGTGTGACAAGCATATTTTGATAAAACCTTGACGCTTTTTTTTTTTTTTTTTTTTTTTTTTTAATAGGTTTTTTTGTTGAAAATAGTTGAGGCTAAAACCTATAATGTAAGGTGGGTTCTTGTAGCTTGATCCCCTGTAATTCTTAGTTGCAACGAGATGTTTTTAGGGTTAGACAGAAGGGGATGGACATGAGCTATTAGAAGGTAGAAAAGAATATGTTCCTGTGGTAGCCATTAGTGTTCCCAAAGCTTGAAACCAGTTATATTACAGAAAACTGAAAAATAATTTATTTTTATCATATATTGATTATGCAACTTGTTATTAATTTTATTATATAATAACAATATAATAAATTTTCTCATGCACTTCCCGAATCAAATGGTTAATGTCTTATAATAATGGGTTAAGGTGTAGATTTGTCAACGAATTATTACTCGAGGAGTGTCTAGCACAAAAAATAATTGGAGGGACTAAATTGGCCAATGAACTATTAAAAAGTGAAAAAAAAAAAACACACACACACACACACACACACACACAATTTTGAGCAGATTCGCCAACGAACTATTACTCTGTCACTGTCTTGGTGTCTCCGTCTTCCATTGACTGTCACGGTGTCGGCGATGTTGGCATCTCAAAGCTAGCATTGTTGTTAGATGTTCCACTCACCTTCTTGAATTCATCCAGCAGTCCACAGCTTTCGACTGACACGCGCCTTACACCCTAGTTGCGTCCCTCCGATGCCACAAGCAGCAACCGCCATGCCACAGCGCCTGCTTGCATGGGTCCCATCTCTGTTGGTCCCTTCAATTGTTTTTTGTGTCAGACGCTCCTCGAATAATAGTTCGTTGACAAATTTACATCTTAATCCTATAATAATATGACTGGTTATAAATTTTATGCAGACTCTCTTGACCTTTTTTATAAAAGGTAAATGAAACTTTTTTGTCTAAATGTAATTAACGGATATCCATTATCTTGTGCATTTATTAAACTTTTTTTTCCGTATTAAACGTTCCACTTTTTCCTTATATTTAAGTAAACATCATTATACGGCCAACATATATTAGACAATTAATATTTCATATTTAAAAAAAAACGAATGTGGAGCATATTTATTGATTTTAAGTGCATTCTTTGATCAGTATGAATGGGATGACTATTTGAGCAAAAAAGAAAGAAAGAATGGGATGACTATTTTTGTATAGATAGATCAACATAGGCCTGCATAAGGTGAAATACATAGTTATCAATATCTGTTAAAATTATATAGATATTGATAACGTATTAACGTGGTTGACCGCCTAGTTATTTTAATTGATATAAATTTTAAATTAAAATAATCTCCCAACTATTATTTTACCTTTTTATGGTTTTTTTTTTTTTTTTTTTTTTTTTTTTGTCCGAGGTACCTCACGAGGTAAATGGATTTTTATTTTATTTTTTAATTTTAGTTATTATTATTTTCTATTAATTTTTGTTTTTAAATTATATCTAAAAAAATACCTCATCAGGTAGTGGGTGTACCTTGCGAGGTAAATGGATTTTTTTTTTAAATTTTTATGTATTACTATTTTTTTTGTTTTTTTAATTTTTTATAAATTTATTCTTCCCGAGCTACCACACGAGATATTGGGATTTTTTTTTGGGGAAATTTTAATTATTATTTTTTTTGTTTTTAATTTTTTATAAATTTTTTCCCCGGATATACCTCCCGAGGTAGCTATTCCCTTGCGCTAGATCGTCACTCGTGAGGTAGCTACAATACCTTGCGAGAAACTGGGATTTTTCGCTTTTTATTTATTTATTTATTTTAATTTAAATTATTTTTTTTGTTTTTAATTTATTATAAATATTTTTTTTTTCCAGAGCTTAGATTTTTTTATTTTTAATTATTATTAAGAGGTACCCTACGAGGAACGGGGATTTTTATTTTTAATTATTTTCTGTAATAGTTATTATTATTTTTTTTTTTTTTATGTTTTTACAATTTTATTGTATTAAAATTTTTAATTAGTATTATTAAGTTTTTTACATTTTTTAGAAATTGTTTTTATCCCTAGGCTACTACGAGCTACCTCGCGAGGTGCAGAAATTTTTAATTGTTTTATTATGTTAATTAATTATTTTTTATTTTTTTAGAAACTTTTTCCCTCTAGCTAGCTCTCCTACCTCCCGAGGTCTAGAATTTTTATTTTTTAATCAGTATTATTAAAAAAAAAAATATTTTTTATTTGATTTTTTATACATAATTTTTTTCTGGGTTACCTTGTGAGGTAGCCCCTTTGCTACCTCGCGAGGTATTAGGATTTTTCTTTTCTTTTTTTTTTTTTTAAAATTTTTAATTGTTGTTATTATTTTTTTAATTTTTAATAAAAAACAATTTTTTCCCTCAGCTACCTCGCCAGGTAGCTCTACTACCTCCCGAGGTACTCAGATTTTTAATTATTATTTTTAATTTTTATACAAAATTTTTCCCCGGGTTACCTCGTGAGGTAGCTCTGTTACCTCGCGAGGTATTAGGATTTTTCTTTTCTTTTCTTTTTTAATTTTTAATTGTTAGTATAATTTTTTTAATTTTTCATAAAAAACAATTTTTTTCTTAGCTACCTCGCGAGGTAGCTCTACTACCTCCCGAGGTACTCATATATTTAATTATTATTTTTAATTTTTTGTAAAGATTTTTCCCCTGGGTTACCTCGTGAGGTAGCTCTACTACCTCGCGAGGTATTAAGATTTTTCTTTTCTTTTTCTTTTTTTAATTTTTAATTGTTATTATGATTTTTTTTAATTTTTAGTAAAAAACAACTTTTCCCTCACCTTACCTCCCGAGGTACTTGAATTTTTTATTATTATTTTTAATTTTTTATAAATATGTTTTCCTTGTGTTACCTCGTGAGGTAGCCAAGCTACCTCGCGAGGTATTACGAATTTCCTTTTCTCTTATCTTTAAATTTTTATTGTTATTATAATTTTTTTAAATTTTGAATAAATTTTTTTTTCCTCGGCTACCTCGCGAGGTAGCTCTACTACCTCCCGAGGTACTTGGATTTTTAATTATTATTTTTAATCTTTTGTAAAGATTTTTTCCTTGAATTACCTCGTGAGGTAGCTCGCTAGCTCGCGAGGTATATAGAATTTTCCTTTTCCTTTATTTTTAAATTTTTAATTTCTATTATTAAGTTTTTTCCTTATGCTACCTTGCGAGGTAATGAAATTTTTGATTTTTTTAATACTATAGTTAAATATTTTTTTGCTTTTTAACTTTTTTTTTTTATAAAAATTTTCCCCTTAGCTACCTCGTGAGGTAGCTCTCCCGCTTATAAATATTTTTTTTCCATTTGGATTACCTCGTGAGGTAGCCCAGCTACCTCGAGGTACAAGGATTTTTTTTTTTGGTTTTTTCATAATTTTTCCTCGGGTTACCTCGTGAGGTAGCTCGCTACCTAGCGAGGTATTAGGATTTTTCTTTTATATTTACTTATTTTTTAATTATTTATCAATATTTTTTTCCTTGAGTTACCTCGTGAGGTAGGTCTTATACCTCACGAAGCACTTGGATTTTATTTTTTAAAGTTTTAATCACTATTGTTAATTTTTTTTTCCCTATGCTACCTCGTAAGGTACTGAAATTTTTAATTTTTTTATTATTATAATTAATTATTTTTCTTATGGTGTTTTTTTAAACAAATTTCCCACAGCTACCTCGGGAGGTGCTGGAATTTTTTTGCCTGGGTTACCTCGTTTATCTACCTCGCGAGGTATAGGGATTTTTCTTTTTTCTTTTAATTTTTAGTTCTTATTATTAATTTTATTTTAATTTTTTTATGAACAAAAATTTTCCAGTGTTACCTCGCGAGGTATTGGAATTTTTATTTTTCATAATTAATTAATTTTAATTTTAATTTTTTATAAAAAAAATTTCCACCAACTACCTCGCGAGGCACTGGAATTTTTCATCTTTTTTGATATTTTTATTTTTTATAAAATTTTTTTCCCTCTGGTACCTTTAAAGGTACTGGGATTTTTAGTATTATTAATTTTCTTTTTTTTTTTTTTTAAATATTTTTTCCCTTGAGTGTCCTCGTGAGGTAGCTTTTGCCACCTCACGAGGTACTGGGGTTTTTTTTTTCTTTTTTTGTTTCTATTGTTATTATTTATTTTTTTTAATTTTCTATGAAAAATATTTTTTCCTTAGGTACTTGCGAGGTACTGGAATTTTTAATTTTTTTTAAAAATTTTGAATTATTATTATTATTATTTTTAATTTTTTATAAATTTTTTCCCTCAGCTACTTTGTGAGGTACTGAGATTTTTTTTTAGAATTATTATTATTATTTTTTTCCTTGACCTACCTCGTGAGGTAGCTCTAAAAATTCACCAGGTAATTGGATTTTTTTTTGTTATAATTAAATTGAACGTATTTTACGTTTAAAACAGATTCTGGTTTGTTGAATTTGTGCCTGTTAATTTAGCTCCATCTCCGAAATGAGCAATTTGCTGAACAAAACTATAATTCCATTTATCGACAGGTTCAACTTCATGGGGTTTACCACGCAAGGATCATTCCGCGCTGTCAAAATATACTGGAATGCTTCAAGCACCCAAAGATATTTTTAGAGAGGAAGGCTTGCGGGTAGAATCTCTCAACTTCCCTAGACTTTGTTATATTTCACCCTCTGCTTTGTATCCTTTTAGTTTTTTACTTCTTTAATGTTATCATTGCCATAATTACATTCATAAAATTATATTAGATGTGTGTTCACCCGGTAGCATATGCATCATATAACATTGTTGTGGCTCAAGGACTCCTTATAAGGAGTGAACTGTGAAGCTTCTCAAAGCTTTTTTCTTTTCTCTTAACCATAATTTTGTACATCTATAACTTAAGAAACTCATCAATCACAAAAATGGTTTTGGACATAGTCGTAGAATATCCTGATTATTGTTATACATAATAATTGTTGACCCTTTAAACATCTTTTGTGGTGCATTAGATTGACCACTCCGTGATCCATAAACTTTACTTAAGGGATGTAAGGCACCGGCAAATAAAGTGTATATAATGTTCCTCTTGTAGTTTTAAATCTAGATGCATATGCGGAGTCTACTAGATATGTCCCAATCTTTTATCTCAACTAGTGGGGAAAAACATGTCTATTTTTTTTTCTTGCTGATATTTTCTTGGAAACTGGCAATTACAGGGCTTTTGGCGGAGCAATGTGCCAGCACTCCTCATGGTTATGCCATACACAGCCATACAATTTACGGTTTTAAACAAGTTAAAAACTTTTGCGGCTTGTTCCTCCAAGACAGGTATTCTTATGTCTTATTCAAAATTCTAGTCAGTCTGCCAGCATATGTGCCAGGCAGCAGAGCAACTTTGTTCCATAGATGTCTCATAAATGTTCTTTTCGGAACTATCTATTGATTTAGCCCATTGTTACAAGGTGTTCCTTTGCCAAGATTTGTCCAATAAATCTTCATATTAATTTATGTTGTCACTAAGTCATATTTGGGAGATTCCATCGGTAATGTCATTCCCTCATCAGAGATATTATTGAGAAATTCCATGTCTCTACAAATACTTGATTTACGCTCATCCTTTATTTTCTGTTTCTACAGAGAGTCACATTGAATAAGGTATGGAAGCTGAGAATTCCTCATAAATTCTCCCTCTGGAGAGTTCTCACAAAAGCTAACCCTACAATGCAGAATCTATTTTCCAAGAAGTGTAGTGCTATGAATCTCTATCCGATTTGCAAAAAATCAGTGGAAAATGAAACTCATCTATTTTTACAATGTGAATGGGTTAAACGGGTTTGGTTTGGGTGCTCATTATCCTTTATTATTCCCGATTCCAATACACTAGATCTTAAATCATGGCTGGAATATTTATTTGTGAATGAGAAATTGCCCATGTGGCTCCAGTGTTTGATTGGAGTAATTATGTGGCTTATATGGAAGGAGCGCTGTGCTTTTCTGTTTGAGAATAAGTCAATTGATGCTCACTCTGTTTTTCGACGTGCAGAAAAATGATTGCAGGAATTTTGGGAGGGTAATGGGTGGCGGGCTCATTACGATGAGCTAACTTTAAATGATAATGATGTGCTATCCCTATCCAATGGTGAGTGGAGCAAGCCTGATGATCCCTTTCTTAAGATCAATACTGATTGTTCATTCATTTCTGAATCAAACGATGTTGTGATCGGTTTTGTTATCCGAAATGCTCAAGGTGGGCTGAATGCAAGGCTGTCTTGGCAGCTGTTGATTATGTTAAGAACAACCTGATGGACAATGTTATCGTTGAATCTGATAATTTTCCTTTGATTAAATATCTGAATGATTCAATGATTTCTTTGCCTTTGATTAAATGTCTGAATGATTGAATGATTTCTCTGATCGGAGATGTGTCCGTCTTTTAGAACATATCCTGGAAAAGAAGAAACTAATTAGGAACCATGTTTTTCACCGGATTCCCTGGGAAGCTAACAAGGTTGCAAATTGGGTAGTCAAGCCTTCAAGACAACGGTCGTGTCCGGCTGACTCGATCACAACACCTCCTCCAGAAGTTGCTTTTATTGGATATGAATTTTATTACCTTAGATGCTGGATGATGTTTTTTGATTGATTCTTTATTGGATCCTTCCTTTCTTCAAACGTGATAGAATCAGAGCGATTCCCTGGTATTTCGAACTCTTTAGGACCCATTTGGTATGGGGAAAATTTGAAGAGGGATAGGAAGGGTAGATTTTGAAAGATGAGGGAAGATGGTTTGAGGGAAGATGAGTTGTTTGATAAGAAAAAAATGAAGAGGTAGTAGTTGGTAAAGAATCAAGAAATATCTATTTAACCTTCAAAAGTAATTAATTCAAAATAAAAAAGGAAAATAATTTTTTTGTTAAAATATATATTTTAAAAATATACTCTTATCAAGTTCAAATTTATGTAAAAAAATCCCACCAAGTTCAAATTTGAGGCTAATTTGTCGAAAAATGTGAACATGACGTAACTTGAGATCCTACCAATTTTGGTGGGATTTGATCTTCCCACACATAAGGAAAGATTGGTCTAAAATGTGTACCAAACAGAAAAACTTACTAATTTTCCTTTCCCTTCCCACCAATTCCATGTATCAAACGGCCTTTAGATGTATGGTTTATCTATCAATGAATTTGGCATTTTGAAGGCTGAAAAAGGAAGAGCAATTTAGATGCTGAGTCTTCTTTATTTATTAAAAATGAACTGCGACGAAACTAGCAAGTCCGACCTTAGCTCAGTTGGTAGAGCGGAGGACTGTAGTGGGTGCCCCCTCAGAGAAATCCTTAGGTCGCTGGTTCGAATCCGGCAGGTCGGATTTTTTTTGAGTTTTTGAATTACCAATGCAAGAAAATCATACTTTTTTATTTTTTAAAATTGTTTGATGCGGACCTACGAAGAAATGAGCTCGGGATTCAAGCCCGTATTCGATTTCTCCGCCCACCGCACCTTCGGTTGGTGGGTAATAGGGCCGAAAGATTTAGGGCAAGCTTGTTCGGTTTCGCGCTAGCCCCAATCCACACGCCGGCGGCTGGCCTTTCCTCCTCCGCCCATGCCATTCCTCTTCCATAGTCGACTCATATTGCTCGGCCTCTGTTTACTGCTCCTCCTTCTTCACCATTGTAGATCCCCATTTCTTCTCTTCAGATTTCGCTCAAAACTATGAAGCACCACTTCTCTCGCGGCGCACGTTAGAAGTGAGGAAGTGATCACTTGTAGGCTTGTAGCTTGCTTTGATTCGTTCATTCGGCGATAATCGAATCGATGAGTTCCATCCAAATAGAGTTTCCGAAGTGAGCTTCGCGTTGCTATTCGTCAACTCAATGATCGTTGTCTCTTCTCTGCTTCCAAGTGAGCTTCGCATTGCGATTTTTTTAAGCTCGAGTCTTACATTTTATAGCCAAGGAAGTCAAGCTGATGCATTGGGTCGTTAAAACTTAAAATATTAAACCCTTGTTCATAATCTAAAATCATGCGGAAATGCATTTCCCTGAACTTGAATTTATACTGGGAAAAAACTGAGCATGAGTATAGTAAAATTGCCAGAGAAGTAAAAAAAAGAAAAGAAAAAAAAAACAACAGGTATTTTAAAAAATTAATTTGTGAATTGTATATTAAGGTTCATCAATTCTTAACGTTTTAATAAAGAATCTCATTTGGAATTTTATAATTTTAAATTTTTTTCTCTCTTTTTCCATAAAAAATCCGTTTGTAAGGCCCGCAATTTTAATTTTAATTTCAAGACCGAGCCTTTAACGCATGAATAGCCTGCGTTTCATGAGGCCCTTCAGTCTTCCCTCACGCTGCTACGCGCGGTGCGAAAACGTAGTTTTCAGCGTCTCCCTCGTTTTGGCGCCATATCGATAAATCAATTCCTATTCCCTCCTGAATTTCCCGCTTCGTCTAGCTTCTCGTACCTCGGAGTATCTGTTGACTTCGCCGGTAAAATATCCGTTGGTATTCCACCCTCCGTTCATCGTAATATCTCCCTCTCTCTCTCTCACACACACACACATTGTCTCAGGTATTACTGAAGCTGTAGCTTGTTTGGTTGGTGGTGCTTCGAGCCATTTGGGGATTGGCATAGCTGAAATCCCTTGCCCCTATGGATTTTGCGCTCATCAAGGTCGTACCCTTTTCCGACCGCTCTTGATTTTCCTTGCTCCGGCTGGACCTACTTTATCTTGAAATCAACCTACTTTCCGACGGCTCTTGATCAAGCTATTGTAATCATATATTTCATCTTATTTCTGATGTTTATCAAGTGATAAAGAATTTGACACATAGCATACGCATTGTCTATTTAGTTGAATGTAGTGCTTTGTTCCCAACCATACCGTGCTTTTCTCATGGTTGCATTACCAACTGATTTTATGTATTTTACTTAACTGTTACACATTCTGAAGTTTACATCTGTGCAATCAGCGATGCTTCTGTTTTAGCTATTATGAAGTTTAATAATTTATTCGGAGCCCTGTGAATTTATCACTCTTTTTTCCTGATGTTAGCTTCTGAAAGTGGAGGTTCTGTTTTGTTTTGAGATATTTAGCCGACTTGCTATTCTTTAATCCTTAGATTGGATGTGAAGGCATGCTTATATCTCACTGTTATATGCATGCTTTCATCCTTGTCAGTTATTCTCTTGTACTGCTAGGACTTCAGTTGGTTCTCGGAAGCTTTAGGTGGCATCACCTTAGCATATTCTCCATATCTCTATAAGCTTTCTAATTTGCTTAACTCTGTAGTTTGAACTAACCAATGATCCCCTCATTGTTTTAGAAGTAAAACATCCTCAGTAGCTGATTACATGGATAAGGAGCAAACCCCCAAAATTACCAGAAGGACAACCAGATCTTTGGCTTCGGCATCTGCTTCAGAAAATGGCGTGACTGAAGTAACTAATTGTGCGTCTCCTTCAGCAATAAATCACCTCATAGTTGAAGGAGATCCAGATGTGGATAGGGAGGGAACCCCGCAAATTCCCAGAAGAACAACCAGATCTTTGGCTTCAGCATCCAATTCAGATAATGTAGCAACAAAAGTAACTAGCATCGACCCTCCTACAATAAATGACCTTTTAGTTGGAGGAGATCCTATCAGTGTGGATGATTTAATATCTACTTTTCCTGGTAGACGTAGCCAGGTTCTTGAGCTTGTGCGTCTTTTGGGACCTTTGAATTCACCAATATTGCCTTTATTTGTGTACGGTGGTCCTTCTACAGGAAAAAGCAGCATCATTCTTCAATTGTTTAGGCATCTCAACAGGCCTCTTGTTTATTCAAGCTGTAGTACATGCTATAATCAGCGGATCTTGTTTGAATCTATTTTGAATTCATTGTTTCTTCATAGAAAAAGTGCTGCCAATGGTTATTCAAATGCAAAACGATGTGAAAGACCATCTGACTTTGTCAATTTACTTAGGGAAGCATTGGCCAATTTGATAGATAACCTGAAGTCAAATTCAGAGAAATCAAAATCAAACAAGATGGCAGCAAGGGGAACTGGAAATATGGTATACTTGGTATTTGACAATTTTCATCTTGTTAGGGAGTGGGATAAAAGTTCTACTATATTACCCTTCCTGTTTAATCTCTATGATCTGCTAAATATGCCACAGTTAGGCTTGATTTTTATTAGCAGTACTTCCCCTGATACCTATTATGCTAATATGGGTTATGTGGAACCTGTCCCCGTCTTCTTTCCTGATTATACAGAGGATGATCTTCATCAAATATTCTTGAGAAACCAAGCAAATCAAAACCTGTATTCTTCATTTCTGGAGTAAGACATTTTTTCCCTGGATAAGCTATGAATTTCTTTTTGTTATACATAATTTGATATATTGAAGACCTTTTTCTTTTTGTACAGTGTAGTTTTGAGGCCTTTCTGTAGAATCACAAGACAAGTGGATGAATTGTTTGCAGCCTTCAAGTCACTATTTGAAAAATATTGTGAACCTTTAACTGATAATGGTGTTGTTCCTAGCGAAGATATGAAGAGAAGGTTATTCAGCCATCTTAAGCCTCATATTGGTTCCTATTTGAATGAAATATTTAAGGTTTCATTTCCTCCTTCACTTGAACCTGAGACCCATAAAGAGACCAAACGGAAGGGGAATCCCAAGAAATTGGAGAGATCTGAAGAAATTGGAGAGCTGGAATTTCACATGTCTACTTGTGCTAAATATCTCCTTATTTCTGCATTTCTTGCATCCCGAAACCCTGCAACCCTTGATGACTCACTTTTTGATTCGACTGGTGGTTCAAACAGTCGAAAGCGTAAGAGGAAGTAAGTTTGAGAATTAAATGTTTAATTCATGCACTGACAATAAATAGGATGATTATGATATGAAGCATCAAAGAATTTAGTAAATATGCTTATGATTTTTTATGTGAATTCAGTGCTCAGGTTACAGGTTTTCATGTTTATTTCATTTTTAGTTTTTGACAGAACTTTATGTTACTGTGGATTGTGAGGCCTTCTCTGGTTTTTAAATTTATTTTTTCTTTTCCTGTTTATCTTTATAAATCATTATGTTATATGATTTTAACTATTATCTCATTGGATTTGTTATTTCTTTTTTAGGCTCTGAGTTGAGAATTAGTTCTCTTTCCAGAGTACATTTTGCTCTTTATTTTTGTTATCTGAGATAAGCTTCTGTCATGCATAGGACCTCCACAAAAGTGCAGGAACAGAAACAAAGTGCAGAAGAGGAACTACTAATGAAAGGACCTGGAACTTTTCCGCTGGAGAGGTTGTTAGCCATATTCCAGTGTATCGTATCGGTTGCAGAAGATCCATCTGATGAAGAGGATCAAAGGAATGATGGAATAGGAATCCAAGATGGGCTAATGTCCGACGTTCTTTTACAACTATCCAGTCTCTGCAATGCTAATTTCATTATTAAAGGAGGAAGCTGTCCCATAGAAGGCTCAACTCGGTATCGATCTGCTATATCTGAAGACCTTGCTCTGAAGGTAGCCTTTTAATATCACTGTATATCCCCACCAAAATCTTGGTTCTTGTTTATAGAAGAAGCAACTATTTTAAAGTTAAAGAATTAGGCCCTTTCCCTTAATAGTGTTAGTGTTGTGCAGGTTGCAAGGAGCCTCAAATTCCCGCTGTCAAAGTATTTGTATAGAAGATAAGTTTCTTTTGCATGTTTCTTCACAAAGCTTGTCCGTCTAATGATTCTGGTTAACCTTTCAAATGAAATTAGAATAGAAGAGACCATCTTACGATGGAAGAAGTGTGGATACTGTTATATCTACTTACAAACTTGAGCTGCATGGAGGAGGAAGCTTAAAATCTAAGCGAAGCTATTGAGTAGACCACCTGTCTTGCGGTCCATTGGATGTACGGTCATGTAATGTTGAGGGAATCAGAAGGAGGACTTATTTGAGCATGTGTTAGTTAGGATTTGGTCGTTGCTTATTTAATCTTGACTGTTGCTGCCAAGGAATTTGCAATTGTGCCGATTGCATGCAAACACAAATCTCAAAATCTTGTTTCTTTTGGCCAATTCAGGAATGTGACATGGCACTGAATTGACTCGATCCTCTATCATATGTTCTGAGAAATCAAGTTTCTCACTCAACATGATGTCTTCTAGCACTAGAGTTGGTGTTGACTGACTCCAAGATTACTTCCTAATAGACCCACAAAGGTAAGATTTTTTTTTTTCCTTGGTGCCAAAAAAGGTATTTATATTTCTTGAATGTCCCTTCAATTACACATCCTTTCAATTATTTGAGTGGGCAGGATGATGTGTACTAAACATTGGGTCCTTATAAGTTAGAACTGTCACTCACTGTGGCCCAATAACGCATGGTCTTGTGAATTCGCGCGGAGGGCCCATGTATTTCGCTTGGATGTCCAAGCGAGTGGCATATAATGCTGTGTCTATCAGAATACCACTCCAGTCCTACTTATAAGACTATTTTTACTAAATCACACAGACAAATGAAAGGTAGTTAGCTTAATAATTATAGGGTAAATTTTCAACTTTGCCATCATTTATGAATGAATATCTTTCAATTTTTTATTCTCTCTCTATTTTCATTGATACAATTAATATGGCAAGATTATCACAATCTAATTTATTATTTGAAACTGGACTTATAAATAGAACTAAATTTTTTGGTCAAAATGGACTTACCTCTATTATGTAAATACTCATTTTGATCATAAATATAAGACAAATTGAATTTTTTAGAGAGAATAAGCAAACCAATTAAATTATTTTGGAGTTTTATTTTTTTTCCTCCAAACTAATTATTTTGACTAATAAACTAATATATAATCTAAAGATATATATTACATAATATAATTAAATAATTTATTTAGTTTCTTTAATCTTTCCTAAAAAAATCAATTCCATCTTATATTAAAAAGCGAAGACTAAAGAGAGCATATGTATCCTCCTATTTTATGCCATTCGCTTTCCCACAGCATCATATCATGACTTTACTTTCGCAAAAGCAAAAGTTCCGAACATCTCGGTTGTTTTTTTTTCTTGCACTGAGCAATATCTTGATCAAAATTCATATGTTTATGATAAAAAGCTCATATTTTTAAGCAGAAATATGGGCTTGAAGTCAAATAAACATCGTGGAACGATTAAAGACATAATAAATTCATATTGAAAACTTAAATTAAACTCAATACACCTTAATTAGCTTCCAAACCAGAATAATATGAAGTATCAAGTCCAAACTTCAGTCACACGCTAAGACACACGCTAGTAGATGGTAATTTCCTGTCGCTAAAATCAATGAGATGGTTGAATCATAAACTTTATGTAAAAATAAAACATTTTTTAACTTTGCCCATGTATTGGAAAACACTACATTAGACTTGTATTCTCATAGTAAATGGTCATAGGTGGAATATTTAGAAGAAGGCACTGTATATTTGGACTGAGTGATATACCTAAAGCTAAGAAAATAGGGTAGCGAAGTGATTGAATTTGAATAGGGAAGATGTAGAGTTGACGAAAGAAAAGGGAGAAAATTGTGAACAAAGAGACAGAGTGAATATACGACAACTGCCCCAACTACACATCATCAAGTTTCACCTAATAACCTCCCCTTCTCCTTCCTTCACTTCACTCCTCAACACACGCCATCCCCTATCATCATCATCATTCATTTCTTATCCATAATTATTGCATTTGATTTCACTGTCCTCATCCATATGCCTTATAGACACAATTGGGTCAACACAATTTTTAATTTCTAATCCAAGTCCTCAAGTCAGCTTCAATGGTTGGTTGATATGATCTTATAGACACAACACAAACTCGTGTGTTTCTTAGGAGTTTAAAACCAAGCCAAACTTGTCACACTAAACCAAACCGATCATGAATGAATAGGTCAAATACTAAGGTTTGGTTTTTCTTTTAGCGAAAACGATTAGCTTGGTTTTATTCAGATTTTTTTCCCTCTTGAAACGTAAACTAAATCGAACTGGTAGGTGTTACAAAGACTCGTTTGCTGTGATGACTTAATGAAATCATTTTCTTTCCTTATTATTGTGACTGTTCTTTCAAAACAAAAAATAAATTACAAAGACTTTTGTTTGGATTTTGACTTTGATTGTGGATCACTCGTGATCTGTAGATATTACTCCCTCCTGTCCTATAATTATGCATTAAATATATTGGATATTTTTTTTCCAGGTTATATGTTTTTATTTTTGAAAACAAATTATACATAAATTACATACTTCGGTACGTGTATTTCATATATGGTAAAACTATTATTATGAAAGCTTATAAAAAAAAATACTATACGTCCAACAAATAAAAAATGAATATAGAGGTATGTTTCTAAGAAGAATTTTGGACCACTGAATGGTTTTTATTTTAATATTATATGAGTATGGGAAGAGTACTATTTATGAAATAAAAAATTTAAAAAGGGTTGAAAATAAATGGGAGCGGAGAGAGTAAATGGAAGGCAGCATGTGGAGGGTAATAGGAAGGGACATGTGAAGGAAGAAAGAGTATGATCTTCATCTTCATCTTCATCTTCATGTCAACACCGTCACTGTATAAATGTATTAATTTAAAAGCAGAGTGAAAGAGAGGTCGGTCACTGCTATTTTGTTTTCCGCATTCACTCCATTGACTTTTCTTCTCTCACATACATTCACAGTTTCACACACACACACACACATATATATATCCTTTACAAATTACTGCTTCTACAGTTCTACTACTGAGTTCTAATTTTTACTCAACTCATATGGCACGGCTTATATAGTATGTATGAGTCTAGAGAGAGATGTCTCACCTAAAAATACTGTAAATAATTATAGAACAAAAGTTTTGCATGTTTAGGAAACCCACAAAAACATTTTTTAAGTACTTTTCTATAGACAAAACTTAGCTCCTCCCACGTACTTATATCATGAATCGTAAAAACATTTTTAAAAAGCTAAAACAAACACGTATAATGTTGAAGTTCAATTTTATCCTAAAAGTTGTCACGTAGAAAAAATGCTACTCTAAAAGTTTTTTTAGGAATAATGTTGTCGTCGGAAAGTTTCAAATCATAACAATTTCATTTTAAATGTTGGGCATGTTAAATTTGACCGTCAATTGATAAAATAAATTGAGTTAACAGGTATAGGTGTTGATCATTTTTTTTTTTTTTTTGGAATTAAGATGCATTTTGTCAAGGAGTTTTCACTCGGGAGGAGTATTTTGAATTAATCAACACTTTGTTTTACACAATAAGAGAAAAAGTTAGTTATAAAAAGTGAGAGTAATAACCAGAAACGGGAGGTGGTTAATTAACTTATTAACTTGTCTTAAAATGAAATATTCTTTCAACTTTACTCATATTTAAGAGCATAGAAAAACACTAACTACCTTTTAAATCTTCTCCTAATAAATTATAAGGGGCAATATTTAAACAAAGTTCACTCATCAATTTTATTACATCATGAATTAAGAATTTTTGGCAGGAGATGGGAGGAATTAGTATTCTTTAGGTTTAATTATATTGATTTTTTCCAATTAAGAATATTAATTACAACTTATTAAGAACTACTGAATTTAAATTTTCCCAGAGATTAATAATCCCTTTGGTCCTTTTTATAAGTAATCCGAAAAATATATATATATATATATATAATCCCCCCAATTTACTATATGATTCACTTCTAGAAGAATGACTTGATCCTTAATAGGGGTGTTTATGAAGTCTCGAAGCCCGGTGTGTCAACCCAAGCACAACAAAACATTGCCATACCCGACCCAAAAAAAAAAAAAAAAAGCAGCCTGAAAATAATTATGCACAATTAGGCCGGACATTTTGCAAAAGTGGTGGACCGGGTATCCGGCAAAGTATGCTACCTTGCTCATTTGGCCCCGCCCGTTAAGTATATATATTATTATATTTGATATAAATAATTTTTTTATATAATAGTTTATATACTTATATGTTTACTAATACTCTAATATATCCATTGAGTATTGACCATTAGTTATGCATAGTAGTGCTTCCAAGCATTCTCATCAAAACTGAAATTGAAATTGAAATTGAAATTGAAATAATCTGTTATATATATCAACTCGAGGGGTCTCCTTGGCTTCTCTAATGTATCAATGTTTACATCAAATATACCCCTCTGGGGGAAATGATGGAGAAAGTTAAAGATATTTGAGTGTGAAATAGAACAAGGAATAAAAAAATTTATTATTGTAAAACTTAGAAATCATGTTTTATAGCCATATGCTACAAATAGTGTCAACATGTATATTACTAACCATTATGTGAAATTATGAGTTTTTCTATAATGGATTAACAAACTGAATTAAGTCATAAATGAAGTTTCTGTATGATATTTACATTTAGAATAATACTCTCCTCCTATTTATTTATCATTCTTGTTTGCCCAAAATGTTGTATTTGTCTTCCTATTATTTAAGATATATATGGTACTTTTTTTTATTGTCAAGATTCAAGTTGTACACTTATTTTAGAATATTTTAAAGTGTAGGATTATAGATTATATTTAAAGTTTGCAATATTGTTTATCGTATGATTGAAGTTGTTTTTTCACCATTTGGGTAGGGAAGCGGCCCTCCGCCCACTGAAAATATTAGAGCTTCTATCAAGCGGGTTGGGTATCCGATTACATTTTATCGCTCTAATGATCCTTTGGGCAGGTCATCAGGCAAGGGCTTTGCCCTGCCTATGAACACCCATAGTCCATAATATAAGTCATCTGAAGAGTAATTAATGTTTATTTATCAATTTTGCCCATGTAGTTAATGTTTAAATGTGACTCTTTGTATGTTCTCTTTTATTTGAAACATAATTTAATAAGGGTAAAGTTGGGAAAAAAAATCAATTTATGGCATATTTAATAAATTAACTATCATTTCTTAGTTATAATGAATTAGTTAAAGTGTCTTATATTGAACAAATTGATTTTGTTTGAAATTTTGAACATGTTTCATTTTTTACCCCCATTATTTGCCACTTATTATCTCTCTCTAATAAATTTTCATTTGTTATGGGGAGATGGGTATCTCCACTAACCCTTCTCTTCAATTCCTCTCCATTAAATGTCTCAATCATTAGATGATATTTTAATGTGTGAGATTTAATGCTATGCATTTTCTCTATAAATAAGAGTATAATTGAAAAAAATACATATCTTAACACATTTATTATTTTTAACTAACATTTTAAATGGCATGATTTTGATAGTTACTTTGTATAAAAGCAGCTGTGGGAGTATTCTCCTATAACAATAATTAATATTTCTCTCTCTCTCACAATCTAGTATGGTTAACTTTATGAAGATAACCCTCCTATCCGGCTACCCCTTTCAACGTATATCCATTCACTAAAAAAAAAAAAA
Organism: Acacia acuminata; assembly: GCA_019022655.1. Lineage (NCBI taxonomy): Eukaryota > Viridiplantae > Streptophyta > Magnoliopsida > Fabales > Fabaceae > Acacia > Acacia acuminata. Next base: position 217,521 of record JAFJYI010000030.1, read on the forward strand.
GGTTTTTTTCGACGGAAAAAATCCGTAAAAAAAACGAGTGGCAATTGCGGCGGATTTCAAAATTTGCGATCGATTTTGAAATCCATCGCAAAATCCGCGATTTACGATGGATTTCAAAATCCGTCGCAAATTTCACTTTTTGCGATGGATTGTGAAATTGGTCGCAAATTTCGAAATTTGCGACGGATACAATTTTCATTGAAAATTTCAAATTTGAAATCCTTTGCAAATTTCACTTTTTTGCGACGGATTTTGGAATCCGTCGCAAATTTTGATACTTGTGACGGAAATTGAATCCGTCGCAAATTTTGATACTTGCGACGGAAATTGAATCCGTCGCAAATTTCACTTTGCGATGGATTTCACAATGGCGTCGCAAAATTCCATTTTTTTTAAAAAATATTTTTTGAAATTTATTTTTTTTAATTTTGTTTTAAAAAATTATATTCTTTTCCATTATTTTTTTAAAAAATATTTTTATTTATTTTTTAATTTTGTTTTAAAAATTATATAATAAAAATATAAAAAAAGTGTATAACATAAAAACTGATTTATAATAACAATCATAGAGTTTTACATAGGAAAAAAAAATATAAATAGTGTTGCAAAGAACAAGTACTAAAAAGTAGTCTAAATAAAGAAGATTGTGATCATCATCATCATCATCAGCATGATCACCACTAGGAGCCGACTCGCACTTGTTCTTCATTAGGGAATGAGCAAACCATTGGCATTTCAACATTATCACTTACTACAATTTGATGCTCACTCTAATCATTTTTAGAAGGAGTAATTATTGAAATCACATTAAAAATAACAAGTTTATTACTTATATACCTTTTCCAAAAAAAAAAAAAAAAGCACAAACATTTATTGCTTTAATTGTCAATCATTGGAAATCAAGGATTTATTTTCTTTTGGTATAGAAGCCAGATTACTATTTGACAAAGATTACATAATAATGTAAAATATATGTGTTGGTTTTCCTAAAATACCCCATTTAAATATATGTGTTTCCAGTTAACTAATATTTTGAATAAATACAATGTACTAAATCCAAACACTAACATATATATGTTTCTTCCTAACTCTAAGTGCTCTAAGATTTTATTGCCCCACCCATTTATTACTTCTTCAATATTTTCAATTAATGTATATTGAGGTGTATTATTTGTCAGTAATTTAATTATGTGTTAAAATGAATAAGGTTTCTCAGTAAATTTTAAGGTATTGATTATAGGATCATTTAATTATGCTTGAGTTTGAATAAAATTTTGGTCATTTTTTTTTTTAAAATAATGATTTAACCAAAAAACCACTTCATTCCTGTGTTGACATCATGGACCAAAGTAATAATAAAAAGTGGACAAAGAAAATGTGTACAAAAGATAGAAACGTCATCTCATTAAAAATAAATATAAAATCTTACACATTCATCAACAAAAAGCCACACATTAAAAAAGCTAATCCTTTTCTATATGAGATGTATTATGCATCCCAAATTTAATATATATATATATACACATTTTTTTTGACAGTATTACAAAATACTCTATTTAGACTAAAATTTTATATTGCACTTAACAAGTATCATCTTTAGAATTTGGGATTAAAATATAAAAATATTTAGGTTAGGTTTGTTATATCAATTTCATCAATCACATATGATTATATGTCCTATTTTTAAATTATTATCATTTTAACTATATACTCATATGGAAAAAAAATAGAACAAATATTCAAATGTGATCAAAAAACTTGATGTAATAGATATAAAGAACTTAATATAAGTATAACACATTAAAATATATTAGTTTTATAACTTTTAAAATAATTTAAAATTTTAGCAGTATATAAAAGATCTCTACCTTAAGATTGTTAAAGATGGTTTTTATTTTATTCTTCTAAATCAAATACAATTTAATTAAAAATTTCTATTTAGCTCTTACAATCAAAATTTTTCGAGTATAATTTTCTTTTTGGGACATAATAACTATGTATCATCTTCCCTTAAATATCTATGTATCTCGTAACAAAAAGGTCATAAAAGTCTAGATAAGACATAAAATTAACTATGATATATTGTAAAATATTCACTCAACCATAATTAAGTTTAAAATTAAAGTATTTAAATCCATCCAAGGAGCACTTAACTCAATCAATAAGGGGTTGTGCTAATTAAAGTATTTAAATCCATACTAGGAGCACACCGCGAGAGAGACAAAAATGATACAAGCATTGAAGAAAACATTCTTAATTTGGTGTTAATTACAACCGTAAAACACATATCATACGCTTAATTGAACAATACTAATAAAGAGAAAGTGGTGGTGCTAAAACTACCTTGGTGAGCCTATCAACCGATGTGCGGCTTAACAATGAGTAGTGTATCCCTTGAGCACAAAATTAAATATCGTATGAACTGAGTATTGTAAATTAAAGCCCACAATAAGTTATGTACTTGAACAAAACTACGCATAATTTACAATCACCAAACATATACAGGATTTTCCATAACAATTTCCCCTGTGGTAGAGCATGATTTTATTTAGGGTGAAGGTCCAATTTTACCAACAAACTATTAGAGAAAGAGCATCTAGCACAATTATTTATTTAGGGTATCTTAAATACAAAAGAACAATTGAAACAGGCTAAAAAACACAATCCGTTAGTTTGCTGAAGTAACGAACGTTTAGCTTTCTGATGTGGCTGCAATGCAATGAACATGTGGCAACTTGTGTCAGAAAGCTTCAACTCGGCCTTTTTTTTTTTTCACCTTTAGCTTCGACGAAGAGAGCTGAGAAGAAGAAAGAAGGGCGACACATGTTCGATTCTCCGGACAACAATCCAACATTGATTCTCCTTCCGATCTTGACTAGCTCGGCATATATTCCCCTCCTGATTCACGCATCGATCACTTCATCGGCTACATCTTCCTCACCAGATCCCCCACATGGCGATCCGAGTCAGGTTCGATTTCTCTCCCCCTTGTGAATCTTCGATCCAATTACTCTTTCCGGATCTTCCGTTGGTCATGCTCCGAGAGGGAACACATGTGCGATTCTCCGGCCAACGAGACGATCGATTAGAGGGACCCTGGGTATATTCACATGGGATTATGATGAATTTGAAGAAAGGAATGAGATATTATTATCAGGTATTGTGCATATATCGAACTGGGTCTTTAATCTTAAGATAATTGTTTTATACAACTGAGCAGTTCCCCTATTCACACAGCCAAGTTTTCCTGAAAAATAATTTGCGAGGTATAGAAAATAAGAAGAGCAATTCAAATACAGAGGAACTATCTAAATTGAGAAAAACCAAGCATTGAAAGACTTACAGACCCAGAAGAATCAAATAAACTCTGGTAACCAACGCAACTCATCGCAAGCTTGGGAGAGAGAATGAAGGAAAAATAAGAAACTTTCTCAAAAGAGAGACGGGCGCGAGAGATGAGTAGGACAAATGGAGTTAAATTCAAATTTGTTAATCGTCGAATAATTAATTTAGAAAAGGAAATGGAATTCATAGCAAAGACCAACCGAGGGAGCAAATGTACGAACATTTGGACCAAGGCACCGCTTATGGCCTACTCGGATTAAACCCAAAATGGAAACAAAATTCTGAAACAGATTAACTCACAGCAATGTGGAAAATTCAACGAAAGAGATTTCTCAGAGTTTCAAAGAAAGGTACCACCTACCTTCATTTGGCACCAGAATCTGTAATAAACGGCGATGACATCCATGGACGAAATTCCGAAGCTACACATCACAGCTGTGACGAGATAAGTGAACCTCTCTGATTTCTTCCTGGCCGATTTCTCTGCCATGTGAACTGATACGGCTTCAGAATCGACTCGATTGTTCGGGTATTTCTCTTCGTTGGCTTCGATTTGGATGCTCTGTTTGGGATCCTCCATGGTAGACGGTGAAGGAGGGCAATCGAGGGCTTTTGGCTAGCGGCACGACGAGGAAAATATCTCAAGGAAGTGAAGAGAAGAGATGGAGGGACGAGGAAAACCTCTCTTCCCTCTTGATGGCCAGATCAGCATCTCCTCAGAAAGCTAAACGTCCGTTACTTTAGCAAACTAACGGATTGTGTTTTTTAGCCTATTTCAATTGTTCTTTTGTATTTAAGATACCCTAAATAAATAATTGTGCCATATGCTCTTTCTCTAATAGTTTGTTGGTAAAATTGGACCTTCACCCTTTTATTTATATATAGCATTCTTGAGATTTGAAGTATATACGGCCTTCACTGAATGAATTTGTACCCAAAATTGATTTGAAAAATCAAAATTAATCATCTATACATTGCAATAATATTTATATCTTGCTCCTCTAAATACTTAATATACTTTCATTATTAACCAAATTATAACCTAAATAAACAATAATGTTAAATTATAACCTATTTATTAATGAGTAATAAATATGACTAATTTTTCCAGTTTTTTATCTATCCTAATTTCTCATAATAAATAATGTGGTGAAAAAAAAACAAAGAAAGAAAGGGAGCTTACCTAGGGACGGCCGAACGAAAAAGGAGGAAGAAGAAGAAGGTGCGGAAATGGACGGTGGTTGCGAGGAGGAGGTGAGTGCGGACGTCCGACGCAAGGCGAACGGTCGGAGGAGCGACCCAAACTAGATGGACGACGGCGACACCGAGGGGATCTGATTGAAGATGAGAGAGACCGGAAGGGGAGGGTAGCCGGACGGCGGAGAAGAGCACCGGTGACTGGAGAACGGCGAGTGTGGAGCGGATAAAACGAGTTGGGGGTGGGGCGTGGGAGGAGCCGGGGGCGGGGGGGGACGAGCATGGGGGCGGAGAGGAGCCGAGGGAGAGGAGGACAAAGCAGGGGGCGAGCCGAGGGCCTGGCCGGGAGGGCCGAGGGGGGGAGGAGCGAGGGGGTGGGGCCGAACGAGCCGCGGGGGTACGAGTTGAGGGTCATGTCTCACTAATGAGATATTAAGGGATTTTGCGATTTAAAAAGCGTAAAACCGGCGGCCTTTTTTGGTAGCGATTAGTGACGGAAAAACGTCCGTCGCTATATTTTGCGACAGACAATATAAAGCGGGAGCTTTTTGGCCGTTAGTTAGAGACGGACAGGATGTCTGTCGCTGAAAGTCATGACGGACACACTATTCGTCGCAAAAACTCGTTTACTGGCGGCCTTTTTGGCCGCCGTTAGTGACGAAGAGGATGTCTGTTAGAATTATTGCGACGAATATCCTATCCGTCGCAAGACACAAAACCGGGCGCCTTTTTTTGGCCGCTGTAGTGACGTCCGTCGCTAATTTTTGCGAAGGAAACGTTTTCCGTCACTAATTTGCGACGGATTCATGTCGTCGTCATAATTTTCCTAGTTTTGGAGTATTCCGTCGCAAAATTACGTGAATTTGCGACGGATCACTATTTCCTTTTTTTCTAGTAGTGATTCCTTTTTACCCTTGTTTTTTGTCATAAACATATAGATATATATGTTTCCAAATGTTACATATATATATATATATATATATATATGAGGAAATAAAGACTGGGTGAATTATTAACTCATGTTAGTGGATATATAAACATTTAAGAAAAGCATTTGGGGTGGGTGGGGTTTTTACCTATGAATCCTGTTTATTCTAAATATATAGAAATTTGGAACATATGTGTGTTGATTTTTGGAACATCCTTGGTGAAAACTCTTTAAATAATATATTTGCAATCAACATACAAGGATATATTTTAGGGGGAAAATTATAAATGTATGAGATAGTAAATTGAGATACTATACGTACATCTGCCTTCTTCAGTTTTCTGGGGCCTTCGTTGAAAAGAGCTGACTTTCGTTCACATTATAAAATTATATCATCATCATGTCATCATGATTTTATATTAATTATTTTACCAAGGATATTATATAATGTCTTATTATATATGAAATTATTCTTTTTTTTTTTTTTTTTTTTTTCACATCACACACGCAGTACTCTTAAAAAATTTTCTCGGTGTATGTTTGCCACATTAGATCTATCATTAATTCGATAGAAATACTAATATAATAATGTTCATTATATCGGTTCAATTATAGTAGTATCGATTAAAAATGAAATAACATAGTTTTTAAATTTAACTTTACATATAAAAATGGATTTTATTATTATTATTATTATTAATTCTTCACCAGCATTTTTTTCAGTTCAGTTAGGGGTTAAGAATCATCCATTAAATACAATATAATCGAACAAGTACATACATACACGTTGAATTAAAAAGCTTGTGAACTCAATGATTAAAACATTTTGGGTTGTTAAGCTCATTTATATTGTTTCTTTCAAAATGTAATGGATAAATGAAAGCTGATTATATATATATATGGAGATTTCCACAGCATACTTTTACCATATAATCATTTTTAAAACTATCCGTATTATACGTACGTACGTTTCTTAAGCTAGCATTATATTCCGGTTTTGCCATTTTTGCTAACTTATCATTCTGGCCGTTGCTTCACTCTTCTTACTCAAACCCATTAAATGACTACAACAAAGGTCAACTCTTGACCCCATGATTCCTTCAAATTTCAGTTTCCAATCCTAAATATATAACATAGTTTATATTACAAATTATATTATAAAATATATTATATATTTAGGACCATAAGTAGTATCTTAACAACAACAACTGAAGCTCAAATACAATAATAGAACAATTTTTTTGTTTTGGGTGAAACTTTGAGTATCCTTTGTTGTCGACTAATAGAGAGTAGCGAGTCTCCCCTAGGATACGCATGCAGAACAAAGGGCAGACTCTTCCCAACTAGATTTACTCCGGCCATACGTAAGAATTTAGAATTGAACTCCAACCACTTGTTTAATTAAAAAGTAATACCCCTTGTCCCTTATGCTAACTTAAATTTAGCCTTAGTATAAGGGTAATAGTTTAGATATATATATGTATATGTGTATAATTAACCTTATTTGACAATTATTTTTGAACAAGAGAAGTATTGTTAGGAAAAATTGCTGAAAATCCCCTATAAAAAAATCTATTTCTCTAATATACGTACATGAAATTCGTTTCGAGATCTAAATGCAATATGTTTTCATTGGCAGGTGCGCACTCTTCTTTAGATATGAGCAACTTATCTTTAATTATATGCAAAACACAAGACATTTATGTATAATTGAAGAAATGTTGTACACAAATGAAGAAGGATTGTATTTGTTGAAGATGAGTTGCACTTGCACAAGAACATGGTGCTTTGGTATTTTCACATTACAAGTAACTTCAGTTTAAGAAATCTAATGGTGATAGTATTTTTGCACCTATTTGGAGAGTTTATGGGTATTTTTGCACCTCCAAAAAGCATTTGGCATTGGATGCCCTTTGAATAAAAGTCCATGTGCATTTTTGCACTTTTACCATTATTCTTATTCTTATTCTTATTCTCATTCTTATTCTTCTTATTCTGATTCTGATTCTGATTCTGATTCTGATTCTTATTCTGATTCTTAATTTTTTTTATATCACCCTGGCACTCTTTTCACATTGGGTCAACACAATTTTTAATTTCTAAAACGTGAATCCAAGTCCTCAAGTCAGATTCAATGGTTGGTTGATATGATCTTACAGACACAACAAACTCGCCTGTATTTCTAAGGAGTTTAAAACCAATCCAAACTTGTTACACTCAACCAAACCGATCATGAATGAATCGGTCAAATACATAAGGTTTGGTTTGGTTTGGTTTGTTTTAAACTCCTCAGACTTTTGTTTGGATTTTGACTTTCATTGTGGATCACTTGTGTGTCTGTAGATATTACTCCCTCATGTCCTATATTTTCGAATGGAGGTAGTACCATTTCTTCTTCTATGGTGTGTGTCATAATGTGATTTTTTTGTGATGATTTTGATACTCACTTCAGTTTTAAATGTAGGACAAAGTTTGTAGTGTAAAATTTTGTCTTATATTTAAGATTGAAGGTAATATATATTCTAAAAGAAATGGGACTCTTGTCTTTCCATTTTTTTTTAAAGAGTGTACATTCACCGTATTCAAGTGTCAGTGATATATGCGTTAAATATATTGGAAATATTTTTTTCCAGGTTATATGTTTTTATTTTTGAAAACAAATTATACATAAATTACATACTTCGGTACGTGTATTTCATATATGGTAAATGTTTCAAGGAGCTATTATTATGAAAGCTTTAAACAAAAAAATACGTCCAACAAATAAAAAATGAATATAGAGGTATGTTTTTAAGAAGATTTTTGGACCACTGAATGGTTTTTATTTTAATATTATATGAGTATGGGAAGAGTACTATTTATGAAATAAAAAGTTTAAAGAGGGTTGAAAATAAATGGGAGCGGAGAGAGTAAATGGAAGGCAGCAAGTGGTGGAGGGTAATAGGAAGGGACATGTGAAGGAAGAAAGACTATGATCTTCATATCTTCATCTTCATCTTCATGTCAACACCGTCACTGTATAAATGTATTAATTTAAAAGCAGAGTACTTGAGCAAAAAAAAAAAAAAAAAAAATAAAGCAGAGTGAAAAGAGGTCACTCAATGCTATTTTGTTTTCCGCATTCACTCCTTTGACTTTCCTTCTCTCACATACATAAATACATACGTTCACACACACATGTGTGTGTGTGTCTCCTTTACAAATTACTGCTTCTACAGTTCTACTACTAAGTTCTAATTTCTACTCAACTCATATGACACGGCTTATATAGTATGCGTGAGTCTAGAGAGAGATGTTTCACCAAAAAGTACTGTAAATAATTATAGAACAAGAGTTTTGCATGTTTAGGAAACCCACAAAATTTTTGAGTACTTTTTCATAAATCGGGACAAAACTTAGCTCCTCTCGTGCACTTATCTCATAAATCGTAAAAACACTTTTAAAAAGCACGCACAATATTAAAGTCCAATTTTGTCTCAAAAGTTGTCACGTAGGAGAAATGTTATTCCAAAAGTTTTTTTAAGAGTAATGTCGTCAAGAAAGTTTTCAAATCATAACAATTTCACCCCAACTATAGGTGGGTTAAATTTGACTGTTAATTGATAAAATATTTTGAGTTGATAGGTCCACGTGTCATTCATGTTTTTGTTTTGTTTTGAATTAAGGTGCAATTTTACTAAAAGAGCTTTCACTCAGGAGCAATGTTTTGAATTAATCACCATTTTGTTTTATACAATAAAAGAAAAAGTTAGTTATAAAAAGTGAAAGTAATAACCAGCCCTCTAGAATTAGCAAAGGGAGGTGGTTAATTAACTTATCAACCTTTGTCTTAAATTGAAATAGGAGCATAGAAAAGCAGTAACTACGTTTTAAATCTTCTCCTAATAAATTATAAGGGGCAATATTTAAACAAAGTTCACCTATCAATTTTATTATATTATGAAATAAGAATTTCTTGACGACCCACTATGTTTGAGATAGGAGGAATTATTATTCTTGAGGTTTAATTATATTGATTTTTTCCAATTAAGAAAATTAATTACAACTTATTAAGAACTAGTGAATTTAAATTTTCCCAGAGATTAATAATCCCTCTGGTTCTTTTTATAAGAAATAATCTCTCTCATAAGAGTAACCCTAAATATATATACTCCCTCCAGTTTACACTATAAGTCATTTTTAGAAGAATGACTTGGTTCACAAAAAGAGTGTTCATGAAGTCTAGAAGCCCGATGCGCCCGCCTAAGTCTAACCAAAAATTGCCCTACCCGACCAAAACAAAGACAACCCCAAAAATTAGGCACAATCGTGCTGGGCATTTTGCGGGAAGGGCTGGGCATCAGGTAGGGTATGCTGCCCTACCCGGCAAGTGTATGTATATATATATATATATTATTACATTTGATATAAATAATTTTTTTATAACTTATATTATAATATTTATTGAGTATTGACCATTAGTGATGCATGGTAGTGCTTCAAAGTATTCTCATCAAAACCGAAGTTGAAATAATCTGTGATGTCAACTCTAAGGTCCTCCATGGCTTCTCCTCTAATGTATCAATGTTTACATCAAATATACCCCTATTATGGGGGAAAAAGGATGGAGGAAGTTAAGATATTTGAGTGCCAGATAGAACAAGGCATAAATTTTGTTTTATTATTGTAAGACTTAGAAATCATGTTTTATAACCATATTACTAACCATTATGTGAAATTATGAGTTTTTCTGTAATGGATTAAGAAACTAAATTAAGTCATAAATGAAGTTTTTAGAATAATTCTCTCCTCTTATGTTATTTATCATTCTTGATTGTCCAAAATGTTGTATTTGTCTTCCTATTATTTAAGACATATGATAGTATTTTTAATTTCAATACTCAAGTTGTAAGCTTATTTTAGAATATTACCAAAGTATAGAATTATGGATTATATTTAAAATTTGTAATATTATGTATAAGTATGATTGAAGTTGTTTTAATTTTTTTTCACATAGCATATGACAGGGTAATACCATTTGAGCAGGGAAGCCTGCCCCGCCTAGCCCGAAAATGTTATAGCTTCTATTAGGCAGGGTTGGGCCGGGCATTGATATGCATTTTATTACCTAATAACCCTTCAAGAAGGGCATTAGGCTCTCCGGCCTAAAACACAATATAAGTCATCTCGAGAGTAACCAATATTTATCAATTTTATTTATGTAATTAATGTTTAAATGTAACTTTTTGTATGTTCTCTCTTATTTTAAACCTAATTAAAGTTTTTTTTTTTTTAAAAAAAAAAAAAAGCAATTTTAGACATATTTAATAAGTTAACTATTATTTCTTGGTTATGATGAATTAGTTAAATTGTCTTATATTATGTATCAGAGGAAGTATATTGAAGAAATCATTTTTATTTGAAATTTTGAACATGTTTCCTTTTTTACCCCCATTATATCTGTCACTTATTATCTCCCTGTAATAAATTTTCATTTGTTATCTTTTGGGGAGAGGGGTATCTCCACTAACCCTTCTTTTCAATTCCTCTCCATTAAATGTCTCAACCATTGAATTATGTTTTAACGGGTGAGATTTAATGTTAAACACTTTCTCTATAAATGAGAGTATAATTGAAAAAAATTACATATAGTAACATATTTATTATTTGTAACTAACATTTTAAACTGCATGATTTTGATGGTTACTTCCTATAAAAGCGGCTCTCTGAGACTATTCTCCTATAACAATAATTAATATATATATATATATATAAATATATAATATATATCCCCTCTCTCTTAATCTAGTGTGGTTAACTTTATGAAGATAACTCTCCTATCCAGCTACCCCTTTCAATGTATATCCATTCCTTTTTACACTTCTTTTTTGTCATAAACATATAGATATGTTTCCAAATGTTTTATATATATATATGAGGAAATGAAGAATGGGTTAATTAACTCATGTTAGTGGATATATAAACATTTAAGAAAAGCATTTGGGGGAATCCTGTGTATTCTAAATATATAGAATTTTGGAATATATGTGTGTTGATTTCTTAAAATATTAGTAACATCTTTAATCATATCTATTTGGAACATCCTTGGTGAAAACTCTTTAAATAATATATTTGCAATCAACAAGGATATATTTTAGGGGAAATATTATAAATGTATGAGATAGTAAATTGAGATACTATATATACCTACCTCTGCCTTCTTTCGTTGAAAACAGCTGACTTTCGTTCACATTACAAAATTATATCATCATCATTTTATATTAATTATTTTACCAAGGATATTATATAATGTCTTATTATATATGAATTACTGCTTTTTTTTTTTTAATTATTATTACATCACACACGCAGTACTCCCAAAAAAATTTCTCGGTCTATGTGTTTGCCAAATTAGATCTATCATTAATTCGATGGAGATACTAATATAATGTTCATTGGTTCAATTATAGTAGTATCGATTAAAAATGAAATAACATAGTTTTTAAATTTAACTTTACATATAAAAATGGAAAATAAGTTTTTTTTTATTAATTCTTCACCAGCATTTTTTTTCCAGTTCAGTTAGGGGTTAAGAATCATCCATTAAATACAATATAATTGAACACGCACATACACGTTGAATTAAAAAACTTGTGAACTCAATGATTAAAGATTTTGGCTTGTTTTTAAGCTCATTTACATTGTTTCTTTCAAAGTGTAATGGATAAATTAAAGCTGGTTATATATATATATATATATGGAGATTTCCACAGCATACTTTTACCATATAATCATTTTTAAAATCCGTATTATACGTAGGTACGTTTCTTAAGCTAGCATTATATTCCAGTTTCCCCATTTTTGCTAACTTATCATTCTGGCCGTTGCTTCACTCTTCTTACTCAAACCCATTAAATGACTACAACAAAGGTCAACTCTTGGACCCCATGATTCCTTCAAATTTCAGTTTGATTTCAAAATAATTAATACTCATCCAGTCCTAAAATATATAACATAGTTTGTAGTATAAATTATACTATAAAATGTGTTATATATTTATGACCGGAAGTAGTATCTTAATACAACTGAAGCTCAAATACAATAATATAACCTTTTTTTTTTTTTTTTTGGGGGTGAAACTTTGAGTATCCTTTGTTGTCGACTAATAGAGAGTAGTGAATCTCTCCTAGGATACGCATGCAGCACAAAGGGCAGACTCTTCCCAACTAGATTTACTCCATAAGTAAGAATTTAGAATCAAACTCCAACCACTTGTTTAATTAAAAAGTAATAGCCCTTGTCACTTATGCTAACTTAAATTTAGCCTTAGTATAAGGGTACTAGTTTAGACATATATATGTATATGTGCATAATTAACCTTATTTGACAATTATTTTGAACAAGAGAAATATTATTAGGAAAAATTGCTGAAAATCCCCTATTAAATTAAAAAATGTATTTCTCTAATATACGTACATGAAATTCGTTTCAAGATCCAAATGCAATATGTTTTCATTGGCAGGTGCGCACTCTTCTTTAGATATGAGTAACTTATCTTTAAACAAAAGACATTTATGTATAATTGAACAAATGTTGTACACAAATGAAGAAGGATTGTATTTGTTGAAGATGAGTTGCACTTGCTGGTACTTTGGGCAATAAATCTCGTGCTGGTGGGCGTTTTAAAGCAATTTCCCCTATTATTACCAATTTTCTCTAATATATGTACTATATATATTGAAAAAGTTAGCATAATGACATTAAGAATTTTTAGAAATATGCAATATAATATACAACCATTTGAAATCTGCTCCATGATTTTGAACAAGAAATTCAATACTGGTGCCTTATATTTTTGAATAATGGGGGAGTCATGGATATACGCACACAAAAATGAAAAATGTGTGTAAAGACTAATTAGGAAAAGAAAACAGTTGAGTTCACCTAAGTGAGTGCTATAAATTGTGAGTGGGGTGGGTCACCAAACGCCAGATATAGGAAGGAAGCTTCATGTGGGAAATGGAATTTGACGTCCAAAACCCAAAATTTTGGTTAACAAGGAAATTCGATTTATGGTACTAAAAAAGATTATCGTGTTTGGGTGACACCCCATTAACCCTACCCTTTTCCCTTCTCTGATCTGTGTTTCTTCAATTCTCTCTCTCTCTCTGCCTCTCCCCTAGCTCTCTCCCATGTTCTTCAACCAATCTCATTTATTTCGATCTCTTCCTTCATTATTATCAGATCATCAGTTGTTGCATGCCTCTCTCTATCTCTGTGTGTGTTTAGAGAGAGAAAGAGAGAGAATAATTAAGTGATCAATAACCCGAACCTACTTCTGTTTCTTTCGTCGTCTCTCTAGGGTTTCTCTTCTTTACTCTTAAAAGCTTCAACAACCCAGCACAGCCTTCCTTAGTATGAGAGAGAATTTGTGGGGGCATGCATCGCCGTGCACCAGTCTGTCCTTATTAATGCCTTCTCTCCCTTATCACCTATTTAACTCTCTCCTCCATTACACTCTCCACCTGTACTCTTCTTCTTCTTCTTCTTCTCTTCTCTGTTTTCTCAGTTTGCTGCTTCTGCATTATTATTTCGCCAAGAACATAGTTTTGCACCGGAATGACTACTTTCTCCCCACAGGCTTTCACTATTCATTGTAAAGGTACGGTTTTGATCTCCTTCTCCACCTCCTAACCCTTCATTGATAGTTTTTGCTCTCCGGGAAAGAAACAAAACTTTCCTACAACGAGCAGAGATTTTTCCCGGAAGTTAGATTGTCAGCTTGGCTTACGTACTCCGCCAATAGAAATGGATACTTGTACGGCCCTTCTTATTTTGACGGCTATTACGTTTTACCTTCTCTGGTTCACATTCATCTCACGGTCACTACGAGGTCCACGTGTGTGGCCCTTATTGGGTAGCTTGCCGGGGCTGATTGAGAACATCGACCGCATGCATGAGTGGATCTGTGACAACCTTCGCGCGTGTAACGGCACGTACCAGACCTGCATCTGTGCAATTCCTTTTCTTGCCCGGAAGCAAGGTCTCGTGACTGTCACGTGTGACCCGAGGAATCTGGAGCACATCTTGAAGGCCCGGTTTGATAATTACCCCAAGGGTCCGACATGGCACGCCGTCTTTCACGATCTGCTCGGCGATGGCATCTTTAACTCTGACGGTGACACGTGGCTGTTCCAGCGTAAGACCGCCGCCCTGGAATTCACCACCCGGACGCTGCGCCAGGCCATGGCTCGATGGGTGACTCGAGCCATCAAGGATCGGCTCTGTGTGATTCTCGACTCGGCTCAGAAAGAGTCCAAGTCCGTGGATCTGCAAGATTTGATGCTGCGGCTCACTTTCGATAATATCTGCGGCTTGGCCTTCGGGAAAGATCCTCAAACCTGTGCGCCGGGCTTACCTGAGAATGGCTTCGCTACGGCTTTTGACAGAGCCACTGAGGCGTCGCTCCAACGGTTTATACTACCGGAGATATTGTGGAAAATCAAAAAGTGGCTTCGGCTTGGGATGGAGGTGAGCTTGAGCCGAAGCATAACCCACGTGGAGAAGTATTTATCCAGTGTGATCGACAAGCGTAAGCTGGAGCTGCTTAGTCAGCAAATAGATGGGAATCCACATGATGACTTGCTCTCGAGGTTCATGAGGAGAAAGGAATCCTACTCGGACAAATTCCTTCGCCACGTGGCCCTGAATTTCATCCTAGCTGGACGTGACACGTCATCAGTTGCCATGTGCTGGTTTTTCTGGCTGGTCATGCAAAACCCGAGAGTTGAGGAAAAACTACTGCGTGAAATATGCACGGTCCTGATGGAGACACGTGGCGACGATGTGGAAAATTTTTTGGATGAGCCGTTGGGCTTTGAAGAAGTTGACCGGTTGGTGTACCTGAAAGCAGCCTTATCTGAGACACTCCGCCTCTACCCTTCGGTGCCGGAGGACTCAAAGCACGTGGTGGCCGATGACGTGCTCCCCGACGGCACGTTTGTTCCGGCGGGATCGTCGGTGACGTATTCCATATACTCGGCTGGAAGAATGAGAACCACCTGGGGCGAGGATTGCCTGGAATTTCGCCCTGAGAGATGGTTGTCGGAGGATGAAACGAAGTTCAAGACGCACGATTCTTTCAGGTTTGTTGCGTTCAATGCTGGTCCGAGGATATGCTTAGGTAAGGACTTGGCATACCTACAGATGAAGTCCGTCGCAGCGGCGGTGCTCCTCCGCCACCGGCTCTCATTGGTGCCGCACCATCGGGTGGAGCAGAAAATGTCCCTCACATTGTTTATGAAAAACGGGCTCAAGGTCAATGTGGAACGTAGGGATTTAAGTGGAATTCTGGAGAGTATACGAAAGGAAAACAAGGTAGAGCCAGAGGGTCATGGAAAGAGTCTCATGCTATGAGATGCGACATGACTTTGGGGGCGGGTGGTTCTAGTATATAGGAGCAAACAGAATAGAATTCGATATTTTTTTTAAAAAAGGGTATATTCATGATACCTTATGAATTCTTAATTTATATATATTATAATTGCGGGACGATTTCTTTTTGTGGGAGGGTCCTGCTAGGATTTATGAATGTTCTTATTCAATCTATATATATTTTCCTTGTACCAACCTTGAAAATATTCACATCATTGTTTCTTTCTAGTTTATTTGATTGTTTCAAGACAGTTTGCTGCTTACTAATATTTGTTTGGAGGGTTTGTTCAAGTGTTGACTTCAGAGGAAGTTTGTTGACATTGATGTGGAAATAATAATGTATTACCTATGATCAAATTTCGATGGTGAAAGTTAACTTCTGTTTTCTGGATGAAATATCTTTCTGAATTCTGATGTTATGTTTACCGTGTCTTTTAAATGTTTTGCGTGGTAAACTTTAAGAAAAATTGCAGAACTGATCTGCACAAATCATCTGTGATTCATCCATGGAAATGCTACATTAATTCAGTGAATATGATTTCTTGCTTTATGGTATGGCAATACCCTTCACATTCTGAACTCTTTTGTTAGTGAGTCTAGCACCTACTGCACACACACATACACTAAGAGCAAAGCCAGTCTCAGTTTCTGAGGTCAACTCATGAGATTAGATGTGAAAAGTGTCTGCAAGAAAATTCTGGGACTGACCACGATGCATGGGAATGTGAGTGAGGTCCGGAGACAAGGCATTTTCAAAAGGTGCCGAGTTAATCCGGGATTTCTGCAGAAACTAAAGGTATTTTCGCTATTTAGCAGAGGTTTTTCTTCTCTTCCCCTCACAAGGTTTCAGTTTTCCTTGACTGAAAAGGTTACACTTTGTCTCTTTGACATAGCAATTTTGGTTAGTCCGGAACTTTCTCCCCGGTTGAAAGGAAATTGCAGACCAATGTGCCAATTAGATGCAATGCCAGGCAACCTTAAAGACATCTTCCCAATCTGTAGCAATGTCAAATATCAGTCTTGCCGAGTAGTGTGCCTTACATTATGACATGTTTACATGTCTCTTTATGATTAGCTCGGTCAATTCAAAATCTTAGCTTTAAACCTCTGAAGGAATATACTTTATTTTGAGAACGGACAATTTGTAGATTTATAAAATACAGAAATCAATATCAGGAAACTGTTTGGAGCCGTAGCTGAAACAGTAACAGATGGTCAATGAAAGAGACTTCCATGTTTAATTTATAGGTAATTTTACACTCTTTAACTTTACTGGTCTTGGTGGTGAAGATCAAATTAGAGTGTCTGTTAAAGACAACTCAAACGACGTGAGTATTTCATCTTCAGCTTTACCATGGTGAACTGGTCTCGTTTGCTGATATCTTATTTTCTTTTATCAGCTTCGAGCACTTTTAAGCCCCCTTCCATTTGCAATAAAAATTTGCAATCTTGTGAATGTTTACATCTTTTGGAATTCATATGTACCTATGAATGAAAATGAAAAAGGTATTTAACACAGGACGAGAAGTTATTCTTTATTTTATTCTTTCTGTAATCTAAGATTTAATTATGAATAGGTGGTAAAGGCATTTGAGACTAAGGAGATCTTATCCTCTCTTAAGACCATAGTAGGATCAAGATTCTAGGAACTCTTATTCACGTATAATTAGAGTTTCCAATCTAGGTAAAATAGCTGCTTCTTAGAAATTTGACTTGAGATTGATTTGAGAACTTTATTTTTCTTTTGTTCTTCTTCAGGTCCTTCATCAGTATGATACTATCCGATACTGAACTACATATTTGACAGCTCATTCATCCTAAATCCCTATAGGTACATGATTAAAATAAAAGAACAGCAATAGCTTACTGCACAGTGTGGTCCAATGACTGGGGAATTAAATAGACCTGATAGGAGAATGCATCAGATTCCTGTCTAGAAAGCAATAGATCATGGTTTCAACGAGGTGAATATATAAACATGTTTTATAGGAATGAAGTTATGATTAGTATGAGAGTTATTTACCGGATACGGTCAATCAAAATATAAGAAATCATAACTTGGGAAAATATTATATATTAACACAGCAGAAACCTGACATCATGTCATGCTTTGTACTCTGCAAAAGTAGGTGTTCTGTTATGGTTCATAAGTGCAAGAAAGAAAGCGGGTCCTAGAAATACAATTGATTGCA
This sequence comes from Acacia acuminata, assembly GCA_019022655.1. NCBI lineage: Eukaryota > Viridiplantae > Streptophyta > Magnoliopsida > Fabales > Fabaceae > Acacia > Acacia acuminata. The sequence goes on from JAFJYI010000030.1 coordinate 235,596, forward strand.
TGATATGCCGAAGAAGGCAAGGTAAGAAGCAGAATTATAACAAAGATAAGAGATCTTTAAAGGTTCAATCGGTGAAAGATAAGTAGATCAAGCCAATCATGAAAAAGGACATGTGAACATGTCAGTCAGAGTTATTGATGATAGATACCTTTAACTTACTTCCATGTGTCAAAATTAGATTTAGACGGCTTACCTATCTTTTGTAGATGCCACTGTATGTGAAATGTTTTATTTGAGAAGAATATTTCTTCATCATGGCAAACATGCAGAGAGAATTTGGCCTAGGAATAATATATATGGTTCCACAGAACACAAGTGTCATTCCTTTTGTTTAATCAAGATGAGTTCCTCATAAAGTGTTGGAATTTGATTTTGTTGCTAACTCAATTGAAAGAGTATACTTTAGAGGATTGTTTGTGCTTCTTGACATCACTTTCTCTGATCTATTTTCTGGGAAACAAATTAATGATGCTTGACAAGTGGAATCAGTTCATTCAGCCTATGTAATAGAACTGGCAATTGATTACGCACAACAAAGAGAAAGCTGGATGAGTTATTACATGAACACAAATATTTGAGGCCAATGTATTTTGCGTATATAAGTGACACATGAGTGATAATAAAAGCTTGCATATAACAAGTCATTCAATATTGCAGACATTTAGAATTTGCTTCCTATCTTAGTTTGTTGATAGAAAAGGAAACAAATTCGGTCATTCAGGTTCGATGAGTGTTTCATTTTCAAGGAAGCCAGCTTGTAAATGCAGCTTAGGAAAATAAAAATAGCTCGTCAACCATTGGGATTGGAAAGATATCTCTAACTGTCACAGTATTTAAAGCTCTGTGATCTGTGCAAAAATGGCAGACAGGTATCATCTTTTTTCCCTTACAAATAAGAGTGTCATCTCTTCTGTGTTTTATTATATTTTAAGGTTAAAGACTATTTTTGCCCTTAAAGTACGCGCCCAGAAGAATTTTGCCTCTTAAGTTTTCGGCGGAGTAATGTTGTTCATAAAGTATCAAAACGGAGCAAAGTTGCTCCTCCGTGAACGTTAGGATTTCTAACGGAGGGGCAACTTTGCTCCGTTTTGATATTTTAGGGAACATTGCTCCGCTTTTGATACTTCGAGGCAACATTCGCTTCATCGAAAACTTAAGGGACAAAAATGCTCCTGAGCATATACTTGAGGGACAAAATTGATACTTAACCCTATATTTTAAACGTCTCTTTGTTTCGATGAAACGGTAGCTGCATTGGGAGAGTTTTCAAGCAACGCGCGACGGTCACTTAATGTTTATTCATCAGGACATTTATGATCCCAAGAGAATTTCTTGTCAAGTGTGTATCATTCGACAATAACGTCAGAAGATTATGAATCTCAAACATGCTTCTGTACGTGTTTTTACGCGCCTGTCATTCTCTTGTTTGGGGAACAAGCGCTTTTGCTGTTTAATTAAATATGAGAGCCATAAACATTAGAAAGCATTTGATTCGATATAAAAATAAATTAATTTTTTTAAAAAAGAGATTTTGTAGTCCAACTTCCGACCATGTAGTGAAAATGTAGATTTTACGTGAAAACGGAAGGAGAATGAAAAATCGTAAAACGTAAAATTGTAGCGTAGTAAAATCGTAAAAACTTAAAAGCGTTTGGAAAATTAGTAAAATCGATTTAATAAAAAAAAAAATTCGTAAAAATGTAGAATCACAGTGATATAAAACGAGTTTTTAAATCTATATCCCTGAATTTAGAAGATATGTCCATCTTTTAACAAGAGGGGGTAAACTAATGAGTGGAGAGCCAACTTTTGTCCTTATTTTTTTTAACTAAATCAATACTTCTCCGGCCTTTTTTATAAGAGCTCAAAATTTAAATTGACTTAGTATTTTTTTATAATCTTATAGGAGCTCTCTTGTTAGAATATTTGATAATTTTTTTTTCCTATTTTTGCCCCTAATTCAGTGTGTGTATAATATATATATGTTGCAATAATTGGTAATGATACTTATATTTACTCTCTCTGTCTCTTTCTTACTTGCTCCCCTTATAAATAAGGGCATACCACCATTGTCCTAATTATAAGTTTTTTAAGGAAAAAAATTTGATTCTTATTATTAGTCCACTCTCAGACTAATAAATGTGATTTTTACAATTTTACCCGTATTAATTGTAATAAACAGAAAAAAAATTTATTCATGACTCTTGGAACTATTCACATATAAGGGCAAAATTGGAAATTTAGCCTCTAATTAATGAGCTAAGTAACTTCTCTCGACATATGAGAGTTAATTAATTAAGGCATATAAATAGGACCAGAATGGTACTTGGGGAAAAAAAACTTCTTTCAAATATACTTATTATTTTTAACTAATTTTAATCACTTTCTTAAACCACATAATTTGGTTATTAGACTCTTATAAATGGGTTCACATTGAGTGCTTTTCTCTTAGGTGCTCCTCCCTCTAATTAGAGGGATTATACATTTTTTTTAAATTTTTTTTTATATATTCTATTTATTGAGATTAGATTATATGCTGCATCCTCAATTTTTTTTTGCACCTAGATTAATTAATTTTCAGGATATTGGGGTTACAGGAAAATTATTTCTTAATGCAAGACTGAAAATTAATTAATTTAAGATATTGAGTGTAAAAAAAATTTTAGGATCCAAAGCATATAATCTAATCTAAATAAATAGAATATATAAATTTTTTTTTTTTTTTTTTTTTTAAAAAAATGCCTCATCCCTCTAATTAGAGGGAAAAACACCTAAGAGAAAAGCATCCAATGTGATTTCCTTATAAATAGGATTGGAGGGAGTAACTCAGTTATTTCAAATGAAAATATATATCTATCTATCTGTGCATGCAGTCCCGTCTGATGAAGAAGTTACCCTGTATTGATTGTTGTAGACTTGGATGTGCAAGCATTGTGAAAGAAACCCCGGCCATAACTATTTTGGGCTTAGTGTATGAATGTATTTCCTTGAAACGTGCCTGAATTCTTGCCGCGTACTACTCCAACATTTAGATATAGCATTAACAGAAAATTAATTTTCAAATAATAGGTTATATATATCCCATTTGATGCTCATACAATATGTTGCCTGGAACTGGCTGTTATATAAGACAGTGTTAAACTGACACTATCACTCAATATTTTAGATCTGAGCATTACATTAGTTCAGTGAGGAATCAATCCTTACATTCATAATACTCATACAACAAAAACTACTTGGCTTATGTAAGCAATTGTCTCTAAGTAACCTATTTCCAAACTTGCTCCATTTTGATAAATACACATATCATTGATTAAAGTTGTCCATCTCTGTCATTCCTTGCCCTGATATTGTTCTGCATCTTGGACCAATGCTTGCAGACACAGATTTGTTTGTTGACACCAGCATTACTTTGGCCTCATCAGCATTGAAGCAACTTCAAAAGATGAGCAGTAACAAAATATAGATCCCAGAACTTGTTATCAAGTGATCGCTCCAATTCTTCGGCATTATTATCTCGTAGTTAATAGGATATATAAGGGTATATAAGATACAATTATTCTCTAAAAGCTGTCAACTATAATATAATAGAAGATAGAGTCCTACTGGGAGATTAATGGTTCATTTGTTGAGGGTCCTCTTGAATATGTGGGCAGGGCCTTCGGGGTTCCCCTTTTGTCCATAAAAGCTTGAGTTCACCCCTCTTCTTTCCCAATGACAAGAAGGTTCCTGCATTTATTATTACAGGATAAGATAAACAAATATAACTGAAACATCCGTGATTACATCAAATGCATTCCACAGGCACCAGAACTAACTCAATTATTCTCCCCTTAATAGGAGAACCTACAAATTACCCCCCCCCCCCCCCCCAAAAAAAAAAAAAAAAAAAAAAAAAAAAAAAAAAAAAAAAAAAAGACATCACCTAATTCTAAATTGTAATATGAAACTTCAATATGTAACACTCCAACAACTGCAAAAGTTGAATGCTGCATTTAAATTGAATAGATATTATGCAATAACTAGTATTTTCCACTCACCTGAACTGTCACATGTGGCTTTTAGACATTACTTTTAGCTTACATGCTAAATTCTATGCCCCCCTGGGGGAACCTTCTTTTGGGGATAATTTTGGGAGCTAAATGTTACATTTTAAGGTTCATAGACCAAAAATATAATTACTTAATCAGGCCATAATTCACAGTAGTTACATGTTGTTTCACTTGTTATTATTTTTTTCCGAAGCAGTATAATAAAATGGATCTCTCTCTGAATTTTTCCTACAGAGATATAACCAAAGATGTGATGCCAGGTTACAAAAAATATCCGCAACTCCACATGTCATGTTTCTATTGAAGAACCTTATGTAAGTACCTGAAAACGGCAGTCTTTTTTCTTTTTTAATTGCAGATGCATTGCTATGAAAGTGGGAAAATTACATACTAGCTTGACATACTGATAATGCTTACCAAGAGTGAATGGGACTATATAAAGCAAAGCTGGTTGTCCATGCCCATCCATCAAGTTTAAAGCTACGTATGTGATGAGGAGACCTGATGAACCGCATTCAAATAATGATGTCAAAGACCAAGCCAATGCTCACCTCTTGCTTGCATAAAGATTGTATAAAGAAAGAAGCACCAAATTTGTAGTGATTATTATGTTACATTAGCATCATAAAATTGCATCTCCTTTCATTCTTTCATTGCCATGTAACGACTATTTTTATGGAACACAGTCAAATTACGAGGTATTTTTATCACCAAGTAGCCTTACATATGAATAGTATCAAATAACTTGTAATAGGTCTAGACATTTCAAGGACATATGCTCTGATGAATCATTTTGCAGACGAAAATTTCCTGACATCAACCATATCATACCTAATCCATAAGCACTCATTGCCCACAAGAAGTATCCAGCCCGAAGGTTCTTCTTTGCCAGCCAATCGTACCTGAAAAGTTATGGGTGGGATAAAAAGGTTAACAGACCAAAGTAGATTTTCACATATTTTATCATCAGAATATTCTGAGAATCAAAAGACCAGGAAGACAGATCATAAAATGATGAATTGTAAGATCTGAATATAGCTTCCAATTAAACCTTAATGAAAATGCTACAAGGAGCCCAGGTAAGATTATGTCCCCGAAACCGATGACGCTGTAGCCACCCCAAGGATCAAACAAACGTGGTATCTTGAGAAGCATGGGGATGCCATCTTCTCCACTCTTATCACCCCGAGCTACCTGTACAGATTTAAAGGATTAAATTTTTCTTAATGCGCAATGTTAATGAGGCCAGATTCAAGCTTTGAAAAGGCTGATAGGGAGGTGAGAGCTTTATTCAACACACTCACCACTATCATCACACTCTCATGGAACCACCATTTAGAAACAAACACCCATAAGATGTCATATAGGAAGGCACAACTGAGAAGAACAGTTCCAACCTGATAATAGATAGAGCAAAAAGTTTATATTAGATGCCCTTGACAAAAATAAAAAATCATCAAAATAGCATGGCCATTTTCATAAATAATTAATTACCTTGAGATTTGGTATGCGAACAATCTGAAGAACAGTTATTATCAATGCAATACCCTGAAAAGAGACAGCAAAAAAGAGGAAATTATGTTATTAATTCACCTCAACATCCTAGAAGCATAAGAAGTTGGCACCCAGCAATTTAAAGAAAAGAACATGGAGATGAGAAAGGAATCAAGAAACATGAAAATGTAAGCCAACAGCAGCCATATTACAGTTTGTGCTCCAAACATGTTTCAGTAAAAAGTCAAGTGAACCAGAAAAGCTTAGCCTTCGGCCTGATTTCTAATGTAAAATGAAAACCAATCCATATTACAGGATACGAGCAGAACCTCCAACTGTGTTGCACCAAAACTTCACATGAATAAGAACAGCTTGGCCTTTGGTAACAAGCTTGTTTAACAATAAGATTTGGGTTTGTAACTTCTTCACAACAAACTTTCAGTTCGTCCCTAGTCCTCTCCAAATCTATTGACACCCCACATCATGGAGATGATACTTATGAGGGGGGAAAACACAAACTCCAGGATTTCAATTATTTACTTTACCAAACACAAAGAAAAATAAACAAACATGCACTGCTTACAAAGAGTGAGTATCATCATATCATTGCTTTGGTTATTAATGATAGAAGGATATCAAATTCTGTTTTAGTTTAAGAACATTCGAAGGTCTACAACACAAATGATCTTGTACAGAGTAATCTGTTACATGAAGCAACGGAAGTTGGAAGTAACAGTTCTTACAAGAATGTCTTGGCCAATCCAAGCAATAGAGCTGTGGCGATAAACTGCCCAAATCACAGCAAATACTATGCAGAAGGGAGTAATAGCAAGTGTCAAATATGAGACAGCACCCAGGAAGGGCACTTTAACAAATGTTTGCCCAGCAGGTTGGAACCATCTGAAACTACAACCATTTGATGTCAATTACATATTATAAGAAAGAAACCTAGTGGAATAAACATTTATTTTTCAAAGATTAATGAATAAATTCATCTCAAATATTCACAATGAACGTAAAATGATCCTTCTCAAGGAGAACATTACATCTAGTTTAAACCTTTCAAGAAAGAAGTACATGGAAAAACCTTGACAACTAGACCAAGTTATTTCCCTCCCAATTTACTAATTGTAGCATTTATACCCACAATCATGAAAATAAACAGTCCAACATTAATCTGAATTTTTAAGGGGGAAGAAAACTGAAGGTAGCCAACATAAATTTTGGAATTACTCTAGTCTTCTCTTTTAGAATCCTCAAGTATGATAACTATTAACAGCAAGATAAGATGTATAACTTCACAGCTCAACCACAGTTCTACTGCAAGAGCAAAATGTCTGGCTAATCAAACCCTCTAATTTGACTGGATGCATGGATTTATCTCTGCAAAATTGTACAAACAAAAACTGCAAAGGAAACAAGCATAAAGGATTTGTACCATGATAACAGAGCCACCAAACAAGTTTGCAATCCCTGAAAGACCATGAAGAAAACAAAGGTTTAGCTGTTTTAGCAACAACAAAATCATATGCAATCCCCTGACTCTAGTTTTAACAACAAATTTCACACAAAAGTTATTCATAGAACAATTTGTGAGTCAATGAATGAATGCGGGCATGCATAAACAAGACTTGAAACATCAAACAACCAATGGGAATCCCTAACTTGGTGAACTGGGAATTAAAAACTCAAGCATACGACTTCAAGCTAGAAGAAATAATGTCAGCAAGTTGAATAGAGGATTATCCCAAACAAAGTTCAGTATTTTTCCATCTGATACACGTTAAGGCTCAGAAGAAAATGATGGCAGATATTATAATCACATTTATAGAATAAGAATATAATACTTAAATTTAGGATTAGTGATTGTCATTTAAATATTTTAGATGATCCATAGCCAACCAATACAGTTAGACACCAAGGGCAATGACCGATGATTTTGCAGCTATCACGAAGAATATGAAAAGTGCAGTGCACTTGATCTAGGTTACTTATAATGGAGGTTAGGATAAAAGCTAAACAACTCACCTCTATCCCACCAATGCAAAATAGAACCACAAGAACTTCAACAAACCAGAATGACATCAGCTTGTAAAGAATAACCAAGAAACATGAAGCAAAGACAACAAACAAAATTGCTGCAGAAGTACTGATTTCAATATAGCCAGTGGAACCAGCATTCTCCACAATCTCATATTCTTCTGAGCCATCCTGCACTCATAAAAATTAACCATTTATTAGTGACTAGGTACGTAAAGTTTCATATATTAAAAAAAATACATTTATAAAGAACCAAACTTGCTCATGTCAAGTAAGAATAAAACTTTCTTGGAGGGAGCGTCCCCAACATATATGCAAAGGAACATAGGAGCTTTGTTCTTTGATGAGTTTACTTTTGTTCAATGTTTCTTCTTTGTGTCTTTACTAGAAAAACATCATATCCTCGTTTTTCACTTTGATAAAAGAAGAAAATTTATTGGAGTAGATTGGAAAGGATAACAACAGCAGGGGATAAGAGCATCAGATATATTCTTAAAATACACAAAAGAATATAAAAACCAAAAGGAAAAATAAAAGGTCGTGTCAGCAGTCATCACCAATTTCTCTGCATGTCCCCTAAAGAAACCCCACTAAATACCTTAACTGCCTCCAGTTTTTTGCATGCTTCCCTTCTAATATCACTTCTTATTTCTTTTATAATGAATAAAGTAGGCATGGGGAAAAACTGGGCAACCTTTAATAGCTTCTCCAGCTCAATTGCTGATTCTCTGGCATTCCATGCAGACCAAAAAGAAGCACAAAGAATGGTACCAACAGCCATAAGCCACAAAAACACTTCAGCAACATCGACCAAAGGACGCAGTGGAGAATACAACTGCACAGACACTTAGGAGCAGGAATTGAACGTGCAGCAGCATAAAGGATGCCAATAAATACAAAAGTCCAGATCAGTAATAGAAAAATGTTTCAAAATTAAAATCTTGAGTGCTGACAAAAAGGTATAACCAATTACATAACAATATGCATCATATGTGCATAAATATATAAGTAAATCATACCTATGGAGTTGTTTTTTATATGATCTTCCATGTTGAAACCGGCATCTTGAGGAAGCATAACAGCAGGTATACTAATATCAACATCAGTTTCGTTCTGTTCACAAACCATCTTGAAAAGCTCTACCCAACAAAGAAATGCCATAATCTCTTCAATCAAACAGAATATAAAAAAGTAACACCGATTGCAAGAATATGAAAATAAAAATCAGTCATGGAAAAATGAAAATAAAGTGAAATAGAGGTCTGAAAATGTATTTAACATGCAAAACAGGCAAACACCTGTACGGTAATTTATAATGAAAATGGCTGAAGCTCCAGCATCGTCAGCTCTATTTGCCTTGTCCGTGAAACTACATTGTCCCCGGCGCACCAAAACGACCTCACCAGTGAGCTACCAAAATATCAAGGCAGTCCAAATTACAAATTTAAAATTAATAAATATAAGAAAAACTTCACAGCTTCTAATTTGGAAATCAATGCTTCACATGTAGGTGAAGCAAACCATATTTGGTAAGTTTAGAAACTTAAAATTATCATACCTTATTCTTAAGCTTGGTACAGCAATCAGGAGGATCAGCAATAACAACTCTAGTACGGTTGGCACGCTTTTCTTTTGATTCCAGTGTTGGGCCAAATCGTGCACCCACACCAACATATTCTTTGTTTTCTACACCATCAATAAAAGTAGGAACTTTGACCTAGAAAGAGAATTTGGTCAAGCCAATCAAAGATAACTCCTTCATACTTTTTCTTTTTTGGCAATGAGATTGAAGCAACAGATATCATAATAGTTTTCTAAACATCTGGGAGGGGAAAAAGGTACGATTAGTAATTTTGTATATACTACATCTAGTCTAGTCTTATATATAAGTCACAATAAACTATCTCACAAATATTAAGAAAAGCTGTTTTTCGTAGTTCAACTTCCTTAATCTGTCCCAAATTGCAATTATTTTCCAGAATTGTTCCTAGTAAATGGTTTACCTTCTAACATAAATTTAATCATCCTCAATCTCTTATCTGATCTCTCTCATTGATATAAGGGGTATCTATGGGAAGAATCATTTATGATCTGGACATTCTACCATATAACTTAAATTTTGGACCATGAGAACTCTCCATTAAGTGACTCATATTGGAAACCAAAGGGAGTATGGTTTTTCAGAGTTCAACCATGCATTTCCACACACCCCCACCAAAAAAAAATTGTAACCAATTTTGCTGACCTCCACAGCTAAGTAGAACATGGAAGAGAGCCAGTGAACAAAAAAGAGAATGGTACTACAAAGCAGGACAGGAGAGACACATGACAATATCTAAGTAGTATCCAGAAAACAAGGTCACCTGGATCAATCTCAATTACATAAAAAACAAGCTTGCGCGATTGTTTACAATACTTAGAAGAAACAAATGATAGCGAGATCAATGTTATCATGCAAAAGATGTTTGCTAAAGAAGACTGTTCCTGAATCACAATCTAGATCTCCAGAAAAACACTACAACTAGGCACACGAAGAAAGAACAATTCTGCTAAAAAATCTTACTCTTTTTCTCGGTTTTATTAGCAGCGTGAAAACTTCTTCTAGAAATTTATACCGTACCGAGTCTGATGCAACAAGCCGTTGAAAATTACAAGAGAATTTCATATTCCCCCCCCCCCCCCCCCCAAAAAAAAAAAAAAGCATCTTATTTGAGAATACACAAGAAAACCATTAAGGAACAGAAAAGGATAGCGTTTCCGAAACAGAAAGCTAGAACCAAAAACAGCACAAATCTCTCTCCAAAATTCAATTCGACCAAACCCCCCAATTTTCCCATAGAAGGGGAAAAAAATAAGAAGGGGTTGGATTTTCCCATTCTTTCTTAAAATCCTCTCCATGATCCTTCAGTTTCCATGAAGACAAGCAAGAAGTCCAGGATCATAAAGCACAAAGAATGACATTTTATAGCTACCAAGTAAAACTAGAAATGGAAGTTGAGTACCAGAACAAAGCTGTTCTCACAACCAGGCCTCCTCGGAGCAACCCGATCAGGATGGACGATATCCCCAGCCAGTCCCAAAGTCACAGAGAGCAAAAAGACAGAGCATACAGTATATAGTATAGTTGGAAGAGAAGCCATATCGGATTTCCTTTTTTTTTCTTTTTTTGGGAAGGAAATTGAAGAGAAACAAAAGGGGTTGCGGAGGAGAGTAAGAAAGACAGAAGGGGAATCTCTGTTTTTTGTGGGAGAAAGAAGCAGTGAGCAAAGACAAGAAGGAAATGGAAAGAAGTGCAGGCTGGAGAGAGAAAGCGAGAGAAAAACAAAGATTACGTTTTTCTTATTGTAAATTAATATTGATGTGATTTGTCGTTAGTCGAAAGGAAAGTGAGGGAGACACTGCACATTGCACTAATGAAATAGAATTTCTTGACCTTTTTAAGTGTCATCCACAGCCACAGGGTTATTTATTCCTCTCCACCCGCCATTTGAGGGATGAGTTCAGTTAATGCAGAAAGTGAGAAGTAATGAAGTATATAATGGAAATGACATTCCCGGACCATGGAAGAGAGTAAAATACATTCCAGGATCTGAGATATTAAAATACGCTCTGGAAATGGATTTTTTTTAACGATATAATGAAGGACTAAAGGTTTGTTAAGAAATGTATCCATGCCAAACTCTTGACGGAATCAATAGTTATATGACACAGATCTTCTTTCTACTTCTAAGATTTTATTTCCACCTACAAAACAAACTTGTTTTAGTGAGAGAGGATTTAACATTTAAAATGAAGTCCGGCGTTTGCGCTGGTGTGAATATGAAAGACGCTTTTAGAAGGAAATACTCATAATTAGTATATATCAAGTTCTGAAACCGGTTGGCCATCCGAACCTGAACCGGACTTGGGTTAAGGGGTTAGAGGTCGAGGCTGATCAAGCCAACTCGGGCTAGCTAGGTGAGGTATAAAAAATTGGAAAATAATTAATTTCTCATCACACCAACCTAAATTTGACATACTATATATTATTTCAATACTTTGGATCAGTGAGAAAATAATCATATACTCCAATACTGACATATTCAGATATTCTTTACAATTTTCTTTACAGCCTACATTTGACATCCACTAAGCAGAGTCAACCGAAAACAGAGAAACCACAAAATGGCGATCGAGGAGCAGAGAGCACCTAGAAGTTTGAGGAAGTTGAGTTTGACAGTGGGAAGAGTCGGAAATCACACATACGTTGTTTCAAATCTGATATAAATCAGATTGCATTCTTTAAAAAAAAATTGAGGGAGAAATATTTTTTTAAAAAAATGGTCCGACAAAGTGACCCATCGGGTTACCCGGGTTAACGGTCAAACCGGTTCACGGGTTGATCGGGTTTTACCCTAAACCGGACGGACCCGGTTTACATGCTTGGTTTGGCGATTTTGTCTCGAACCTACTCGGGTCCTGGCCCGGTTTCACAAACCATGGTATATACTCCATATCTTTAAAACAATGGCAAAGTTTCTTTTTTTAAGGCACACGTATCTTCCTAAGAGAATCTTATATAAAAACGGTTGAAATATGAAAATTTTAAATTAGGTTAGTAAAATAAGCAAATTATTAATTAGATTATGTGACACAATTAGGAATTTAGAATTTGGACCAAATTACCTCTATATCCCTTAGTTATCAAAATAAGAAAAAGAAAAATTGGAGGTAAAATAACTCTAACGACAGAAAATTCATTGGAGGCTCGAATTTAATCTTCATTTCTTAACCGATTTGAGCATATAGAGATGGGGGCATAAAAGCTCGCCGTCATAGGTGGTGGTACGGCTAAAGACGACTATTTTGAAAAATTGAACACCACCAACTTTAACCTCAAGATCCCACTTTTCAATTCTTTCACTTTAATCGCTTAGCCCCATTGAATTATAACCATCGTTTCATGTTTCTTTTATTTTTTTGATTCAGGAATCACCATTGCCAGCGAACATCAGCTTGTTCATGAAAAATGCAGAGCCAATCCCTGACCCACGCTGTAAGCTTCATCTGCGAGAAACCTTGAAGTTTGTGAAGTCCTTTTTTATGTCACACAAAAACAGATGTTCTCCTGAGGTTTAGACTCAGAGAAAAACAAGAGTAGAAGCTCCTTCAATGTAACCCCAGGAAGACCCATCTTTGGTTTCGGAAAAAGCAACTTCTCTTCCAAATGGGACAATGCAGATAAATGGGTCATTGGTAGCCAAATGGAGTGATGGGTTGGAGGTATTGTTGGAAAATAATCAATATTTAAATATTCTAAATTAGGTCATTCACCTAATTTAAGATTTGTTTAATTTACCAACCTAATGTAGGATTTTCCTATTTCAACCATCTTTTACGGGATTTTCCCTATCTTCATTTTACCATCTCCTATTGCTCTTTTAAAGTTAATTTTTTTTTTTTTTTTATATTAATAAAATTACTTTAAAATATTTATATTCATTTTTTTAAAAACTTACATATAATATAATAATACATAATATATAATATGATTAAGTAACTTATTTTAACTTCCTTAATCTCTAAAAAAAAATGTGAATTTCGTCTTACATTTAGAATAGCAAAAAATACTACTCCCTCCGATCCTAATTATAAGAACTATTTACCAGAATTTAGAAAGATTAAGGAAAGAAGTTAAATTAGGTAATTGTAATTATTTTCCAAAATTACCCTTGCTTAATTTTGGGTTACATGTCTTATCATGGTATTTATATACAAGCAAACACTATTGTGGAACTATGGGCTTTGTGAAACATTGAAACCTGCAGTTAAATCAGGGGCACCACGGAGCCTTGACCCCTTGAACATCTATTTATGTTCATACACAAAATTTTATATGGTAAATAATAATGTCCAATATTCATTTTTCAGCAAAAGAATATAACCAAAACTCAATATACCACGGTTCGTAACTTCAAAAAATATGTGATAGCTTAATTGCATGGAAACAAATAAAAAGAAAATATATGCTGTTACTTATTTTTAATAGAGAACAAATTGCTTAAGTAATTGATCAAATATTCACAGGTCAACAATGAAACATTAACAACATAATACGATAAATATCAGCTAAATTTTCTTAACATTATATATATCGGCAGCCACCACGCACTAGGTATCCTATCAGTATAATGGACTTTATTTATGCCTTACTACAGATCCGCCTTATTAATTTTTGAACAATATTTGATTCCAATTAAATCCAGATTTTTTTGTTGACCTGTAATTGAATCCAAGATTGAATACTTATTTATTTATATATATATATATAAAGATTCAATGCTTATTATAATTTAAAATATCACGAGAGTATTTATGTTACATTATATTTGGCTTAAAATTAATGTTTTATTAGGTTAGTTTAGAGGAAAAATCAATCAGATAGTTACAGGAAAATATTTTTAAAGAAATATTAAAATTATTTTATTTAAAAAAAGAGAGAATCTCTCACTTGATAGAATATAAAGTGTTGTTAGATTAATTATTGTAGAGGAAGTATTAGTAGGGGTGATATGAGAAAAATATGACAAAAATTGATCAAAATTATTTTATTAAAACAAAAAATAGTATAATTGAGGTGTATATCACATTAATGAGTTGTAAACGTTACTTACTTTATAGAATATATTGGTGTATTATCAAATTATTATTGTGTTTAATAATTATCGAGAAAGTATCAATAGGGGTATTTTAAGAAGAAATTGACAAAAATTAAAACTTGGTCCTATAATTAGGACCAAGATCAACTATAAAATGTGTTCTATAATTAGGATCGGAGGAAGTATTTTACTCCTAGTCATGATTCTCTTTGTATGGTATTCCATCTGGTCCGTATTACTCCCTCCAATCCTTATTATAAGTCACTAACTAATATATGTATCTGGTCCTTTTACAAGGTACTTATTTGTTCCAAAGCGCATTAATTTTTTTTTCAATGTATACCCATAATTAATAAGAGTAATATATGAGAATAATAATTAATATAATATTAGAGTTTAGTGCAATTAGTAGGAGTAATTTTGAAAGTTACTTAAATTTTAAAACAATTTTATTGATTTAACTATTTTTTTATTGGTTTGTGAGAATTGTTAATTGATACCTAATATAAAAACTAATTGGAGTATAAGACACCAAATGCTAACAGTTTTTTGTTATACCAACGACTTTTAAGTAACTCATCTATTATTATTATTATTATTATTGCATTATGCCCTCATTTTTAACTAACTCTTTTAAATCCACACCATTAAAATAAGTGTAAAGTTGAAAATTTTATCAATTTTTGACCAAATTTAATAACTTACCTTCCATTCTTTGATCTATGAAAAATAGCAGTGGGTGCTTTACAATAAAAACCAAAATAATATAGTATTTTTGGTAGTTCTTTGGGAAAAGGGATCCAATAGAATGTGACACGTGTCAAAAACCGCAACACTTGGATTTCCTCAGTTTCGGACTCCCAAAGGCAACAATACAAAACAAAGTGGGGCCTTTCAATGCTGTCGCTGTCAAAACATTGTACGGATAAATTCTTGTTCCATAAATTAATAACATAATTAATATTAATAAATTAACACAGAAATCTATATTACTCCATTTTTTATGAAATATTTGACAAAAACAATTATGAAATAACTAAAGATTATGTTAGTTATTTAAAGGGTTAAGGTGTAAAAATACGTGTCTTTTCTATGAAGACTGACAAAGAAATGTGAGTGTTTTTTTTGGGTGTAAAAGTACTATGTGGTTCCAATTAGGTGCAAAAATACCATTTGACCGTTAAGTTTGACTTTTTTTCTTGATTTGGACGATGACGTGGCATTTCAAAGGTGCAAAAATACACGCGTGGTTTTTTCAACAAGAGCGTCAAACACCAAATTCTTTTTTTTTATTTAATAATTTTTTTAATTACTACCTAAGATGTACTAAAAAGATATTCAAGATCTTGACATGTATTGAAAAATTACTTCATGATCTTCAAAAATTATTTTAAGATCTAAAAAAATATTTCGCAGATGATTGGTACTAAAAAAGATACTTTGAGAATATTTCAGTATAGAAAAAATATTTCATGATCTTGAAAAATTATTTTTGAATCTTAAAAAATATGATAAAGTATATTTTTAGTAAAGTAAGAAAGATCGAAATATTTTTTCATGATCTTAGTATAATTTTTCAAGATCACAAGTATTTTTCAATACCATTTAATAGCGTGAAATATTTTTTCAAGATCCTAAAATAATTTTTCAAGATTATGAAGTATTTTTTCTATACCAGTCAGTATCCTAAAAGTACTTTTTAGTACCAGTCAGTACCCTGAAATATTTTTTTCAGTATCAGTCAGTATCCTTTTAGTACCGGTCAATACCTGAAATATTTTTTTCAAGATCCTAAAATAATTTTTCAAGATTATAAAGTATTTTTTCTATACCAGCTTAGTATCCCGAAAAAGAACTTTTTAGTAAATGTCAAGACTCAAGTATTTTTCTCACCAGTGCAATATCCTTAAAGTACTTTTTAGTACCAATCAAGATCTGCCGAAATATTTTTTTAGTACCCGAAATATTTTTTTTAGTATCGTCAAGATCCTTTTAGTATTTGGCCAATACCCGAAATATTTTTTCAAGATCCTAAAATAATTTTAATTGAAGTAAAATTATTAAATTTTTTTAAAAAAAATTGGTGTTGGGCGCTCTTCTTGACAAAGATATGTGTATTTTTGCACCTTTGAAATGCCACGCCATCATCCAACAAGAAAAAGTCAAACTTAACGGTCAAACGGGTATTTTGCACCTAATTTGTAATCACGCAGCACTTTTGCACAAAAAAAAAAAACACTTGTCGCTTTGGGTGCTCCTCGAGAAAAGACACGCCAGTATTTTGCACCTTAACCCTTATTTAAATAGATTTCAAAGTATGGAGGCTGATCAATTTTTATACCAAAAAATTTGTTAAAGATATACGATCAATATGTTTAAAGATATTAAAAATAATGAAAGCTCAGTTATATAAATAACGTTTTTCTTATAAAATTTCTCATGAGATATACATATAAGTTTACCGGTTAGAAATCAGAAACAAATAAAAATTTATTTATAGAAAGAATATAAATATTTTATTACACCAAAGAAATTGCTCCCCAACAGCAACATTTTTCGTGTGAATAAGGATGTCTTTAGAAAAAATAATGTTTTAGACGATTTAAAATGAATATTATGTGAGTCTGTAAAGACCAAGATAAATTTCCTAAAAATATCCTATAAAAAATGATAGGAGGGAGGAGTAGTTGAAGAATTAAAGAGAGTAATTTGTTTCACCATACAGAGGACCGAACAAATTAAACAAATGTGGAACCATTGCCTGTGGGGAATGGACAGAGGCTGATGGACGTCCCTTTCTCATTTGCGCCCTCTCATAACCCCTCACCTTCCCTATTTCATACGTCAGCCAAATCCACTATATTGAGCATTTTATCATGAAGTAGGCCCCTCCCAATTCTGAGAGAGATACATATCCCCATAGATAATATCAACATTACAACCTTATTCTTCAGAGGAAGTCCACTGGTAAGCAACAGTGTTACTCCCAGAGATGCAACAGAAGCTACTGTATTGTGAATCATGAAGTTGTGAAAGTTATTTGGATCTGTAGAAGCAAGTACGGCTTCCCCAGCACATGCATAATCATCCTCTGGCTCTAAGCAACCTAAGGGTGAATTTGGTATGATGCCTTATTGAATGAAGCTGCCTGGAGGGTTGAACACAGATTGAAAGCTCATGGTTGAGATCACTGTTGACACCAGACTCAGATTCCCTCTCATCTCTTCTAACCACCATTTTCCCATATGCTTCATCATCTTTCTCCAACATTTCTTCTTCTTCTTCCGAGGTTTCATCACTAGCTAGGTGTTATGTCTGTTCCTTTCTTGTCACTTTTGAAGCCATATTGCCCATCAGCATGATCTGTAGTTCAAGTCCTTTGGAATCCCATCAACTATGTCACTCGCTGTAAAACCCATCTTATTCTTCAACATTGATGCCTCTCGTATTTTAGGAATTGACACCAGGTCATATAAGTCCCTATTTGGATTAGCTTAAAAACAATAATTTTGTGTTGTACAAAATAAATATATTGCAGAAGTTTTGTCTCAAAAAATTCAAAAGTGATTATTTTAAGAGGTCTCAACCACGCAAATAGTTTTATCACTGGCCAAATGTAGCGTTTCTACATATTATATATTCTTTCACATCGTTTTCAAGATTCTTATTATAAGATATTTTTTGTTGTTAAATAAAACCATGTGTCAAATTTATCTCTTGGTAATGTCCTCTTCATGCTAATTCACACAAAGGAAGCTTACTTTATACAAACAAAATAAGCCTATTTCGTGTTTACTTGGGGAAACTCAGTTACAGAGTAAGAGAAGTACACACAAACTTGATCCCGAAACATTAAGAAATGTACATTAGTGATGAATGAATATTCTGCTTTGATCAAAGTGGAGAGTATGTTGACTAATTAACCTTTTAGAATAAGATAAAGTTTTCTTACAGGAAAAACAAAAACTAGTATCATACCTTTTATCCACTTGTTTGTAAAATAAAAAAGTTTCTATCATTTAAATCTTTTAAGTTTGTAAAGTGCACCTTTGATCCCTTAATGTTAACACAGTTAGTTTGACTTAACAGAAAATACTGACTCAACAATTTTAAACGATGACTGTACAATTAAATGTTGACCGAGTATACTTATATATTAGTATTTTAATAAATTAATGTTTAAAATCCTATTAATTGAAAAATATTTAATCTTCACAGACTGTTTTATAGTTTTTCACAGTTTGTTAAGATTAAATACATATTTTCCTGTCAAAGAATATTAAATATTTCTCAATTAATAGGATTTAAAATATTAATTTATTAAAATACTAACATATAAACATAATTGATTAGCATTTAATTGCACAATCATCGTTTAAAATTGTTGAGTAAGATTTTCCGTTAAGTCGACTAACGGTGTTAATATTAAGGGACCAAACGTGTATTTTACAAATTTAAAGGACTAAAATAATATCAGAGGTAAACATGAATAACCAAACATATACTTCAGCCAATAAAAAATAATAACTCTTTGCACATACACCCACATATATATATGGGATAATAAGATATCGAGCTCTGTACACAAAAACTTTCTTTGTAAAAATAAAATATTTTGTTTATCTGCTTGATTTAGATAATCATATGGCATGGGCATAACAAGGAGTGTTAGATTGAACAAAGGATAGATCGAATATTTGAGTGTTTGGTTTATTTATTTATTTTTTTAAAAAAAAATCATTAAGCTTTACAATAAAAACTCTTCTCATATATTATTTACACCCGATTTGAACATTCTTTAACCGTAATCATCGAATTTAGTTTCAGAACACAACTTTTAACATGTTTTAGGTTCATGGGTATTTTTTAGTATTTTCCACTTGATTATAATAAGATGTTTGTATCCCATTCATTTTAAGATTATGAAATGTAATCCTCTTTATACTACATAAGCCCAAACAAAAGCTGTAATCAGTCTATTACATCATTATTACATGTAATCTTCTGGAATCCAACCAAACATGCTGTAAGGATTTAAGTTTCTTAGCCTCGTGTTTATAGAGGTTACAAATTAACATACATGAAAAAGTGAACTTCGGAAATTGAGGGAAAGGAGGAGAGGGAGAGGGAAGAAACAACTGAAAAGTTGTTAGTAGGCAAAATGTCATCTTTTTTTTATCCGCCCCAAATTAGGAAAAGGTCATCTAACCTAATCCTTCGTTGCTTAATGTAAGACATACTTATCTAACTTGATTAGATTAATAAGCAAAAAATTTGATTAGATAAAAGAAGTTAGTTAAATTAGTTAACATATGACATGTATTTTTCAAAACACCATAATCATGTTCTTTAATTCTCTCATTTTCTCTCCTCTTTGATCATTATTGAGGGAGTATCAATAGAGATAAAATAAGGAAAGACTCACAAATATAAAAAATGTTTTATATTAGGGACCAAAGGGAGTATTAATTTTTTTAATTTAATTTTATATTCTAATAATTGTTCAAATATGATCACAATAGATAAAATTTAAATTGATCTAATTAACTGTACCTAAAAATTCATCTAATTAATATGTATAAAAAATATTTAAAATGAAAATAATTTGTTAAATATGTAATGTCATGACTTAAATTTCCATTGGAACAATGACATTGATAATATACACATAGTGGTACACTGCTACAAACATATTTTTTTAAACACACTATCATCATTTTATTGAAGGCAAATTAAAGTTTGAACCATTGTAGGGTGCTAGATGTAGTTACCTTCTATGACTAAATTCAAACATTAATTCACCACATAAAGACACATATTGAGAGGGCTAAGGCAAGCGCCTCAGAGGCGTGTGTCTGTGTGTATGGATGGCCTTGCCCATATGCTTAATAAACTTGATGCAATGCTTGACAATCCAAACAAGAAAGGCCAATAGGACATATCCAGCAACCAGTGCAAACAGTGCCAGCCAAGTGTAATCCATTATGCTGAGCATTTTATTGGTTGAATTGTAGAGTCTGTCTGGGGTTATCAAGAAGTAGGCAATGAAGTAGGCCCTTCCCAATGCCGTGAGAGTTATAAACATCCCCATAGATAACATCCACATCACTACCTTAATATTGTGTATGATCATTTGTCATTTTCATATTTTCCACCAGTGGGTTTACAATTGCACAGCCACATATCATTTGTGATCCAATCTATTATTACAATCTCCACTACGAGAAAGTAGTCAAGTCAACACTCAAAAAGTTGCGCGTGTTCCTCGTAAGAGAGTAAAGAATCTTCTTTTTTAAAATTAATGGCAAAGAATCTTCCAAGCTTTAGTAATAGAACTTTTGATATTAATTAATATTAATGATTATTTCATCCCAAAATCTAATTAAATATGGCTCAGATATATAAGTCCCTATTTGGATTAGCTTAAAAAGAACAATTTTGTGTTGTACAAAATAAATATATAAGGGAAAAGTTTTGTTTCAAAAAATTCAGAAGTGATTATTTTGAGAGCTCTCAACCACTCATATAATTTATCACTGGCCAAATGTGGCATTTCTACGGATTATTATTAATTCACATCATTTTCAAGATTCTTATTATAAGATATTTTGGTAGTTGAATAAAACCATGAGTCAAATTTCTCTCTTGGTAATGTCCTCTTCATGCTAATTAACACAAAGGAAGCTTACTTTATATATACTAACAAAATAAGCCTCTTTCGTGTTTACTTGGGGAGACTTAGTTAGAGAGTAAAAGCAGTAAACACAAATTTGATCCCGAAACCTTAAAAAAGGTTCATTAATGATGAATAAATATCCTGCTTTGATCAAAGTGGAGAGTATGTTGACTAATTAACCTTTTAGAATAAGATAAAGTATTCTTACAGGAAAAACAAAAACAAAAAACTAGTATCATACTTTTTATCCACTTGTTTATAAAATAAAAAATAATAACTCTTTGCTCATATATATATATGGGATAATAAGATATCGAGCTCTGTACAAAAAAAGCTTTCTTTGTAATAATAAAATATTTTGTTTATCTGCTTGATTCAGATAATCATATGGCATGGGCATAACGAGGAGTGTTAGATTGAACAAAGGATAGATCAAATCTATTTGAGTGTTTGGTTTAGCTTTTTTTTAAAAAAATATTTCATTAAGCTTTACAATAAAAACTCCTCTCATATATTATTTACACCCAATTTCAACATTCTTTAACCCTAACCATCAGACATTTAGTTTCAGAACACGACTTTTAACATGTTTTTGGTTCATGGGTTTTTTTAGTATTTTCCACTTGATTATAATTAAGATGTTTGCATCCCCATTCATTTCAAGATTATGAAATGTAATCCTCTTTATACTACATAAGCCCAAACAAAAGTCGCAATTAGTCTATTACATCTAGATTACACGTAATCTTGGGAATCCAACCAAACATGCTATAAGGATTTAAGTTTCTTACTTCTCTGTATTTATAGAGGTGACAAATTAACGTACATGAAAAAGTGAACTTCGGAAATTGAGGAAAAGGAGGAGAGGGAGAGGGAAGAAACAGCTGAAAAGTTGTTAGTAGGAAAATGTCATCTTTTTTTCCGCCCAAATTAGGAAAAGGTCATCTAAAGTAATCAGCTACTTAATATAAGACATAGATTAAATTAGATTAATAGGCAAAAAAATTTGATTAGATTTAAATTAGTTAAATATGAAATATATTTTCAAAAAAAATAT
This sequence comes from Acacia acuminata, assembly GCA_019022655.1. NCBI lineage: Eukaryota > Viridiplantae > Streptophyta > Magnoliopsida > Fabales > Fabaceae > Acacia > Acacia acuminata. Next base: position 257,553 of record JAFJYI010000030.1, read on the forward strand.
CATAATCATTTTCTTTATTCCCTTCTTCCCATTATTGAGGATCAATAAGGGTAAAATATAAAAATGTTGACAAATATGAAAAATATGTTGATCAAAATCAACTTCTCAAATATGTCTTATATTAGGAACTAGAGGGAGTATTAATTTTTTTAAATTTAATTTTATATTCTAATAATTGTTCAAATATGATCACAATAGATACAATTTAAATTGATCTAATTAAATGTACCTAAAGATTGATCTAATTAATATCTATAAAAAATATTTAAAATGAAAAAAAAAAGTTAAATATGTAATGTCATGGCTTAAATTTCCATTTGAACAATGGCATTGATAATATACACATAGTGGTACACCTACAAACATACCTTTTTTTTTAACACATTATCCTCTTATTGAAGTTTGAACCATTGTGGGGCGCCAGATGTAGGTACCTTCGGTGTGTATGGATGGCCTTGCCCATATGCTTAATAAACTTGATGCAATACTTGACAATCCAAACAAGAAAGGCCAATAGGACATATCCAGCAGCTAGTGCAAACAGTGAAAACCCAGTCCAATTCAAAGCGTCCAGCACTTTTTCTGCTCTAGCGTCCAGTGCTTTATCTAAATAAGGTGTATTAAACAGTTTGTATGGTGTTATCACGTACAAGGCACCAAAGTACGCCCTTACCAATGCTGTGAGAGTTATAAACATCCCCATAGATAACATCCACATCACTACCTTATTCTTCAGAGGAAGTCCACTTATCAGCAACAGTGTTACTCCCAGAGACGCAACGAATGCTATTGTATTGTAAATTATGAAGTAGCGAAAGTTTCCATCTGGATCTCGAAAAGCACGTATGGCATCCCCAGGACATGCTTGATCACCCTTCACCTCCAAGCATTCTAAGGGTGAAGAAGAAGAAGAAGTGTTGTTTATGCCTTGTTGAATGAAGCCTCCTGGAGGGTTTAAGACAGATTGAAAGGTCATGGTTGAGATCACTGTTGCCACCGTACTCAGATTCCCTCTCATCTCTTCTAACCATTCTCCATTATGCTTAAACCATTTCCCCATATGCCTCACCATCTTTCTCCAACCCTTCTTCTTCCCACCAGCTTCCTCAGCAGCATCACCAGTTGCTGCTGCTTGTGGATTCATGTCTGTTTCTTTCTTGTCACTTTTGAAGCCATTGCTCATCAGCATGATTTGTATTTCAAGACTGTTCAAGTCCTTTGGAATCCCATCAACCATGTCACTCGCTGTGAATCCCATCTTATTCTTCAAGACTGATGCCTCTTGTATTTTAGGAATTGACACCAGGTACCGTACAGTCTGACCACACCAATCAACAAGACAATATATGTATAATGTTGCAAGAACATATTTATATTAATCAATAAGGAGGCCCGCATAGAATATGTAATCCAGAAATTTAGATTTGCTAAGCATGGAGTTAATTTAATAATTATGATTCCTCCCAGAAAATAATTTTCTTAACTCCATTCACGTACTGATCTACCGCAATGTTCCTATGAACTGATGTATATGCCTACACTTAGTTGGAGTTAAGGGTGTCAAACTCGTGTTTAGTGGGGGCCAGGAAATGATGTTTTTCGTATATATCTAAAGAGATCGATGTGAATTAGAATATAATTCTTAAAAGAAAGCAAAAGTACCTCAGCATGCTTGAACATGATAGCCAAGTGGAGAACGGTGTTGCCATCCAAATCTCTCCAATTGAGTAGCTCATCACAAATCTCAAGGCTTGAATCCACCAAAGCTGTGAGGATGTCCAAGTGGTTATATGTCACGCACAAGTGCAAAACAGTCTTGCCTTTGTGAAGGATCTTCAAAGACTCAGGCTTTGCACTAACAAGCTCTGTAACAACCTCTAGTCTGCCTCTTATTACAGCTACGTGCAATGGAATTCTGCCTTCTTTATCAAAAACCAAGCAAGCCTGCTCGTAAGCTGCCAAAAGCTCCTTCACGATGCGGATGTGGCCTTCTGCGGAAGCTATATGAAGGGCAGTGCTTCTAAAGGAATCTAACTCAGTGGCAAGATTGGGTTTGTGAGCAAGAAGGGCTTTTGTGAATTCAAGATGGCCAAGTGAGGCTGATATGTGCAAAGGAGTGTCAATGAAAGTAGTTCTGGAGTTGATTCTGTGAAGAAGAAGAGGGTGTTGCTGAATCAGTGCCCTCAAAGTTGAAACACACCCATGGTGCGATGCTTCATAAAGAACTCTGATCATTTTTTCTTCTTCTTCATGATGATGATTATGAGAATTCTCCATTTCCATGTCCTCTGTTTGTTGTTAGCGCATTTGCTTGTACACTATGTCACAAAGAAGTGACGATTAAGGAGCAACAAAACCCAAAACAAGTGTGGCCGACAACTGTTAGGATAAAAGCGTAAAGGACAATAAAATTAAAGTAATACGAGTATCATGCAGTGCAAAGGAGCTTTTGACGTGGGCAAAGGAGGATCATAATCTACTTAATAAGATTTGATTGGATTCGAATATTAACACCGAAATGCTTTGATTGAGTCGTAAATTGACTCCATATTAGACAAAAACACTACTAGAAAATACTGAAATGACGATGAATTTGCGAAGGAAAATAATCCGTAGGAATTTGTGACGGGCTAAAATATACGTCGCAAAAGTGATGTTAAAATTTGGTTGGCGGCTAAAAGTTACGTCAATTTGCGACAATTGACAAATAAAGTTTATCCGTCGCAAATGGTGATGGATTTTTAGTCCGTCACAAAAGTGAAATTGGTTGGTGGGTAAAAGTTACCCCAATTTGCGACAGATAAACTTTCTGTCACAATTTGCGACTGATATTTTAGTCCGTCTCAAAATCACACCAATTTGTGATGGATTATGATTCCGTGGCAAATCAAAAGTAATATTAGGTCACATCCTTTCCTCCTCCTCTTCTCCGCTTGAATCTCGGTCGTCGTCTCTGCCTTGATCTCCCCCGACCCTCGTTGTCTCCACCTCGATCTCGCTCATTGTCGTTGCTCGGATCTCCCTCCAGCCCTTGTCTCCACCTTGAGCTCCCTCCCTCCGCCCTCGTCTCCAAATCAATCCCCAAAGGTAATTTTCAGATTCTCAATCTCCTCAAAGTGGAAACTTGGAGGTAGTAAAATATATCTTAGCTAGCTATTTAATGCATACATTTGGGACGAGAAGGTAATGAACCAATGAAACTAGGATTTTTCTAGGATTGACGTCAGGGACGGAGGCATGCTAGTGCCTATGTGGGCAAGTGCAGACATAAAAAATTTAAAAAATATATATTTAGTAAAGGACTTTCATTGCAATTTGTCTAATTGGGATAGTTGGTTAAGTGTTAACCCAGTCGGCTTTTGGTCCCAGGTTCGAAATCCACCCTCAAGACTTGTGTTTTTTTTTTTTTTTTTTTCAATCCCTAAATCGCCTTTCAGCCCCAATTCCCCCAAACGTCGACTCTCAAGTCCTCGGCCCCAAACGCCGACTCTCTCGACTCTCACCATCGCCGTCTACCCCGCAAACCTCGACTCTCATAGTCTCACCCCCAAACGCCAAACCTCTCGAGTCTCGACTCACCATCAATCCCCAAATCCCCGTCGCCCAAACCTCTCGATCAATCACCCACTCCTATTCGATCCGTCCTCGCGCTCTCGGCTCCAAACTTGCCCTCTGCCGTCGGCGTCTTCCGTCTCTCGCTCGGGCACCAAGTAGTCTTTGTGCGGCGGGGTGGGAATCAACATACGGAGAGAATTTACGGTAGGATTTCTTTGATTTGTCCTTTTTATTTTTTCAATTTGTCCCACCGAGATGCTTTTGATTTGAGTTGTTTCTTTGCAATTTATTTCGATTTAATTAGCCTTGTCTTTTTGTAATGTATTAATTATTAGAGGTTTTGGTTCTGGTCATTTTCGCTGCAATCTATTTCTTTGCAATCTATTGAAGTTCAACCTTTTTTTCCTCTTCTGACAGAGGATGAGAGATTCTTTTATGGATTTTCCTAGTGGTTCTAAATTTCCCTGTTGATTGTTTGCGTTTGTTATTGAACTTGTCTTCCTGTCAGTTGGTGAGACTATGCTTTATCCATATTTATGAGCAATGGGCTTTTGCTTGATAATTTTTTTTTTTTGAATGGTTAAATTCACTTTTCATCTCTGTGCTGGTTTAAGCTTTTGAGTCAAGTGATTATTTGATACGATTATTTTGGGCAATCAATTCACCGTGTCTTTGTGCTACCATGACAGAATCGACTGCGAAATTGAATTGATTGCCAAGTTTTTGGATGAGAAGTGCGTGCAGTAACAAGGGTACTTTCGAAGAGGAATTGGAGGGTACACTAGATAAAGTCCTAGTATTATTCAGATTCATCCAGGTACATTAAATGTTTCCTTCTAGAAAATGCATTAATTTAAAACTTTCCTTTAAACAAAAATTTCGGGGGCAGCCCCCGAACCTTTACACTAATTGTGCACCCATAAATTCCAAATCCTGGCTCCGTCACTGATTGATGTGGTTGTAGATACGCGGAGTCTGGATCATCAAAGCTAGACTAGAGACACATTTAACATTGATAATTCAGGGTTGGCATTTTAAAATTTAAACCCATGGATATACTTTTTTTTTTATCTTACATATTCTTTACTAAAATACATTTTTTAAAATAAAATGGAATCAAGGGTCGCACATAACTAATTTACAGTTCATATGCTACATGATTTTATCTCTTCATTTCTTATTAAAACACTTTGTTTATATTTATATACACTATATGTCATTTTCCCAACGTTCTCTTTAATTAATTATTAACTCGTTTTGAAGTACATATGGTGATTAGTTCACGTTTACTATTGAAATACTACTGATTCTGGTTTTTATTTTTTGTGGGTGGTTATATTTATGTTTTTATCCATTTGGTAATGAGAGTTAATCTGAAAGCACGTGAAAGAGTGACAATTGATTATAAAAAGGAGATGGGTGTGGAATAGTTATTGTTCATAGATGGAGCCTTCAACTAGGTGTATAAGTAGTGGTGGTAGAGTTCGGGGCCATCCTATCAGAGGGGGTACGACGATATCATCTACCCTTTCTGTAGGTAGAGGCGTACCTCTTCCCCATATCCGCCTCCACTTAATTTGTCATCTTCACCATTTACTATTGATTTGCCTACCACTCCCACTTATCCACAACAAGGGGCGAGTAGGTTTACTTTACGATTTCTGATTGATTTTCATATATATTGTTTTCTTTAAGCATCTATGTACTAACTTTTTCAATATTTAATATTTCAGCACACTACGTCGCCCGGGAGCTAGGTCGAGGAAGATAGTTCGTCCGATACACTAGTGTGGGGATTACCTGATCCTACGACAAGGCGGACGTGGATCCGTCTTGTAGGAACCACTGAATAAGTCAAGTAAAGTTACTAATAATGTCATAATGCTTTTTCGTTTGGTTTGTATGCTAATATTTTCAACAAAAAATTGTTTTCAAGTTTGAGCCTTATTGAGTGGTAGTGGAATTCATAGATAAGTAATTGTTCCGTAATTACAATCACCCATAGGGCAATTGGTCAAAGATTCCTCAAGCTGTTCGCGATGCTTGGTTCAATGACTTCTTGGTAAGTTATGTCCTTTATGGTTATTAATTGCTTCTCATCCAAATGAAAACTAACTAATTACTTGTATAATTTTGAGCACTAATTGTTCATTATTGATTTTCAGGAAAAGTTTCGGTGGTTGCCGGCCGATCGGCAAAGATTTGGGAAAAACTTATAACTACAAAGCAAGCAGGTGGTTGTCTGATAGCTTATATAAATTGAGACAAAATAAGTTAAATAGGTCCCAAATGGATGGACCCTCATATAGTAGCGGCTCCATTATAATAAATCAGCATCAAAGAAATGTTGTAAGTATATGTTATTTTCTATTTCAGTATTAAATATTCTGTACTTTGAAGTACTTAATTAATGGTCATCATTCGTATTTGCAAGAAGCCTCTAGGGACATACCTTCAGAATTAGTTGATTGGGTTACCTTTGAGCAGACCCATTCCCAGGAGTCTAAAGGTAGTGGGAAGCGCTGGATTAACGCCAAGTCTCAGCAATTAGCAGTGAGACATTTATTATATTTGTTATTTGTTTCATATAGCAACATATTTATTTCATTTTACATGTTTATTTTTGTGCTTATAGAAAAGCTAGGAGAACTTGTCATAGGAGAGAGCCACGCAGATGGCGAACCAACCGAGTGAAGGCCACCAAGCGCTCATCCAGCCATATTGGAGGTGTTTCTGCAAGTAAACGTAATACTTTTGATATTAATTGTTACATTTTCACTGGCTCGTCCATTTAAATGAAGTACAAAAGATAAACTGACTTCCTAATGTTGTTTTTGCATATGAGCTTAAAAGGGTGAAGGCATTAGAACAGCAGCTCACTGCTACCACATAGCAGCTAGAGGCTACGACATTGCTGGTGAGTCAGCAAGCAGAGAAGATGAATCACCAAGAAGAGATGATGAATCAGCAAGCAGAGATGATGAATCAACAAGTGGAGATGACGAAGCAGATATAGGATGTACTCCAGTCCCTATTGAAGGACAAGAAGGATAAGGGGTCAACTCCTAGTGATAATGATGACCATATTGCTGTTGTATAGACATTATTCATGATTTTTGTTTGTTCTTTTTAGTCCATTTTGTTGGTAACATTGTTGTTTATATTTCATTGTCTCTATGTATACTCTTTTATGATTGCTATATATTTTTCATCAAATACACTTTTTTTTTCGTAATTTTTTTTCTAGTGGCTACTGAGGAAAGGACCTAATAAATATTTTTTTAATATAATTTTTCAATTTGTGACGGATTTTTTTCAAAATTCCGTTGCAAATATCGTGAACTTGCAATGGAGAATCTATCCAACACTATTTTTTCTATAATTTTTGTCTTTTTTTTTTTTTTGAGGAATCCAGTTTGCGATGGAATATTTTCATACTTTCGTCACAATGTTTAAATTTTGCAATGAATACTATATCTATTGCAACTTTGTGACGGAAAATATTTTTTTGTCACAAATTTGCTTAGCTACGACAAATGTTCTGTCAGATGTTGATTTGTCACAAACCTGTTTTGCGACAGATTTACTCTCTATAGCAAAGGATTTTGTTCGTCACTAAACTCTTTTTTTTGTGTGTGTGTGTGTGTAGTGAAAGTGATTCATAGCAAATTCAAAGAGAATGGGTTTCATACCAGTTCCTCTAACACATTCACATGCAACATGCAGAGTGTTGTGGAAGGCACTATAGTAGATAGACCCCTTCCAATATTGTGATCTTAGATTAAAGCAATAAATTATCTAAACTTATTTACCGAGATAATTAAGAATAATGACTCAAGAATGATGACAATTTTTTTTCCTATAGAATTTGTTCTTGTTTCTAACATTTTTTGTTGGGTGACAAATTAACATGAAAATGTGAACTTTAGAAATTGAGGAAAACGAGGAGAGGGAGAGGGAAGAAATATGTCACGCACCACTAGGGGTGGAACATGCTAGGCCTGTTTTACAACAAGGTGGCTTGAGCTTAGCATGTGGCCTGTTACAGGCTTTTTTTAGCCTGAACCTAACCTGTATAAAGGCCTGGCTGGGCCTATGGCTTGAGCTTACAAGGTATCACTTTGGTCCTTATTAATTTTAGTTTCTAAAAAAAAAAAAAAAAAAAAAAAATTATCCTAGGTGTAGATCCACTTTGATGAGAGTCATTAATGATTATTTTCCAATTTTATCCTGTTAAAAATATATAGAATCTTTTTTAATATTTATTGTTAAATAGATGCAAATTCATAATAGTCAATCAATTTAAAATATACTAAATATCTCAATTTCAATTTCTTTTATATGTGACATTTGATCATATGGGACTTACCAATAAGGTCTAGAATGACAGTGAATTAAAGTTTAAATTTTCATGAGGAGATTTACTCATATTAAGTGTTCATGTTTTTTTTTTTTTGGCAAACTAGTGTTCGTTTATTTTATTCCTAAATATATGATATGATAAAATTTTAAGAAATAGTAATTATTGTTTGTTTCCAATAATAATTACTATTTAATTATGAATTTACAATTATACCCCTATACCAGGCCGGCCTGACAGGCCTAACAGGCTCATGGGGAGGCCTAGGCCTGGCCTGTTTAGATAAACAGGCCTTAAAAAAGGCCTAGGCCTGGCCTTTTAGCTTGACAGTCCAGGCTGGAAATAGGCTAGGCCACAGGCCCTTGACCTGTTTCCACCCCTACGCACCAAGAAGAACGCTAGATATTTTGCGTGCATAAACACTCTACATATATAAGGAGGTTTGGACATTAGTCTAGAAACTTCCACATTATTGTAGATACTTGTACAAAATGATAGCATTGTATAGAGAATTCTAGAAACTCTCATGTAAAGAGTAAATATCTAGATATTTTGGGAGAAGGTTTTGGAGAACCATTCTCTACCGTAGGATGTATTAAATCTTGACTGTTCACGGGATGAATCTATGGATCAGAACAGATTAAGAATGAAAATACCTCTGGATGAAGGGCTTTTCAACCACCACAACTAGGAGAGAAGAAATCAATAGATTTTCCTTTTAACCCCAATATTCATGAATTTCTGTTTGTATTCGGGCTATTCCGACCGTGGAGGAAGAAGAAGAAGGTCGTTCTCAAGGGTCTAAGGTCTCGGTGAGAAGGTCCCAAATGATGAAGGCGTGAAGGTCTGCGCATTTTTCTCGCATGCGCCCCAATTTGAAGGTCATAAGCCGGTTTTGTCCATGCGATAAAAAATTGGGATTCATTAAAAAAAATTGCAAAAAAGCCACCGGGCATTGACCAAAAAACATAAGGGACCAGCTGGATTTCATAATCCCACGTGGCAAACGGAAGTTAGTGGGATCTGACGGTGTTGTATTTTTTTTTTAGAAATTCAATTGTTTTTTTGGCCTTTTTGGTCTCATTAAAAGTTATTTGGCAAAATCGCTCCTGGCTTAATAGTTGGTTAGCAAAATTGGTCCTTCACCCATTTCATAATCCCACGTGAGACGGAAGTTAGTGGGATCGATGGTGTTGTATTTTTTTTAGAAATTCAATTGTTTTTTGGCCTTTTTGGTCTCATTAAAAGTTATTTGGCAAACCGCTTTCGGCTTAATAGTTGGTTGGCAAAATTAGTCCTTCACCCTTCATTTTATGGGTTTTTTTTAGTCTTTTCCAATTAATTATAATTAAGATGTTTGCATCCCTATTTATTTAATTTCTAGATTATGAAATGTAATCCTTTTTATACTACATATGCCCATACAAAAGTCGCAATCTGTCTATTACATTAAGATTACATGTAATCTTATAGAATCCAACCTAACATGCTATACAAGGGTTTAAGTTTCTTACACTCGGTGTTTATGGAGGTGACAAATTTACATACATGAAAAAGTGAACTTCGGAAATTGAGGAAAAGGAGGAGGAGAGGGAAGAAACAACTGAAAAATCGTTAGCAGGAAAAGTTTATCTTTTTTTTTCCCTACCCCGAATTAGGAAAAGTTCATCTAAAGTAATTTTCAGCTGTTTAATATAAGACATACTTATCTAACTTGATTAGATTAATAGGCAAAAAAATTGATTAGATTAAAGAAGTTAGTTGAAGTAGTTAATATAATGTGTATTTTTCAAAACATCATAATCATTTTCTTTGATTCCCTCATTTCCTCTCCTCTTTAATTATTGTTAAGGGAGCATCAATAGGGGTAAAATAAAAAAAATTGATAAATATGAAAAAAAAAATGTCTCATATTTATAATTAAAATCAACTCTCAAAATATGTCTTATATTAGGGACTAGAGAGAGAACTACATTTTTTTAATTTAATTTTATATTCTAATAATTGTTCAAATATGATCACAATAGATACAATTTAAATTGATCTAATTAATATGTATAAAAAATAATATAAATGAAAAAAATAGTTAAATATGTCATGTCATGGCTTAAATTTCCATTTGAACAATGGCATTGATAATATACACATAGTGGCACTGGTACACCTACAAACATACTTTTTTTTTTTTTTAACACACTATCCTCACTAAAAAAAAACAGGTTTTTTGCGGCGGAATTTTTCCCTCGCAAAAGAGCAAATTTCCGTCGCAAACCGATTTGCGGTGGAAAATATTCCGTCGCAAAAATCACCCACGCAAACCAAATTTCCGTCGCAAAAATTGGATTTAGCGGCGGAACAATTTTCCCTCGCAAAGCTTGAAATTTGCGAGGAAAACGAAAACCATCGCAAAATTTGCGAGGAAAGAGATCCTCGCAAAATATGAAATTTTGTGAGGGATGTAATCCTCGCAAATTTGAAATTTTGCGAGGGATCGATTCCTCGCAAATTTGAAATTTTGCGAGGGATCTCATTCCCTCACAAAATCAAACATTTTGCGAGGGATCTCATTCCCTCGCAAAATCAAACCTTTTGCGAGGGATATGATTCCCTCGCAAAACTCACATTTTGCGAGGGTATCCGTTCCTCGCAAAATCAAACATTTTGCGAGGGAATCGTTCCTCGCAAAATCGAACGTTTTGCGAGGGAATATTTTTCCTCGCAAATCCCCAATTAATTTTTTTAAAAAATCAAATGATTTTAAAAATTTAATTAATTTCATAAAAAATATTAAAAATTAGCAAATAAAAAGATTTATATATGATAAAAATATATTGTAACAATCATAAGAGTTTGCATAGAAATAACAAAATATTACAAAGTATAATGTTTCAACTAAAAAAAAAAGTCTACATCGCATCGTCGGTTAGGGTCACCACCGTATCGCCATCACCATCGAGGCGGCCCTGCACTTGTCCTTCAAAAGGGAGTGGAGAAGTTCCCGCAACTCAATGATCATCTTTCCTTGCTCCTTCATCTCGTGCTTCTTGCTCCTTCACCTTTGATTCCAACGTCTTCACCCTCTTATCTTCTACAAAACCAACATTACGAAGTCAGTTTATTTTTTGTACTTCATTTAAATGGACAGGGAATAATGGTTTGCAATTGGTAGCAAAAGTATTACGTCTACCCGTAGAAACACCTCCAATACTTCCCGATGAGCGCTTCGTAGAAGACTTCGGTTATTTGCGAGAGGCACCCATCCCGAAGACTCTCCCCTTCTTGTCAAATCCTCCCGCGACTGGATGAAGAGACTCTCGTTATCGGAATAAGAGGACGCCAGGCTCGTTCTCAACTGCGAGTCTCTCTCTTGCGCGCCTTCTCGATAGGTCTCCTACAATCACACAATAATACATCACAAATAAGACATGTAAAATGAAATAAATGTTCTTGTTTTAAACAACTAATAAATCTAGTTAATATCTCACCGCGCATTCATTGGGACTTGGTGTTAATCCAACGCCTCCCACCTTCAATCTCCTTGGAGTGGGTCCGCTCAAAGGCAACCCAAGAAATCGAATCCGCAGGAACTTCCCCAGTGTCTGCCTGCAAACACAAATTGATAAGCGTTAATTAAAAGAGAAATAATAAAAATTGATAACCGTCAATTAATTACTTCAAAGTATAAAATATTGAAAGCTAAAATAGAAAATAACGTATACTTACAATTTTTCGCTTATGCTCACTTAATGGAATGCAGCCAAAGATATGACGGTCCATCCATTTGGGCCCTATTTAACTTATTTTGTTCACTTTGCTTTATAAATTTATCGTCGGTGGCCCATCTTTCAAATAACCGTTCTACGACCTCGCTTGAATCCAATTTTTCTTTCCCTTCCCTCTCTCAATTTATAAAATCTATCGACATCCACTTGCCGGCCTTGAAGTTATAAGCTCTTTTTAAATCTACCGAATCAACCGGTAACTTGACTAAACTCTCCCCGAAAAACAATATGCTACAATTAGTTCTCCAAAGTATAAAAGTAGTTAATCAATTTGTATTTTGATGAGAAGAAATTAATAACCATAAATCATCGATTACTTACTAAGAATTCCCGAACCAAGTGTCCGGTCAAGCCGAGGAATCTCTCGTCCACTTGGCCCAAGGCCGAGTGAAATTACGGAACATTTGATCCTTTATGAATTTCTTCACCGGCTTATCAGTGAAACCCGAAAACAAAGAAAATGTTACAAATATTAGCATACAAGCTAAAGGTAAAAAATCATAACATTACTAGTAACTTTACATTACTTACCCGCGCCACCGACAGACGAATCCACATCTTCCCCGTACTCGGATCAAATGTTCCCAAGTGGTGTCGGAGGAACTAGCATCCCGACCGGCTCGAGGCGACTCAAAGTGTGCTAAAGGAAGAAGTATTGAAAATGTTATAACATAGATGCTTATAAAAAACAAAATATATGTAAATTAGTCGAAATCGTAAACTCAACCTCGCTTCCTCGCCCTTCTTTGTGGATCAATCGGAGAGACAGCACACCTCTACCTCTACCTCTACCGCCCAAAAGCAGTCGGTAGTAGACGGTGAAGATGAAAAAGTAAATGACGGCATCTCTCGGGGAAGAGTCAAGCCCTCGCCTATGGAAGAGGTAGATGGTATCGCCCTACCCCCTAATAGGACAGGGAGAGCTACCACTACTACGTCCGCATTCCGAACGCCTTCCTCGATGCTCCATCTCTCGAACACTTATAAACATTATATCGGTATATATAAAAATATAAGAAATTTACTCAATATGATTTGTCGAAGTAATAAAGTATCTAGTATAAACAAAAAAAACTAACTTAAATCAATCGGACGAATCCGTTCTTCGACCTCTGCCGCACACCTTCCTCCTAGGTGTCTCATAGTCGTCGAATTCAGATTCACTAGTTGAGTATATCTCTTGTGCCTCATCATCATCCGATTCCTCATCGTCAATATTGATAGGAATCAACTCTAACTCCGATGGAATCAAAGAGATTGGTTGGTAGATCGTCCTCGGCAATACTTACGGCAAGTACACGTTCCACATCGGCTTGGAACGGTTGGTCATATCGTCATTTGTTTTTCGACTTTTTTGACTTAGGTATAATGTTTCGTGCTTTGGTTTTGATAACTCCCATCCACCCTTGGCAGGATGTAGGGTATGATGTATAATAAACCTGTTGCGCCTGTTGAGCAAGAATGAATGGGTCATAACTAACTGTATATCTCCTTGACCAGTGGATCTCAATATTTCCATATTTGTCCACTTTTGTCCCACGCGGAGTGTTATCAAACCACTCACATTTAAATAGAGTCACCGAATTGTCTCGCTCGTAATCCAGCTGAATTATGTCAATTAATATCCCGTAGTAGTCGCCCTCGACCCGTCGCCTTGGCCACCTCGACAACATACACCGTAATTGCAACATTCTGTATCCTTGTTCGCTCTCCAACAGTTGCAAACCGATACCATTGATTACATATTTTTTGATCCGGTAACATTTGTTGCAGAACCCGTAAGATAAACTCCACACAACATCTTGGGGAGCCTCGGGGTTGTGCACGAAGAAGGATCGTAACCATTTAAAAAACGTAACGTTCATGAATTGATAAACATCTGAATCCGACATCTCAGGATTTGTCGATCGGACCGAATTAGAGAAGTGACTGTAACAAAAAAGAAAAGAAATTAATACTTTAATTTTTACCGTCACTTTAACAAAAGATGAAATCTTACTTTAAGTATTCGGCGGCCTCGTCACAGTTGTTTAAAATGTACCACTCCGCTATTTTTTTATCCATTCCTTCCAGAGTTGACCTACAATGTTTTCGCACGACTCGGCCAGGATAATTAAATATTGATATATGACCACTCGGTTCACCGCCATCATCGTTACGAGGTACCACTCTCCATCTTGATATAACTTCAGGGGGATAATAGTATGAGGCAAATTTAGTGGCCTCTTCGACTAGAAAAGCTTCAGCGATACATCTTTCAATGTACTTTGGATTTTTTATCTTCTTCTTAAGTGTGTGTAAAAACCTACAATGGACAATCAGAGGGTATTTATTATCTTCTTCGTAATGTGTGTGTTTCAATTAATCACAGACAAATTTTTCTATATATATATATTACCTTTCAAACGGATACATCCACCTATATTGTTGTGGACCTCCTACCCTTGCTTCGTACGCCAAGTGAACAGCAAATGTTCCATTGAGTCAAAGAAGCTAGGAGGAAACACCATCTCTAACTTACATAGCATTATTGGCACGCTCTCCTCCGGTTGTCGTAACTTATCAACATTAAGCTCGAAGCACAAATTGTTCTAAAGAACAAGGAAAATTCTGTCGAGAATACTCAATATATGCTTCGGTAGTGCTTTGAAGGCCCACGCAACAATCTCGAAAAGAAAACATGACAATCATGACTCTTCATCCCGACTAACTTCACCTCGTTCATGTCGACACATCTCTTAAAGTTTGATGCATAACCGTCCGGTAGTCTCACACCTTTAACCCATTGCAACAATTGTAAATTCTGCTCTTTGTTCAATGTGTAAGACGCTTTAGGTTTGGAAATTCGGTTGGCGGCATTCTTGATCAAATGCAAACCAGGCCTTTTGCAAATATGTTCTATGTCAAGTCTTGCGTTGACTGTATCCTTTGTCTTACCCTTGGTGTCCATTACGGTGTGCAGAATATTACAAAACACATTCCTCTCAATATGCATGACATCGAGGTTGTGTCTTAACAATTGATCTTTCCAATATGGTAGCTCCCAAAAGATGCTTTGCGTTTGTTCCAATGATGCCGAACGCCATATCCCCTGGTGGTGGAAGCAGCCTCCTCTTCAACACTTTGAATGTACTTGACCCTGTCCCATATTTCTGGGCCACTTAAACGACGAGGTCGATCTGCGTATTCGACCACATTCCGCTTGAAGTCTTTTCTATTATTCCTAAACGGATGATCAATAGGCAAGAATCGCCGGTGCCTTTCAAACCAACACACTTTGTGACTATATTTCAAGCTATAACCCATGTTCTGTTCGAGACATACCGGACATGCAAGCTTCCTCGAAGTTTGCCATCCACTCAACATCCCATATGCAGGGAAATCATTTATTGTCCACATTAAGGCAGCCCGCATGGTGAAATTCTGGCTCAATGATACATCATACGTAAGAACCCATTCACTCCACAACATCTTCAACTCGTTTATCAAAGGCCTCAGATATACATCTATTTTCTTTTTGGGTTGGATGGCCCGAGGATTAACGCGTTGAGGAACAAAAATTCTCTTCTCATGCACATGGAAGGTGGGAGGTTGTACTTTGAGTCACAATTACAGCCAACAGAATAATTACGCCCGTCGGTTGAAAGGAGCGAACCCATCCGAACATAAACCAAGACGGACATTACGGGATCGCCTGCAAACGAAGGATTTGCCTCGTCAAATTTCAGCCAAGCTTCGGCATCGGAGGGATGCGTCACAAATTTTTCATCCCTGCAATGCTCCTGGTGCCATCTCATGTGAGCAGCTGTTTTTTGTGATGAATACAATCTCGAAGTCTTGGCACGAGAGGAAAGTACCACATCTTGCTTAACGCTTTAAAGGTCGTTTTTCTTCCATTCCTCACAACTTTGTACCTCTCATGTGCACTGAGAATTTACATGTAGTTCGCTCAAAGATCATCCTTGTAATAGAGCATACATCCTCTCGGGGGCAAAGCAATGGATTTTTTCACATCCGAGCCCAAGCTCTTTCACCTTTTTCTTTGCTTGGTAAAAATCTTTCGGCAAATTATTGTCATTGGGAACAATCTTACTCATGATCTGCATCATTTCATTGTAATTCCTCTCACTCATATGGTGATCAGTCTTCAAGCTTAGTGTTGCTAGGGTAGCCGATAGTGATGAATATTCACTATTTTCAATGTGTTCACAACCTTCCCATAAAGGACGTTGCGCATCTTGAAGCATCTTATAGAACCTCTCGGCTTCCGGATTAGGATCCTCTCCCATGTTTGCTGGTTGAGTATGTGCACTGGTCTCCTCTCCCATATATGACGGTTCAGCATGAGTAAGGGATCAAAGTATTGGCCGATCGACGGTCCCGCGGCATCCATAACCAACTGTTCATATTGATTAAGGTTGTATCGATGAGTACGATCTCCGTAATAACCACTCGTTGTTTGTCTGACTTCCCCATGAAATTGCCAACATTCATAATTTGGCATGAATCCTTTTTGACACAAATGGATTTTGACCGTGCTCGGATCATGAAATTGCATACACCTACATTTCACACACGGACAACTGATCGAGGTACTTGAATTAGCTACGTGTGCCAGAGCAAATTTGATGAACTCTTCTAAACCCTCCAAGAATACTTGAGTAAGTTGTTTTTTCGGAGTTAGACGATTATACATCCAACTCCTATCACAATCGCCTTCCATACTTCCTCAACCCACCCTACACAAAGACTTTTGGGGTAAACACAATAATACTAACTAATTCAGCTACTAACCTAAGTGGGTAATACAACTAGTGCTTACCACCCAATTGTCACTTAATCAAGAAAGTGGGAAACAAACACATGCAGTGAACAAAAAAATCCCAGCAAGCAACCAGAGAATGAGGATAGTACACTAGAAGATGGGGACATGCATGTGGACGGGCATGAAGTCTCAAAGATGAAGAATACCAAATAATGATAGTCAGCTGCAAGCTACTAACCGATATTTGATCAAGTCGCAAATCACTTTCGTTATTCAATGGACGCACAAGGGTGAAGCATTCTTTCGCCTTCTATTAAAGACAGACAAAAATGATAGTCATTGTAAATTGTTTACAACTTAAGTAATTAGAAAAGGGACAATTTTATATTATCATATATACATTTAAAACTAATAAGTAGGTCAAACTAGGTTACTGACAATTTATTGTGTTGCATATGAAGACATGAACAAATGCTTATCATATCGTATATATAAACCGAAAACAAGATCCAAGAAAGCAACAAAATCAAGCTCATAGAAAATCACTACAGAAAAACAATACATGAAATAAATGCTTAAATTAGCTAAATTATGAAATAATTTTAAGTGCAAATCACTCCAAAGCAAAATAAATGCAAATCAGTCCGTAAAAACAAATGCAAATCACTCTAGCAAAGACAATTTGAGAAACAATATATGATCCAAATTCTACATTATAAACATGGATACTTGATTGAACGCAAGGCACGCAAAGTGAACCAAGAAATGTTTCGCAATGCTTTATCGATTAAGAGTTTTTGCAACATTTGCAACATTATTCGAAAGTTATAGATGACCAAAATAATGCTTTATCCGATTTAGTTTACTACCACTATCCAGCAGATATGTCGGCTCCAATTAACCAAACCAATGCATATATTGAGGAATCATGAAATAACTACAAATTCTCACTAACAATATCTATGCAAACAAAACAACATTATCTACTTAACTATAAAACTCTAATGAAGCACATTTTGAAAGGCCTTCTTCCTTTCCTCATCGTCTATGTGGATATTATGATACTATCGAAAGAGAATATAACCGTATTGTATTGTGAATGTAACAAAATAACCAAGAAAAATAAAACAATTAATATAATTAAATGGTAAGATAATGGGGAAAAATAAGAATGCACATCTTTGTCTATATGGGGATAACACAATATCTGAAAGAGATTCAGGCAAGAAACAAAAAAATGACAGAAAGAGAATATAACTCCATTATATTGTAAATGTTGTTAACTTGAGCCTACCAGAGCATAATTTCTTCATTGAACATGTCAATATAAATATCAATCTACTCATACATAAGATGTCCGAATCTTGAGAGGCCAAAGTGGAATGAAAGAAGGAGAGATAATTATCTACAATACAAGATGAATACGTAAAGCATAGAAGAACTTGTAAAATGACATACTCGTACCAAAATCTTCTACCAAAGCAAAATGCCAAGCAAACAGAGGAAGAACTTGAGGCCAAAAATCAGCAAAACAGAAAACACACCTTCTAAATGCTAGGCAAAATGCAACTAACGGAGAGGAAGAACTTCTAAATGCAGAACATAAAGAATCACAGACTAAGTGACGTAACATGAAGCAAAATGCTAAGCTGAGGCCGGCTTACCCGGTACCGTGACGCAAAAGTGAATCTCGGAGACGAAGACGATCGGGCTTCGGAAGTTTACACTCGATCTTCAGCCGACGCCCAACGATCTTGAGAGTTGAGACACGAGCACCGAAGATCTTGTCGTCGATGAAGCTAGTCGCATCGATTAAATCTTGGAGACGGAGATGATCGATGGCTAGGATTCAACAAGTAATCGAGAGAGAGATTCGAGGATTCGAATAGGGGGAAGTTAAAATAAAGAAAAACTAGAAGGATTAGGAGAAAGGAGAAATAATCGGTACCTTTGAAGGAGGAGAGGAGCGATGATTAAATAGGGAAGCTTGGAAGGGCCTCGAGATATAAATCCAACGAGAGAAATTAGAAAGCGTCGGACGGAGGTGGTGGTGGATGGTGGTGGTGAGGAACGAACGGAACGGAGTGGGTGAGGAGTCGCCTCACTTATTGGGAGTTTGGCGGGCGAGAGAAACGGAGGGGTTAACGCTTATAAAGGAATCCCAACACGCACGCGTCCTTCTCTCTTCTTCTTCACTGCATTCCCCAAAATCAATTCCCAATTTTCCCACTGTTCTTTTTCATTGATTAAATCTTGGAGACGGAGACAGATCGATGGTTTGATCTCGCGAATACCGATGGGAAGTGTAGGGTTAGGGCAAAAGGTGAGACGGAAATGGAGACGTGCATCGGGGAGCAAGTGAATGGCTTTTTTTTTTTTTTTTTTAAACCACTCGGGTTTATTTTGACTTTTAAAGGACATATTAAAAAAAAAAATTTGCCGGCCAAACTATTTTGCGAGGGAATTTAGTTTCCCTCGCAAAATGTAGAATTTTTTGCGAGGAACAGAAATTCCCTCGCAAATGGCCAAACTTTTGCGAGGATAACCTATTCCCTCGCAAAATGCAAGATTTTGCGAGGGAAATTACCCTCCCTCGCAAATTTGTGCACATTTTGCGAGGGAATTATCGTTCCTCGCAAATTTTCGTAATGTGGACAAAATTTGCGAGGGAATCAGTTATCCTCGCAAAATTTCGTAGTTTGCGAGGGAATATTTTATCCTCGCAAAATTTTGACCATTTTGCGAGGGAATTCTTCATCCTCGCAAAATTTCGTAGAATTTGCGAGGAATGTTTATTCCCGCAAAAATCACCTTTTTGCGAGGGAAAATAATTTCCCTTGCAAAATTGTCAAAATTTGCGACGGAATTGTTTCCTCGCAAATTCCGTCGCAAATATGGTATTTTCTTGTAGTGCCTCTTATTGAAGATAAATTAAAGTTTGAACCATTGTGGGGCGCTAGATGTAGCTGGTTACCTTCTGTGTGTATGGATGGCTTTGCCCATATGCTTAATAAACTTGATGCAATGCTTTACAATCCAAACGAGGAAGGCCAATAGGACATATCCAGCAGCCAGTGCAAACAGTGCCAGCCAAATGTAATTCATTATGCTGAGTATTTTATTGGTTGACTCGTAGAGTTTGTCTGGGGTTATCAAGAAGTAGGCAGTGAAGTAGGCCCTTCCTAATGCTGAAAGAGTTAGAAACATCCCCATAGATAACATCCACATCACTACCTTATTCTTCAGAGGAAGTCCACTTATCAGCAACAGTGTTACTCCCAGAGACGCAACGAATGCCAATGCATTGTTAATTATGAAATAGCGAAAGTTTCCTCGATCTTCAAAAGCAAATATGGCTTTCCCAGGACATGCTTGATCACCCTTCATCTCCAAGCAATCAAAGGGTGAAGAAGAAGAAGAAGAAGTGTTGTTTGAATCATGTATGCCTGGTTGAATAAAGCCTCCGGGAGGGTTTAAGACAGATTGAAAGGTCATGGTTGAGATCACTGTTGCCACCGTACTCAGATTCCCTCTCATCTCTTCTAACCATTTTCCATTATGCTTAAGCCATCTTTCTCCAACACTTCTTCTTCCCAGCGTCCTCTGCAGCATCACTAATTGCTGCTTGTGGATTCATGTCTGTTTCTTTCTTGTCATTTTTCAAGCCATTTCTCATCAGCATGATTTGTATTTCAAGACTGTTCAAGTCCTTTGGAATCCCATCAACCATGTCACTCGCTGTGAATCCCATCTTATTCTTCAAGACGATGCCTCTTGTATTTTAGGAATTGACACCAGTGTACCGCACAATCGACCACACCAATCAACAAGACAATATATGTATAATGTTGCAAGAAACATATTTATATTAATCAATAAGGAGGCTCGCATAGAATATGTAGTCCAGAAATTTAGATTTGCTAAGCATGGAATTAATTTCATAATTATGATTCCTCCCAGAAATTAATTTTCTGAACTCCATTCACGTACTGATCTACCGCAATGTTCCTATTAACTGATGTATATGCCTACACAAAGTTGGAGTCAAGGGTGTCAAACTCATGTGTTTGGTGGGAGCCAGGAAATGATGTTTTATGTATATATCTAAAGAGATCGATGTGAATTAGAATTTAATTCTTAAAAGAAAGCAAAAGTACCTCAGCATGCTTGAACATGATAGCCAAGTGGAGAACAGTGTTGCCATCCATTCATCCAAATCTCTCCAATTGAGTAGCTCATCACAAATCTCAAGGCTTGAATCCACCAAAGCTTTGAGGATGTCCAAGTGGTTGTATGTCACGCACAAGTGCAAAACAGTCGTGCCTTTGTGAAGGATCTTTAAAGACTCAGGCTTTGCACTAACAAGCTCTGTAACAACCTCTAGTCTGCGTCTTATCACAGCAACGTGCAATGGAATTCTGCCTTCTTTATCAAAAACCAAGCAAGCCTGCTCGTAAGCTGCCAAAAGCTCCTTCACGATGTGGACGTGGCGTTCCGCGGAAGCTATATGAAGGGCAGTGCTTCTAAAGTAATCTAACTCAGTGGCAAGATTAGGTTTGTGAGCAAGAAGGGCTTTTGTGAATTCAAGATGGCCAAGTGAGGCTGATATGTGCAAAGGCGTGTCAGTGAAAGTAGTTCTGGAGTTGATTCTGTGAAGAAGAAGAGGGTGTCGCTGAATCAGTGCCCTCAAAGTTGAAACACACCCATGGTGCGATTCTTCATAAAGAACTGTGATCATTTTCTCTTCTTCTTCATGGTGATGATTATGAGAATTCTCCATTTCCATGTGCTCTGTTTCTTGTTAGGGAATTTGGTTGTATACTATGTCACAAAGAAGTGACGATTAAGGAGCAACAAAACCCAAAACAAGTGTGGCCGATAAGTTTTAGGATAAAAGCTTAAAGGACGATAAGATTTGATTGGATTATCAAGACCACTACTAGAAAATGTCATATTTGCGACGGAATTTGCGAGGAAAAAAAATTCCGTCGCAAAGTTTGGCAAATTTGCGAAGGAAAAAAGTTTCCCTCGCAAAGGGCAGCACCATCTAAAACTTCAATGTCATTAAAGATATTAACTACATCTCCACTAATGTCCCAATATTAACTTTCTCCTTCATTATATTTTGGACTGTTTCTTGATAAAAGCCGAAAGTTGCTATGCATGTAATCTACGTTTTCAATTGATTTGAGATCCATTTTATTCCTCAACATGGAATGCACAAAAGAGTAAGTACAAAAGAGTAAGTACTCTAATTGCGTCTAGCACATAATGAAGCACATAAGACACCTTGATGTGTTGTTTTTATCGCTAAAGCAATCAATTAAAGCAAGACCAACTAATAATGCAATATAGTGGCAACCTAGGTCATTTTCCTAAGAAGCAATCTGTGAGTTTTTCTTTTAGTTGAATTTAAGTGAAAAAAATGCAATAGAATGAACCTAAACTAAAATGTAAGACACTACTACCTAGATGTAAATAACTAACTAAATGCAAGATGAAAATTGACTCTAAGAGCTATATGAATTTGAATGCTTTTTTTTTTTTTTTTGGTTTTGTTATGAGAGAATAATTAAAATCCTAAGAAGAAGATTGATTAAAATCAAATCAAATAACACAGATTTAGTTTAGTTATGATGATGAAGGGGACAACTTAGGAATTGTATGAAGTTAACTTCTGAGCCCAATTTTATTAATTAGATCAAGGGAGATTAATGAATTTAACTACATAATTGAACATGGGAAACCTCTAGCTCAATAACGCATATTCCACTAGAAAACTCATAATGAAATAAGCGATGGCTAATTAAACTCATTAAAAACCAATCACAAAATAACCTTGGAAATCTAGTTTACAATTATCCAATTGAACAACTAGATAATTTATCAACCCAATTAAACAATTAAAATGATAAGCCAAATTGACAATTAAATTTATAATGAAAACTCAATTAATAATTTAATTGACAACCAAAGGTTGCAAACAAAAGTCCAGCAATTGTTCAAGCATAAAAACTTTAAATTATCGATCCAATCCAAAAGAAAAATGTTTGCAATCTAGAACTAGATTATTCTCAATTAACACAACTTGAAATCTTTTAAAACTAAATTATCTCAAGTTTTGAATTAAAAAGATAAAAAAGAACAATACTCCCTTATGATCTTCAAGTGTAAGTTCCTAGGCCTTAGTCTTCTCCATATTTCTCCCAAGTTACCTCCCAAAAAACTTAAGCTTCCATGAAATTCTCCTCCTCAAACTGCTTCACACAAGACATGGCCGTTTGCATTGAAGAATTAATGAATATTGGCTTGGGCACACAGTGGTTGGGCGTGAGTGGATGGGAGGAAAAAGTAATGGATGGTGGGGTCCTCGTGGATGAATGAATCAATGAATCACAGAATAAAAAACTACTCTGCGTGTTGCGTGTTGCGGCGTATCCGGCGTTAGAGGACTTTTGACTCTTGGCTACCAACTTAAGCCCATTAAAATATAAAAGCCAATAAAATACTATCATCAGATTTCCTTTTAGCTTCTCTGAAAAATTCTGCACCATAGAATCTTCTAATATGCTTTTTCTTACCCTGCAAGAATTAAATAAAATCGTAATCTATCATATATTTAGAAATATTATTCAATCACAAGATAACAATTAGAATATTAATAATTTAAGCCCAATAATCTCATAAATAATTCTGATTTATATTATTTCCTAAAATTGACTAACAATCTAAATATTATTTAATAATTCCAAATTAGTCTAAATTAATCCTCAAAATAAATGAATAAGTTGAGATAAAATATATAAAATTAGGGATTTATCAGACCCCACCTCACCTAGGTGCAGCAAGCAGCCACCCTCTTCGATTCGTCTTGGGTGCCACGCCGTCTCACGGGGCTGTGGGCTCTACATCCGCTAGTGCCTGGGAGGAATGTTAATGACACATATTAGCCCAAGATAATCACAATCTATCACATGATCATATTAAGTAGCGGTTTTATTTAGAACTTTGTCCCTAATATTTGTTAGGTTTGTGCGTTTGTTTTTATGCTCATGTACAAAGATCTGTGTGGTGTTGTGTACAGAACATTTGAATCATCTTAGGTTGAGTGCCTGCCGTACGTGTTGCTGGAAATGATTATACTTTTTGAAAAAGGAGCTTTCGTTCCGTCTAAAGTAGTCTTTAATGCAAGTTAAACATCGAAACAAATCTAGTTTTCATATATAAAATTCTTGGGCCTGAGCTGGTTTTCTGGTTTATATAGAATAGAGCTTCTTCCATGTTCATAACATGTTTTTTCTGCATGATTGATTTTATATGGTTCAGCTTATCTTCTAGCTTCTCTGCCTTCATGTTCTGCATAATTTATGTTGTCATTTTCCCCATGAAGACGCTAGCTAAGATTGCTGGTTGGTTTAAACCTCTCTAGCAATAACAGACCTTATTGTGTTACAACATGTATAAAAAGATGTAAAATTGAAATTACTAGCTTTTACTGATTTTATTTCCTTGATTGAATGTGGAATACTCCTTTTCCCCCTCTTCGGTACTGCAGGCACTACTACAACTCCTAGAACAATATATAATTGAATCTTACACAACATATAATATGATTAAGTAACTTCTTTCATCATAGTATACCAAGTACAACAATCAATAAGAGAGAAGTGGAAATTAGAAAGGGCGAAAGCAGCAAATAAGTACATATATATATAGTTTAATTTCATGTGATTATATACGGCAACAACCATTTCCATTTGATTATCTGTTCCTTCCACAGCACACTAGCTTCCAAAGACGCTTATTGATGTTGGTGCATTTCTTGAGAAGCCATATAAAAGATGTAACCACCAACTAGCGCAAACAGTGCCCGCCAAGTCCAATCCACTATATTGAGCATTTTATCAGTTGATTCTGCGAAGAAGAAGGGGGTGTTGCTGAATCAGGCTCTCAAAGTTGAAAGATGCCCATGGTGCGATGCTCCATAAAGAACTCTGATCATTTTCTTTTCTTCATGATGATGATTTTGAGAATTCTCCATTTCCATGAGCGACTTCAAAGTTGGAACACACCCTTTGTGCGATGCATCGTAAAGAACTCTAATCATTTTCTCTTCTTCTTCATGAAGATGATTATGAGAACTCTCCATTTCCTTGTGCTCTGTTTCTTGTTAGCGCATTTGCTTGTACACTATGTCACAAAGAAGTGACGATTAAGAAGCAACAAAAGCCAAAACAAATGTGGCCGACAACTTTTAGGATAGAAGCATAACGGACGATAAAATTAAAGTAATACGAGTATCATGCAGTGCAAAGGAGCTTTGTATCATGCAGTGCAAAGGAGCTTTTGATGTGGGCATAGGAGGATCATGATCTACTTAACTGAACAAGATTTGATTGGATTCAAATATTAAGGCCGAAAATGCGTTGAATGAGTCGTAATTTGACTCCATATTAGACACAAGTGATTGATAGCAAATTCAAAGAGAATAGATTTCATATCAGTTCCTCCTACACATTCACATTCACATGCAACATGCAGAGTGTTGTGGAAGCCTGGAAGGCACTATAGTAGATAGGCCCGTGCCAATGTTGTGATCTTAGATTAAAGCAATAAATTATCTAAACTTATTTACCGAGATAATTAAGAATAATTACTCAAGAATGATGACAAATTTTTTTTCCCATGGAACTTGTTCTTTTTTCTAACATTTCTTGTTGGGTGACAAATTAACATACATGAAAATGTGAACTACTTCGCAAATTCAGGAGAGGGAGACGGAAGAAACAGCTGAAAAGTTGTTAGTAGGAAAATGTCATCCTTTTTTCCCCGCCCCAAATTAGGAAAAGGTCATCTAAAGTAATCCATCGGCTGCTTAATATAAGATATACTTATCTAATTTGATTAGATTAATTGAAAAGAAAAAAATTGATTAGATTAAAGAAATTAGTTAAATTAGTTAATATATGACATGTATGTTAAATTATTTAGGGTTAAGGTGTAAAAATACACATGTGATTTTTCCAAAAATGTGCTCAACACCAAATATATTTTTTTAAGTGCAAAAGTGACTATGTGGTTACAAAAGTAGACTAAAAATACCCATAGACTATTAGTTTGACTTTTTGTATTTTTAAAACTGACATGAACGATGATTCAGCTAAATTTCATCACAACTGGCAATAAAAAAAATGGAGAAAAATATAGAAATTTTAGAAATTATAATTCAGCTATTCTCTCTCCAATTCCCCTTCTCTCTCGCAATCTCAATCTTACCCATCATGCTGCACGCCCATCTCTGCCGTTGCCGCCTTTATGTAATTTTCAAAACTATATGGGCCCTTTTCTATATTTCTCTCCAGTTCTCCATCACCAGCTGAGATGAAATTTTCCTAAGTCATCATTCATGTCATCCTTAAAAATATAAAAAAGTCAAATTAACGGTCAATTGGTTTTTTTTTTTTTGTCCACTTTTGTAACCACATAGTC
Organism: Acacia acuminata; assembly: GCA_019022655.1. Taxonomy (NCBI): domain Eukaryota; kingdom Viridiplantae; phylum Streptophyta; class Magnoliopsida; order Fabales; family Fabaceae; genus Acacia; species Acacia acuminata. The sequence continues at coordinate 283,504 of JAFJYI010000030.1, forward strand.
ACTTTTACACCCAGAAAAACCCTTGGTGTTGGGCGCTCTTTCGGATAAAACACATGTGTATTTTTACACCTTAACCCAATTAGTTAAAATATAAGATGTATTTTTCAAAACAACATTATCATTTTCTTTAATTCCCTCCTTCTCTTTCATCTTTGATTATTATTGAGGGAGTTTCAATAAGGGTAAATTAGAAAAATATCGACAAATATAAAAATATGTCTTATATTTAGAACCAAAATTAACTCCCCAAATATGTCTTATATTAGAGACAAGAGGGAGTATTAATTTTTTAATTTAATTCTATATTCTAATAATAGTTCAAATATGATCTCGATAGATAAAGTTTTAAATTGATCTAATTATAATTAACTGTACCTAAAAATTGATCTAATTAAAATGTATAAAATATATTTAAAATGAAAAACATTTAGCTAAATCTATAATGTCATGGCTTAAAATTTCATTGAAACAATGGCATGGAATTGATAATATAGTGGTACACTGCTACAGGCATACTTTTTTTAACACACTATCGTCGTATTGGAGGTAATTGTGAGGCACTAGATGTAGTTACCTTCTGTGATCGGGGATTGAAAACCAGATTCACAACATGCTTTCTCAGGGCATTATTCAAGAAAGCTCTAGTGATTTTGCTGCTCTTGTGGTCTTGGTTCAGAAGAAAGAAGGTACATGGAGATTTTGCGTTGACTATCGTAAATTGAATGAAGCTACTATAAAAAATAAGTTTCCAATCCCAGTTATTGATGAGTTGCTGGATGAGTTAACCGGAGCTACTTTTTTCTCTAAGCTGGATCTCCGAGCTGGTTACCATCAGGTTCGAATGAAGCCAGATGCCATTCCCAAAACTGCATTTCGGACTCATGAAGGGTTGTACGAATTCTTGGTTATGCCCTTTGGCCTTACCAATGCTCCGGCTACCTTTCAAGGTCTTATGAATTCTGTTTTTAAACCTTTCCTACGTAAATGCATCTTAGTTTTTTTAATGACATTTTGGTATATAGCAAGGATTGGTCTTCTCACTTGCACCACTTGGAAACTACTTTATCTGTTTTACGCCAACATCAACTCTTTGCGAAGGCCTCTAAATGTACATTTGCTGCTACTACCATTGACTATTTGGGCCATCTCATTTCTGCCCATGGGGTCCAAGCCGATCCTAAGAAACTTGCCGCTATATCTTCTTGGCCACCGCCTACTTCTCTTTGTGCATTACGGTGATTTCTTGGCCTTACAGGTTACTACCGTCGCTTCATTCAGAATTATGGCTCTATCTGTCGGCCCTTGACCAATTTGTTAAAGAAACATGAGAAATTCCTATGGAATTTGGAGGCCGCGGCTGCCTTTCACACCCTCAAGGAAGTCATGATGTCACCTCCTGTGCTTGCCTTGCCCGATTTTGATGCTACTTTTGTGATTGAGACCGATGCTTCGGGTCTGGTTTGGGGGCTGTTCTATCCCAAAATGGCCATCCTTTGGCTTATGCTAGTAAGGCCCTTCCTTCTTCTAAACGGCACTTATCTACTTATGAGCGGGAAGTCCTTGCCATTCTCTTTGTTGTTAAACAATGGCGTTCTTACTTATGGGGTCGTAAATTCATTATTCACACGGATCATTTACCCTTGAAGCATTTGTTGGAACAACGTGATCTGAGCCAAGAACAATTTAAATGGTTGCATAAGTTATGGGGCTTGCACTATGAGATTGTCTACCGGAAAGGGAGTGATAATGTTGTGGCCGATGCTCTTTCTCGTAGGAATGAAGGCTCTTGCTTAGCCATATCCACTCCTATTTCACCTCCTTATGAGCGGGTTAGGGACTCTTGGCTGATTGATGAGAAATTACAGCTTTTAATTAAAGCTTTGGAGCTGGATTTGACCTCTCACTCCAAGTTTACTTGGCAACATCAGTTGCTTAAGCGTAAGGGCAAACTTGTCATGGCAGCGGATCGTACTCTTCGTAAGGATTTGCTTACATTCTTTCATGCTGATGGCATTGGTGGCCATTCGGTATTCACTCTACCTTTAAGCGACTTTCTTCTTTTTTCTATTGGAAAGGTATGGAAAAAGATGTGTGTAATTTTGTGCGAGCATGCACTACTTGCCAACGTTTTAAAACCGAGTTGGTGGCTTCTCCGGGCCTCTTGCAGCCCCTCCCTATTCCTGAACATGTGTGGTCTGAATTGTCTATGGACTTTATTAGTGGCCTTCCCAAGTCTTACTCTAAAACCACCATTTTAGTTGTGCTCGATAGGTTGTCAAAGGCTGCTCATTTTTTGGCCCTTAAACACCCTTATACAGCTGTGGATGTAGCTCATATTTTTATGGATAATGTTGTTAAATTACATGGGTTTCCTACGTCCATTGTTACCGATAGGGACCCTATCTTTTGTGGGAAATTTTGGAAGGAACTGTTTCGCTTGTATGGTGTCAATCTACACTATTCTTCTGCTTATCACCCTCAAACAGATGGGCAAACGGAAGTCCTTAATCGCTGTTTGGAGTGCTACCTCCGTTGCATGACCGGGGATTTCCCGAAACAATGGGTTAAATGGTTATCACTCGCTGAATTGTGGTACAACACTACCTATCATTCTTCCATTGGTATGACTCCCTTTGAGGCTATTTATGGCGTAACTCCTCCGTACACCTTCCTTATATTGCCGGGGACTCCTCTAATGACTTGGTGGATCGTACTTGTTTGTCTCGCGAATCTGTCTTGCAGCTTCTTAAAGAACACTTGCTGAAAGCACAACACCGAATGGTGCAGCAAGCAAACAAACATCGCTCCGAACGTCACTTTGCTGTAGGTGACATGGTTTTTCTCAAGTTGCATCCTTTCCGGAAGAATTTATTGAACAATTCTGCACTTCACAAACTTGCTGCTAGGTACTTTGGCCCATTTAAGGTCTTGAAGAAGGTTGGCGCTGTAGCTTATGAATTGGATCTTCCTTTGATGACTTCCCATTTTTAGTAGATTTGAGATATATTTTGATATATTTGGGAAGTCATTAATGCTAAATTAAAGGGATTTATTAGATATTTGGATAAGATATCGATGTGGTACATTACTTAGGGGATTTTATTGTAAATATCTTAATTTTAATTAAATGGAAATATTTATGTGTGTTAAGGTTTTAAGTATTATTATTATATAATTTCCTTTTTACTTTTTCACTTTGACCAGGAGAGATGAAACGATAATTAAATGCTCTGGACTATTTGGCATTGAAATGCAATTTGGGCCTACAAATTAAAAAGGGAAAATCAGATCTAAAAAGTGAAAGCAACGTGGTGGTGGACTTGCAAAAGAAAAGGTGGAGATTATTTCGGATCTGAAGCGACACCGTTTTTGGGGGAATAAAAATGGGAAGACCTAATCTAAGAAAAATCCATGAATTGCGAGGCGGCATTTTTTGGAATTGAGATATATTCGGCCGGACGAGAGGAAACACGAGGGGAAGGGAAACCATCATTCATTCCACACCTTCATTGTCTTCCAACACCATCGCATAACCATTGTCGCCGGCGACTCTCGCCTTCACCACCATTGTCGCCGGCGACATCTTTTCATTTCCCTCTCCACCGTTATCCTCAGATCAGAAACGAAGAACAAAGGAATGCACGAACAGGTTTGTTTTTCTTCAAGCTATGACGGTAGTAAGAGAAACAAGATTAATGATCACCTTCATATGCATTGCGGTGAAGCTCTCCTTCATAGCACTATTCGTGGTTCGAGAGGAAGAGATTTATCGATGATTTGATCTCTGCTCTTATTTCCTTTTGTTTTTCTTTTTGATTCGACTTAATCTTCTTTGTGATGGATTTTGTTAAGGCCATGTTTGGCTAATCTCTCTTTGCAACCTAGAGGAACTTTGAACTTATAGGTGTGGATTGGACTTTGTTTTTATCAATTAGTTATAATAAATGTTAATTTTGGTTACTTAATCTCTTTTAGCTTTATCTATTTAGTAATTAGCCATCATTGAATATGAATTTGAAATGTTTATAGGTCTTAGATGCAATTTTATGAATACCTAAGTTCTATTCTATACTTTTCGCCCCATAATTGCAATTCCTGGTTCCACCCCTGAATTAGGACCAAAGTGGTATTTTGATTACTTGGGCCTTTGGGCCTGAAGGGGATATTCCCTATAATAATATGATGCGGTGTAAAGGAGCTTTTGGTACGGGCAAAATGTGTGGTGTTGGAAGGCACTATAGTAGCACTGGCACAAACATGTGTGGCTCGAAACCTCATCCAAATATGGTAAGCCAGAACAACTAACCGTCAATATAACAATCTTTATAATTACATAGCATGATGGTATTTCTCTTCCTGGTCTTTCTCTTGATCATTTATTTTCCCCTCTCTTCATTCAGTTTTGTAATACAACTAGGAATTATGCCGTTGCTAAGAAGACACAATTCTATAGACTATGAATGTATGTATGCATCTATGCATGCCTCCGGCATGTGTTTGGTTACAGTAATGAGCAGTCCAGTGAAATATAATGTGGAGGTGCTGATCTGAGAAAAAAATAACCTGAACTATAGGGGAGATAAATCTGTATAAGCAGCATGAAAATCTACAGAAGAAAGGAGAATGTATGAGCACGAAGAATGATCAACGATTTTGAAGCCAATCCTGGATTGCAGAACGAAGGGCAAGGTTAGGGACAAGATTGGAATGTGCCAGCCTATCATTTGTCATTGGAGAAGCCTCATGACCACTGTCCAGCCATCCTCGTATAGCCTCTGCTTCGTAAGTAAATCCATCCGCAGCAACATGCGGATCTTGCATTAGTTCCTGCCACGTTCCAACATAGATCCCAATGCATATTACAAACTAGTAACTTAGCTAGAGAACTAAGAATTTATTTTTTGCTATGAAACTTCCCTCCTATGTTTTACACATCCATTATCTCAGATACAATTAAATCGAAATCGAATCTATACTTTTTAAATTTCTTGATTTCAATCTAAATCTAATACATTTTATACTCTCAGCTCTATCGTTTAAGATTGAGAAGAGTGATGCGGAGAGAAAAAGAAAAATGTTCAGTGAAAACTATAAGCTAATCAAATGTCTAAATTATAATTTCACTTCTCCTCTCCTCCATTTTGCTCAATTGAAACATGCCAAGATCTGAATGACGGAAAAATGAAAATGGATGGAAGAGTATACCTGAAAGATTGGACAAATGAAATACGAAGGGGTTTGGTAAAGCCCTCCAGAACCAATTCTGAAGGCATTTGTGCCTCCAGAAGAAGCGCTCATTGGTTCCAGAATCCTCCAGACATCGGAGTAGAGGTCTGGCCGGCTCTTTCGGTTCATCTCACAACATCTCAATGCCAAGCGACACAACTGTTCAGCCTGTACAAATGGCCAGTCTCCAGCCAAAGGATCCAAGAGGGATTTTAACTTTCCATCACCCAATGCACTTTCCACTTCCTGCCTTATTCCCAAGGCTGGTCTCCCGGTCAACAATCTTAATAATATGATTCCAAGTGAATATATATCTGACTTTGGAGTAAGTTCCCCTGAAGCAAGGAATTCAGGATCCATGTAGACAAAAGTGCCCTTTGGGTCAGTTCTCCAGCACTCTGTAGTATTGTTACTTGAACTCCCGTGACTAGACAGTAGACGACTGATTCCAAAGTCACTAAGCTTGCTAACAAGGTTTGCATCAAGGAGAATATTGGAGGGTTTCAAGTCACCATGCACAATGCTGTGAGGTTTACTAGAATGAAGAAAGATGAGAGCGGAGCAGAGCTCTGCAGCAATGTGAATTCGAGTTTGCCATGATAATGGGGGTGTGTTATCGTTGCAGCTGAGCCGATCCTCAAGGCTTCCATTGGGTAGATACTCATAGACAAGAGCCCAGGATTCGGGACAGGCTCCAATCAATGTAATAACATTGGGATGCCTTAACTTGCTCAATATGTCAACCTGATACAAAACCAACAGAGAGGTCAGGCAGTTTTCTCTCATTACAACTCTGGATAGCTTTTGTCTATGTTCATGGAGTTTAAGGGATGGGGTCAATTATAGATTATGACAAGATGCAATACAACAACAACAAGCCTTGTCTCACTAACTGGGTCAAGCTATATGAATTGCATATCGCCATTGTGCACTACATGAGAAATTAAAGAAACAAATAAGGAATGAAACTTCTTTTTAAGAAGTAATTGACATCATATAATGTACTGCCCATTCTTGTCACAATTTTTTCCATATTTATATCTACTCCTTCATACCATTTCTATTCTTCAATGGCCAGCTAACTTTCATGCTAGAAAAGTCAAGGACGAATTCAGTTCGCCATTGCATCTACAGCAACTTGCAAATTGCAATCAACTTAATGATATTTCTTATTGTTAATGAAACAGGCCAAATTTACATGAAAAAGTAAAGATGATAATATGCCCAAGTCAAGAGGCCTTGGGTCAACTGACACCTCCCCTAGACTTAAGAGGGGTCCCCCAACCCCTGCATCCCTCCCTCTCCAACTCCCTTTTCTTTCCCCCACCCCTTATGCCTCCTTTATGCGGGAACAAAAAAGGAAATTGCGGTCCTGAAAATGCAACACATAAATTAAACTGTAGTACCTCCTTTTGAAACTCTGAAGGCCCTTGCAAACTGTTAGTGTTCAACATTTTGATAGCCACCTCAGTGTGACGTAGCATACCTTTAAATATACTTCCATATCCACCTTCTCCAATCTTTAGGGATGGATTAAAACTATTTGTTGCCTCTTCAATCTCCGTAAAAGACAATTCCAAGAAAAATTGAGGCACACGCACGCCTGGGGCCTCAGCTGATTTTTTCCTCAATTCTTCAGCCTCCCTCAATGAATTATCACGCTGCATCTCCAATTCATCACGTTCTTTCTTGTAACTTTGCAACAGACCCACGGCAGAGATAATCTTCTCCTCCAACTCCTTTACCATTTGTTCTGATGATGAAATTTGACTCTCTAGTGATGATTTCTGATCTAAGGCAAGTTGGAGTTCCTCATTTACTTTATCTCTCTGGATCTTCATCTGTCCAACTTCTTCCTTTGTTTTTGCCAGTGCTTCCTCTACCTCTTTCCTCATTTTCAACTCCTCTGCATATGAGACTTCAGAGGCTTTAGCCTGACAAATGGGGTCATTTAAGATTAGAGGGCGTATATAGTTTGAATAACATGAAACCAATAAAAATCAAAAAATGATGGCTGTATGTTCAAATCATCTTTAGCCTATTTTAAGTTGGATCACATATTTGTTCAACAAGTGTCCAACTCCTACCAATTAGAAAAATGTAAAAACTAAGGCATTGGATGCAAAGAATGAACAGTTAATTATTCTCAAGAGCATCTGATATTTAAGAAGTAATAAGCAGCGCCAAACAATAGAACAATTACCCTGTGTATGATGGCATCAAGGGCATCTTTTTCAGCTTTCCCACGTCTAACAGTTTCTTGGTATGCATCCTGCCTAGCATTTTCAGCCTCACCCATGGCCTGTTCAAGTTGATCATAGAGAGTATAGTCCATTCCTCCATCCTACAAGTTTTAAATAAATTAAACCAAGGAATCGGCACACAGACTCTAGTCATCAATTCAAAGAATAAAAATTATGCATTGATGGCAAAAAATCAACTCACAACAGTGTCCACATGACCCATAGTAGGCACAAAGGTTATATAAAAAATTAAAATGAAATTATCATAATCATGAGTACCAGTACACTGGGAGGAGATGAATGAGAAAGAAACCCCTTGATTGAAGAATGTCCACTCAAGTCTGATAAATTCTCAATCTGCTCAGTGATCAAATCTGGGGTCGATGCTACTTCAACTGCACCGATGTCAGAGAATGCTGAGACAACTGAAAGACTCCTTCTGGACAGTCCTTCTGACTCATCAGAACTCACTTCTGCGCCCAACCTGATATGTGGAGTTGACAATCCCTCAGTATCATCTGGAGAAGAAACAGTTTCCATGCTCCCTTCATGTCTAGCATTGCCAGACCTCACTCTTCGGAGTAGATCTTGAGCTGGATTTGTGAGTCTTACCCAATGATTCCGTCCAAGTTCACTGGATTGAGATCTCAAGTGAGGTGCTCGTCCAGCATTAGGTAGTGACTTTTGCTGTGGGGCAGGAGATGCAGCCACTCCTTTACTTTTGTCCAAACTACTGTACCTATATAAAATGGTAATTAATATAGTTGCTTGAATTGGTAAAAACCTTTTGGACTGCTTTTTGCCCCTCGATTCACCCAAAAAATTAATAATTAAGTTTATGAGCAATGAAATATCTATCCACAGAAATTTCACTATGAGAAATTATACAAATAATTTAAGTAGATCACCAAGAAGCAAGTTTTTTAGTAATTATAATTGAGCTTTGTTATTTTTGGCAACTAAAGCTTCCTTTTTCATTCCATATAAATCTTTAAGTGATGCTAGACACCACGTATATCAGATGGCATCAGTATTTAGAACGCAACAAACCTTGTGTATATAAGGTGCCCTTTGCAGATAAATTGTATATGACAAGAAGCTGAAGCTTGTTCTCGTACATAGATGGCTTTCTTAGATCTCAAGTCCATCATTTTCCTGCATTGTCAGGTAATTGGTAAAAGAAGCTCACTGAAATTATGCAACTGAGTAAATAAGCAGAGCAACTTGCATGGCGCATAGTGAGTGTTATCAGATTAGTGACCTATTTCTATCATCTTCAACACTTGTGTTTTTGTCATCGTTTCCAGCAAAAATTAAGAATATGTATTAACATTGTATATTTGGAAGTTATTTCAACCTAGAATAGGACTTATCAGATGCTGCTCCCATGACAAGATTCCGGATGTCATGCTCTAACACAAGTTCCACGATTCCTTTCTCAATGCAATCGCGTTCAATATGCAGTTTCTCCGCTCGAGCCTACATCAAAAGTTATTCTTCTTAAATAAGCAAGTTCAAGATAAAGCATGCTTCTACTTGGACATATGATTGATGAACATTACCCCCATCCGCTGACAAATTAGAAGATACTCATTCAGAATTTTATGCATAGTTTGCCTTTCTGTTTCCCTATATGCTTCAACTTGCTGGTCTTTCAGTGCACTTGCTGGAAACTTTGCACCCACTAAAAAAAGAAAAGAAACCAACCACCAAATAAATAGTGAAGACCAGCGTACATGGTGCGATTGTATCAATGAGAATAATAGCACAACAAAATAAGCAATATCAAGGGTTACTATATTTTACAGCCTAAGTCGGTGATTTAAATTTAACAAAGATCATTAAGCAGTCCAGTAAATCCTTAAGTACAGAACTTCAATTTAGCAACAACAAAAAAAGACAAATGGAATTTTTCTTCTACGTGTCTGAAATTGGACACTTGGGGTTTATCCATTTCAAATTCAAATAACCAAAAGCACATTGATGGTTCAATAGCAGCGGCAACCAAAGCAGCTTATTCCGAGAATTGACTTTAAGAATGATTTAGCTACTGCAATTATGTCGCAAACTTACTCAAGGGGATCATTGTTGCAGGCTCATGGACGTGAAGGATGCAAATCTTCTTTCCCCCAGAATTTTGTATAGCCCATATCAGATTTAATTTGCAGCCTTTCACATCTTTAGACACAGCAACATAGATCTTCTCTTCAACCACCCCTGGATTAGGCTCCCCTACCAATTCCCCCATTCCACCACAGCGATTTTAAGAGACCAAAGATGATCGAATCACTAAAAACCTGACACTCTTACCGTAAGATACTTAACCTTGAAGCAATATTCCACTCAAATCAACAAATGCTATAATCGGAAACTCACACAGTCACATCGACTTTTTCTCAGCCTACATCTAATATAAAACAGATAATTCTCTCTATAAACTAAATCATCAAAACAGCTCAAACTCAACAAAGAATCCAAAAATAAACTTGTTCCTCTCAAAAGGCACAGCAAGCACAAGAAAAGGAAACCCGGCTTTCTCTCTGCATCATTGACAAATATCTTCTCAGAAAGAGGGGAATTCGTGCAAACACGATGAGCAGGAGAGTCCTTGACCAAGCGGTGTGACAAGGCGTTTCCGGGAGCGTCTCCTGTACAGGTAAGAATGTATGACTTGAGAACTGAGTTGGGCTTTGAGCTTCCAATCGTCGGAGCGAAAGATCAGAACAGGTTCGTAACTGTTAATAGATTATTTGAAGAGGAAACGAAAAAAAAAAAAAAATCAGAAAACTCATTAACAGTCCCCCGGTGGGGTCTCTATTTGCTCTATTTTCTCTATATCCATGTTCTCTCCTCACTAGGCGAGGCCTGCTTCGAGAAGAAGCTTTGTGGGTGGGACCCACTGCTTCATGGTTATTGACTTGTTAGTTGCAGGAAATGAAGGGAAATGCTGGCGGGTAGGACTTCCAGCAGGATGGTCAATTGAAGCATTATTTAAAATTTAATTTGGATTATTTACCGTTCTGGATTATTGTTTGTTTGGTCTGAGAAATGTTGCCCCAAGAAAATTAATATAATTTAATAATATTATGAAATTCCTGCCCCACCAAACAAGCACAAATCTTGCCTGCAGCAACTACGCCAATTATATTTTGACTGAACAATAATTATACAATTATATTTTAATTAAGAAAAATAGTAATAATATTGATAGCTGAGGGGATCAAATATAAATAAGACCTCTTAACTTTGAGCCAATCACAGGTTACTTAAATGATATTTCAAAGTTGATGATCCACCCTTGAATATTTTACTCAAATAGCAATTGCTGTCTTGGAATATACTAATGTTTTCACTTTCACCTCTTCTATTCTTACAACTTTCAAATATCATATTTTAATATTAAGAAAATAATGTTTTAATTTTAAATGATTCACTTTGAGGTCTGAATGGGCCTAACGATAACATGTAAACTTTAAATTTACAAAATTAATATAAGCTAAAGTATATTTTTACTCTTTTAATTTTTACATACCAGTATTATCATGTAAAATCCAGACATTTTTATGTGATTATGATTAGTACGTACATAGAAATTATAGTCATGCCTTTTATATTGATCTATAAATACAATTGTCGCTGTTCATCCTTTAGCCAGCCATCAAATTTAAAAAGATGAATTTGACATCAAATGTTAGATTATGAATCTGAAAGCCACACAAACGCATATTTAATTATTTATAATGCCCATAAAGTATCAACTAAAGACAAAAGGATGTTTTGAAAAGAATTTTATTGATTGATGTCTATTATTATAATGTTTTGTATTTCTTAATAGAAGAATGGAAAATATTTTTTTCCGGCAGCAATAGAAGAATGAAGTCTAAATTAACCCAAAGTTGTAATAATATTCTTTCAATCCACTACTATTTATTTATTTTTAAGTAATTATCTAATATATAAAAGTAATATCGAATCATATTTAATCATTATACTAAGCTAATAGGGAGGAGCTCTTTAATTAAAATAAAATTTATCATTCACAACTTAACAGTAGTTAACCCTCGACCATACTTAAATGCAATCGAGTTTATTTTATTAAACCTAATTATGAGGCGGGACAGAGGTTGGCGGGGGAGTTGGGTCTGTGTAGTTTGGACTCTTTAGAGAAGTCATTCGTTTTCGTTCAGTTTGGTGCCACGCGGATTTAGGTGGGCACGTCCCAATGACGTGGCCACACTCCTCATATACTTGGGCCCACATGCTCTTTTTTTAATCACTTTATCCATTTTTTTTAATGGTCTTACTCCAATGTATAAATCCAATAGCATACTTTATACGTATTTGGTTTTTTTTTTTTTTTTTTTTTTGTCCTTTTATCATATCAAATTTTATAACTAATTAATTTATTATAATTAATGAAAAACTAAGGAAATATTTTCAAAAATTTAAAAATTATTTTTATGTCAAAAAAACTATAAATTATTTTTTTTTTTTTTATTTGCTATGGTTATATATTACGGGATAGGATAACCAATGTCACTATCACTTTTTTCATCGTTAGATTAGAATCTCAATATCTAATGGTGAAAAAAGTGGTAATAACTAAAATTGGTAGTGATAATATTTTATCCTTCAATTAGATAATAAAAATAAATATAGATCACACATTTAAACCACGCATTTAATTTGATAATTGATAAGCACAAGGTGTCCAGCTATACATCAATCGACCACAAAGAACAAAGTCTTCAGAGAATAAAATCGCATAGCTATCCTCTTTTTTTGTTGGCAGCCTTAGTAAATGCACTCTTACATGATTCTTTAAAGTTAAAATATATTTGTAGTCTTTTAATTTTTACATGAGATGTATTTTTAATCTCCATTTATAAAATATAGTTTTAGTTTTATTTCTAAAAATGTTAATTTTGTTAACAAAAAACGTTGATGCAAAGTAAATTCAAGTGATAACTATATAAATGATAAAACATATTTAAGTTTTAATTTTTTTTAATATAATATATTTAGATTATTAAACTAAAATAAACTAATAAAGCTCTACAAATAAAATTGAGGTTTTGCTATTTAGATTACTTTTTGCCAACTTGATATTTAGGGTTGGATTTTTTTAAATATATTGAGATTATTAAACTAATTTTTTTTATACAATTGAGGTTCTTTAGGTTTTAAATTACTTTTAAATTTACACATATATTAAATTTAAGATCAATAGTATTTAATTACATATTTATCACTTAAATTTTTCGATCAGTGTGTTGTCTATTAACAACATTAACAATATTAGAATTATAGAACAAAAAATATAATTTATAAAGTTAAGAAACAAAATATACATTTCCTATAAATTTAAATGACTAAAAAAATATTTTAGCCATCCTGCTAAAAAGCCGTCTTATAATATATTTAATTGATATCATTTTGAAGTGTTTTTTGGCCTTCTATCATATCTTTTTTTTTTTTTTTTTTGTTTGTTTGTTTGGTGCACTTGAAGGCAAACAAAAGAAATATCAATTGCATCCAAATATTATTTAAGCTATGTTTGATAACGTGTTGGAAATGTTTCGATCTAGGCATATTTTCTTTTTCACTGAAAGATAATGAAGTCCTTTGGTTTTAGCCCAAAGAACAAGATGGTATGAGTTGTCATCCATTCATTCCAATAAGTCATCTTTCAAATTCAATACCACCCCAAATATACCTATATTGGTATATGCTTCCTTCAATATTAAATATAAGACATACTAAACTAATTCATGAAGGTTTTAAAAAATAGTTAATTAATATTACTATGTAAAAATTGTATGTCATTTTTTTTTTTCTAAATTACCCATATTTTAATAAGGATATCAAATGTATGAGAAAAGAGAATAAGAAAAAATATGAAACTAAAGTTGATAATGTTGTGAAAAAACTAAATATCAAAAATAAAGTAGATCAAGCTCTTATATTTTAGGATTAAGCGGCATTTGGCATTTATCGGTTAAATTTTATTTTAAGGATGGAAAGAAGTACATTAAAAAAGAGGGAAACGTGTTAAACCCGTGTTCCGAAGTTCCTAATAGATCCGCCTTAGAAGTATATATAGGTTTAGAAGCAATGTTGTCATGAAAATTTTTCTTATCTCAATGTTGGCTCGGAAGTTTCAATATATAGTAATGTTGCCCTATTCTGGTTAAAAAACTAACATTGATTGTAAAAAAAAATTAACGTTGACAGTTAATTTTTTAATGAGAATGGGTAACATTTGATATGCTTTCAAATTTACGGGGCAACATTAAGATAAGAAAAACTTTTAAGACAACATTGCTCTTTAGTTAAAACTTTTAAGATAAATTTACTACTTAAACCCATTGAAAATTGATGTGATTGTGAGGTATCGTATAAGACAAAGGGAAGGAGGAAAACAAGTCATATTTTAGGATTGCTAGCTGTGAAATGGAGGCCAAGAAAATGAGATTAGGGATATGAAAAGATAGCCAGCGGCTAGGAAGGCCCAGTCCTATACTGTATTTTACAATGTTTTTTTTTTCTTAATAATGTTTTAGAAGAATATATGAAAAATATTTATTTGTTTATATTTAGGATATTTATTAGGAAGGGTTGAGCCGTTGAGCGTGAGCCTTTATGAGTCATTATTGATTAATGTAATTTTCACTCATATTAATTTTCGCGTTGAAAGTGGTTTTTCTTTCTCCATGCCTCGTGTCAAATATAATTTAGTATAAGAAAGGAAATGTGAATAGGGGTATTATAGAAAAAAAAATGACAAAAGTTAAAATTTACTCTTATAATTAGGATCATCTTACTTGTATATAATCAAAGCATGACTACTCGTTAGACTCCAACTAATGTTGTGGTTTTATGTTTATTTTTAGGAATTATAGCTAACAAAATTTGTCAAAAGATATTAACATTAAAACTGAAAGTTATTTTTTCGGGTGAAAAATTACATGTTACTTTTTTAAATAGACTTGAGGATAAAAAAAAAAGGTCCACATATAAGCAAGTTTTAAATGTGTTTGACGGGTAAAAGTATTTTTGTCTCACCTTGTTTTACTACCTTAGTTCTTTTTACAGTTTCATAAATTTATGGTTAAAGTGCATTTTTCTTCATGATGTTATTAAGTCATTTTTCACTAAATGCTAATGTTTTGTTTGCGCACACTGCATGCTAATGTTACTTATGCATGCCACGCATATGTTAGAGCCCATTTAGTATTGAGAAGATTTGAGGAGCAAAAACAACTTAGGGTCTGTTTTGTATGTGGAACATGTGGGAAGAGAATGGAAGATGAGCAAATTCCTTTATTTAGTACACTTTTTGTGTTTAATCTTTCCGAGAACTCAAATTCCCATACTCATCCTCGGACCCACCATTCTTCTTTTAAAGGTGGGAAGATAAGATCTAACCAAAATTTGGTGGGAACTCAAGTTTTCACGTGAATAGTGATACTTTTGAACATATTTATCTCTCATAAAATATTTTTTCTATAATGCAAGAAAATGTGATTAAATTAAATTCGATAAATTTAAACTTATGCAATAAGTTTGAATTTGTGGGAGAATCTTTTAGACAAGTTTGAACTTGGTGGGAAATTTTTTTGACAAGTTTGAATTTGGTGGGGGAATATTTTAAACAAATTCAAACTTGGCAAAAGAATATTTCAAACAAATTTGAACTTGATAGAAGATATTTTAAAATATATATATATTTTTTCTTTTCATTTTGAATTATTACTTTTGAGGGTAAAATATGTATTTTTCGATTCTTTACCAACTTCACCCCTTCAACTTCTTCATATCAAACAATCCATCTTCCCTTAAATCATCTTCCCTCATCCTTTAAAGTCTTCCATTCCCTTCCTTTTCCTTCTCTAAGTTCCTTTACCTCCTCAAATCTTCTTCATACCAAACGGCCCTTAAGGAGGGAAAGGAGTGGAAAGGAAGATTTTGAAGAATGAGGAAGATAAGTTGTTTGGTATGAAGAAAATGAAGGGGTGACAGTTAGTAAAGAATTAGAAAATACATATTTTACCTTCAAAAGTAATTAATTCAAAATGAAAATGAAAAATACGTTTTTTTTTTTCTAGATATATTCTAAAAAATTATCTTCTTATCAAGTTTAAACTTGTTTAAAATTTCCGCCAAGTTCAAGTTCGAATTTATGCAATAAGTTCGAATTTATCGCATAAATTTGAAATTAATTATATTTTCTTGCATTATGGGAAAAAAATATTTTGAGAGGTAAATATATCTAAAAGCATCACCATTCACATGGGAACTTAAGTTCCCACCAATTTTTGTGTGATCTTATCTTCCCACTTTTAAAGGAAGATTGATGAGATCGGGAGCTTGAGTTTTCGGAAAAATTGGACACAAAAAGTTACCAAACAAAAGAATTTACTCATCTTCCGATCTTCACACCGATTCCGCATACTAAACATGCCCTAGGTGCTTTTAATTAAAATAATTTCACAACTTCTCTCATCTTATTATTTTTTTGGATAAAGTATAGTTTTAATCATTTAAGTTTACATAAGGTATACTTTTGGTCCCTTATTTTATAAAGTATACTTTTAGTCCTATAATTCTAATACCGTTAATTTTGCTAGTGGAAAATACAAACTCAAATAATAATGGTGTAAACTTAAGTGATGACTATATAATTAAATGCTATTAAACTTCAATTTAAAATGAGGTAAATTGAAGAATATATAAAATCTGTGCAATTAAATATTATTAGTCATCATTTGAGTTCGTTGCGTCAGGATTTTCCTTTAGCAACATTAACGGTGTTAGAATTTTAGGACCAAAATTATAGTTTATAAAATAAAGGACAAAAATATGCATTATGTAAAACTTAAAGGACTAAAAGTATATTTTAGATTTTTTTTTTTATCTAGTTATCTATTCGATGGGGAATTATGTTAGTGACCAACCTCATTTAATTGTTATGGATAGGGAAGTATGTTAATGACCAAACTCATTTAATTGTAATTGTAGTAAGTTAAATTTAAATATTTTCAGAAGTAATTGAGTTAATTCTCTTTCTTTATTAATTTTTAATATATATTTCTTCAGTTAGTTCATTCGTCACATTTTAATATTAAATTTCTTATTTACTTATTTTCAAAAAATTCTTAAAACATACTAAAAAACTGGAAATTAAAAGTGATCATACTCAATTGAGTTGGAGTTTTATAATAATTGAATTTAAAAAATAGGTGCTTATATGTGGGATTGAAGTTTGTAAGCTTTAATAAATGTATTTTATTAATTGAGGTTTTAAACTTCGTATTAAATGAGAAGAAGAAGATTATTCTTACACACACCATTGCGAGAGCCCAACAAAAAATTCTAAATTTTGAAATAATGGGATCCACATATATATATATATATAATGATTATATATATATGGGTCCCACCATTTTATATGTGTGTGATATGAGAATGAGAAGTGTTTTTCCTGCATAAATTTATGGCATCAAAAGCCAGAATTTGTATAAATCGAATATTTTAGTATTTGACCCGTGATTCGACCCCTTCCCTTGGCTCTAACCCGAAAGGGTTGTTAGATTTACGTTCCCGCCACTGCTGTTTGCACATTCAACTCGTTACATACATGCTTACTCATTCAACTGCTTCACTTTCCTTTTCCCTCTCTACCTCTGCCCCAAGACGAAACCTCTTTCTCTCGCAAGGAGTGTTCGTCATTGATTTTTGAATTCATGAACCGATTCTCTTTAAACTCTTTTCTTCGATTCGGAAAATCATTCTTTACGATTTAGCCTCCACATTCACCGACTTATTTAAATAAACATGAAGATCAACAAGGTCTCGGATCTTAGCTCCATCTCCGTCCTTCCTCCTCACAAAAGGTTCGAATTCTTTTATCCTTCCGTTTGAATACTAGAAAACGAAGGAAAGTTGACAGGAATTCTATATTTGTCGCACAAAATGCTAAAGGAAAGAACAATAAAAAAAAAAAAGGACATGAGCTATCTATCTCAGCTCGTCTGGTTTTTCTATTTTGGTTTAACATCTCCGTCCTTCCACGTTCATTATTCTTACTCACATTTATTTGGCCCGCCTGGTTTTTCTATTTTGGTTTAACATTTAGTTCAATTGGATGGTTCGGAAGTGATCAAAAAGCATTCCAATCTAGAGAATGCTTTGGCAGCCTTGGATTCAGAAATAAACTACCGTAAACAACTGTGTTATGCTAAATCACTGCTTCGCTTAAGTTAGGCCGTTTATTTCGGTTTTCTTTCTGATAATAAGAAGGTAAAAAGGACCAAAAATTAAAAGAAAAAAATGCAGAGAACTTGTAGGGTTGAAGTTTCGACATATTTGTATTTACGTTTGCGGATCTTTCTTTTTTACTGAAAGTATGCCTCATTTGATTGTTATTTGTAATAATTCTGTCAAAATTCTGTTTAAGATCTGTGAAAACACAGGATGGAGGAACAGTTTACTTATGATGCAAACTCTTGTGAACTGCACTTGTGACATCATGTACTTTAGAAACTATCGCTCTTTAGTTATAGCTTTCTTACAATCTGAAACTCTGTCCGAAAATGATAAAATATTGAGTTCCTGGATAAAATGATGGTATTGATAATTTCGGCAACTTACGCTTTTGATTGGAAATACAACCTAAAGGAGATCAAACACCGTGCCAAGTGGATTGCAAGGACCACAGCTACGCTCACAACCATCTGGTCAATCTCAGCAATCATTGTCTCATGGACTTTCATCACAAAATGTATTCTTATCCCAGTTCTCTCAAAATTCCCTTGATGAAGTTGTGACAAATGATCAGGTTATATTTTGTTTTCTTAATTCTGCCTCTTCTGATAATTTGATTTGTAATGTAGTATTTTAATTATATTTACTTGAGTTGAAAATCTTCTATTGAGCATGAATTTCACATAAACTCGCACTTTATGAGTTACGTTTGTGACGTAAGTAAACCTTACAACAAGAAGAAAGGAGCACACATTGTGAGAGGAAAATTAATCATGTCGTTGCCCCACTCAGTACAGCTTAATTGTTTCTTATGGGATCTGGTTAACTCTTGGATTTGTCTCTCTTCTCATACTAGGATTCCATGGTACACAGCCCTGAGTAAGAATAATGTCCACAAATTTGATAAGAAAAACTTCCTCTGCGCTGCTTCTATTCTCTACCATTGAAAAGCATCATAGGATTACCGGTTACAATTTTCTCAAATCCTACCATAACATATCTCAAATAAAATGAACACAACATCTTGTTTAAGCTCTACATCCATTTACTAAGTATATAATCATAAATATATGCAATCCAACATTTTGCTTTCATGTTCATTGTGCTCTGTTTATCCTTCCAGAGACTTAGTTCTCAAGAACGTGAGAACTCTGTGAAAAGGCTTTCTTGCTTGCCCGCGCTTACATATGGACGGGAAGAAAGTCAGCCATCTAACTCCAGATCTTCAGCCAATCTCATGCGCAAATGGAATTCTATAGATCTTAAAAGTAAGGGGTAATCCATGAAAGTATAAATTACAAGTCTTTGCTAGAATCTTAAGAATCCATATTTGTCATATTTGGAAGTTATGTGCCTTAATTGAGGCTTTGCACGAGTAGGCAAGCCAAGTAGTTCAGGGTCATGTACATGTGTATAAGCCTATACAAACGATACTTACTGTTATCTTCTCTGGCAGGTATGCCAAGTGAAGGACTTGAACAACGAATTGGAATAATGGAAACTTCAATGAGCAGGTTTGCGATGATCTTGGATTCCATTCAAAATGATGTAATGCAAATAAACAAAGGAACAAAGGAAGTTACTTTTGAGAGTAAGTGGTTAATCCCTTAGATACAGAGAATCTTTTGAAGAGGATTTATGAATGTGGTACTTTGTGTTTGTAGTTTGAAGACTTGAATCTCGGGAAATAATTTATAGGTTAAATTCTTCGGCAGCTTCAAATTTTTGTCAGTATAACAAAATTTTCCAATATTCCTCATAAAATCTTCCATGCCCTTCGTCTTCTTTCTTTCTCCATTCTTTTTAATCGTTTTCCAGTCAATATCTAGAGCACAGTTCAACCAAATTCTGATTCAACCAAATTCTGATCTTTTATTTCTAGTCTAGAACTTAGAAAGTTTTATGCCAATCTGGATTTCCAGTTCAGCATGTATTTAATGCCGTGTTATGAAAACTGGACTCTGGTTGATCCGATTTCATACATGATCCAGTTTGAAAACTATCATAACTGAAGCATATTTTGTGGCATCACTACTCAACGGCATCCATTTAATTGGTCTAATTCAGGACCGTCCAATGCATTTGAATCCTATCTATCCTAGGGACATATCAAGATAAATAGCCGGTTCAGTCCCTTAGATTTATTTATGACTTTCGAGGAGCAGTATGAGGTGAAAATCTCATGCACGGTTCATTTCATACGGCTCCTCCTCTACTTTATGTGCATGATGATAAAAATACATAGAATAAGGAAATATTGCACTATTCTCATTATGAACTGAGGGCTAGTGTTTTTACAATAAATCTCCAGCCAATACTTATCATAACCTTGTGTACGTTGTTCATTTTTCACTTTTAATTCAGCGGAACACATGAGGCAGAAGCTGATTGCTCAAGATAGCACACTTCAGTTAATGGTAATAACCTAAATTTTATCTTGAGGTCGAGAATAGCCTGGATGTTTAAGCATCAGCCTTGGTAAACAACTAACTCAGAGATCTCGGTTTTCAATCAGACCAAAGGACAAGAAGAAATTAAGTCAGACATTGATAGGAGCTTGAAATCTTTATCTGATCAAGTGAGCAAGGTCGCAAGCCAAGACAAGTTACAAGAAACATTTTTGGCTGTCTCAACATTCCCACATTTAATTGAAGCATCTCTGCAGAATCTACAAAAGGAATTACATAACAACTTTTCCAAGGAAATGCAGGCACGTAAGATAGAGCAATGAATGATGTCTGAAACATGTTAAGATAATAGTTTTTGACTTTGTTAAGGGTTAATCGCACATCTTTATCCAATATGAAGAGTGCTCAAAAGTACTCTTCTTGACATTTTTCATCCCCCTGCCCCTGGCCCTTCTGTCTCTCTCCTTTCTTTTATACAGAGATTTCAGTGGTCACTCTCCTTGATGGCTATCAACTAACTGATGCTTTGTAAATGAGTACTTGTAGGTAGTTTCTTGCAGCTTAAAAGGCCTTAATAAAAAAGATTTGGCTCCAGCTACTATATCGACAAAGGTACTTTATTTTCATCACATATTGAACCAGTAAATTCTTCCAGTCATTTTGTATGATGTGAAGACAAGTAATAATACCTGACATTGTTGGATTGCAGAGTATCGGCAACCCAGTTACTGTACCAAAAAAGCCTCAGGTTCCTGAGAGGTTTGTTTGCCAAATAACTATCAATACTAGTGCTTCTGCTCAATTAGAATAGATAAATTCATTTCTCTACATTTTAATTTGGCCAATCTCACTAACAAGCATTTAATGAAACAATTTGAAGCTTTTCTCACAAAGATTTTCATATGGTTTTTACTTCTTAAAACGAGGGAAAATATGCTGTAGGATGATTTTAATGTTTTACGATGTTTGATCTGAAAGAAATTGGACAAATGACAGATGGGTGATCGCGTGCTATTTGCATCTAGATCACATAGACATAATTCGGCTTGCTATTGCTGTCACGGCAAAAAATTGATAATATCGACTGAATTTTTAGGTCCGAATATTGATTATCAGTTTTAAGTCATCTAACTCCACAAATTGGCAGCACTTATACATGTCTACCGAAGTGTAATGATAAATTTTATTGCATCCTTCTTCGATCTGCCCCAACGCACATTCATGCTTTTAAATGCTGCTACAGTAGTCGTTCTAAAACTGACATGGGAAGAATGGAAGCTTATAGGTATTTTTCTTGACTTCAGTGATGTTAAAGTTAGTGTACAAGCTTGTAAAGCTCCAGAGGTAGGAAATGACGGCTGGAAATCGGTCAAAAGAGTTGCTTTTTCGGATAGATTGTCTGACAAGGAGCACGATCAAAAAGGGCCTTGCTCAGAGAAGGTATTTATAAAATTAGTTTCTTGTCATTGATAATTCCAAGTTTCTAATTCAAACAGATTGCTGTGTCCTGCCTTCCTGTAAATGATCAATATGACATGAAGACAGTTATAATAGATGCACTTGATGTTGAATTTTGTCTCTTCTTATTTTCTTGTTTGAAATTTTATGGCAGCATATTAAGGGAGAAAGAGACGGTAGGATTATCATTGAATCGGACGAGGAGACTGATGGAAGTTTTTCGTGCCTATCCAAAAAATGCACAGGTAGTTGGCAAAGCTGGAGCGATTTTCCGCTTTGTCTCATCACCTTTCCCACCTGTGTCATCTGAATACTCTTTGAAGTCCAAGTATAGTTTGAAATGGGATCAACATAAATGTATTAGCAACTCCATTTTTAGCATGTAGGTTTTGGATTCAACTTCTAGATCGATGTTAGTTTCTAGAAAACAATAACCAACAGATTAGTGGCTGTTTAAACTAGGTTATAGCTACAATTCATTATTGATCAGATAAATAAATACGACAAAAATCTTTAGAATCTAACTTAAATTGTGTATCCTTATTGATTAATACCTTAATCGTGGTTGCTTTATATTCTATGATACCTTAGTAATTCTATGACTCTCTTTGTATTATTTATTATCTTAATTGTTTATCAAGTTTCTATAGATAACCAATCTTCATTGGAATGGGAATTAACTGCTGGAAATGTGTTTCCATGGGAAGATCTATATGGAAAATGGACAAAGGAAGCGAAGGAAGAAGGTGAACGGATTTTGCGGGAAGCAAGGAGGCGTAAGAGAAAGCGTTGTAATACCATAATTATCAACTAAAGGTACATTTTCGGCTGTGAATTCAATTTGTCACCTCTCTGGCTTACATGAATAATGATAATCCAGCAAGAGCAGGCCCAGCCTCTGAACAAGTAAAGGCAAACGGTGAACCAGCCCAAGAAAGGAAGCCCAGAACCAAGACCAAACCCAGCAATTTTAATGATTACGTACTAATGTTACCCCAAAAAAAAAAAAAAAACGAAAAGCAGATTACATCCTAAACTAGCCTTAATTTGACGGGCACAAGTAAGTAAAACACGAGAGTGTTGCGGCTGTTTAAACTCACACTTTTTATTATGTCTGGTAGTTCTGTTGGAGGTTATATAAGTCAGAAGGTATGTCAAGAAATTTGTAATCTAATACTCGTACTTCGTAAGGAGCTTCCAGGGTCTCCTATAAGAGCGTTTTTTATTCAATAACACTGGCTTACTTTTCCTCGTATCACTTGCTGCCTATCACACAACGGTAAATATCCAAGTTTCATTATATCTAGTGTAGGTCAATCATACTCCAGTTTAGGGAAGAGGCCTTGCCTAAATTTGAGTTGGTTGGGAAACTGACTTGACGAAACAGCTTATTTTGCAGCATGTACGAACTGAGGAAAACAAACTTACTTGGGGTAAACTGACGTAAATTTAATTTTTCCATGACCCTTCATTGAAAGATGGGCTGCCAAAAAATGTCCATGCCTGTACACAACACTACATGTACTATGATGGATGGTGGAAAGTTTCTGATCATTGACATTAATAAAAGGGTCAGAGCTCTACATCATGTCCTCCAAACCTGATGGCTAGTGGCACATCTATCAACTAACTCGTCTCCTTAGATCTTAATTTTCTTTTTATTATAAAAGTTTTGGCTTAGACATGTGAAGCATGTAGGCAGAGTTAGATGAGGAGCCTCACCTAAGGCTGTCTTTTTATTCCTAGTTGGTTGTGAGCAGTGATTGCTTAACTTTTTATGAGTAATAAATTAACATAATGGTGAATTTAGTGGGGTTGAGCTCTCTTTTCTTCTGTGGTTAAGGTAGGGCACCCTTCTGGACAGACCATCCCATTTAACCAAAACGTGGGGGGTTCCACAATGGAGGGAGACAGCTCCACTCCAAAACTAATTGCATGAAGTGGAATACTCTTTTCACTATGGCTATTGCTAGCTCCTGTTTTCTCATTTGTTTCAATTTAGTGGGACTTTAACTTTATGCTTTGGAAATGCAAGTTTCTTTCATTCTTGCCTTCTATCTCCTGAAACTTGCTTAAATCTCATATTAAAGTTTGTAAAAAGTTCATTGCTTTCTGGTATAAAGCTGAAATTTCACGTTCAAGATCAAATGAACTTAGCTAACACTTTGTAAATGTATCGATTCATTACTTTAATATTTTAAAATTTTATGTCCAAGTATAATATTTTCCATAAATACAATTCAATAAATACGTTGGACGTTATTTCAAGTATATCTTTCATCGGGAACCTAGATATACCATTTCTATGTTTAGATATAGAAAAAGATATCATAATAATATTGTCAAGAATATTTATATTTTTCAAAGTATTTTTAATTCTTTGATCATTAAACTGAAATTGAAAATTAGAGAGAAGGAGAAACACACACACAGAACTGGGAAACGAACTTGGAGGGACGTTCCCGTCACTGAATAAAGATGAGATTATCATGAAGACAAGATGTCGGCGTTCTGTAGCTTACTATGCTATCCCCCTACCCAATATGTCTATCTCTGTGTGGGTAGGAGATTCTGTCTGTGTTTTCTTAATCATCAATGGTATCCTAAGAAGAAAGAATCATAGAATAACTTGAAGAGATAAAGAAAATAATTAGAAAGCCAAGTTGATGTGGACTAGCTTCCAAGCCACGAGACAAAAAAGGTGCTTATAATGTTTTTAAATTTAGATCAGGTAAATATTATTATTACTTCTTTATTATCCTAGTTTTCAAGGGCAGGTCACGAGGCCAAAAAATACAATCGGATAAAACCTTGGAGATTCTTCACATTGATTTTCTACTCTTATATACAATGGATCATGACCTACTCCATTGTTGTTTAGTGTCAAATGCCTTTGTTGATCCACATTTTATGACCTCTAAATTGTCTTTTATATAGGACTGCGACACATAGACGCTAGGCCCTCTCTATATGTTGTAGGATGTATGGAGGAGATGTAAATTAAAGTTAATTGAATCACAAGGTTTCATTATTATTATAAATCTTTAACTAGAAACAAAACTTCATCGATGATGTTTCAGAAGCTTGAAGAAATGTGGCTACTTATCCTTCTCATAATAATTTCATAAACATCACGTAACCTCTATTATAATTAAAATCCAAACCTCAATCACATAAATATGATTGATTGATTTTGAACTTGTATCAATTAGCTGTTAAAACCAAACAAAAGGGTCAAATCAAACCAAGTCATCTAAGTCATAACTGTAATTTGTTTTCATCGTCATTGTTATTTTCACATTAATTAGACAGAGTTTCATAAAAATTAAACATACGCTGGGAAACACACACACATATATATACCAGAAGTGCAGAAATAAAAAAGATGCGATATTTGACAGGTTAACTACCGGCTTAATATGATGTATGTAGTAAGGACCAACACCATCAAAAGGGGTTCCCCAAAGTACATCAATTGATTTGACAAATTAAAGACAAGAGGTTTCTTTTCATCATTTGTTGCAATTTTGTCTCCTTTCATCTTCTCTTTGTTTTTTATACGCAAAAAATTAAACTGGAGGTAAGCTAGTAGGTTTAAAAAACGTCTAAATATATAATTTACTTATACATCACTTGGATTAATGTAAGTTTCAGAAAGAATAGTTTTTAAGATTTATGAGATAAGTATGTGAGAGAAGTTTTCTCTTAGTTTGGGGAAAATGACTTATAAAACCTAGTTTTTGGTGGTTTCCAAACACCCTATTAGGTTCTCACATGGACAATGGAATTTGAACTCAAAATAATCTTATCAGTTAATGGTCAACTCTTTACTAACTAGCGACTTTTGTTGGTATCGATCCTTTCATGTTCTAACAATACACAAACATATAATTTATGTTATGCACCTGCTCACTCCCATGCGCATCACAATGTGTGTTTAAAAAGAATAAAAGGAAAGTGAGAAGAAAGTAAAGGGCTAAAAGAGAGAGGAGGTCATTTTCAACGGCAGTTAAAAAAAACAAGAAATGTTACTACACAAGGAAGGCGTACGTGTTGCTTCGGAAGGAAGAGTGAGTAAAAAGGAACAAGAGATGGAAATGCATGGCATGTGGCTTCAACTTCAAACATCAAAAGTGAGTGATTCTAATTATGAGGGACTCACTCGCTCACTCGTCACTTGGCTTTGAGTTGAAGCCTTCCAAAAGCAAATCACACTTTGTTCCTTCCTTTGTTTCCCATGCCTTTACTATCTCTCACCACGCCCTTATCTCCTACAACACTTCTAATATTTTGCTCTGAGGAGAACTCAAATATACTCTCTCTCATTTACAATATATAGAAGAATGATTTGGCTTACAATATAATTACTTAATTAAAGAATCATTCATGCTTATTTATTAATTTAATATGTGACTTTTTACATTTTCCCTCTCATTAAAACCTTAATTTAATATGGGTAAAGTTCTTTTTTTTGGGGGGGGGGGGGGGGGGGGTTCAATTTAAAATATATTTAAAGAGTTAATGATCATTTTTTGGTTTAATGAATTAGTTAAAATGACTTATATTGTGGATAAGAGGAAGACTACCAATTGCTGATATCGATTTTTGCAAAAAAAAAAAAAGCCTAGAAATTAAAAAAGATATTGTTGTCAATAAATTATTATTTTTTTCCATTGGTATTCTCTTTTTGTCTCTAATCCGTCGCAAATTTTATTGGCAAAATATGCAATGCACAATAATATATTCAGTTTGAATCACGTTTAAGGATATTGTCCTTTAAGAGATATTGCGCTATTTCCTCAACAAATTAAAAAGTTGCACTCCTAAAATTAAAAAAAACCCAGAATGTAAGGTGATAGAACAACGAAAGGTAAAAGAATGCAGTCATCATTGAGCTCCCTTATAACTATACGTTAAATTCATATTTTTTAAAGAAATAGCCATATGTCAATTTAATAACATAATTTTTTTAATCTATATATAAGGACATGATTTATCAACACACATCAATTCATTTTAAAATATTTTAACAATATTGAAGGAATTATTTCTTTGACACATCTTTACCGTAAATTTTCCCGTAATAAGATACTCCATCCGGTCCTTAATTAATATAAGATATATTCGGAAAGTTAACAGTGGTCCTAAATAGAGGACACGATTCCTATATCTGTCAATATTTTTTTAATTTACTTATTGATACTCTCCCAACAATAATGAAGGAGGAGGAAGAATGAGAGAATTAAGGAAAATGATTAGGGTGTTTTTTTAAAAAATATATAAGTCATATTAACCAACTTCTTTATTTTAATCAAATTAAATAAATATATCTTAATATTAGTATTAAGAATTGGAGGGAGTATTTTTTTTTTTATTTTTTTTTTTTTTTTTTTTTTAGCGTTGGTGGTTTTTGTGTGTGGTTAATTGGCAAGGGAACGCTATGAACGAATTGCACGGAACACATTTAATCTCTTTTTTCATTAAGAAAGGAAATTTAATTTTAAATTTTTATTACGTAATTCCAAAAGTGTTTTAGGATTATTTATGTAGAGTAGCACAACATGATGGGATAGGTTCGGTTAGGGATGGAAATAAGCTAGGTTCTTAATAGAGACCGACGGCATAATCTAGTCTATTTAGTAAATAGATTACGCTTAAGTTTATGCCTATTATCGGGTTATTTAGATAAACATGTCATGTCTATTTTCATAAGACTTAGCATATAAGCTGACCTATTTTTTTTAAAAAAAAAAAATTATATGATTATTTAAGTATATATCATATCATTTAAATGATTTTATAAATTCTTTATAAATTTACTAACTTATCCTTAATTTCACATCTCATGGTCAATCACCTACACTCAACCATTACAATCAAATCAATCATTCACCCCTACCTCTTTTCTCTTTGATGGAGATGACAACTCTAACTCACTTCCTCTCCCTTGATCTACCTCACCCACCAAAGCATAATAGTTTCTATGAGTTTATTTTAGCGCCAAATGAAATATTATAATCTTAGTAGGAGAAGTTTGTCTCAATTTATATGGGATAAGTAAAAAAGGTAAGATATAGTTTTACATGTGCTTCTTATTGTGCTTAGTTAGATTTTAGAAAATATATCTTATTAATTAATAGATTACAATGAGAATGGATGTAAGACTTTTAAGACATAATGTATGATTGTAAATAAGCATGAATGGTTATATATGAATTTAAAAGTATAGACTTTAAACACAATTTAAATGTTTACATTT
The DNA here is from genome assembly GCA_019022655.1 of Acacia acuminata. Classification (NCBI taxonomy): domain Eukaryota; kingdom Viridiplantae; phylum Streptophyta; class Magnoliopsida; order Fabales; family Fabaceae; genus Acacia; species Acacia acuminata. The sequence goes on from JAFJYI010000030.1 coordinate 311,364, forward strand.
TAAGTAGTCTTTTAAACATGCTTCAAGCATTATGAAGACTGACAATTATATCTAAAAAAAAAATCTACATATATACAAGCTTAAGCCCAGACTCGGACTTTAAATTTCTATTAGAGATCCATGCCTATTGAAGTATAGCCTAATTTAGCCTAACTTATAACCATCCTCGATGCATATAAGTTGCAATACCGAAAACATACACGCATATATACTTAATTTTTATTTACTTATAACCTATGAATACTTTTTATTAATTAATTAATTAATAATAGAACCATATCGAATATTAGATTCCATATATGTGGTCCAAATAATTGGATCCCTTTTTCTTTAAAACTAGGAGTAATTTTATCGATGTGTTCCATAGATTCCATAACATTGATACAAGTAAACAACAACATATGCATGTTCGTCCAAAACAAGCAACAAAAAATCAAGGACACTGAATTTATTGCCTTGTTTTTATTAATCAATACATTATTTTCTTTGCATATGCCTTACGACGACTTTGTAATAAGTGACACAAAAGTCCATATGGATGGTTAGCTATATATATATGTATTGTCACTGCCCAACGAAAGAATAAAACAAAATATACTATATAATAAAAGTTAATATTTCCTTGAACTTACCATCGGCTAGCTAATAATAATTGAAACGCCTTTTTGCATCGCAAGGTGAATATTTGATTTTGGTATTTATATAATAATAGTAGTATTATGTACTTACTTGTTGGCAAAAACGTATCAAGTACTTATTTACTTTAATATATTAAAATGTTGAATATTATTAATTTGATTTTTTCTTTTTAAAAAATTATCTTGGGTGGAGAAAAGACAAAAAGAAAGGGACAATATTCATGTAAATGGGCATATATATATATATATGATTCATTCATTGAGGTTAAGAGCTTGTTTGGCACTTTGCAAACACCCATAACTTAATTTAAAAAAAAAAAAATTGTTGCGCATTAAAATTACTGAAAATAATTCCCAAACACCCTTCAAGAAGGAAAAACAAGAAAGAAAAAGAAAAGAGTTTGGTCGAAAGTGAAAGTGCTGTTTGGGTGGCCTAATTCTAACTGCTTTTCACATGCTTCTTCCCCCAAAAGCCAAGCATTTAGAATGCAGGTTAAAAAAAGATCAAATTTAATAATATATATTTATGGGGCGTGAAGGACCAGATTGAATTTATTTAGTATTAGAATTAAAAGATTCGATAATACCAAAATAAGGATCAAAGATTTCTTTTAAGGTTTGATATCATAACATATTGATATTTCATAATTTGTAATCCTGTGACTACGTACGTACTAATTTACAAGTGAGATTAGTCTATTTATAACGAAAAATAGGCAATTGATGACTAGTTAAAAGTATAGGCCTTGCTTGTTTTTTTAATTGTTAATCTCATAATAATTTTATAAAATTGTTTTTCAACACAATTTTTGTGAAGGAAAAAAAAACTTGTTTAGATGATTATTCTGAAAAATCATATTAGTATTTGAGAATGAGAAAATACAAAAAATAATTTGAAATAACTGTTCATAAAATTAACTTTGTTGACTATTGAGTAAACTAGATAGATGAGATAGCACATCAGATTGTCCAAAAAGACTAAAGACACCTCATGGCGAGAAAATTTCAAAAGTGGAAGTTTGCGATCCTTCAATCCTAAGCCTAAAAAATTGATCCAACCATTGAGAGCTCTAGTATCCCTCACTATCCTTCAAGTTTGGATAGCTTGCAGGATATTGCCTAATTTTATTGAATAAAAAAATAAAAATTGTTCTTTCTTTATTTTTTAAAAAACATATTATTGTTTTTTTACAAAAAATTTAATTAAAAATCATTCACCAAACAATTTTTTATTTTAAAAAACAAAAACATTGTTTTAAAAGTAGAAAATCAAACAAATCCGCAATATTTTATATTCCATGTTTAACTCTCTTGTAGGTTTCACATCATATGAGTTTCATCTATTCTTCTTTTAATAATAATTATACGGGGACAAAAAATATTTTAAAAAATTCAAATAAAGTTTAAACATTCATAATTATAAGTGTATTAGAGAATTTTCATGTGGCATTAAATGCTTCGTTTGACAAAAGTTACAACCACTAAGGATGTCTTTAAACATATTCTTCTAAACAGATTTAACACATTAGGTGCAACAAATCCAAGTAGCTGCAACCAAAGTTGGTACCATTATTTTAATAAATAAAAAATCATACATATTATATTACTTGTATTCTTAATTCAACGCTCAAAATATCTTCATATTATCTCATTATTGAGCAATTTTTTTTTTTCATAAGAAGATGGTTTTAAAATTCAAAAACACGCTATCATTATTATCATGTATCAGCGATTGATATAGGTTAGGTTTCACTTTTAAAAAGTCAGACCTGTTTTATAATAAGGTGGCTTGAGTCTAGCATGTGGCCTGTTATAGGCCTTATTTTCGGCATAAGCTTGACTTGTACAAAGGATTGACCTAACCTGAGACTTGTTAAGGAGACTTACTAAGATCAAGCATTAAATATCAGCAAAAAATCTAGCTTGTTAAGTTTTTTTAAAAAATAAAATTACATTTTTTTCAAGTTGAGTAATTTACCTTTTTTTTTGTTAGCATAGAGTAATTAATAAGCTCAGACCGGCTTGATAGGCTTCAATAAGCCTAGGTCTGACTTGTTAACTAAAGCAGACTTTTAAATAGGCCTTAGTTTGTTCTTTTTTACTAATAGGTTAGGTCTGATTAGATGCTTAACATGTTAGACCACATGCCCTTAACAAGCCGCTTGACCTATTTCCACCCTATGTATAGATTAAGCAAATATTTATATATGTTGATAATTACTTGCATCTCAAAATATAATAGAGATACAAGCATATTTTTCTTTTTAAATTTTGTAAATTAGCCAAAGAAACTTTGATCCCTTTCATTGACATATCAAGTAAATCTTTATTATAAATCATTATTGACATTGGATCTTGTGTCATTACTTTCAAGTTGTGAACAATTCACAATATGTGGCCAAAAGATTAGACATATATACATCATTCATCACATATTTTGATAAAGCAGAAAAAAAAGTTGTGAGACAACATAATAGAGAGGACACAAAAATACTAACTTTTCTATCTTTCATATTATATCATAGAAAATAATAGCTTGCTTTTATACAGATAAAGATGGATAATTCATATCCTCCCATTTCAGATATTTTTCTTAAAAGAAATAACTGAAAATTGACTACTTTGATTTGTTTCGACTAATTTATTTTCAACATTATTTTTCAAATTATCTTATATCTCAAAATAAAATAGATATAAAATGAAATAATATTTCAATTATGCACTTAAAAATCATCTTAAATAGCACCCCCCCCCCTAAATTGAATCTAGATAGTTCAGATTATTTATATAACCAATTTAAATCGAAAGATTGAATGTTTGGATTCTCTCAAATGATTAAACAGGTGCAAAATGTAAATGTCACTAATGTGAAGGGTGAGATGAAAAAACAGAATAAATAAGAAAGGAAGATAAATGTAACTGTCAAATTGATAAAAATTTAAAAATATTAAGTTTCAAAAATAAAAAAAGGCACATATGAATATGGGAGAATCCTAATTAAATCCAACTGAAATATCAAAATCCAAATTCAGGATTATACTTTAAACACATTCTTAATCAGGCCAATATGTCTAATTAGAAATTTCTGAATATGATTAAAAGGCCAAAAAGCCCATTTGTAGTTAAAAAGGGAAATTAAAAGTTAACAAATCCCAAATATTTATGTTGGAGTGGCTTACATCCTCTGCGAGTTTACGGTCATTGCCATCCTCTGCGCGATGCGACGTCATTTTTGGCATAAATGGATGAGCTGATCCCTTTATATATATATAAAAAAAAAAAAAAATTCAAGGTACTACCGGGTAGTAAAAAATAATTCAATATACTGAAAAAATACAGAAAAATTCCTCATGATTTTGAATAAATATTTTGGGATCTTGAAAAAAATATTTCAAGTCTTGGTGATACTAAAAGATCTCGACTAAGTCTTGAAAAAATAATTCATGATCTTAAAAAAATTATTTTATGATCTTGAAAAAAATATTTCGGTACTTACTACTATTAAAAATATACTTTATGATTTTTTTCAGATCATAAAATAATTTTTTTAAGATCATAAATTATTTCTTGATTCAGTCGATTATCCTTTTAGTACGGTAAGTACCTTGAAATATTTTTTCAAGATCATGAGGAATTTTTCTCGTATTATTCAAGATATCTTGAATTATTTTTTACTACCGGTAGTACCCTGAATTATTTATTTATTTTTTAATATATAAAGGGATCAGCTCATCCATTTATGCCAAAACGATTTGCATCACGCGAGAGGATGATGGCGGACCGTAACTCGTAGAGGATGTAAGCCAGCTCCATTTATGTTTTGATTATCTTAACTAAATATGTTAGCTAGTGGTTGATCAAAGGTAGAAAAGTATGATAGTAATGCTAATAAGGATGTTCATTTTCAAAACAACCTAGCTTGAAGTATGACAATTCCTTGATGCAAGCATGAATTCAACTCTCCCACGATATAACTGAAATTATGAACATATCATTAATCATTTTACTTCAGGTAAATAGTAAAACGATATATTTTACAAAAATATATAAGATTCACAAATCATTTTCTCCTTTGATTTTTTTTTTTAAAGAACTCTTTTAATTGAGTTCTGGAATATATTGTTAAAATATGTTTGGATTGTATACTAAATTTATAGATAATAAAAACCAAAATAATTGGGATTTGATTACCTTCCATTTTGCTCTTTTATACCTAGCATTTTGGTCTTTTAACAACATTTAGAAATCTCTATTAGGCCTAGAGGCCTATTAATAATTTGTTTAAAATGTAGGTTTAAATTTAAATTTTAGTATTTCGGTTGGATTTAATGAAGATTTTTGCTATCAATATAACATAACTTTTACATATTGGAAGAAAAGAAAAGTATATGGCTTGCTTTTGAAGTTGTCTCCTCCACAGTGGTAAACTAATAATGGTGTGAAGAGTGGAAGACAATTCTGGTCCTCCCAATAAAGAGTGCTCCACTTTACACTCTAAAGATTTTTTTTACCAAAAATTCCATTTTATTGAGAATATATATAATGGTTAAAATGAAGGGGAATGAATTCATTTGGTTGAATAAAAAATAATTAATTTAGATAGTGTTTTCGTATAACTTTTTTAGTCAACATATCCATCAAGAAGGACTGCATTGTTTATTTGTACACCTTTAGAACATACCCCACATGAACTTAATATATCTAATTTAATTTGCAGGAGCGTATGTGAATTTGATCGAATAATTAAATCTATATCATGACACTGAGAAGTTGCAATATGATCAGACTAATAAATTATAAACATCATACCAGAAGTGATGGTTTCAAGTACATGGTTTTACTTATAAATAATTTTTACAGTACTGGCCTGGTTTAATATGTTGTTTTAAACTTCCCAAATATAGAAATATGCAAATCTATACCATTGATTGAATGATACTAAATGAGGATATGGAGGTGTTATCAAAAGTCTGGATGACAGGTGGATTTTTAGGTTCAGATAGGAACTAATAATACAAATCATAAATGGTCTTTGATTATATTGGTTAAGAGGTTGCAATAGTAGTCTTACAGTCATTTGGATTAGTTTTTGGATAATAATTTTTATGATTTATGAGGTAAGTATGTAAATTCAATAGAGTTAAATTGGGTCAATGACCCAATTTAAGATATTTAAATATTAGTTATTTTTCAAAAATACCCCTTACTAATAAATCAAGGAAAAGAGGGGACCCCCTCTCTCTCTCGTTTGCTCGCTTCACGACGCCATCGAAGCAAGCGCATGGATGAAAAGCTAGTCTAATATCATATTTGGATGCGGGATATTTCAATGGAAATTACTATTGCTAATATCATATACATCACTTATATCATTATCATTCGCTTTCCCCGACCGACTTTCATCATCCCAAATGAATATTTTAGTGGCGGAGGTCAATTTTGATTACCTAGAGCAAGAGGCTTTGTTTTCAAATGATGAGGGATATTTTAGAATTATTAATTTGAAGGAGGGCGAGTATGAACAAAAACAAGCCATTACAAGTTTCTCAATCTATATAAGAACCCTAATTACACCAAGCACGAACCCTAATTAAAGAAAAATTAGAATTTTTTGTCGTTAGGGTTCTTACATAGAGTGTAAACAATATTGTTCTCGCTTCAATTTTACTTTTTTCCCTCTTAATAACTAAGGGATATAAAGGGAATTTGGTCCAATTTCTAAATCCCTAATTGTGTTACATAACCTAATTAATAATTTGTTAAGTTTAGTAACCCAAATTAGAATTTGGGTAAAAACCGGGTTTTTGAAACACCAATTTCAAAAGCTACCAAACATTTGCCATTAACATGATTTCTAGAGATTGTGATAGAACCATCGGCTTAAAGATGTAGTTGATGGTTAAAGTTTTACATGTTGTGTTAGCTAACTAACTATATTTACGGTTAGATATATATTATTAGTTATTAGTTAGAAAGTTAGGGCCTAGTCTTTCTATAGAGGATCTTAACTATTGAGATTAGTGTATTAGGTGTTGAGCCCTTACCATTTATTTAGGGAAGGAGTTAACATTTACCCAACCTTCTCCATAATACTTTCTTCATCTTGATCAACCAACTCGATGGAGAGTTACTTTCTTCATCTTGATCAACCACTCGTGATTTATATAAGGTGGAACTTGATGAAGGAGGTTAAATTCATGTTTTTGTGGTGAATAAAAAAATTAAGTTCAATACATTAATGTATTTAATGTATAATAAATGGCGCCGAAAATTCAGAAGTTACACGTTTCCAATATTTTATGGCAAGTTAGCTTCCAATTAATTTTTTAGAATTACTACATAATTTTTCTCCCAAGAATTTTACTTAATGAGATTTTTTGTAGTTTTTCTTTTTTGGTTTTTGATAAAATTCATTACTATGTTTGTTACATACATAAACTTCCCGTATATTGTATCAAAAAAAAAAAAAAAAAAAAACTTCCCGTATATTAATTTCAATATGCTTGAAATTCGCATGCCTTTTTAAATTTTTTTTTTTGTGATTAAATATTTATTTTTAAATCAATTAAATCTCTAGAAATCTAAACTGATCAATGAAACCTCTTAGAAAATCTAAGATTAAAACTTACCTAGCTACAAACAAGCAATGAATCATGCTGGTGTCAAACAAGAAACAAAAAAGGATTCATGATACATGAATATGACAAATATTGAAATTGAATAATTCATTAAATAAGATTATGAGTTAGTTGATCTGCTTGAACGTAACAACATCAAAATATTTTTATCTGAATATTTTATGATTTTCATCAAATTGATCAGACATAGCCACAGTGAGCCCCACTTAGTCCATACCGTCGTCGGCATTGTAAAACTCTCCTTCGCTCCCTCCGTTTCTCCACCCATACTCTCTCTCTCCCTTCTTTCTCTTTTCTGAGTCTTCAATGGCTGCCCCTACCTGAAATTCCGTGTTAGACACACAATTCGGGTCGGTGCAAAGTAACCATTTTCTTCTACTTTCGGCTTTTAGAGCCAACAAAGTCTTGTTTTACTGGTAAAATTTGCAGCCAGTCTCTTACTAACATTATCCAAACAAGCTATAGTCATTTGAGCCTGTTCGGTGCTAAATGTTGGAGTCTTGTATATCTTGGAGACATGGCATTTGCAAAGAAATAATCATACATTCTGGGTTTGCTTTTTGAACATAATCACAAAGTGGCGTCTGATGCATTGGTAGTCGCCGGAATTTGGATGCTCTGTGCCTCTTTATGATTGAAGTGATTCAGTTGAACAGAACTCGTGGTTCGAATTTGGATTGGACGTGTTAGGCCCAGCTTTTTCTTTTCTAGAGTATCAAGTTTTTGCTGTAATTATCAGACTTTGAGATTTTTAAATCAGAAGAGAGGGTGTAAAAACTTCTTAGCTGTGAATCTGTAACTCATTGTCAATCACTAAAGCTGAAGCCTCAAAGACAATATAGTGGTCTTGAAAGATCTTTTCTTTGAATTTTATCTGGAAGTTTAAGCTAGCGGGTAAAGCATGTGCATAATAGAGAAGGTTCTGATACCTTCTCCTCCGAAGGAAGCTACAACACCGTGTGCTTGCTTGAGGGACTAAAATTGGAATTCCATGATGCTTTGTGAGTGGACTAACTCTTCAAGATGCATCTTCTTCTTTTACCACTTACTTCGCCATGTTTGAGTCAAAATAAGGAGCGGAAAAAAAGTCTCTGATTAAGAGGTAACCACCTAGTTTGTTTCATTCTTCTACCATTTTCTCTGAAAAACCCAAGTTTCCGAGGAGTTGATGATTGATCGAGACGATCAGCTGCCTGACTTAGTTCAAGTCTTGTCCGGATATGGCCAATTTATCCGCATGAGTTGGTTACCAAATTCGTTGCCGTAAAAATATATTTACTTTTTTACTACGTTGCCCCTTTTTTCTTCACTTGGTCCCCATTGTTAGGATTGCTGTCATGAACTATAGTTCTGGACTTTTCGGGCATTAGAAGGAGTATTGATTCATGTTTTGGATGATAACCAACTGCATTTATTTACTTCATTATCTTGTTCATGAAACCAGGTTGTGCAATACCATAGTGGTTATCTGTTTCGGAAGATCATTTGCAAAGTAAGGGCAAAACTACTTTCAAGCCCTTAGGGAAGGGGAAAAGAGGGAAAAAGGTACGTCAAGAGTACTTGATTATCATGGCTAAGAAATCACAAAGACGCCCTATGAGGTATGAGAAAGATCAATCAGGCTGCATGTGGGGCTTTATTAGTATGTTTGATTTTCGCCATGGTCGTGCTGCTCAGAAGTTAATTTCAGATAAAAGGCGTGGTAGCAAGCATGCTTTTGGTAAGAACCGTGCTTTTTTTCCCTTCCCCCCCTGGGTGTGAACTGTGTTTAATGTTTAAGATTGTGTTTCCAAGTTGACAACATTGCTTGTAGACACAGATCTCTATACTTACCAAGAGTGTTTGTTTACTAAATACATAACGTGTAAATTTGTGTGTGCGCGCTGAGCTGCTGAAGAAACTGTGAAGTATTATTTGCTAGAAACTTTGTGCTATACTGCACATCTTTCCTGGAGCCACATTCAATTTCAGAAGTGATTGCACCACAATTGATGTCTGCATGTTGAACTAAAACAATTCTGGGCTGAAAATTTTCATTTAAATATGTTCTGCTTTTAAGAATATATATGTGTGGTTTGATGTTCAGAAGGACTGAACTCAACAAATAATTTGAATTTCATTTATGTTTTTCTACAGGCTCCGCACATTCAAAAAATAAGTTCGAGAAGTTGATCGATTTGGATGAACATTGTGAGGCTGATAAGCCTAGTGTAAAGAAACTCATGGAGGAAGACATGTTCGTTGACAAGGATGCTGTTAATGCAGAAGCAAAATCAAAAGAGTCCAGATTATGCCATGAAGACACCTTGAAGATAGGTCCTGGAAGAAAAAATAAATATCGCAAGAAAAGCTATGATCTGGACACCCATGATTTAAATTCAGATAAAACCTTGAAATCAGAACTCTCACGTAGTCAGCATTCAAGGCAGCAGTCTAAAAGTGATCTTGATTTAGAGAGGGTATTGGAGGATTTTAGTCACCTGAAAAGCGCTTTTTCTGTAGTTCATGACCTTGGTGGTGGTGAAGTAAATGAGCAATCAAATCAGAAGCGAGCTATTGCTGAAAATGAAGCAAGATGTGCAATCCTTGAATTTGTGAATCGGATGACATTTGATGGAAAAGATCTTGCAGAAGCCAGAAAATTCCTTTGCTCCCATGAATTTATGGATGCACTTCAAATTTTAAGTTCAGATAAGGAATTATTTTTGAGGCTTCTACAAGATCCAGATTCGCTTTTGCTAAAATATGTTCAAGAGTTGATCAATACTCAGGTTTCAGATGATAAAGAACACGGTACAATTACCAGCTCCAACTTGTCTGAACATGAGCCAGGTAGTTTGAAACAGAGCAGACAGATTGTCAACCCCAAGCAGCGTAACTTCTTCAGGAAAATGGTGAAGTCTCGAGCTAAAGATCAAACAAGAGAAAATGAGAATACTGAGTCTTCGAATAGGATTGTTATTTTGAAACCTGGACCAATGGGTTCTCCCAATTCCCAAGCTGGAACCAAACTTTCACCATCCTTAGAGTCTTATGATGGTTCTTCTGTGAGAGTTGGTTCTCATTTTTCTCTTACAGAGATAAAAAGGAAATTAAAGCATGCCATGGGAAAGGAAAGAGATAGAAACCCTGAAAAAATTTCCAAAAAAAGTGCTTCTGGATCTCAAAATAAGGGAGAAGGCAACAAAACCATTGGCAAAGGCAATTCTGGAATGAAATCTCCTAATAAAGACCATTTTTTCATTGAAAAAATTGCAAGGCCAGCCTTTGTTGAGAAGAACAGAGACAAGAATGGCACATTGAGAGACTCGGAAGTGGTAATGGAACATGAAAACGGTAGTTATCCCAAACAAAGGGTTTCTAACTTATACATTGAGGCTAAGAAACATCTCTGTGAAATGCTAGGCAATGAAGATGAGAGCATGGACATTTCAGGTAGGAAGGTTTCCAAAACTCTTGGTAGAATTCTGTCTCTTCCTGAGTACAATTTGTCGCCCCTTGGTAGTCCTGGACGGGACTGGGAGCATCAATTTGTGACTGCACGAACAAGATTGTTGTCTCCCAGGCAATCCACATCTTTGGGTAATTTGGAGAAGGAAACAAGCACTCCAAAGAAGCAGCCAAGTATTTGTAATGATTCCTCTGATATTAAAGCACAAGACATTAAATTAGAGCTGACTCCCACAGATGACCTTGTTCACGATGATGATAAAGCAGATGCAACCTGTCTTCCTACTAGAGATGAGATAGTTCCAGAAGGTATTATGTTCAAGCTATATTGTTTCAGTGATAGATGTTAACAATACACTTTGGCAGTTGGTAACATATCTTTCTATTCTTTGATGTTTAGCCTTTAATAATGTTTTTTTTGCAGGTAATGTAGAATCTCCTAAAGAAATAAATGTTTTGGATTCTTCCTCTGAACCAGTGGATTTGGACATAGAAAACGTTCAAATTTGTGAGATCTCTACTGAACTCTCTGGCGATGCAAGACATTCTCAATGTTTGAATCAGGTTACGCCTCTTGATGTTTCATATGATATCTAATCAGCATTGTGCTGTTCACTGTCATCTGGATTAAAAATGCTTGTGATTGGTTGGATTTTTTTAGGGGTGAATTGACCACTATGTTGGAAATTTGGTCAAAATAAGTAGTAACGAACTCCAAAACATTTCTTGGCAGCCCTTCCATCATTTTACAGCTTAGCTTTTTTGTTGGAATGATAGATCCTTATCAGCTGTGAGATAATATTAAAATATATTTTGATCTTTTACAGGATGTATCAGTAGAGAACCAATCACCCTCTTCTTCACTGCCATCTCCTACTCACTCTTCTGCTGCAAAAAAATCTGAAGAGCTAGAAAGTGGTGCAGAAATAGTTGGGCGGCCCAGTCCTGTATCTGTTCTCGATATGCCATTCCCTGAGGATGACATCAGCACTGAAAGCACCAGGTTTCAACTAGGTAGGTAACCAAGCATCAGAGCCATGATCTCTGCGAAGATACTGAAAACAGCATGCTGGTTGCTAGGGTTCTCTTAAGTCCCACGTTATTTTGAACAAATCTAGAATAGTGTCAAGAGATTTTTTCGCTCGCATATTCTTGTCCTTTTCTTTTCCCTGCATCTTAATTGAAGCTGACGTGATATTCGTTCAAACATTCATTCATGGTAGCATAAACCATTTTATTAATCACGTTGATTTTAATTGAAGCTGACGTGATATAGGTTCATGTTTTTCAGGTAAAAACCAATTACAGCCGCTTCAAATTCAATTTGAAGTGCATGACTCTTTAAAGATGGATCAAACTGATAGAGGAAAACAGATGGTTGAAGAAAACAAGTTGATATTTGATTATATTAAAGCAATCTTGCATGCCTCTGGCTTCAGTAGAGATCAGTTGTGGTTGAGGTGTGTTTCCTCGGACCAGATATTAGATCCATCACTGTCTGATCAGGTAGAGGTTTTCTCAAGCCAGCCATGCCATGACCAGAAACTCCTATTCGATTGTGTCAATGACGTTCTTATGGAGGTTTGCCAGTATTACTTTGGGGTCTCGCCTTTTGTATCATTTGTAAAACCTAGCAACATAAGACTGGCCCAAGATATGAAAAGCGTCATTCTCAAAGTCTGGGAAGGAGTGTGCTGGCATTTGCATCCTTTATCCCCACCACATACTTTGGACCAAATTGTTAGGAAAGACATGGCAAGAAGTGGAGCATGGATGAACCTTCAATTTGATGCCGAGCAAGTTGGATTTGAAATGGGTGAAGCCATTCTTGCAGAACTGATGGAAGACACAATATTGAGCTGTGTGAGTGAAAACCTTGAAAGCAAAGGTTTTGAGATTCTATGTGAAGAGAAGGACGAGGAGAGCAGCATCGACGTGTAAAAGCCAACTGACTTGCATTTGTTTATACGAACTTGTTAAATCTGACTGAGGTGAGAGGAAAGTTGCTATGCATACGAGGAAAATGGAAAGTATAACAGGTGAGGACACTGGACGCTAATAACTTCCCTTCGGGCATCTGATAGTGTTGATCTTTGCTATATTTGACTTCTCTAATACCTGAAGAATAGCCTGGATGAGGATTTTCAAATAAGGTGCCTTGCGCCGCAGGTAAACAGAAACCCAGCAGCAATTGCTTCCAGTAAAGCTACAAGGCTTGTTTCCTACAAGCTGTTTACAATCACAAAGTAACCTCTTTTCTTTTTTTCAGTGTGATTTAGTCACCCTGTGGGGACTAAGGTTTTCAGTTTTAGATTTTGTAGAGTCTGATTTGTTGAGCTGGTGGTGTGTGATAATTTTTTTTAATGGTATCCTTGTATATGCGTTTTTGCGATCCTATTGTAGTAAATTCTGGTGCAGCTTGATGCAGTTTCTAATAAAGATAATAAACTCTGAGGCCATTACGAGAATATTTGGAACATTATGTTAACTGCATGTTTTTGGTGGCTTACATGATTGCTTTAGACAAAGTCATGCATCGGAAACTCTCCGACTTGGTCATCGATTGAACACTTTTCCTACCATCCATCGTTGGAATCTTCCAAAATGGAACATGTTTCTAATTAATTCATTATCTTTTTCAAGCAATGTACAATTTGAGAGGTAATACATAGCTTGTCCCTTAATTTGGCACATGAATATTCAAATATCGAGCTTTCCAGCGTTAAAACTTACTAGTTGTCACTTGTCACCAAATCCAGATATTTTCCTTGCATAATTTTTATGTACAGATCGAGTCAAGATCTTTTTTCTTCTTACTCAAGAGACTTTCATCTTTCTACCATTAGAACTGATACAGCGGCTTGACTGATATGCTTTGAAATATTAAGGTGAATAAAATTTATCAGCATTCTTCCTTTCTTCTCACTCTAGAGACTTTTCTAATTCTCCCATTTTCTTTCAACTCGTGCCTCTATCTTTTCTTGTGACAGAAGAGATCTGGAAGCAGAGAAATAGATACGCTGGAGCTGGGATTAGCTTAAACCGAATTCCAAACTTCACTCATACGACAAGATGACTTTTACATTTATGCCCTTTAATTTGTTAAATTCATTATATTTTGTACTACTATGTCATCCTTTGGATATAAGTCAACCAGGTATAATGAATATCGTGTTTAAACTCAAATTCATAACTATCAAATCTGTTGAATTTAAATATCATGTTATAGCTGGTTTCATTTGTTTCAGGTATAACTCATAATAAAATATCTAAAATTATAATTCATTTGTACACAAAATGGAATTGGTTGATTGGTCCTTAATGTAAAACCTATTTAATATAATTATCATTTTTTTTTCAAATTAACCTTTTGATATTTCCTCAATAATATTAAAGTAAGAGAGTCGGGAGGATTAGTCTCTAGCTATTGGTTAGGGATAACACAAATTTGTTTGGGGAGTTTTCGCTGAGGAATAATTTTGTCCTAGAAATTTTTAAGGTTTAATATTACCTTGGACGTTTCAAAACATAGCAATATTTTTCATTACTATTAAAAAATTAACATTGACCATTAAAAAATTAATGTTAACTGTTAACTTTTTTAACTGTAAGAGGCAACATTGCTCCATTTTAATACTTCTAAAATGATAATGGATTTAAACATGCTCCCGGGATAACATTATTTCTCAGCAAAAAATTTCAGGACAAATTTACATTTTAACTCTTTTATCAACTAACTAAACTGTTTAAAATCAGAGATATAAACACTCTGTATGTTGTTGTATTAGATAGAAAGGATTACAATGAATTTATAGGAGAAGCAAGGGAGAACATGAGAGGTGAATTGGGAAATACAATAAAGCCTAATTAAGACTAATAAATCATAAATCAAAATCAGATCAGATCTTATAATCAGGGGATCCTGATCATGGGTGATTTATTTCCTATTCCTACAATCAAGGGATCCTAATCATGGGTGATTTATTTCCTATTCTAACACTCCCCCTCAAGCTGGAGAGTATATGTCAATCAGTCCCAGCTTGCACGAAATCCTTCAAACTTTGTTCGACCGAAAGTGGTTTAGTCGGGATATCGCAATTTGGTCTGTCGATCTTATGTGATACAGTGTCATAATGCTTGCTTCAATCTTTTCTTTAATGAAATGTCGGTCTATCTCAACATGTTTGGTTCTATCATGATATATTGGGTTCTTGACCATTTCAATGCTGGCCTTGTTATCACACCAAAGTTGCATTGGTCCCTCATGTTGAATTCCCAATTCCGTCAGCAATCTTATAATCCAGATTCCTTCACATACTCCTTTGTTGACTGCTCTCAGTTCTGCTTCTGCACTGCTTGTTGCCACCACTGTCTGCTTCTTGCTTATCTAGGTAACCAGATTTCCCCACACGTATGTACAGTACCCTGTGGTTAACCTCCTGGTCTCTCTGTCCCTTGCATGGTCTGCATCAGTGTAGATTTCTTTGTTTCTGGTAGTACCTTTCTTAAAGAATATTCCCCTTCCAGGATTAAGCTTCAGGTAGCTCAAAATTCCGTATACAGCCTCCATGTGTTCTTCTTGAGGTTGATGCATAAACTGACTTACTATTCCAACGGCATAGCTAATGTCAGGACGTGTGTGGGTTAAGTATATCAATTTTCCCACAAGTCTTCTGTATCTCTCTGCATTAGCTGGAACACCTTGTGGCTTGATCTCTAAGTGACATCCCTCTTCCATTGGTATCCCTTCTAGTTGAGTGCCCAACATTCCTGTCTCATGTAACAGGTCTAGTGTATACTTGCGTTGAGAGACATTGATACCCTTCTTGGTTCTGGCTACTTCCATGCCTAAGAAATACCTCATTTGTCCAAGGTCTTTCACCTAGAATTCAGTTGACAAGTCACGTTTTAGTTGAGCAATGGATTCTTCATCATCTCCTGTAATGATTATGTCATCAACATAGACGATCAAGATGGTGACTTTGCCATTGACATGTTTGGTGAATAGCGTGTCATCTGCTTGCCCCTGAGTATACCCAAGCCCTTTCTTCGCTTTGGTGAATCTTAGAACCATGCCCTCGGAGATTGTTTTGGCCGTACAATGACTTGTTTAGCTTACATGACGGCGTTTTAGGAGCTAAAACTCTATCGGAATCTCCATGTATACTTCTTCCTCCAGGTTGTCATTCGGGATGCATTTTTGCATTTTGGTATAGAGACCAAACCAAGTTATTGCAAGTGATAATGTACTTGGATGGTATTGAACTTGACCACCGGGGAAAATGTCTCCTGATAGTCTATTCCATACGTCTGAGTTGTTGGGATCCGTACAACGCAGCGGATTAAAATTTCTACGAATCCGTCCCAAGGATCACTCGGGTGCGTTTAAATCAAGGCTAGTGAATCCGGATATTACCTTTTAGAATTGAATCGTCCGCGTCTCGTTCTTCCTTGAACAGGTGGGCTACCTCCTCGATCGCGCGAAGACGACTCTTAGAATCCTCTTCCCTCGGGTATCCACACGAACAATCCTCGTTCACGGCTAAGCGTGGCGTGCTAGCGCCTCTTTTGTCTCTCTCTCATTTTTTTTGCTCTAGGGTTTCTCGCGGCTTTTTAGAATACGCTCATTGAAAATCCGTAGGTTTTCTAAAACATGTTCGGCGTATTTAATGCAAAATTAATCGTATTAATTTTGAATTCAAACTTTAGATCTGGATTAAATATATATTAATTAAATCTATCCGATAGATCTAATATAATAATATTTATTTAATCGAATTAAAAGCCAGATCTGAAATTTATTCGAATCTAGATTAAAAAAATAATTGATTAAATCTATCGATAGATTTAATCCAACCTATTTATTTAATCCAAATTTAAAAGCCTTCCGATTTAATTTATCTCAATAAATTAAATCGGAGAAATGATATCTATCTATTTATTTAAATATGAGATACCAATATCTCAATTTAAATTAAATAGACAATAATATCTTTATTCAAAAATTAAATGAGATACAATATCTCATTTTGTTTTAGATATTTAATTTATCAAATAAATTAAACATAAAACAAATAATATAATAATAATATTTTAATCTCAATTAAATAATATCATTATATTATTTTCGAATTTAAATATATATATATATATATATACATATTTACCCTGCATTAAACTCGGTATTCATTAATCTCGATTAATCGAGATTCAATGAACCTGGACACTTTTACCCGTGTTGGATTATTCTTGTGTGCGACCTGCGGGCCCATGTGAGATTGGCAGTGGGCCAACACTGTGTCAGCCCACAAATCGCAAGCGGCCTCTAGCAAGACATTGCGACTACCCAACTCACATGGGGATCGATGACACGATACACCTATCGTACAACCATGTCACGTCCCTTTTGTCACGCGATAATTTGGTCAAGGATGAGGCATGGAGAATGTCAACTTCCTTTTCTTGACCATTACTTTCTCGATTCTCGAGTAGTCTAATAAGTGAAATGGAAACTCCTTTCCATCATAGTATGGCCATACATTTCTTAGACTCACTCATCGAGGGGCCCAGTATTATCTCTCTACGAATGTGAGGGACAAATTCCATCTTGACCATTCACGTCCCTCCGCATGAAAACCACGATCCCGATCCTGCCTTTATCATCACCCGGTCAAAGGTGACTTTTGACTAGGTCAAAGACCAATGATTCATCATGTAGGAATCCATGATGATCTCGGGTCATAGGGCGTTGTGCGGTTATACATGAGACCAATGACTTAATCCATGCAGCTTTTCTCATAGTGATGATCGGTACTTGGATGGTATTGAACTTGACTCTTACAAGTGGGCAAATTTGATTGTATCTCGATAGTCTTAATTCCATACGACCCGAGACATTTAGGATAATCTTTAAGATGTATCCAGGGATGCGATTATCAATTTGCAACGAAAATGATAACTAAAGAAAATACTTTAAATAACTCAAATATCCAAAGTACAATGAATTGCCCCTAGGGCATAATTTCCAACATGAGTGTATCCTTTTGCAACAAGTCGCGCCTTGTATTTATTGATACTACCACCAGGATTGAATTTTGGAGTGAAGATCCACCTGTATCCTACTGATTTCTTTCCTTTAGGAAGAGTCGTGATCTCCCACGTTTTATTTTCTTTGAGTGCCCTCAATTCCTCTTCTGCAGCTTGCTTCCAATTTGGATCAGCCATAGCTTGTTGAAATGTGTTTGGAATGGTTATCTGTGCACTGTTTACAACAAAACTTCGTATTTTTGCAGACAGATTACTATATGAGACAAATCTTTGAATTGGATGATGATTACACGATCTTACCCATTTTCTCAAGGCAATAAGCCAACTCGATTCTTCGGAGGATTTAATCCGGATTGGATTCATGGTCGTTCCTTTGAATGGGAGAGATAGTTCTACCGATTAATGCGGTTCAATTTGAACTTGTGAGTTGGATTCTACCTCCTGCCGTGATTTTGCATCCATCCTTGAATTGATCTCAACATGTGTTTCCGGTTCATTGGGTTCAGGTTGGGGTGGAATGTATGAATTAGGCTGGCTTGTGGGATCAAGTGAGTCAAGGGAGGCTATAAGGTTAGGTGGCACAAATAATGTGTCAGGTGAGTTTGTGGTGTTGGAACTAGAGGTGTCCAAGATTAGCCATTCAATATCAGAAGACTCCCCCTGAATGGGTAATTTGGGATAATAAGCCTCGGCTTCCGAGAACACTGTATCATAGAGAGATAATAAGTTTCTTGGAAGATGGGCAGTAGCATTTGTACCCTCTTTGAGTATAGGAGTAGCCAAGGAAGACACACTTGTCTGCTCGAGCACTAAATTTGTTGCCCTCTCTTTTGTGAACATAGACCACATAGCCAAATACCTTAGGAGGTAATGAATTGATAAGGGGCCAATTGGGGAAGAGTTCCAGAAGTTTTTGAATTGGAGTGTCATATTTGAGAACTTTAGAAGGCATGCGGTTAATTAGATAGGCCGCGGTGAGGATGGCATTACCCCAGAATATGGTGGGAACATTTCGTTCCATTAGCAAGGCACGGGTTACTTCCAACAGGTGACGGTTTTTCTGTTCGGCTACCCCATTTTGTTGAGGGGTGTAAGGGCAAGAGGTTTGGTGATGAATTCCTTAGTGATCAAGAAACTCTTTGAAGGCTATGCTCATATATTCCTTGGCATTATCACTTCAAAGGACTTTAATGGACGTGTTAAATTGGGTTCGGACAAAGGTATAGAAGTTCTGAAAGACTCTAGCAACATCGGACTTGTCTTTCATTAAGTAAATCCATGTGGTTCGAGTGTGATCATCTATGAAAGTAACAAACCACCTAGTATGAGTGAGGGTAGTTATTCGGGCAGGGCCCCAAATATCACTGTGAATCAGTGTGAAAGGTGAGGAGGAAGTATAGGGCTGTTTGGGATATGAAGATCGTGTCTATATTGCAAATTGGCAAGTTTCACAATGAAAAGGGACATAACTTTTATTAAATAAATTGGGAAACACATGTTTCATATAATCAAAATTAGGGTGACCCGATCGACAGTGCCACAACAATACATCATTATTTTGTGAATTCGAGCTAACTAGCGCCCGTCTTGCCTTCCACGCATTTTTATTCTTCGAGTTTGATCCTTCAAGGTAGAACAATCCATCTCATTCTCTAGAAGTCCCAATCGTCCTCCTCGTTCTTAAATCCTGAAAAACACATACACCATCATCAAAAATCACTCGACATATTTGACCTCTAGTCAACTTGCTTACAGATATCAGATTACACGTAAGTTCGGGTACAAACAAACCATTATGTATTGCCAAGTGATCAGATAATGTAACAGTGCCAATACCCTCAACCCGTGTAAATACACCATTAGCTACCTTTACTTTGAGGTTTTCAGGACAAAGTTTAAGGTTGTGGAATAGTGCTTTATTACCGGTCATATGATCCGTAGCTCCTAAGTCAACAATCCAGGTATCGTCACTAGTCATCACAGCGTTGAGAGCGATAATAGAGTTACCTGATTGTACAAGGTTCACATTGGGAACATAACTCGACTTGTTCTGTTTATCGAGCATTCTGCGAAACATTTGTAGTTCCTACCCTTGGTTCAGCTGTGGTGAGATGACTTTGGAAGTTCGATTTTCCCCCGGAGGGTTTGCCTTGGAGTTTCCAGCATTCATCCCTATTATGGCCCTTCTTCTTACAATAGTTGCACCATTTACTAGCTTTTCATTCCCCGTGTGGTCCCTGAGCTACGAGTGCGGAGCTTTCAATGTGACTCGGTCCACTTCGGTTCAAGAGCTTCCTACTTTCTTCAAATTGCACAAAGTTAACCACATCAAAGAGTTGTGGAATTGACTTCAGCCCCATGATTCTGCCCCTTATCTCTTCGAAAACGTCGTTTAGGCCTAACAGGAAGTCATGTATCCTTCCTTCTTCCACAATTCCCTTGTACAGTTGTGCATCTTTGAGACTTTCCCAAGGATGAACCTCAAACAAGTCTTGTTTCTGCCACAATTTTAGCAATGCATATAATATTCAGTGACTGACATATTACCTTGTCGTAGATCCCGGAGTTGTCTCTTCAGGTGAATCAAAGCAGCGGTGTTTTCAAGGGAGGAGTAGGTCCTTCTAGCGGCATCTCATATTTCCTTTGCCATGTGTGCAAGTAGATACTCCTCACTGATCTCCAAGGTCATTGAATTACATAACCACGTCATAACTTGGTTGTTTTCAGCAAACCATGTGTCAAAATTAGGGTCATCGGGGGCTGGTTGAGGGGCTATCCTATTAATGTATTTTTCCTTTCTTTTACCTCGAATATACCTCAGTACGCTTTGTGACCATTGGAGATAGTTCCTACCATTAAACTTATGGCTAATAGCCATAACGTGATCGTCTGAAAATTCTGGAGTCATCTCTGAGGTTCTGGTTGCTACTGGGTTGCTGGTTAGAGAGGAAGAAGATGAGGAATTTTGAGTTTGAGAATCGGTATCGGATATAAAAACCATGGGATATGTTTCGGTTGATTTTCTTGGAATTGATCCGAACAAAGGAGGGAACTGAGGAGGATCCATGTTTACGGAAGGAGAATAGTCACTTTGAATCACGGAAAACTTCACTTGGGAGAGTCATGGGAAAAATCCAAAAGTTCACCGGAGGATGCAATAACCGGGCTTGGCCGAAATCAGATGAGAAGGCCAAACGAGGAAGTCGCCATTGAAAAATCCGCCCCACGTGCTACCACAAGGTCCCTGGCTGTCGGGCGCGTGAACACCATGCGCCGCCGTGGAAACGCCGGTTGGCCACCGGACTCTGGGCATTTGCCGATCGGAGCCCTCCGGTCCTTCTGGGCTAGGTGGTGTAGTCCCACTCGCCGCCCACTGAGAATCCTAGGCTCGCCGGAAATCTCCACTGTACTATTTCTCTCTGACTCTGTAATACCCCAGATTTTATTATTGAATTTTATTTCAGTTTCGAGGATGAAACTTGTTTTAAGGAGGGTAGAATGTAATACCCCAGATTTTATTATTGATTATTAATAATAATGTAATACCCCATATTATTATTATTGGTTATTAATAATGATGATGATGATGATAATAACAATAATAGATTAGAATAATAATAATAATAATAATAAAATCTAAAAATTAATGATTGTTGTATTGTTTCTGTGGTAGTCATATTATTTTGTAAATGGTATTACTAGATTAGTCAAGATTAGATCCAAGAATCTAGGAGTTAGTTATATCAGATTATATTTTCAATTTTTGAATTCATCACCGGACTCAAAATATATCTAATAATAAAACTCTACAATTTGTTTTAATTCATTTATCGGGAATAAGTAAAGAGCCCAACCCAATAGCTAAAACCCTAGTTTTAATTATAAAAAATAGGTCTAGCCGCCTAAACCAAGAACACTCGACATTTTTCTTCTCCGCTTCTGTGTCCTCCTTCCTCATTCTCGGCAATTTATTTTTCTAGAAGACTAGTAAAGACGGAAACCAGGTAATCCTAATCCCAAAAACAATAATTTGCCAAATTATTTCTTTATGAATCATAGTCATATCTCTTTGCGTTCTTTCTTCTATCATTTGAAACTAAATGCTCACCTTGGTTTTTGTGCATGAACAATATATCTTGTGCGTCATCTTTTCTATCATGTGAAACTAAATGCATATCTCGTTTTCCGTGTTAATTCTATGCTTCTATCTTTTTTTTTTTTTTTTTTTGCTAGAAGCAGAAATTACTTTTAGTTCCTGAATATGTATGTGTAACACCCCAATTTCTAACAGTTATCATAATATAATATTTAAATGATTTTCATAAATGAATTACTGAAATTCGAATGGGGAGTGTTACCGCCGCACTTGTACTGGGACAAGTGCAAGGCTACTTATTACAATAATGAAAAAAAACAAACTTAAGCAAAAATGTGCTTATTTTAATTAGAAGAAAATAAAAGAATCACCGATCGTGCTTCCTCACTTCTTTTTGCTAGCCCAAACCCTTGGCACCGTTTCATCATTTGAAATTCCGCTCCCCGAAGGATCATCACAACCAAGAACACAAACATCAAGCATAACGGTAATCCTAGTAAAACAAGACAAAATAAAAATAAAATAAAATAAAATAAAATAAACTATTTACAAAATAATAATAATATTATTAATGGTACCATATATAATTAAGAGAATATGTCAATTTTGTTATTTTTATGAGGTTCACTACTTAGTGGGAAGATAACCATGGTAGACTCGGAAACCTGCCAGTCACAATCATGAATGGGCCATAAACATATCTTCCTAGTGTGCACACCTCTTCCCAAAGTTGTTACTAGTATCCCAGAAACCTGCCAAACACCACTTTGGGAAGAACGGATACTATCTTTTTCACATCAAATAAATATCGAGGGCATAAAGCCCATAAGTTGTGTTCATCACTATGGGAGGTACCATCCCAAAGCTATCCTCCCACGAGTAAAGTATTTTAAATACGTTTCTAATAAAATTCCTAAATTATCTCTAATATGTGAAATAAAAAAAAATACATATACCATAGTACCCAGACCTATATGTATATATCGAAACGAAAAGAGTACTTCATATATATATATATATATATATATATATATATGCCCTCCCTCTATATGTGCCGAGGGTCATCAAATCATGAAAGCCGAATGTATATACATGTAAAGGTATAATGGAAATCAATTCAATATTCATATACATACTCAATGGTTAATCAATTAATGCAAACCGTGGCATTCAATATACTTATATAAATATTTATGCAGAAGGTATTCAATTTACAAAAAACTGAGAGAAGAATTGTTTTTTAAAAAAAAAAGAGAACATAGAGAGAGGCAGAGAATTCACGCACGACAAACGAGGCAAGGCATTGTTTTCAAATAATACAAAAAGAAAAAAAAAGAACAACGGAAAAAAAACTACAGATAGAAGCATAGAATTAACACGGAAAACGAGATATGCATTTAGTTTCACATGATAGAAAAGATGATGCACATGATATATTGTTCACGCACAAAAACCAAGGTGAGCATTTAGTTTCAAATGATAGAAGAAAGAACGCAAAGAGATATGACTATGATTCATAAAGAAATAATTTGGCAAATTATTGTTCTTAGGGTTAGGATTACCTGGTTTCCGTCTTTACTAGTCTCTTAGAAAAATAAATTGTCGAGAATGAGGAAGGAGGACACGAAAGCGGAGAAGAAAAATGTCGAGTGTTCTTGGTTTAGGCGGCTAGACCTATTTTTATAATTAAAACTAGGGTTTTAGCTATTGGGTTGGGCTCTTTACTTATTTAAGATAAATGAATTAAAATAAATTGTAGAGTTTTATTATTAGATATATTTTGAGTCCAGGTGATGAATTCAAAAATTGAAAATATAATCGATATAACTAACTCCTAGATTCTTGGATCTAATCTTGACTAATCTAATAATAGCATTTACAAAATAATATGACTACCACGAAACAATACAACATTATTAATTTTTAGATTTTTTATTATTATTATTATTATTCTAATCTATTATTGTTATATCATCATCATCATTATTAATAACCAATAATAATAATATGGGGTATTACATTATTATTAATAATCAATAATAAAATCTGGGGCATTACAGACTCACCGCCACTCACTGTTTCTCTTGCTTTCTCTGGCCTCGGACAGATGTCCTCAGCTTTGATACCATGTTTAAAATCAGAGATATAAACACTCTGTATGTTGTTGTATTAAATAGAAAGGATTACAATAAATTTATAGGAGAAGCAAGGGAAAACATGAGAGGTGAATTGGGAAATACAATAAAGCCTAATTAAGACTAATAAATCATAAATCAAAATCAGATCAGATCCTATAATCAGGGGTTCCTAATTATGGGTGATTTATTTCCTATTCCTACAATCAAGGATCCTAATCATGGGTGATTTATTTCCCATTCCAACGTAATATCTTTAAACTGCTCAAATTAGTCAACCATAAAGGGAGTACTGCATTGACATTTTTTCCCCAATAAGCCAAACCAAGGGTGACCATTATGGCTCGTTCACGCCATTTTGTCTTTTTCTTATTTTTGGCTTTAAGGAGCCTGGTTTTGTTTTTGTCTCAATAGAAAGACATCGATACTACCTGTCATCGATACACCTGAATCCAACAACATTCTTCTTCTTCTTGTTCTGCTGCTCTCCCTAGCGCCACCATTTCCATTCATTAAAAACTGGACAAGTTGATTATTCAACCCTTGTTGACATTGTTGCCCCCACTGATATCCAGTTATCCCTTAAGTTTACGGCTAACAGTGTAACAGTATCAAAATCTTGAGGGCAAAAGAGGAATCCGATAAAGTGAAATTTAATATTTTTATAACAAGATCCCTTCTTCTTCGGCCTTTATTCCATCACAGGAAGGAACAGAGTCATCGGCGTCATCACCAGTAAGCATCAAGAGTCAAAGCACTCATAGCTTGAGACCTTTCTTCTTTCTTCTTCGCTTCTCTCTTACATTCTCTCTATACCTCGGTGCTTTGTGGACCTTTTCTCTCAGCCAAAATTTTCTCATCAAGTATGCACCAATTTTCGATTTGATCTTCAATTTTTATACCCATTATTTTGTTTTTCAATGGTCCTTGCCAATGAAAAACTCTAGCTTTGTTCACGTCAGGGGTCCCAATTTACAGCTTCACGGTCAGCTCGCGCCGGCGCTTTTTCAAGTTGAAAATTCATAGTTTGTCAAAAAACCCTAGCTTCGGATCGTGCTCTGAACTTCATGTATCGGCAACTGTTTAGTATTAGATATGATTTATAGGGTTGCGTAAAATTATGTTCAGAATCCCTTAGAATATAATTTGGTTCACGTTTAATTCAAATGCTTTGATGATTCAATGGGTGGATTGCAGCCAATTTATCTCATGTATGCTGTAGCTTCCTTTAGAAGTTAGCTTAAACGGTAGCATGCCATGAACTACTTGGCGACTTAAGTTCGGAGAGCAAAAGGGACAACATGAGGGCATTTCCTTTTATGGTACTAAGCGGATGCTTATCGATCGGAAGTAATTCTCTTAGCCTATGCAGCTTTCTGTTGTCTCTTAAAGAATAATAAATATGGCTTTGAATTATAAAATGTCGCAGTTGTAGAAGATAAAAATAAATGTAGCAGCTTTTATTACTGGGCGAGAAGTTTATATTTTAGTACAAGTTTTATCAACTTATCAAAGAGTTATATAATTCCCCTTGCCTCCTCTCCACTTTTATTTTTGTTGGAAACTCATGTGTAGAAAAATAATATTAATAACTAATGGTTTCAGCTTTCTATAACGATACTCTATCTCAAAAATCCAATGTTTAATTATTTATTTATTCACAACACTTTCATTATCTTGGTTAAACTAGTAGGCGATTTATCTGCTTTTCAGGATATTTCTAAAATTTTCCAATTGATTGCTTTTTTTTTTTTCCATCGAATTGCTTGTCTGCTTTTGAGTGTTTGCATTTTTTCCAAAATTAATTAACCCTAAATTGTGAACTTGTTCATATTTTTTATTTGCTATAGCACCCAGGCTAGATTTTTCTAGTGTGGGAACTTCATTCAGTTTCACATGCAGTATAGAGGTTTGGATTTTGATTTCTTTCATAGTTCAGAACAATGTTTAATGCAAACTACATTTATATACTATTTTAAAATTTTAGTTTATTGGGGCTCATGTAGTGCCTGAGTTGCGCCTTTTGGATTCATAATGGCTCATGTCATACAAGTCTTATAGTGAAAACCTGTTACCTTGGTTACCATGAGTGAAGTCGAATGTGTGGTATATATACTGTTTGTTCCACTAAAATTTCTGTGTATAAATACCCTTCAGCATTTAAGCCCATTGTTGCATAAATTTGATTGCCGAGGATATTGGCTTTAATCCAGTCGTCAGTTATTAATCTCATTCCCTTGCCTACTGTCTTTTCTGTGATAAGGACTTGTTTAGCCTGCTTTACTTGGAAATGACTGGCGACATTTCAATGGTGCAGTTTAGCTATTACTGCTACTTGTATAGCTTTGATGTTGTGGGCAGTATGCTGACAATTGTTGGGGGCAATGCAAAGGCATCATACTGGCAGCTCCACTAGTGCAGTTGGTGGCAGTGCGCCAGGCAGGCAATCTGTTAGGGACACTGGAAGAGCTGATTCATCTTCCTTGCTTTCTAACTATTCTGTAAGTTCAAGGTAAGAGAACTTCCTACTGGAAACTAGCCAATATGCTCTAAGAATCTCCTTTGCCTATAACGAACTAAAATTTATTTCTTATATGGTGTAGTTTTCGTTTTTGTTAATCTATTTATTCTCAATGTTCTATGATGGTCAGAGGGGTAATTGAAAATGGGTTTCTTATGTAAAGTAGCCTAGCCACTAACAAGGGCCATTATCTGGATGCTGTTGTCATTGTCAATTGTATTAGTTGTGAGAGATTGGTGGATGCGAGTTGTAAAGCTCCCATTTCTTCTTTTAAGTAGCATTGACACTTGAAAATAAGAGCCTTGTTGACATGTCCAATACTTGTCAAGAGCTCGTTTGGAAGTTACTTTTGGAGAATAGCTTTTGAGATTTATGAGGTAAAAAGGGCTTTTGGAGAATAACTTTTAGAAAATAGCTTTTGGGATTTACGAGGTAAAAATGATTTTTGGAAAATAGCTTTGGATAAAAATGAGTGTTTGGATAACTTCAAAATCTAGGTTTGACAAAAGTTTGCCAAACACCCCAAAATTTTCTAGAATCTATTCTATATCAAACCTAGGTTTTGCAAAAGTTTGCCAAACACCTCAAAATTGTCCGAAGCTATTTGCATCAAAACCTAAGTTTTGGCAAAAATTTGCCAAACACCTTTTTTTCCAAAAGCTATTTTTCATCAAAACCTAGGTTTTGTGAAAAGCTACTTTTTTTAACTATTTCTCTCTCATATGCCATCATCAGTATCTTTTTTAGTATCAGTCAGTATTCTTAAGATATTTTTTAGTACCTTTCTGTACTTTGAAATATTTTTTCAAGATTAGTCATTACCCTGAAATTTTTTTTTCCAATATCCTAAATCTTTTTTTCAAGATCAAGAAATATTTTTTCAGTATCTTTTTAGTACTTGTTAATACCATGAATTTTTTTCTTCAAGATTGTCGGTACCTAAAATATTTTCTCAAGATCAGTTGGTACCCTAAAATATTTTTTCAATATCTTGAAATAAATTTTTAAGACCATGAGAAGTATCTTTTCAATACCGGTCATTATTAAGTATCTTTTTAGTACCTGTCAGTACCCTGAAATGTTTTTTCAATATGCTAAAATAAATTTTTAAGACCATGAGAAGTATTCTTTTAGTACCAATCAGTATTAAGTATTTTTTTAGTACCCGTCAGTACCCTGAAATATTTTTTCAAGATCAGTTATTACCCTAAAATATGTTTTTAATATCCTAAAATAAATTTTTAAGATCATGAAATATTTCGAGTTCTTCTTGGTAGTGAGAAAATGATCTTCACGATTTACGAGGTAAAAAGCTTTTGGGATTTACGAGGTAAAAATGATTTTCGGAAAATAGCTTTTGGATAAAAATGGATGTTTGACAAACTTTTGCAAAACCTAGGTTTTGATGCAAAATAGCTTTTAGAAAAAAAGAGGGGTATTTGGCAGACTTGTGACAAACCTAGGTTTTGTGACAAAACCTTCCAAAACCTAGGTTAACAAAACCTAGGTTTTGTTTTCCTCCAAACAGGCTTAGACATGATGCACACTAGATTATATATGTATAGTGAGATTTTGTAATGATATTGGGTTACCCATGCTTCCTACATCTGTACTATATGTTTCAAGTTAGGAACCTATTTTTCATCTTGAACGTGCTAAATGATGCCTTCTTCTTTTTGTGACATTGTTGTGCTTAGGAGTTAAGAATGGTGGAAGAAAGTAAATACTGATCCTTTTGGGATAACTAAAAAAAATTGTTCAAGTACCTTCACATGATTTGGAGTTATAAAATTTAAAATCTCCCATTATACTGCATTTTAAAGTTCAGATTGGGATCATCACGAAGCCTTGACTTGGCTTCCAATAAAGTATAATATGTTAACATGAAGCAACTTTATCTTCACGGGGAACACCCGTGCCATGGCCTCAGTTCATAACTGAAAGATCTCTTGCTTTCGCCTGTTACTGGATTGGAACAACATAAAGCATCTTTTGAACTTCCATCTTTGGAGAAATATATAATTTCATATCTCAGAAGTCAAAATTAGAGAAAAGTGTCAGTAGTTCTGCAAAGTCACCATACACAGACCATGACTTGCCTTTTTCTTTTTTAAACCAGTGTTTTAGTTCTACTCTCGTTGAAGAAGAATTTGGAATTCATGCTTTTATACCATAAGGTTATAGTTTCTAAGTGGTTGAACCATTTAAGGATAGGTCTATTACGTGAGTGGATTGGATTTCAAGACAAATATACCTTGTCTGTGAAGCATCAGTTTTAACTTTTTGTAGCTTGCTAATTGCTAATTTTATGCTAAATCAGTAATTTGATTCTGCCAATCCCTCCTGATAAAATGGTTCTGTATTTGCAGACGACAACCTCAGCTAAACCCGTACAAGTTAAAGTGTGAGAAAGAGCCTTTAAATACCAGGTATTTCCATTTGACACTGGCACATGTTTGATCCTGAATAATGGTCATCTTGCCTCTTTTGGGGTTAAATTGGCATGCTCTTGTTTTGGTCATTCTAAAGCAACAAGTCAACAAGTTTTCAAAACCAGGTAGTAATTAAATTGATATTGTCTTTTTTTTTACTGCATATTAAAATACTAAATGACACTATTTTAATCTCAGACTTGGGTCACCAGACTTTTTTCCCCAAGCACCAAATTGCTCTGAGGAGACACTGACGAGAGGCTATGTGCAATCTGGATATAGGGAAACATTCGAGGGACTTGAGGTAGATCTATTTGTTTCATTTTAGTTAGAGAAAAATGATCAGATAATATGAAGTGGTGATTTCACTTTTGATTGATTGGGCTCTACAGATCAATTTATTGATTTTGTCCCTAAGATTTGAGATTCGAGGGAGATTCTGTTAAGTCCCATTCATTGGAACATTTTATTGGTTGAATTTATTTGACGCTATTTAATGCCTATCAATTTTGTTTGTCATTTATACATTTTAAAATTTACTTTGATAAATTGTTGAATATCAACTACTATTTTCTTTTTTGATCAGATGAATATTCTCTTCTCTGGTTTTTACAGTGTTCTGATTTTACATTTCTTTATGCTTCTGCTAGGAAGCTAGAGAAGCTTCATTGACTCAGGTTTCAAATTTTAACAAGGCAGTTATTTTAAATTGTAAAGAGGTGACTTCCTTATCCTTTCAGATTTTTAGTTCCATTCTATTTTTATTGTTTCTTATACGCATGCCATGGGATCACTACACATTCTCTGTTTTTTCATATGCACTCTTCAAAGCTTTTATAA
This sequence comes from Acacia acuminata, assembly GCA_019022655.1. NCBI lineage: Eukaryota > Viridiplantae > Streptophyta > Magnoliopsida > Fabales > Fabaceae > Acacia > Acacia acuminata. The sequence goes on from JAFJYI010000030.1 coordinate 341,161, forward strand.
TGTTGTTGAACACCCTTGTCTTCTCTCCAGGCTGTTAAGAAACGTCTAAGGGCCATTAATGAATCTCGTGTTCAGAAGCGGAAGGTGATATTTTCTTTTTCATTCTGTTATTTATTTTTTATTTTTTGAAATGCTTGTTTTCTTCTGTTTTGTTGAATTTAATGGGCTTTAGCTTTAACCTATCTGAGTTTGTTATGAAAGGTTTTGATCTGCATTACAGTTCTTGCTATTGACAGGCTGGTCAAGTCTATGGGGTGGCTCTTTCAGGATCACAACTCAACAGGCCCGGTATCTTCCCCGAACAAAGGCCGGCTGGTGAAGAGTTCCAAAATAAATGGATTGAGGTAGTCTTAGTGGAAGCCCTGTTCCTAGGGCTTTCATCTTTGTCGAACTTTCCTTGATAGAAATTGTACCCCATTGGTGTTAATTTCTTTTTAAGTTTGTTGAGAAAGAAAGTTTTGAAAGAAATGGATTGAAAGTATGCTATTGAAAGTCCTGTGCATATGACTTCATTTATTGTTTCACTTCCCTTTGTAACAGTTATACCTCATTGGTATTTCATTCTTATAAATTCTTGATGATGTATATGAGCCAAGGGCAGGAGTTGTATTTCCGGATAGATGTTTCTAGACTCTAGTCTTGATCCAAGTTAGGCGAGCCTAAAAATATCAGGTTCACAATAAATTATATGAATATTAGTTCTGTGCTGGCTATATGGTGCATGTGCACTCCATCAACTAGGCTTTCATGATTTCAGAGGTTTCGTTTCCTACAACAATTTATTACATTATTGTTATGTTGGTTTATTGCCTATTGAATCCTTGAGTAAATTCTTTAATGAAACTTTTTTACCCTTTTTAAAAACAAAATATTGTCTTGGGGTGGTGCTTTTAGGATTACTAGCACTGCTTATACTCACAAAAATGTTTGTTGCAGGGCTTGTGCCAGCAGCACAAACAGTTACGCTCTTTGGCTAATCATGTTCCTCATGGCTTTAGAAAGAAACTACTTTTAGAAGTTCTTATCAAGAACAATGTGCCATTGTTAAGGGCAACTTGGTTTATCAAAGTTACTTACCTGAATCAGGTAGAGAAACATGACCATTAGCAATTTTTTTAAAAAAATATTAATGTCAAAAGTTACTTTATCATTCTCATTTAGGATGGTGGATTACGGTTGAATTTTGTAGGTTCGGTCTGGTTCTGCCAGTATTTCTTCAGGGGTTGCTGCTGACAAGGCTCAGCTTTCTCGTTCTGAGAATTGGACCAAAGATGTTGTTGATTACTTGCAATCTCTTCTGGATGAATTTATCTCCAAAAATGCTTCTAATCCTACCCATTCTAGTCGTGATTGTTCACCTCAAATGCACCATGCAGGATCATTGCAGCACAGAAGTGATCCCGTATCATCCTTTTCTGATAATGGAGAGCCTTCTCTATATTTTAAATGGTGGTATGCTGTGCGGCTTCTGCAATGGCATCATGCCGAAGGGCTGCTTCTTCCTTCCCTTGTCATTGATTGGGTTTTGAATCAACTACAGGTAGTGTGAGTGTGATGTTACCTCTTAGTTATTCTAAATACTTTCTCTTCCATTCTACTGATTTTATTCTGAATACTTTCTGTGGATAATTTGAGAGAAAAATATTATTTTGAATCCATGAATAAAAGAGAGTATATATAGGCCTTTATACAGGCAAACTTAAAACTAACCCTAAAATCTAATTTAGTCAAATCAAATCAAAATATTTGAGATATAATATCCCAAGATATAATATATCCATATCTAATCTTGAGATATAACAAATATCAAACTTAATAATAAAATAACAATTAATCTAAATAATCCAAAATAAATGCACAATATTCTCACACTCACCCTCAAGTTAGATCATAGGTTTTAATCATGTCGAACTTGCTTATGAAACTTTCAAATGTAGGTTTGAACAATCCTTTTGTCAACATACCCACAGCTTGAAAATTTGTTGGTAGATATGCGAGACATACTATGAGCGTCATTTTTATCGAGATAATAGAGGGATGGCGACAGATGCTCTTTGCTATGATTGCGTCCACGAGAGGAAAGGATGACGGACTGGCCGATTGCACCTGGATGAGATGGCGATCGACGATGATTCCACGAGAAGCGAGTTGTGAAGGAGTCAACTCTGGTTGTAGTTGACGACACTTGTGTAGCGTGAAGCAGAAGACTGCAGATTGGAGTAACGATTACCGGATGTTTTGGGAAAACCTCTGATTGTTGAGATTGAGATCGTCATTGGGAGCGATAATCACAGACTTGATGCTCAACGCTAATGGGCTGCTCTGTTTGTTGAGATTGAGACCGTCACTAGGAGCGATGATCATAGACCCGGTGCTTGACGCTGATGGACTGAGAAACATTATAGGAATGTACGTCCGACAATGACTGGAACAAAGGAATGCCACGGGAACGCAGGTCCGACGGTGACGAGAAACGCCGATTTTGAAGCTTTGAATGACATTGTCGGACTTGAGAAACGCTGATTAATTCTTAAGATGTGGAGAGGAGACTGACAGAAGTTGGGTGCGATGATGGTGAATCGCATGACTGGATTCTATTGGGTTTGAAGAGAGAGATGCAGGATTCAATTTTTTGGCTCCGAACCAGATGGTCAAGAGATCTGAACAGAGCTTTGGGATGGAATCATACACTCTCTAGGGAATAGGTCTGCGGATCTGGACAGAGCTTTGGGACGGACCAAAACAGATCTGGGATGGAATCGGATAGTCTGTAAAGGAAAGAACGCTTGCTTAATTGTGTATTCACTATGCACCAGATGGAAGGAGGTGACTGCAGTCAAGAACTTTGTCATAGGCCAAGACGACCTATAGAGAATTATTGAGTTGAGGATAAGCCAATCACTGCATGTGAGAAGGAAGGGCATACTTCCTTCTTCATTGGCTTCTTCCTCCTCCTCCTCCTCCTCTTGTTCTTCTTCATTGGCTTGGGTACCATGTGAACAATTTTAGAGAAAAATATTATTCTGAATCCATGAAAAAGAGAGAGTAAATATGGGCCTTTGTATAGGCAAACCTAAAGCCAACCCTAGAATCTAATTTAATCGAATCAAATCAAAATAATTAAGATATAATATATCCATATCTAATCATGAGATATAATAAATATCAAACTTAATAATAAAATAACAATTAATCTAAATGATCCAAAATAGATGCACAATATTCCCAAACTTTCATGTCTTTATAATTCTGAATCTTTCCATTTTTGCTACTTTCAGGAAAAAGCATCCCTAGAGACTTTGCAGCTGCTATTGCCTATCATTTATGGCTTTTTAGAAACAGTTGTTCTGTCTCAAACATATGTACACAATCTTGCTGGATTGGCTCTTCAAATCATCTATGATCCTGCTCCAGGGGGATCAGATCTCGTAGATAATTCCCGGAGGGCATATACAACTTGTACTCTGATTGAGACGCTCCGATATTTGATATTTGCGGCTCCAGATACGTTTGTTGCTTTGGATTGCTTTCCTTTACCATCTTCAGTTGTTTCACATTCAGTAAATGATGGAAGTTTTGCACTAAAAGCATCTAAAGTTGAAAGAAAGATAAAATGTAGTTCAGAAGATGCGGCCTGTCTATTTAGAAGTAAAGGATTTGATTCACAATATCAATCATTGGCATTTGATCACATAATTTCATGCATTCAAAAGCATGCATATCATTTTGCAAAGGCCGCAAGCTCAGGCTACCCAAGTCATTGTCTGGCTAGAGCTATACAATCTTTGGACAAATCTCTTGTGCTGGGTGATGTATGTGGAACCTATAAACTCCTTTTTGATGATCAGTGTGATGGAACTGTGCATGAAGGTTGGACTGCAAAAGTTAGTCCTTGCTTGAGGTTATCCTTGAAGTGGGTGGGGACCATAAGTTCGTCATTTATGCATTCAGTGTTTTTCCTTTGTGAGTGGGCTACATGTGATTTCAGAGATTTTCGAACTGCTCCTCCATGTAATGTAAAATTCACAGGCAGGAAAGATCTTTCTCAAGTGCATATAGCAGTTAGACTTCTAAAGATGAAGGTGAAGGATATGTATGTTTCACCAAGACAAAAGAATGGAAGCATTAACAGAATTAGTAAACTAGCAAAATCTTCAAATCTGCAGACTAGTCGACATTTTATGTATAATATATTAAAAGTAAAACGTAATTCAAAACATGTTGACTCAAGTTCCAATTCTTCACTCATATTTGAAAGCTCAGGTCCTTTGCATGATATTGTAGTTTGTTGGATTGATCAGCATTCAGTACATAAAGGGGAAGGTCTCAAACGCCTAAATTTATTCATAGTGGAACTCATACGAGCAGGTATCTTTAATCCCCTGGCATATGTGCGGCAGCTAATTGTTAGTGGGATCATGGATATGAATGTAAATTTGGTTGACCAGGAGAGACGGAAGAGACACTATCGAATTTTGAAGCAGCTTCCTGGTAGCTTCGTGCATAGTGCTTTGGAAGAATCAGGGATTGTTAAAGGAATACAGTTAGTGGAAGCCTTGCAAATTTACTTGAATGAACGTCGACTTATCCTCCGTGGTTTGTTTAGTGATCAATGTGATGATGCTGCTGCCACTCCATCTTCATTGAAGCAAAAGCATGATCGGTCTGCTGCAAAGGTTGGGGCTTCTACATTGCTAATTGATGCATATTTGAAGTCTAATCTTTCTGGCGATGTTGCATCTAAAACTGAAAAGGATGACAAAGATGTTGAAGAATTGAAAGCAGCTATCACAGTGCTATTACAGCTGCCTCACAGTTTATCGGATTTATGTGATTCAGGATTGGATGAATCTCAAGGAAGTGTTAGAACTATTTTGTCTCCTTACAGCAAGATTGATCCTGTGGAAGTTACACTTGGTTGTGAAGAATGCAGAAGGGTAAAGAGACAAAAAATAAGTGAGCTAAGAAACTCATCTGTTCAGGGTCATTCAGTAGTTTCATCTGATGGAGAAGATGCTTGGTGGATGAAAAAGGGGATGAACTCCTTGGAGTCTCTCAATGTTGATGAACCAGTGAAGTCAACCAAGCAACCTACCAAGAATCGGCACAAGACTGTTCGTAAAACCCATAGTCTTGCTCAACTGGCAGCTGCCAGAATTGAGGGTAGCCAGGGGGCATCAACAAGCCATGTATGTGATAATAAGGTAACCTGCCCTCACCATAAAACTGCAAAGGATGAAGATATGCCAAAGTCAGTGGATGGAATCCAAACAATTGCCTGTGATGATGTTGTCTCAATTGCAAAAAATATTAAACGGCTTCGCTTTGTTGAGAAAGGGGCAATAGCAGTTTGGCTGTTGGATGAAGTTAGGCAGCTAATTCAGGCGATTGAAAAGAATGCTTCTCAAACCGGCCAGTTTGGTCGGCCTTTTGCTGTTGCTGATGATAGAAGCACAATACGGTGGAAACTTGGGGAGGATGAACTGTCTACTATACTTTATTTGATGGATATCTCTGATGATTTAGTGTCAGCAGTCAAGTTCCTTCTCTGGTTGCTGCCTAAGGTTCTCAATAGCCCCAACTTCACAATTTATAGTGGGAGGAATGTGCCAGTGATGCCAAGGAATGTAGACAGTCAAGTTTGTGATGTGGGAGAGGCTTTTTTGTTATCATCACTGAGAAGGTTTGCACTCATTTCAATTCAATTAAATAGCTATGTTTGTAACTGTTGCCAAAATTTATTTTTTGTTCCTTTCTATGCTTTGTTGTCAATTCATATAGTTTTTGTTTCTTTCTCAATAACTTGTTTCCTGATTTATTTATTCTTTGATAATTTTTTCCTTGAAAAGGAAGCTTGCAAGCTGTTCTGTCATAGTGTTTCTTTTCCTCCTCAACTTTGCCATCTAAGTTTTACACCGGGGTTATGCCATAAAATTCTACATAGCATTTACAGCCACTGAGTTTTTTCAAACACTATTTTTTTTCTACCCATTCAAAAGATGAATGTTTATTTTGTATCTTACAAAGGATAAATTGGATGTTTGTAAAAATAAGTAGGCTATTTCATTTTGGTTTGCTGAACCACTGATTAGGTGTCTATGAGTTCATTTGAGCTTCCATACTCTCTTTGCATCATGGGATTAAGCTTGATCTTTTCATTGAGGCTTCATGAGTATTCTGTCTCTTTATATTTATTGCTGTATTTGACTGTCCTTAATTGGATATCTGGGATTTGAAGTGATTTTTTGAACCTTGTCCTGTAACATTGCTTTTGGTGCAGGTATGAGAACATTCTTGCTGCAGGTGATCTTGTTCCTGAAGCTCTGTCAGCTGCAATGTGTCGTACCGCAGCCATTATGGCATCTAATGGAAGGATTTCAGGATCAGCAGCACCAGCTTTTGCTCGTTATTTATTGAAAAAATATGGCAATGTGGCCAGTGTTATTGAGTGGGAGAAAACTTTTAAGGCTACAAGCGATAAAAGACTTTCTTCTGAGCTTGATTTTGGAAGGTCAGTGGATGGAGAGTTAGGGTTTCCCCTTGGAGTTCCCAAGGGAGTTGAGGATCTTGATGAGTATCTCCGTCAAAAGATTGCTGGTGGCCGGTTATCCAGAATAGGATTGGGCATGAGAGACATAGTGCAACGTAATGCAGAAGAGGCATTGCATTATCTTGTTGGAAAGGAGAAAAAACCCTTTGCTGGTGCACCAAAAGAGCCTGCTATTGAAAAATGGGATAATGGATATCAAATTGCTCAACGAATAGTTACAGGTTTAATTGACTGCATACGGCAGACTGGTGGTGCTGCTCAAGAAGGGGATCCCTCTTTGGTCTCTTATGCTGTTTCTGTCATTGTTGGTAGTGTAGGGCCAACTATAGCAAAAATACCTGATTTTTCAATTGGAAATAATGATTCAAGTACAACACTGGCTACAACTTCACTGAACTATGCTAGATGCATTCTGCGAATGCATATAACCTGTCTGTGCCTACTTAGGGAAGCTCTAGGAGAACGACAAAGCCGTGTATTTGAGATTGCTCTTGCAACAGAAGCTTCTACTGTTCTTGCTGGAGTTCTTGCTCCTAGCAAAGCATCCGTGCTCAGTTTCAAATGTCTCCTGAAGCCCATGATGATGGTATCAGTACTTCAAATGATGGTGTAAACAAGTCAAGTAAAGTTGTATTCGGTAGAGCAATGAAAATCGTGGCTGCTGTTTCTGCACTTGTTGTTGGTGCTGTTATATATGGTGTTTTCAGCCTGGAAAGAGTGGTAACTGTCCTCCGGTTGAAGGAGGGTCTGGATGTAGTACAGTTTGTAAGAAGCACAAGATCCAAGTCAAATGGAAATGCTCGATCAGTTGGGGGTTATAAGGCAGACAGTTCAATTGAAGTGTATGTCCATTTGTTTAGATTGCTTGTTGGGAACTGCAGAACCATCTATGACGGATTAGTGGTGGAACTCTTAGGCGAACCATCTATTATAGCACTTTCAAGGATGCAACATATGCTTCCTCTTAGTTTAGTCTTTCCACCTGCTTATTCCATATTTGCTCTTGTTCTTAGGTGGCCCTTGATTTTGAATTCTATTGTTGTAGCCCGTGAAGGCATGAATCAACTTCATCAATCTCTATCTGTTGCCATGAATGATACAATAAAACATTTACCTTTTCGAGATGTATGCTTGAGAGACAGTCAAAGTCTGTATGATTTTATGGCTGCAGATGCAAGTGATGCTGAATTTGCAACGTTGCTAGAGTTGAATGGGTCAGACATGCATTTCACATCCAAGGCATTTGTTCCTCTCCGTGCTAGGCTTTTTCTGAATGCGATGATTGAATGTAAAATGCCACAATCTGTGTTTCCTCAGGATGATGGAAGCAAGATTTCTGGATATGGTGAATCTACGCTTCAGGACAAGCTGGTACATGTTTTAGATAACCTGCAACATGCTAAATTTCACTGGCAATGGGTTGAACTCAGGCTGCTTTTAAATGAACAAGCTCTGGTTGAGAAACTAGAAGCATCTGATATGTCCTTAGCTGATGCTATACAGTTGTCCTCGCCCAATCCAGAGAAGTCTGCTTCTGCTTCTGAGAATGAGAATAATTTTATTGCAATAATTCTTACTAGGTTACTGGTCAGACCTGATGCTGCATCTCTTTTTTCAGAGTTGATTCATCTTTTTGGGAGGTCACTAGAGGATTCAATGTTGCTGCAGGCCAAATGGTTTCTGGCTGGCCATGGTGTTCTTCTTGGTCGGAAGACCATTAGGCAACGGCTAAATAATATTGCTGAGAGTAAAGGCCTTTCTGTCAAGGCCCAGTATTGGGAGCCCTGGGGTTGGTGTAATCCTTGTACTGAACTGGTGGCCAACAGGGAGAAGTTTGATGCTGCATCTTTTGAAGGAGAAGTTGTTGAAGGGGGGATGGAGCTGAAAAGGTGCTTAAAAGGTTTCTCTCAAGTGATTGACCAGCTGCATGCGACTGAGAGGGCTCTTATTGAGTTAATTATTCCTTGTATAGATCAAAGCTCTGATGAAACTCGCAATTCATTTGCAAGTGATTTAATTAAACAGTTGAATAGTATTGAGCAACAAATATCTGCAATCACTCATGGGGTAGGCAAGCAAGCTGCAAATGCTCCTAAAATCGAAGGTCAGACTAATAAAGTAATTAGACGCAAAGCTACAAGAGGGGACAGCCCTGGATTGGCCAGACGACAAACAGCTGCAACAGATTCTTCTCCACCTTCTCCTGCAGCTTTACGAGTTTCTTTGTCATTACGTGTGCACTTAATCATGAGATTTCTTCCTATTCTTTGCACAGATGGGTAATCAGAATTCTAATCTTTATTTGCTATTGTAAAACATAGAAAAGAAAAAGTGTGTTTTAAAACATATCTCAATAGTTGCGTATTGGGGATAAAGGTTTATGAAGCTGTTCTTGTGCATTTACTTCATTTATTGCCCTTTAATTTAGATACCTTTTGTGTTTCCTTGAAATGCGCCCACAACGGAGATAAATGCATTATAGTTTGTTTTTCTTAGAGGGATAAGGCTTTTGTTGTTGTAGTTCTTTATAACTAATGTATAGCTGATGAATTAGGAAATTGTGTTTTGACTGCTGGCACTAGTGATGATAGGTTGTGCATTGTTGGATCAAAGGGATTTAGTTTTGTTTTTTAAAGCATGCCACATTAGAATTTCAAGTACTTGTTTGGCAGAACTTTTGCATACTATAACATTGTTTATCTCAGCTCCATGCTTAATTTTGCAGGGAGCCATCTGTGCGGAACATGAGACATGCACTTGCCTCTGTAATTCTTCATCTCCTTGGTAGCCGGGTTGTGTATGAGGATGCAGTTTTCTCTGTTAATGCCCCGCGTGGTTCTCAGCTGAAGAGGGAGGTGGAATCACCTTCCAAAGCTTCTGCTGGTCTTGTAGATATTTCTGTTGAGGGCCTCTTTGATCACATGTTGTTTGTTTTGCATGGATTATTGAGTAGCTGTCTTCCAAGTTGGCTTAGGTCGCCAGTTTTTGCAAAGTCGACCAATGACCCTACCTGGGGTATTTCAGGATCTGATCAAGAGTTGCTGGAGATCCTGCAGGTCTAACTATTACTCAGCCTAAGAATCTATGGCTTTCTGTCTTTATTTGCGATATAACCTTTCAAGTTGTCTATATTGAAACTAAACTACTGATATCGCCTTGGGAAAAAGTTAATAAGATTACATTATATAATATTCTTGCCAATTTGGATATTTTATATTCACAAAATTTGAATGTTTATGGTGCCTATGGGAAAATATAGAGGGGGAAAATGATAAGTATAAAGATGGGATATAAATTTCATATATCGACAGTCTTCTGTCGTTCTTTCTATAAATATAGGAAATACAATTTGGTCCTCTTGCCAATCTAATGATCTGTTGTCTGATACAGAATGAATTGGATCATATGCAACTGCCAGACTCTATACGGTGGCGTATACAAGCTTCAATGCCAGCACTTGTTCCCTCTAAGCGCTGTCCTCTCTCCTGCCAGCCACCATCAGTTCCAGTTTCTGCTCTTGTTCTCCTTCAACCCCGTACGGCAAAACCTGTGTCTAACTCCACTAGTTCAAACACAAGAAACCCAGTTCCATCATCAAGAACTGCTGCTACCATGTCTGGGAAGTCAAAACAACTGGAAAATGATTTGGAAGCTGACCCTTGGACGCTTTTAGAAGATGGAGCTGGATCGAGCCCTTTGGCGAATAACACTGCTATTGTAGGAAGTGGCAACCTTGTCAATCTTCAGGCCGCAAGCTGGCTTAGAGGGGCTATTAGAGTGAGACGGACAGACCTTACGTACATTGGTGCTGTGGATGATGAGACTTGATTCCAAAAATGTGAAACTCTTTCACTGCTGGTGTATTGTTTGATCCATGCATGAGCACTGGCATGAAGGTGATGGTTCATGCACGCCCTTCTCCATTGTTGCTTTATTTCGAGTAGTAGATGAAGTGGAGGTGGCGGCAGTGCCCATCCCCATTGGTTTCAGCGTGGTTGACTAACTGACTAACCCATAGATCACCCGATCCGGACTGTGCATTTCCCGGTCTCTCAGATAGTGTAGTGATGGTTGTTTCAGCTCCATTTGATCCTCTGGGAATATGTTCAAGTGATTTGCAGCTACTCCAGGCTTATTTTCATCTATTGCTCTTTTTGGATTATGGAATACATTTTACAAGATTGAAAATAAAGATAAGTTTTGATTTGACAAAAACAAAAAATTGTTTGATTTATAACGAAAATTATGCATGAATAACAAGTAATAACGAACATATTTATGGTTACATCAAATTGTTAGGATGTAATGTTAAGATGTTAAATTTTTTTTCTTGGAAAAATTTTCAAGAATAAATTAAAAGTCAAAGAACCACGGCAATGAGAGCATAAAATATCAAGTAATGCGAAGAATGATAATGTTGTAGTGTTGTCAACATGAAAGAATACAAGTTTAAATTACAATATAAAATTAGTCAATGAACTTGTCGTTGACTAATAATATATTGTAATTTAAATTAATAACATTATTTTGTAATTTTCCCCCATTTTGAAAATAAGCTGCTATGAAAATGCTTAAATCATTACTCTATATGGAACATGAAAGCAGTCAGCTGTAGGACAAATAACAACTGAGCTGCATATATTTGCATGGGAAAGCGTCTCATACAAAATTATCAATAAATGAATCTATGATGCACTGATTCTTCTAGCCCCATTTGGGATTACTATACATCATCTGGGTTCCTCACTGATTTATCAGCATAAAGAACATCCTCAATCCAAGCAACAATGTTGAATGCTAGGCCTTCCAATACTCTTGAGTAGCTCTCTAGTATTGCTTTCCCTACATCCTGCACAAGAAATTTCCATTATTCTCCGGTCAATTAGTTTGCAAATTGCACTTCTTTAGTTCCTTCTCGTTATTGCTGTCATAATTTTGAAGGGCTGAATTTAAATTTACGGATCCTAGACTTACCGGGTTGTATTGAATCTTGCATGTGTCCAAGGAAGTTTGAGAAAGCTCAGGATACCTTTGCTTCAAGCAGAAAAGTAGAGTTTCGGCTCTCTCGGCTAATATAAAGTTTTTGTCACTCCGGTCTGTATCGGACATGAGGTCCTTTACCTTGCTCCATGACGCCTTTGAATGGCTCAGACAAGCTTTACGTCTCCATGTGTACATTGATGATTCCACTCGATCTGCTAGCTGGAGTGCTTCATGTTCAGAACTTATTTTGAGACTGTCAAGAAGGTGGTCAGCTGAGAATTTGTCTGCAGTATGCAGATAGCGATAAATTGAATCTCCAATACTAGCTCTTCCGCTCTGAATAGATTTATTTTGAAACCAAAAAACAAATAATCAGATAAATATAGCCGGTGAATATGGAACTTTATGGTTAAAGCTTGATCCAAAAAATTCTAGATTTTTCAGAGTCCAGCCTTATCAGTTCTCAATAGAATCAAGGCTAATAATATTGCAGACTCATTCTGCCAAGATTTTAAACTAACACTTGGGAGAAACATAGGCCGTCTTTAATCAACAATGAGGACAAACCTTGGGAAGACTGGCCATATAAGATTCTGGGATATCCATTTCTGCGAGAATGCTACTATTTATAGCCATGGCTGCCTTATGAATCTGATTAGCGCAATCCCGTTTTGCTTTCAAGTGCTTCCTCGAATTATCAGAGAGGCCACAATGGGGAACACAAGGAACCGGCAACCACCACTTCTCATCATTTCTTTGAACAATCTTTCGAAATGAGCCTACACGTGAACACATAGAATTCCCCATTATGCTCCCTTGCTCTGCATACCAAAATTCAGTGTCCTGGAAACTATCCAGTATTTCCTGTAAAATCATCAATATCCACGAGTCATGAGGATTTTCAGAGGAAACAGAATTGTCAAGTACAAGAAGTAATAGATGTTTGATTCACTATGAGCATTGTGTCAAGCTTCTGCAGAGCTGGAAGGTTGATGTAAATATCTGACCTTGGTCTACTTGTCATCATCTGGGTGACATCACAGGATCCAATCAGATATAAACAGATATACTAAACAAGGACCATCAAACTTTATAGTTATGGTTTAAGCAAAAATTCACCTCTATTATGGTACCATCTAAATACTGCGCGCTTGGGGCAAATTCTACTATGTAATCACACACTGATAGAAGACATTTCATTTCCCTACTCCACATAGCCTTCTTCTCAGGCTTCAGAGGCTCCAACTTCAAATTTTGTCCAAAAACAGTGGCTGCAGACATTAGAATTCAGAATCAACTACCATTTAGGTCACCAGATGATATATGTTCACTCAATTTAGTCATCAGAAGGTAATTATAATTATAACCATTTGACTCCAAAACTCTTTAAAGTTCCATCAATGTGGTCTTTTGTGAGTTCTTTTTTTTTTTTGGATAATACAGGCAAGCCGAAGCTTGATAAAATTCTGCTAACTACTAGCATAGCCCATAGCAAGAACATACTGATGGATTTCCATGAAAGTTTGAACTTTGGAGTTATATAAAAAAATTGTCTTTTGAGAACCAAATCCAACATATAATGCATGGAATTTCAACTGGATCATGTAATAATTACTATGACAGAATTACCATATAGGTTGGTAATAGCGTTGGAGATTGTGACAGCAGTGCAGACACCTTTCCCACCTCCTGACATATCTTCCCCAAGAAGAAGCTTTGCGAATTTTTCCTTCATCATTTCAAGCTCTGCTAATTTTCCATAAACATTAAGCTGACTACTAGTCTTAAAGACAAAAATTTACAATTAACTGCACCCCCTCTGCAAAACCCACCTGATTCTAAGAGATCCAGGTCTTCGAGTTTATTATCCAATGAGTGCCGGCCAGGCTTTATCCCTAGCCTTGGAAGAACTGCTTGATTGGCACAGGGTTTCACAGAGAGACACCAGGAAGGTGAGGGCTCACTAGCAGAGCTATTGTCATCAACTGGCTCTGATAAATTAGAGGCCTCTGAGTTGGACCGGCAGTAGGCGAAAGAATCACTACTCAATGTGGAGTACCCAGTGGCTGATTGATCGTTCTGATCTACAGAGGAAGCTGAAGGCTGATAACCAACATCACAGTTTTCATCAAAATTTGACGAATTGTCCATCTGAGCTCAACGTTCTATGGCCAAATTCCTCAAAACCTGCAAAAAATCATGATAATTTAGTCTCATATTAGGGCTTGGACTTTTAGGGTTCCCAATTCAAGAACTTCATGATCACCTTCGGGTACACAAATTTAGTGGGAGGCTAACACATATGGGCAATTGACAATGAAGCTAGACAACATAAATCCAAAAGGAAATAAAAAGGGAAGTGGGATCAAAAGAAAAAGTTGAAAGCTTGAACAATTTCTTGTCTTCTGAAAGCAAAAAGCTAACCGGAGAATGTTCTTGCTGGTGAGACCAAAAAGTGCCGGAGTGAGAAATCACAGCAAAAGCTCTCAACATATATAAATAAGGGAAAAGTACTAGTCTTTGATTGCTTTACGACAGTAAAACGAACTGAAGTTTTCAAAACTCGAAAAGAACTAACAACGGTTAGAAAAGATAAAAAATAAAAGCAACGGTCGCCAACAGATTTTTCTCTGTAGCTTTCAAAGTTTACCTTTATTTGAATAGAAACAGAAGCGAGAAGCTAAAACGGAAGAAGCATTTGAAACAGTAACCCCCTCTGGCCAGAAGCGTTGTGAGGCTTAATGTCCTTCTATGATGAGGACTTCACATTAACTGTTCTTGGAAGAATGAATATCAAAGAGAGGGGGAAATTATTGGGCTGAAGAAGAAGGAAGAAAAGAGAAATGGTTCAGAAATGGCGTGATTCCTCCATGGGTGAGGAAAGAGGTGGAAGAGGACTGAGGAGAACAAGACATGGAAGCTGTTGTTTTTATTACAGTTGGACTTGGCAACGAAACTCGGATTCCACTCCTCTCTCTCTCGTCTCTTTATTCAATGTATGGTTGTTAATCATATCATCACATATATGTTATTTAGGATTTTTTGTAATTTAATTTAACAAAAGAATTTGAACATGTCACTCTTATATATAAAAACTTAAAAAGGTTTGATTGTAATGGAAGTTATAAAGTTCTCCCGTTGTTAATATAAAATTTATTTAAAGAGTGGATTTTGGTAACAAATATATACATAACTTTTATATTTATCTATATATTTTTCATTTATTATAATTGACGCACATTTAACAATAATAAAGAGGAGAGTGAATGAAAGAATTAAGAAATATGACTAGGATATTTTAGAATATAAATGTCATATTACTCTCATTCTTAATTATGAAACACTTTTATATATTAAACGGTAGAGGAGAATGTGCTTTACTATGCATTTTTGGCAAGTTTTTTCCTCCGCTATATCGGATAAGATTTTAATAAGGGAGAATTTCATTTAACTCTTAAGGATGTAATATAATTTTAGTCAACCCCTAACACTTTTCGAAACTTCACTGTATCTTCTTGAGTCAAAATAAAATTAAGCTTGGGGTAAAATGCAATGATGCCTTTACTTTATTTGTTTTATAAGTTGTGTTTTTTGTATTGTAAATGCGCATATTTATATTGTGAATTTCTATATTTATCTTATAAATGACCAAAATGTTTTTAATTCCAAATTTCGAATCCCTTTATTTGTTTTCTAAATATCTTTATTTTTATCTTATAAATGCCTAAATTTGTTTTGTAAATTTTCATATTTGTCTTGTAAATGACTAAAATATTTTTAATGCCTAGGTTCTTTTGAATCCATTTATTTGTTTTATAAATGTTCTTCTAGAAAAAAATAAAAGAAGGGCATCATTTTTTTAACACATAAAATTTCATTTCATTTTGATCCATATAGGTACAATAAAGTTTCAGAAATTTTTTTGGGGTTTGATTGAAATTATGTCACATCGTTGGGCTCAATGAAATTTTCCCTTTTAATAATGACTTTATACTTTAAAAATAATTATATCAGAGTGATCAAACTTAATTCAACGATTTATAACTACAGTGTTCTCTTCTCTTTTCCATGATTTATCGGTACTTCTTGTATAATTTATAGTAAGTAGAAATATAATATTTTTTATTCTTTAAAGTTTTAGATCTAAAATATTTTTGTTCAAGATAAATAAAAGCTTTTTTAAAAAAAAATATTTGGGATGATTTCGATTGTTCAAACAAGTAGCTATTTTAATTTATAAAATTCACTTTAGTTTTCCCTTGAAAAAAATTCATTTTTAATATTATTAAACCATGAGAATATTTATCTATGATTTTTTTTTCAAAGAATATTATTTTGTTTGGTGAACATTGAATTTTTTCACCTAAATTTCAGTTGCTTGTCAATCACTCAATTGCAATTAAGTTTTGGTTGGCAAAAAAATTGTAACTTTAATTTTAAACAAGTAGCTACTTTAAATTAAATGTCCGGATTGTCGGATTGAACAACAATTATACAAGTACAAGGGGATTGAATTTTATAAATTAAAGTGGGACATATTTTGATAATCTCAAGCTTAATATGAAAATGTTTGTTCTTTTTGGCCAACTAAATGAAAAAGAAAAATTAGTTTATATTATTTTGTTAATTATCAAAATGAATTATTTGAAGAAATAAATACAACTGGTTTTTTTCCCCAATAGTCGTACCAAATATTATTTATATGTCTTTGAATATCTAATTTTTGTGGTGTTTATTTTGGTTCACGGACGAAGATAGTGTTATTAACTTATTAGTGTATTTTGCCGTCCAAGATTAATGACTCTTTATGATATGTAAATATTTGATGGCCAGAAGGAATTAAGGGCCTCGTAATGAGTTGAGGTCAAAACTTGATTGGGCAGCATGTGAAGCAGATGACCACGATCGAGCTTCAATAATCTTCTCTATCGCTATCGTTATGTACGTTGACCTCAATAATAATATTCCATTTTATTTTTAACAACGATTAATATAAATTAAATACAGAACACAACTAGGTTTATTAGTATAGTACTTTGCATTAATAATTATTTTTAAAATTATTAGTAACATGAGATGGGATATCAAATAGCTTATGAATTTTCTTAATGAGATATATCAATAAAAAAGGTAAGGTAATGAAATCTGAATGAACATTAATTTTGTCATTTTTATTTTGATAGTTGAAATTTAATACATCTGGTTGGCTAGTCTTGTCGGATGTTTGATGGGAAAGCATACATGTGACCAAATATATTAAATTTTATGTTATCATAATTAATTTTAAATTGATTAAAATGGGAAATGATATCCCTCTAGCTTCACGAGGCAGTACACATATTATATTTTAATATCATATTAACATGATATATAAAATAATATTAATGCATGTTACACCAAACAGAATGAAAGTCCTTAATTTAATCATTAAAATTAAAAATTAATTAATTTGATTATTTCGTTAGAGAGAGTTTGCGTTTTAAAGAAATCAGGATAAGAAAGTATGCTGAAAAACGTGCACACCATTTCTCTCAAATGCATAGTTTGATAGGTTGAAAGAATATATGGTGATGATTGAATATTGAAAGTCAAATAACTTTTGAAATAATATACATTTCAATTTCTGGGAATAAAACTTTTCAATCCAAGGCCTTTATTTTGTTATATAGGACAGGATATCAGATGTATGTTTATATATAACATCTTTATGCATTTTCATTAAAAACAAGTATCTTTGGGTCCTTAAAGCTTATTTCTCTCCCTTGGTGATCAAGGAGGAAAAAATTTAATTAGTATAAATTTTGGAAATTTAATAACTTATTCTCAATATTTTCAAATTATATCAATTGGATTGAGATGGGATATGAATTTCTGCATTCCACAATGCAAAAAGAAAATATGGGGATAAAAGATAAAAGACAAGGTGAGGTTGTACGGAGGTATCCCATAAATAATTAATGTTTTGTAACAACATGGCAATATCCTAATTTCTCTTACAATCTTTGTCTCTGGTAATCTTTTTATTATTGTATAAAACGAGAATTTTGTACCATGATATTCTCCAAACCTTGAAAATTGATCCAAAGATTGAATGACCCTTTTCCTTCTCTCTCGCGTTTGATTCTCCTGCTTCATCAATCTCCTCCTTTTCTTTCTGCAGAAAATCCAAATTATTATAAGTTTTCCATTCTCATATATATATATATATATATATATATATATATATATATATAATTTCAATCGCTAAAGTATAAAAAGTGGCTTTCGATTCAATTAAAGGAGAAGAAAAACTTTACATTTAGGAAGAGTTTAAATCCGATTTTGATCTGTCCTTTGTAGGTGTCATCTTCAAGCACCACATTGTATGGAGCTGGTTTTATTTCTATATATCCTTTCTCTGTCCCTTCTGAGATTATTCTTCTTATGTAAATTCTGCGTTTTTAAAAAAAAAAAAAAAATGATGAAAATTATGCACAAAATTAACTTTATGTATCGAAAATCACAGAAGCTAGATTTAATTAAGTGGATGATCCTTTATTTTTTCAAAGATTTAATTTTGTCTGCCATGGGAATTCACTTAAGAAAGCTAACGTAGAAAACAAAAAAGAAAAATATACAACCTGGATTCACCAACAAATCCTCCATTTGTTAAGAGTTGTGTGTCCATGATTGTACACTTAAGGTGCTTTAATTTCTTAATACTATCGTCGAATGATGAAAATTCAAATGTGAATTTCTCATTCCACCAAGTTTTATCACTTTTTCCTGCATTATTCACAAACCATTTACTATTTATTTTATATTAATCAAAGTGATAAAAATTAGTAATAAATTAATATATTATTAAATGTCGATACACACACACACGCAATAATGTACAGCACGATGCGTTCTTCATAACTCACATAATTAACGTATAACATTGCAATTAACTTCAATCTCCATATTGAATAACAAATATAGTTTTATCAAAAACATTTTTCATTAAAGATGCAGAACGGACGTACAAGAGTGGAGGAAAAAGTAACTACACCTGATGATATTTTGCTTCTTTGAGATTGAGTTCCACATTCAAGAATCACATAATAGGATGGCTTTCCTGAAAGAAAGTTCAAAAAATTTTTTTTTTTGGTTCAATACTAGACTACAATAAGATATTAAAAATTGAAATAAAAAAAGAAAAAAAAATGCAATATACCAATAAGGTTGGTGCGTTTGATGCCTTTAGCGTAGACCAGAAGAACTTCAAGAAGTCCTGTCGTCATGTTTTGTGTTCCTGATTTCGGATCCAAAAATTTTGTAATTCAGTGTGAATGTGATGTTTAGCAATAATATATAGTAATAGTAATTGCGAAAAGTTGAATAATTATTATGAGCGGTGAAATTAAGTAATAAGTTACTCAACCAAATAAGTAGTTCAGTTTTCAATTGGAGTTACGACTTGCAATTGAATAATTTTAAAGGACAAGAAGTAATTTTTTTATAATTTAGATTTAAGTTTTACTTTCTTTCATCGCACATTTTCATAGAACGGATGAATTTTATATATATATAAAGAAAGGAGATCAAATGCTTGGATATAATTCCAATTTTTTAAGAATGAATTGGTATTATTAGTTTTAGTTTTTGATAGACATACAACAGAAACGCATTACTTACATACGTTTCTTATATTTAGTTCTTCAAAATTTGACAACGGCTCTACGATAATTCCATCAAAAGAATTAATTGTATGACGACTTATATCAAGAATTGACCCGGTAATTAATGAATATACTCACTCTAACTGAAACATGCATATCTCAAAGAATCACTGATTATGGAGAGAAACCTCTTATTTTCCCTTCCCTCCTTTGCCTTTTCTAATAACCTTCCGGTCCTAATCATAGGATATATTTATCTAATTTTAAAGAGATTAATGATAGTAGTTAAATTAGTTAATTATATTTATTTTCTCAAAATATTCTTATTTAAAATTTAAAATGCCACCTAATTATTTTGATTCTTTGTTCTTCGTCGGATCTCTCCTACCTCACACATGACTACTCTGAGCTACTCACACAGTCCAGCGTCATCGATCTCCATTAACAACTTCCAATCTATTCTTGGAGTTTGGAAGTGTAATTTAATAGTAATGCCATTATTAAATACAAAAAAAATTGCACAAAATTATTTTATAAAAAAAATAAGAGTAGAATTGAGGTGAATGTGACAATGATGAGTTGTAAGCATTACTCAGTTTATAAAATATATTAAATACATTATTAAATTATTATTAAGAAAGTATTAATGGAGATATTTTAAGAACAAATTGACAAAAATTAGAATTTTGTCCTATAATTAAGACCAATATTAACTCTCAAATGTTATTCTATAATTAGGATAGGGGAGGGAGTATAAGATTAACATTACCTGACTATATAGGATAACATAGTAACAAGAATTTTTAAAGTTAGTGTTTATATTCTGCTACCTAAATGTGCGTGATGGATGAACGCTCTGAATATATTGAGGAGCAAATTGATTGATTGTTTGTTTGTTTACTTTTGTTCAAGTGAATAATCCTTTGTAAAAATTTCAACAGGAAACTGGGCCCACAATCAAAGTAAAGAAAGAATTCTTGTTTTACAATGGCCTAATTAAAACGTAAGAATAATAGTCAATCAAGCGGAACAAATGCAAAAAGAATAATATAAAAACAAGACTAATGAAAAGTACAGATATGATATGTATATGTACAAATTAAATGAATTATGATTATTTGTTGTATTCAAAGCAATTGCCAATATAATCAGTAGTGTTAAGCATGCAGGGACGATCTTCCTTAATTTCCCCACAAGCAAGTGTCACAAAGCTTATCGTCCCTCCAACCAATGTATATATCAAACCATCTAGGACTAGTAGCACCGGGCCATTCAAAGCTACAATAATACTGTGTCCTCGCAAAGAAATTCACACGGAAGGACCATTCGAAATGGTCGCCGTAACGAAGACGATGAACCAGAAGATCGTCATCTTGTGACCTGCAATGAATCATCAGATCCTTATGGTTCTGTAAATGGTTGAACACTTTGACTTTTGTTTTCACCAACATTAAGAATCCATCAACTCCGTTCGATTTTGACGATGATGATGCCAACATCATCACGGCCGCCGACAGTATAAAGAGGCCTAT
Source organism: Acacia acuminata (assembly GCA_019022655.1). NCBI lineage: Eukaryota > Viridiplantae > Streptophyta > Magnoliopsida > Fabales > Fabaceae > Acacia > Acacia acuminata. The sequence goes on from JAFJYI010000030.1 coordinate 361,869, forward strand.
GTTTTTGTGAAATCGCCGAGACATCCTCGTTAGATCTGGAGAGTTATATCTTCTGAAATGGGTTTGTTTGATTTAAGGTTTTGATTAATGCAAGGAGTTATTTATATCTATTATGAGTTGGGAACCTCCTAAATTACCTTCGCGTTTTGTTTCAGACGAGACTATAGAGGACCTACTGTTGTAACTTCAAATAATTATAAATAGAAATTTTGACTACTTAGTTATCTCTTGTGTTCGGTATTTATAACAGAGTGCATCAGTTGGCAACAAGAACGATATTATGTGTTTTAGTTTTTAATTTTTTGATTGAAAATTTTGAAATTCTATTTAGCCCAGCTAATAGCAAAAATATTATTGTTAGAATGTAGTGGCAGACATTTAATGGGGAATAAGTAAAATTTTATTGGCAAATGGATTTGAATTCGAGTATCAATACGTACTTTCTCGATGTAAAATCTTGGAAAATATGGTATTTCTGTATATAAAATTTTAAATAACCAATATATTAGTTTGGTTAAATTGAAGGTACTTAAATGTTTTTTAAATAAGTTTGAAGGTTCACGTTTTCATAGATCGAAAAAATAACTCAAAAATTTGTTTTTAGTTTAGTCCAATAATATTTAAATTTGATCTAATAATATCAAATAATAGGAATATATGTAAAACATCAAAATAAATATTTTATGGTAATTATTTATTTTAAATAATTTACTCGTAGTATATATGTAAAACAAAACGAATGAAGTGATAGATGAAGGGTGTAAGTTTTCAATTGAAAGATCTGAAGTTTTAAAATGATCTTGTTCTATAGCTTTAATTTAGAGACATGCAACACAGACGCTCATAGAAATTATAATAAATTATTATTACGCGCGCTTTGATTTCTAGTAAACTGCCATCGATCAGCGTTCACAAGTAGAAATAATTAGAATGATATATAATGCATGGGCCATGGGACGACGAGATATTTCTAACTCAGATTAATTAAAACAAGACGATCGAGTTGAATACTATACATACACACATACAACCAGCAAACTTGGTATAAGATGCCTTGGGATGCTAGCTAGCTAGGAGAGTGAAGAATATGTATAGGAGCAAATAGGCCACATGCTGAGTGAGTTAGGGTTCATTTGTTTTTCATCCGTTTTGGTTGTATTTCTCTTGTTGAATGTAGGCAATTTTCTACAAGTTTTGTTTTCTCCGTCAGATTCTTTTAATTAGAGAGTATGCAACCAGTCTCAATTGTTTCCTTCATTGATTTGTTAGTTTGGCAGGATGCATGCATGGTGATGAGCATGAATAAATATACATACACTTGCTCCTCCTCCATCGATATCCTTTAATATATATAAGATCCACTTTGTATTAGTTCAAATATAATTGAACTACAAAGTAGATCTTATAATGAAATAACAAAGAGAGGCTCTTTGTGGAGTGTGAGTTCGTCTTCCCTTTTCAATCATTCGTATCGATTTGTAATGATCATGAGAATGACCTCTAATCAAAATGAGCGATGCTGAGGAAAAAACAAGGATTCCTTCCTAGCTAGACATATGATGGTATGATCTTTATCATGGAGCTCTTCAACTTAGATTATCAAAAGCCTCCGAATTATAACATCAAAGTGCAAGGATAGATTTTGGACTAGGTTTATATATGCCCCAGCATATGTGGGTGGCATCGGTGGACTTTCCGTCCCCGTCTTTCAATGCCATGGACACTACTGTCCGTACGTTTATTAACCCTTGGTTTAGATGGAAATAAGATTAAGAGGAGATAATATTAGTAGGAAAAACTTATAAAATTAGTATATTAGGAAATTTTCCTTTTTATTATTCTTTGCCTCTATTTTTCTCTCATTTTTACCCTTCATCCAAATATAGCCTAAACGATTTTAGGATGCCAGCTTTTTCCTCTTTTAATTAATAATTTATTTACCCAAAAAATATGTAATTTTTAATGTCAATTTGCTGCACTCCCTAGGTACGAGACTTTTTCTGTTCACCGTGTGGTTAATTAAAAGAAGCAAATTGTCTACCTAAAGGTGAAAATACACCAGTCCCCTAATAGAGGCCTAAAACCTAGCCTATATACAGGCTAGCTTATTTATTAATAGGCTAGGCTCAGACTTATTGCCAAGTCTATTTAGATAAACAAGCAAGGCTTACTTCATAACGCTTAACCTACAACCTAACATGCATGATCTATTTAACTTTTTTAATTTATACTATTATATATGTATATATAATATCATCTAAATAATTTTATAAATTTATCAGCTTAACTTTAATCATAAGTTTAACATCACATCGTCATTACCCTCAACCCTTGCTTTGCTTCAATCATTCACCCCCCAACTCTGTTTTCTTTGATTGTTCGAGATGACAATACTAACTCACTTCCTCTCCTCTAATTTGAATTGTCTACTGAAGCATAATAATTGATGAGTTTAGTTTTTTAGTGCCAAATGAAATACTATAATCTTAGTAGGATAACTTTGTCCCATTTTACATGAGAAAAGTAAAAGAGATAAAATCCAGTTTTACATGTTGCTACTTATGCTTAATCAACTTTAGAAAATATATCTTATTAGTCAATAGATGCTTTTTAAAAAAAAAAAAAAAAAAAACTTGTTTTGACAACTGCTGTCATTAACATTCTTTTCTTTTTCTTATTAGGCCCTTATATTACAAGGAGAATGAATGTTAGGGGCTTTTAAGACATACAGTAGGATTGAAAATAAGCATGAAGGAGGGTCATATATAAATTTAGAAGCATATGCATTAAAGACCATTTAAAGGTCGATCTACATTTTAAGTAGGTTTTTAAATAAGTTTTAGGCCTTGTCAGGTCTTTTGACGGCCAAATTTAAGTCTAAAGAAAAGCTTACATACCTTTTGAAGGGCCAAGTTTAAGTTTAAAGAAAAGCCTACATACAAGGTTTAAGCCTAGACTTCAAATTATGTTGTAGGTCCATACCTATTTAGGTAAAGTTTAGCCTAACCTAACTTATTTCCACCGCTATGTCTACCCATTTATTTTTAATTAGTGAAAAACGCCAAGAGAGTAGCATTTAAACTCCCATTTACACTTCAAACAAGCATATATATTATCTATATTTGAAAAGTAAGAGCCCGTATATCATTTATAGGATTACTATATGTTTTAATAGCCAGTTATATGTCTTTGAATCCAAAAACACTGTTGCATTTTTTGTTTTTTTTTTTTTGTTTCCTTAATAACAAATCATATTATTATATTTGATACCTTGATACCATGGATGTATCTCATTTTACTTAATGATACCCGCAAGACTCAATTCACATAACTTTTTATTAAAAACACAGTCACTTCTTGAAATCTTTGGCCTCTAAGAAATACTTTAAAAGATTATCAAATATTTGAAATAAAATTAACGTAACAAAGCCAGAATTCATGGATGATGACAATGAAAAATAGGAAAACAAGATGATAATATTTGTTTCCTCCTCATATATATATCGGTAGCTAGGAAGGAACACATATTACATGTATTACAAACATTTCATTTTGTCAACGCCATGGTACGCATGGGTCACCAAAATTAGACCTTTTGGTTACATTTAACGTACAGGCTTTGATCTTGCGTGATGCTCCAAGTGCACTTAGTTTTGCAAGGCTCATAGTCAAAATAATTATCATAGATGGGGGAAAAGTGACTAAATTGTTGATCACTTAAAGGTACAATAAATGGTACCTTGGTGGTTTTGATCGACGTTGAATCCGGCGACTTCACCGTCGCCAAGAAGACTCTTGGCTGGCTCCGATTGCTTAGAATTCACAGTATACATGCAACTTAAGGATAGGTTTAGACCATGTCCTAAATTGTTGATCACCTCTACTCGTTGTTTTCCTTCAAAACGGACAGTTGAATCTAGTGCCACCAGAAGCACGCATAGACACAATGACAGTACTAGGAGCATGGTTTCCGACATTAATGTCTTATGCCTCATTCTGCTCTCTAGCTCCCAGCCTTTCTTTTAATTTCTCACGGCGGTTTTGTTCTATTTATACTGGGGTACAATATCCATTTTCTTAAACTTGGGTATATCTTGCATTGAAAAAGAATGAAAATAGAATAATGATTGATATTATACGATCGCTTTCATAAATGGATTTCAATCATGAATCATTAGTGATTGATGTTATTTTGATCTCTTCTAAAAGGGACTATTTCAAATTTTTCACATATAATGAGTTGTTGGATTCCAAATTCAAATCCTTCCATTCTTTCTTTTGTTTAATAACAATCATTTATCAACCTTTTTAAAAAAAAAAAAATGTTAATTCTTTGTACGTAGTTTTCCTAAGTCAAGATCTTATTTGTGTCTTTAAATTTTAAATTGCACTATATCAGAGCATTGAGTCGTTGACAATGGATGGAAGGCCAATATGTGATGAGGCATATTATTGATCAGATCAAATATTTTATACTTCACTAAATTTAATGATATTATACATTATATATATCTTGGCGCGATTCAATTTGAGAAAATAATTACGGTCGCAGGATATGCGCACGAGTTAATGTAGATACGGTCACACCAAACGGAAGAAGAAATATTTTTGATTTGAAGATAAAGATATAATTGGATCTGAAAGAATTAATTATGTTCCTTTATCATCAGTAAAAAATAAAGAAAAAAATATTATAAAAGGATCGGAATAACATTTAAACTTCCTATACTTTTTTTCTTGGAACTGATAAATTCCCATCCATTTTGAATAAAGCTTAACATATTCATTTATGGATTGAGAATCCTTAATCATACCGTAATTACTTTTCTACTTACAATATTGTGCTTTAGTTTAATATTCATATGGCTATGAATCCTAATACAACGAATTCATCCTTTACTCACTGTCAGCTTATGGCAGCGCTACAGCATACGAGTATATAATATGATGTTGTAGCTTGAACGGTAAGAAGATTTTGAAGTGCCTTTGATTATTGTTAAATTGTGGGTTGATTTATTGAGTTTACTATTTTTACATTTTCAATTAACAAAATCGTGTTAACTAGCTCTTAATCTCGCACTAGTTGCAAACTCAGTTGAACTTGTGAGTTCACCAACTGAATTTATCGTTTTTTATATCTAACTTACAAAATCGTATTAACTCTCTCTTAAACTCATACTAGATTTTTTGATTGTATATTTATTTAGTTAATATGATGAAAATATGAATTTTGATTAATTTAATTCCAATTATTTGGATTTACAATATATAAAATATTTAATCATATAGTTTTAATAATTAGCTATTTGTGGATAAAATAAACTCTTACATGTTTATGATTTGAGTTCACGATATGAGTTTACGTCCTTGTTACGAGTTTACTTAACTAAATATATTTTTCAATTTTGTTGAAATCATATTGGAGTTTTGGTTTATTATTTTTATCTTAATTATTCAGTTAAATCAATGTTCCTGATTATATTCCTGACATCATATATTGTGACTTTATAGTTGAAGTTCGATATTAGTTAATTAGTGGCAATTACTGAACCAATTCATTTTATAACTGATAGCCTCAATTAGCTAGTTCTCAGTTCCTACAACATAAAAGCGCAAAATGAGAAAATTCCTATTTTCAAAGGTTAATTAGTTAAAGCAATAACAATTCTATTTTGACAATAGTGATTATATAATTGAGGCTCTGATGGTTATCACTTTCAGATTTAAAATTGAGACGTACCACATGTTCATCGAAACAATGATAAGTCGACCCTTATAAGAATAATTTTGTTGTCCTAATTCAAGTAGTCCTTAGACAAGAGTTTGTCATTCTTCGATGTCTTTAGCCATTTAGAAAAGAAAAACGACGATATGATATAATATCAAACAAAGCAATTACTGAAATGATGGAGTCAGCTAATTTTCATCACCATAGCAAGTTGAAGATCAATAATAATATACACAAGAGCACATGAATCTAGTTTGATACAGGAAATAAAAATGTAATTATTTATTGTAATGAGTATGGATCATATATAGCTAGAGAGGAAGAACATTATGCGATTACCTGTTCCATGGTTGGCAAGAATTAAGACCTGGAGAATTGTCAGCATCGATCATACAAGCTTGATCTTGCGTGATGCACCAAGTGCACTTGGTACGGCAGTAATCTAAGTCCCTGTGATTGTTGTAGATTGTGAACAATTGAGAAGCTCCTTCCCACTCAAACCTACAATCATGGCAGAAAATGGAATACGGTATTCAGCGAAAGTGAATTCTTGCATCTCACAACTCCCAAGAACTCGCTCTATCGGTGGCTTTGGTTTATACTAATGCTTGATTACATATACTAATGAGTTTGGAATTTAGAGAAAATAGAATAAAAAATTAAATTACAATGAATAGGCGCAGATTATATTCGTGGGATATATATGCCATTGCTTTTATTTTTGCCTAAGAAAGAAAACGCACTTAAAGCCTTACTAATTTCAAATGAAAAAAATAAATACCAATTCTTGTTCATTTCAAAATCATCAAAATTAATTCTGCCTTATTCACTTCTTCTGGAGGGTTTTAATTTTTTGGATTTCCAATTACAAATTTTCGGGATCATCATGATTTCTTCACTATTTTTGGGTATTTGCGAGATGACTGCCTATAGACTATAGTCAAGCTCGTTGATCCTAGTGAACCATCTGGCTGAATGTTTGATTTGTATGTTTGTATGTATGTACGTGGGTACATACGTACGGTACGGTATGTATGTATGTAACCAGCTGTCTATGCCTTGGTGTTTGAAATTAATGAAAGAAATCGATCAGAATTACATATAGTCATAATAAATTATTACATTCCAATTATCGTATTTCGAATAAATTTTATCAACTTAATTTGGTAATTTTGATTTGTAAGTGGAGAATAGTTACATATGTAAGTGGAGAGTAGTTACATATGGTAAGTGGAGAATAGTTACATATGGTCAGAATTACATATAGTCATAATAAATTATTACATTCCAATTATCGTATTTCGAGCCTTAGTAAGTGGAGAATAGTTGCTGAATAAATTTTTAATAATTTGAAATATTTTTAATTCGGTTTTAATTCTGCCTTATTCATTTCTTCTAAATGGATTTTAATTTTTTGGATTTCCAATTACAGGTTTTTGGGATCATGATCAATTTCACCACTATTTTTTGGTTATCTGCTAGATCGATCGGGGCCTAAAGTCAAGCTCGTTGATCAACAAATGAAGTTTACCGTTAATAAAGAAGCTCTAAAACATAAATATTAACAGTCCCTGTAATTGAATATTTAAGAAAACAAAACAAAACGGGAAAAAAGAAACATAATAGAACAAGGATATGGGGAGGATTGGATCAGTCTTCAAAGAAATACTTGCATACTCTTAAGAATAATTTTGTTTTTCTAATTCAGGTCCTTGAATGGAAAATCATCATTCTTTGATGTCTTTAGCGTTTTGAAAGAAATAACGAGGACAAAAATTATAAGATCAAACAAAACAATTACGATGGGTCGGCTAATTTTCATCACTTCATGAGAGAGCACATCTAGTATGACTCAGAAAATATGAAAAGAAGATGCCTTTATTTATTATAATAAGTAGGGATGATAGGGAGCGATGATATTATGGGAGAAGAAACATGGTAATACTGATGAGAATACTAAGTTTCCCATCGTTGGCAAGAATTAAGGTCTGGAAAATTGTCTGCATCGATCATACAAGGTTGATCCTGCTTGATACTCCAAGTGCAGCTAGTACGACAATAAGCATAGTCCCTGTAATTAACGTAGATAGCGAACAAGTGAGAAGCTCCTGGCCATTTAAACGTACAGTCAATGGCAGTAAATGGAATATGATCTCTGTCCAAACTGAAATCTTGCATCTCGCTACTCCCAAGAACACTCTCTACTGGCTTCTTATGATCGGCATCGTTGTAATATTCGCAACTTAGGGTTAGGTTTAGATGGCCCTCCAAATTGTTGACAACTTTCACATGCGACTCGCCATGAACCAGCACGTTTGAATCTGATAATGCTACCACAAGCAATAACACTACTAACACAGACATTCTCGGCAACCTCATTTAGCCTTTTCTCGCACATATGTTCAGGTTTTGTTGAGTTATTTATAATTTTATAATATGCTGCGAGATCCATCCATTTTCTTCCCGTTTTTGTTAATGTTTTATTACATACTAATGAGTTTGGAAATTAGAATAACAAATTACAATGAATGTGCGGTGATTCGTTGGATGTGCTATTTGCCTTTATTTTTTTGCCTCTAAAAGAAAGCGCATTTACACGCCTACTAGTTTTCAATGAAAATATAATATCAATTCTGGTTCATTTTTCCAAGTCATGAGTTTTAATCCTGCTGTGTTAATTCCTCCTAAATGGACTTTAATTTTTATTTATTTCAAATTACAAATTTTAAGATCACATTTCTTCCCTATTTTCGGGTATTATATTGCCAGATGAGGTGTCTATACTCTCTAGTCAAGCTATAGTTTGATCCTGGTGAACCAGCTGGCTGAATGTTGTATAGTTTACACACACACACATATATATATATAGCCCGCCCATAAGCGCTTGGTTTAAGTTCATGTTTTATTGAAAAGTTTTTTCATATTATTAGCTTGTTGGAAATTAATTAGTTAGAAGAATCAAATATCTGAGTTACAATAGTCAAAATTAATCAAATAAAATATATCTAGAGTAAATTCCTTAAGTATAAGCTTCAAGTAAATTCTGGACAAAATGAGACCCTTTTGAGCCTGTCTTTATTTTATCATGAAAGGCATTGAATGAGCTTAAGTTTAAGCGTTGAAACGCTATTTTTAAAGTTAATTGAATTAGTTATGCATCTTTTAAATTTTTAGAAAATCTCATTCCAACAATAAGTGTTAGAACTTGCAATGTTTGAGAAAAAGGTTTTTAATTGTTGGTGATTTATGAGATTTCTAAAGAATATTTGTGGTTCTTCAACTAAATAGCTCTAATAAATGATACTAGAGTATGATGTTAATGTAAATGGATCTTTATTTCATCATCTAAGGTATGACATATTGACATGCAAAGATCAATACTACTCCTAATTACACAACTAACCATCAGCTAACACTAATATATGACATATTGACATGCATCATCCTCTTCATGCTGACAGTCATTCTATTTGCATCAAACTCTGTTGATGGGAAAGTACACTTGAAAATAATCAACATGTTAGATAATAATTTAGACCTTACTGTCCATTGCAAATTCACAGATATCGACGTCGGAGTTCATCTTCTTCATCATTTAGAATCTTATGATGAGTTAAGTTTCATCACCAATTTTTGGGGCACAAATTCCATTGTAGGTTATAATGGGAAGGAGCTTTTAAGCGGTTTGATATATACAAATACAAAAGGGATGCAAAAAAATGTGTTGCCGAGCTATGCAATTGGAAAATTAGAGAAAATCAACTCCGTATGAATGATGCTTTCCATAAGGCTGAGGTTTGTTATCCATATAAGGCTGGGTAATATGTAGTGTAACGACAAATAAATAATGGCAACAATAATTATAGTAATAGTGATAATCACTATAATTTGTTTATATTTCTCCTTTAACTATATGGACACTTGAGAATTGTCAGTGAGTAATTTTGATTCGCTTAATCATTTATTGATCAAACGTTACAGATGAATGCATCTTATTGAGACACTACGTACTCATCTGTATCGTTTATATATTAATATAAACACATGAACCACTATCTATTAATTAAAATTGTTGGTTGCATGAGAAGAGAATTAATTTCATCCTATTTTGTAACGCCTCCGGAGGAGCTGCTAGTGTTGCTGCATAATGACTGCACGGATACCACAAGTATTCAGAGGGGTTCTTCCCCTTTTTGTTGTGTAAAAAAAATACATGAATGTATTAATGAATTAATTAGATGGTTCCGTGAACATTAATTAAATGCTCTTTAAAACACTTACCCAGGCCTCTAGCTTCTCATATTCTAACTTCATGCAAATTAATATAAATACGAACCGATCGAATCTCTTGAATTCAAAGCTATGAACTGATACGGTGTGTTTAAAGAGAGATAAATAAGAAAACAAAAAGAAGACAAGATGTAGGCTTCATACATGCACACTTTTACTGTTACGTACGTTCTCTCTTTTCAAATACGTGAATACAATGATGCAGTGCTAGCAATTCAGTATATCCATCCATCCATTTTATAAAGACAAATTAAAACTCATTAAAGCGCTAATTATATTTACTCGTTCCTCCAACTCTCTATATACATAAAATTGAGATTGATAGCCATTGTAAAAATAGAAAGATCGTAGTGGATAGAGGAAGCAATATATTCAAATTATGAAATCCCCAATCCTTATAATACTCTTAGTTGTTATAATGTTGGCACCGCAGTGGGTTGAAGCGAGAACGCACGTGAAGATTATAAACTATTTATATGGTAATTTGGAGCTGAGAGTTCATTGCAAATCTAAAGATAATGATATGGGGAAGCACGTGCTTGGTGCTGGACAAAGTTTTGAGCTCAGTTTCAGCCCTAACTTATGGGGCACAACACTGTTCTATTGTAGCTTCAAATGGAAGCGTTCTTTCAAGTGGTTTGTTATATACGACGATGGAAGAGATGAATATAACTGCAATGACGCTACCTGCATTTGGCAAATCACTCAAGATCGACCGTGTCAGGTTAATGCACCTGGTAATGGTCTCCTTTGCTATCCCTGGAATGGCGAATAACATCTTCTTTTACTTCACGCTTTTTTCTGTGTGTGTGTATATACCTTTAGGTCTTATTAATTTGTTTTCTCTGTCTTCCATGTTGTTTATATATATTAGGCATTTCCTTCTTTATTTTTATATTCTTGTTCCCTTTATATAGGTCCTTTTCTGTATTTCCATTTGGTAAAATTTGGTCTTGTGTACTTTTCGTGTTTTAGAATCGCTAATGGAAGTTACGTTTTTCTGGCCCAAAATAAAAAAAAAAAAAAACTTCCCTACTAAGCTAATTAAGTCGCATCTCAATGTCCAAGGTATACAAGTATGCATTTGATATATCGGTTACTATGTACTGAAACGGAGATAAAATAGAATAATTAACAATTATGCATATCCTGCTGGCAAAAAAATTATGTATATCCTTATCATATCCCTAAAGCCCCCTCCCCCAAAAAGATGTATGGACACATTAATGTAATAAATCCAATTTAAAATTGACTAGTCATCAAAATACATTGCAACACTCCTGAAAAATGAACCGCATTAATGTGAGGAACCCGGTGTATATATCACGAGTATTCATTTTGACCCCCCCCCCCCCCCCCCCCAAAAAAAAAAAAAACGGGTATTCATTATTATCAGTTTTCATATTATGACATCATATATAGCTTTATAATTGAGAGTATAGATTTATGAGCCTCACACCATATATAGGAGCTCTTCTAGTAGCTTAGCATCACCACGCTTGTTCATTAATTGCCACTCTAGAGATATGATATGAGGCTGATTCTTCTTCGTCCTAAAGAAAGTTTTGGATTAATTGATCAATTTCAATCCTATAATAATATATATTCTCGGGGTTGATTACCTCTGTTCTATATATGTCGTAGATTTCAAAGGAAATGTGCTTTGAAGTGGTTTAATATATACAAAGATATAGTAGCTAGGGATGCATATGGATAACTACACAAAATCGACCTTGTCTAGTTAATTCACCTGCTTACGACGCGATTTTTCTATCCACTGAATTCTCAATAAAATGTTGATAGTATGTAATATGTTACAAAAAGTGTGCCCTTGAACAATGGGTCAACTTGGAATCGTCAGCGAGGCCAATGATAATGATAAGCTTGTTCTATATTTCTAAATTTATATGTATATCATTATAAATCACATATATATTCTTAATTTTTAGCTAATTAAATGTTTCCTAATCACAGACATCTCTTAAGTTTTTTAGCTAATTAAATGTTTCCCAATCACCCACATTCATGGAAAATAAATCATATGGTCATACACTTAGTTTTCTTATATATATATATATATCACTTTTTTTTTTTTTTTTACTACTTTTTTTTTTTTAAAAAAAAAATTAAAGAAACTAAATAAGTTACATTAAAGTATTTATATTTATTGTTTTTCTCAAAACTAAATTACCTAACTTATAAATTGATTTATAATATAATGATACATAATATATACTATATATGATTAAATATTTTATTTAGTTTCCTTAAGCTTTTTAAAAAATGGCTTTTATATTAAGGACTAGAATAAGTATAATATATTGATACATAAATTTTAAATGCATTATTTTAATAACAACCAATTCGACCAAGTCGGATCACAGAAAACCACTCAACTTTGTTTTAACTAGTTCAATAATTAGTCTAATATTTTAACCCTTGATAAATAGAACCTGAGAGGAAAACAACTCTGTTCTATTGTAGCTTTCAATAGCAAAGGTTCTTTGAAGTGGTTTAATGTATTAAATTGATGATAGCTGTGATAAATACACTTGTTAAGATGGTGAATGCAAGTTTGTATATATTCATTAGGATAGAACTTGTAATTGCCATTTTTGAAATGAAATTAGTTGCTTTTTTATATTGGTTTTGTACAAAAATCCAGCTATTGTATATTGGATTTTGGGCTTATTTGATTATTGGATTTAACAGCCAGGCTTATAAATTCGAGCTTCTAAATGAAGTTGGCCCTAGGGTCAAGGGCCGGCTCGTTAGGCTCTTTTTATTTTATTTTTTTTTTTTTTGGTTTTGTTAACTTGAAATGTATTTTGTATTTATTATAGAGTTATTTATCTATTTAATTACAAATACATAACAATTATACTCTAATTTTATGATTTGGTTTAATATTTGTTGCAAATAAAGATTATAAATGTATTCATGATTTAGAGAAGATATTCTTGATATTTTTACCTATGAAGCAAAGCTTACGATCGCTTAAAGTAAAACAAAATCAAATATCTTTGAAATTGATAAAAGTGGTAAAGAAGATGAAAATGATAGTTATCATATTGCTTAATGGTAAACTTGTTATGCTTTGTGTGAGATACTTGTGGACAATAGTTTATTCTTGATTATGAATTAGTGACTGCATTTGTTTATTACATTAAGTGTGTTATGTAGACATTAATGTTGACAACATTTATTTGATAAATTAGAACTTTAATTGTTATATTTTACTAATTATATTTCCTTGGGAAAAATGCAAGAAAAATAATTTAAATTTATAAAAATGTCTTCCAACCCTGGCCCACATGCTTTTGGGCCAAGTCATGAAAGATAGACATTTTTCTTACCCTGGACTAAAAGTGCCGGTCCTTTTAGGTCCTAAACTTTCAAGGACCGGTTCTTTTAGGCCCTAGCCCTTCAAGGGTCAACCCTGATTCCCAACTCAATGTATGACCGGTAAAATTAAAAGTACCTTTTATAAATGGTGGTTTTATAACTGTTTTTTATTTAATTCAGGGTATAATCTTTATCAAGACAAAGGATTTTCATCTCTCCCAATAAATATACTTCACAAACTTTGAACTTGTGTTCTTCTTTTTAGGAGGATGTTGCTTACTACCTTAACCAACACATTGTTGGTTTCTTTATAGCCCTTGTTTATAGGGTAAAGTGACTGTCATGTTTTTATTTATTTTTTTAATGTACAATGTAATGTAGACTTATATAATGGTTGATGTTAGAAATGTGTTATATTTATATTTCATGATCTACCAATACATTAAAATGATATGTACTATTGGCCCAAAGAAATGGGATAATGTTTTTCATTTTGGCCAAGGGATAATGCTCATCATATTTTGATAAACTAGCCAAAAAAAAAAATGCATAACAGCATATGACACTATTATAAATCTTATACAATGGAATATCTTAAGCATGCCTATACTAAACTCTTTATATATAGCATTAAAAAAAAAAAAATTGGTGATTACTATATTATTAGACCTTATCCTCTATGTCAAATATCACAATATTGGGGTTTTATCCTATGATGTTTCAATCATATTGTGTAGCCTATATAAGTGAAATCTTGAATGGCAAAACCCTAGCAAGTCCGATCAAATCCTCAAAATATACAATGGCTAAATTTCTGATATCCACCTTCTTCATATTAGTATTGTACTATTGTTTCTATTGGCATTAAATTCCGCTGCTGAGAAAGCCCGAAACCACATTATGATACGGAATATGTTAGAAACTAATTTGGACATGACTGTCCATTGCGAATCTGGAGATGACGTGCGAGCTCGGAGAGCAGCTTCTTCATCATTTAATTAGGAATGTTTTGGTTCACTTTCAAACCCAATCTTTGGGGTTCAACTCGATTCCCTTGTAGCTTTCAATGGAATGGAGCTTTTAACTGGTTTGATATATACAGATATTCAAGGGATGAAGAAATATGTACTTCGGGGATGAGCTTTTGGAGAATTAAGCAAAACGAACCATGTATGACTGATGCCTTTTCTGGGGATGAGGTCCGTTATCGATACAATGATGAGTAATCTTAATATGTATTGTAATGACAAATAAATGACAATAATAATAATATCTAGACAAAAAGACATAGAAATACCATTTGCATTTGGGAGACTCTAAAAGTCAGTTAACACATAGAAATACAGAAAATGATGAGGTAAGAATTTAAGTTTTTTTTTTTTAAGTTTGTATGTTTTCCCTAAAATGTCCCTCAAATTTTTTTTATTTTTTTATTTAAACAAAAGGAAAGAACTATTGTTGGCGACAAGATCCACCGCCAGGGCTCTGTCAGCTACCACTACTACTTGGGAAGGTTAAATGCTTACACCTAAAACAAATACAAATTCAAATTCAAAACCAAGGCTATCGACAGATTATTGTTGGAGGAAAGATCAATATCAATAGAGACAAATTAAAAAAAAAAAAAAAAAAAAAAGTAACAAATTAAAACATATTTCTTATATTTAAAATTAAGACCAACTCTCCAAATTATCCTATATTAAGAATTAACTTATAAACTTGTAAATAATATAAGGATATTTTAAAGAGATTGTATTACATGGGGAAAAGAAACGAGAAATCTGTTACATTTGATATGAATTAACTAATTTATCTCGTACATTAAAATATCTAATTAATTAAACAACTCTTTTATTAAAGATTTATATTAAGGATTTGAAGTATTTACTTGTCCCCAACCTCTAGCCCCTCAATTTCAAACTCAAAGCAGTGAATATAGAAGCCAACTAAATCTCTTGAATTCACAGCAATAAAAACTTTAACTCCCTATAGAATTTATACGGAAAATCCGTGAAACATCTCTGTAAAATTTTATTGGCAAGAAAGGTTTGAATCACGGAAAATACGTGAAACATCTCTGTAAAATTGTATTGGCAAGAAAGGTTTGAATCAAGAGTATTAGTACTTATATCAAAAAAAAGAGTATTAGTACTTTCTGTTTGTAAAATCTCGCAAAATATTGATACCATCTACATATAAAATCATGTGAGATACCTCATCATAGTCAATAAAATTTCCAAATTGAGACTGTTTATAAATTTTTCAAATTTATATTCTTTTTTTTTTCAACAAAATTTATATTCTATTCAAAATATGTCAAGACGACAAAAATTAATACTTTTTATTAATACTATCTCTAATTCTTAATATAGGACATTGTCTAATTTGATTAGATTAAAGAAGTTAATTATATTAATTAAGATGACATATATTTTTTAAAATACCCTAATCACCTTCCTTAATTCTACATCCCCTCTCCTCCTTAATTATTGTTTAGAGAGTATCAATAGAGCTAAATTGAGAAAAAATTAGCAAATATGAAAACTATATTTTATACTTAAAACCAAATCAACTTTTTAAATATGTCTTATAAAGAGTGAGAAAGTATAAAATATAAGACAAAATATACATCAATATGAATGATACGCTAACGTCAAGTGTGGACCAAATTTACACCCTAGTTTTCAGTTACTTAGCTACCAAACTTGCTTATATCATACGGTAATGACAATTCTAATCCACTAATCTCCAATACAATCAATATCCCCGACTGCTTTGCAGGGTCGAGGGTGAGCTATAAATATTACAAAACCTACACATTCTCCAGCCAGCCAACTATGCCTAGAGATGAAGAACGGCCTCCCCTGCAGTGAAAGGACAGTCAATAAACTTACCACATTATCCTACTCGTATTTCAAAGAAATCAAAGAAGCACACATAGTTGATAGTGAGTGGCATCATCAACTGCTGTAATATTATAACTCATTTCATATTCTATATTATTACATAAGTAAATTATCAGCATATTTAAAACTGCAATTGCTGTGTTTTTTCTGGTTTTGGCCAACTTGCAATTGCTGTGTTGAGCAACGTCACCAGTTCAAACCACAAGTGCGGCCTAAGGTTAAAATGAATGTTCCGAAACCTGCCCATGCTACGACTAGTTATAACATACGAGCAAGTTAAAAAGTTGGGCACGTCTGTAGATATAGGCCTGTAAATGAAATCTCGTGTTCAATACAGAAATAGACAGGTTATAGGACTATGACTTTTTCCTCCCCTCAGAATAAGGCTATATCTATCAATTGAAGAGCATCATTTCTTGAGGAAAATATTACTCTCTATATTCCATAGATATTTCCAGAAATGAACAGGAGGGAGAAAATAAATATGTCAGTGCCTTACCATGCATTCTCTTCACAAATCGTTCAAACTCTAAGAAGTTCTGTCTCTCCATAAGAAGTGGACTTAGTCTCAGGTAAGTAAATGATGTAAAATGTTTTCCATCGGGATCATTCATGGGCTTGGCATTATCCAAGATCTTATTATAGCCAACTCTATTTAGGCAAGGAAGTGCATTCTCACTTGAAACTGGGAGGCAAACATCCCAAGCTGCATTCAACACCTGCCACGCACAATTACAAGTACACTTCAGAGTGGACAGCTTTAAACATCCCAGGCTGCATTCAACACCTACCAGCCAGCATTAGATACTTACCTGCCAGACTAATCCCTCAGGATCTAAAAATGCCCCTGGAAACTCCTCATGCTGGTTCAACGTGTGCAGGTCAGCGCAAGCTAAGTATAAACTTGCTCCATTCTTCTTTAGCATTGTCATGATTGCAGCATAACCATCACGATTGCACGGGTTATAAAACCCAGCAGTTAATTCAGCAGCATGACTCACTGTCTTGTACCACCAGTGAATACCTGATAGCTGCTTACAAATTCAAATATAGCAAAAAGACTGTATCAAGACAACAATTTAAATGGCTTCCATCGCTCTGATAACTAGTATTAATAAACAAAGATATGGAAACGCCCAAAAAAAACTCAACGCCCAAATTTCGTTTCCATCAGAGTAAAAGGAAAAAAGAAAGGGAAAAAAGAAATGGAAATAAGCATCCCTACCTTTTGTATACAAAGAACATAGACACAGACAAAAGATCCACCATCAAATATATAACTAGTCAAATATGACAGACGCTAAGGTCGGGTCTATATTATTGAAAGTAAATGCAGTTTTTTTAAGAAAAGATAAGCTTAGGATTATCATTGTCTTAATTCCATTTTCAATGAACAACTGTGTTCCAAAAATTCACAGCACATTAAAAATTACGTCAATTTTCTATTTTCGGTGAAACAAACAAAGACCAAAGCAGTATGAATGTAAAAATAAGATTCACAGTTAGGATGACAAGGCTCATACGGCACAAAGAGATGAGGACTGCAATGATTATACAAATCCCTGGGTAATAAGAAAAAACCATTCAGGTTGTAATGCCAAAAAGAAAGAATTATTAGAAGCTCAAATTACAATATTATCTTTGAATCACAAAGTTCTTCTCCAGCTCACCTTTGCAGCAATGCAGGTTCCCTCAAAAGCTAATTTTGCCAGAGAAAGTACACTGTTTCCATGATCAACCAAAACCTGAGAGTACCAGCTAAGAAAAAACCTGCCATAGTAACCATCATAATCTCCACCCTCACAAAAGAAACCTGTTTCGTGTGGTTGCGAATTATAGGTACCAGCATTATCTGGTCCTCTAGCCCATGTGGGGTGTCCCCTTGTTTCTGCTGCTTTCCTAAGACTTTTTAACAAATATTGATCATAGCACTGCCCACAGAAAATAAGGGCAATGAGCAGAGTGGGAAAAAAAGATCTAGGGTGTAAGGGCAAAGGAATAGAAGCAACATTAAAGGCCCGTTTGGTTGACAGGACTTGAAGGAGGGAAAGGGAACTTAATACAGTTCCCATGCAAAAAGACCGTTTAGTGCGCCAAGTGCCCGGAACCCAATTTCCCGGGCCCACCACTCTTCCCTCATATGTGGGAACTTGAGATCCCACCAAGTTCCTTGGTCACTATTCACATTTTTGGACAGATTTACCCTTGAAATTCAAACTTGGCGGGAAAGTTTGAACTTTGCGAAAAAAATTTGGGTCACAAATTCGAACTTAACAGGGACATTTTTTTAAAAGATATATTTTACCAAAAAAAATATTTTTCTTTTTTATTTTGAATTAATTTCTTTTGAGGGTAAAATAGACATTTCTTAATTCTTTACCAACTACCACCGCTTTATTTTCTTCCTACCAAACAACTCAAGCCATCTTCCCTCATCTTTTAAATCTTCCTTTCCCTCCCTTTAAGTTCCTTTCCCTCCTCAAAGTTCCTTTCCCTCCCCCCAAATTCTTTGAACCAAACGGGCCCTAAGTGAACACCACAAGAAGGCCATAACGATCCAAAAGCTATAGACAGTACTCCCAAAAAACAAGAACTAATCCTTTATCCTATATCTTTTGGTTGTTATCCAAGGTTCATACCAATGAGCTAAAAGGTGTCTGTAAATCAACAAACAAGTTGGATGGCAATCCCAGTCATATGAAATAAGTCAAGCATGCAAACCAAAAAAGTGTCGGAAGTAGCTCAGGATAAACTAGCATAAAACAAGCTAAAAATTAAACATAGGGGGAATGAAACACTTATTCCTCAGTTACGAGAACATAATAGGTGTTGGCAACTTAATTACACTCCAGTGTTTCTTTCCAAATTATCACTTCTTTATTAAAACACCTCAAAGTATCATTCGCTCAAAAAACAAGCTGAGAATATCAATGTGACACATGCCTCACAGTCTCTATGGGATGCAGAAGGGAAGACTCAGAATCATTGAATTTGTTTTGAACTGATAACAGGGAATCTTGGTATAATATGCAGGATCAGGAAGAGCAACAAAAGCTTTTTTTACTTTAGCCAGAAAAAAAAAACATTTTTTATTATGAAAAAATATGTGCCAAAAATTGGAAACTCATAACTTAAACTACAGTACTACAAAGAAAATGATTACCTGGAATTCACCAATACCAGGATATCTCCAACCATGCTTTACAGGGAAAGATGGATATCTTAGCTCCCCACAAGGACCTAGTCCAACTTCAATCAAGGAGATTATACCATCCTCAAAATACTCATCAAACTCTACCCTGAAGCTTCTCATGAAGTCAAAATAAACCTACAACAACCCGCAAATGAAAAATTACGTGCCTTAGGTTGATGTCTGCACATCATAACTCACCCGATCCTTGGAAAACATTTAAAATATGATTCAAACAAAACTACTAGAGAAAATTATGAGCCAATAAAGTTATGTGCATAGGGAAAATAAAGCTCCCCAAGGCCAGGTTAAAAATTACTTTAAGTTTTATGGATATGGCTGTCTACAAATGGAAAGTCGTCTCATTATAATTGTATCCAATAAAAATAATGACTACTATCATGCCATCAATACCTCTAAAGCAGTTCGACCCCTTAAAACCCGTTCCTTGTCTATTCCCCAAGAAAGACATTCAGGGTTGTGCCTCCCCTCTCTATCAGTGAAAAAAATATCAGGATTGCTCCTACCAATTTCAGCAACCCAATGTGGTATTGGAATACAAACATCATCACCGAAATTGCCTCCACATTCATGAAAAGACATCACAACCTGGTTAAGCGTCAACAATACTCTTTAAAAAATCTGGATTGTATGAGCAAGAGACTAACCAACAAGAATTAAATTTAGAGTAACAACTCACCTGCAACTTAAGCTTAAGTTCACGCACCATCTGAAAAAGTTTCTTGTAACCATTCCAATTATAGTCCAGAGGAGCATGTGCCTCCACTGTTCCCCACCAGCAGTCAACCATAACACCATCAACATGCAATGATTTCAACACCCTCAGCTGCTTTAATAGACCATCCGGATCAACAAGTTCACACTTCATATTAATGACACCCAACTGCCACCAGCAGCAAGAATACAATGTATGTTAAGATCAACATTTAGCAGCTAGCTACAATATCCTGAGAGAACATGAGAGTTTATCAATATTTCTCTTTCAACCAATTGGGTATATTTTCCACAACTCTGTATTAAATTATGTAGAATAACCACTCACAAAGGCATATTTAGATTCCTTAAATACACAGCAGTCAGATGAAGGAAATTTAGAAAAATCACTTCAATTAAATGAAAAGGCAATAGCTCACCGGTAGCATCACATAAACTGGAACATATGGGGTACCAGCAAAATCACGCTCAGGTAGTCTGTGGGGCATGTCCACAATCTAGAAAGGAGAATAAGTTATTGAAACAGTGCTAAGAGAATTACTAGTTTAAGTACAACAATGGAATTATATACAAATTAAAAAGGATGAATATGCCCTTTTATTAGTACATATTAGGTATCATTTCAAGATATTCAGCTCTAAGAGGAAATCAAAGAAAGAAAAAGAAAAAAAAAGAGACCATAGCAATGGAAGCACTGATTAAAAAAAATTCACAGGAAATTATGATATTAGGTTCTCAGTTTTCCTTTGTTAAGGTCACAGTTATATTCTCAAAGTCTAAACATGCATCATGAAAAATCTGGGAGGCAAGTGACTGACATAATTATGATTATTAATTATTAATCAATCATACAATAACCAGTTCATGCAGTTGAGGCTAATAGCAACTGCAATGTACTTATCCCCGGAAGAAACTTGTACACTGGCCATGTAATAACTAAATGGCTTGACTACAATACCTGCTTCTCATCAACATTATCCATTGAACTGCCAATGAGAGGATGGTTGTCTCTATGTTCTTCTCCACTCCCCATCATGGATGAGGATTGAGACTGGGAACCTGAGGTTAGATCATATGGTGTTGGAGTAGGCATAAAAACACCTTTCAATCGACTTGCATTATACTCTGAAGAGCTCCTATAGCCTGAAGTGGCTCCCTTGAGGGAAACAGGTGTAGTCTGTTGGGAAGCTGATGAAGTCACCACAGTAGAAGTACCACCAGCTGGTCTCTGACCCTGTAAATTTGATAAAAATTACCGTTTGGATGTTATTCTAATTTATAAGATTATAAGTACTCAGACATCAGATACAAACAACAGTAATAAGATAGTTTACAATCGTTATTCATAAATTGAGTAAAAAGTACTAACATGAATAACTAAAATCCATTATTATTCATCATGAAAGCCATTTTAAGGAACATTAATCAATATTTGAATTTAAAAGCAAGACTCTTGGAACAAAGCCAAGTATTCTTACTTGATATTTGACAAAAGTCAAGATAAATGGACTTAAAGTCAAAGATTTTGAAGATACATCAAAAAACAAAATGATTAAGGAACAGCACCCCTTCATAAGCAACATATATCCAAGAAGATACCAGTCCCTTTGCCCCCAAAGGACACCAAATCCAACCAGAAGTCATCTTACTTCAGTCTCAACATACAATTACCTGAGATCTTGAAGGAAAAGTAGTGCCATCTGGAAGAACCACCCATCCAGCTTCCCTTGCCAGGGCAGCAATGACATCATTTATGTCAGCTCTAACTCTAAGATTATAGTTGCCATGCTTCCGAAGGCCTGCCAAAATCCTTGCAGTTATAGCCCTACGATGCCTCTCTCTTAGCTTTGTTCTCTCTTTCTCTTCTAGAGGCCTACACGTTCGAGTACCTCCACCTGGAGTGCTTGCTTGAAATTGCTGGTGCTGTTGAAAACTGTTGTTACCACTAACAGCTCCCATCCCACCATGAACGTCTACCATCTCTGGAGCATCACCATGATTACCTACATTCTCATCATCTTCATCATCCTCTTCTTTCACATCCATTCCCATTTCTTCCTCATCGTCTTCACTTGTTCCAATTAGCCTCTGCATATTAGTTGCCATAATCCGTTGTCTGAACCTTCAATTCAATCAAACACTACGCTGGTGATTTGTTAATAGCCAGTGCCATTGTGTCTACTAAAGGTTTCAATTTCCAAATAGCATGGCCAAGTAAGTTCCAATTTCAAAGGCTGCGCCAAACAAAAGCACAATTAGTGCTCCATGCCAGTTGTATGATGACATTAGCTGACATAATAGCTTCTAAACATCGTCAACCCATATAATCAATTATCAACAAGAAGCCTTAACACTTAATATACTAGTACTAGTAGGACTCCAGAACGCAAAAATCTCACTAATTTCACTGTTATTATTATTTTAGCATTTCCAGACACTCTAATGACTTAATTTCGCCCTCATCATTCAAGGGAAAAAAATAGAATTAAAATACAAAAAATAAATCGAGTATTCTCCAGCACAAAAGTTACAGGAACGTTCTACTTGGTCAGCTTCAAACAAAAGCTCAGGTTCAAAGCATAAATCTCGTCCAAGACTACATTTTTAGCCTACAGAAAATCTTAAAAAGTCATGTGACCCAAAATGCCAGTTCAACCTCACCACTACGAGCGAAATCATAGATCGTTGAACGGAAACCACTGCAGATCCGTGTTCATCCTTCAAAATCCGCCAATTCCCTCGTCCTTACAGAGATACAAAAATGTCGGATTTTCCGGCGACCGGCACGGCGGTCCGGCATGGATTCATGGGGGAGGGAGGGATCAAAAAAGATCAAACGAGAAGAGGACAGGGTGGCGGCGGCGATGTCCGGCAGGTCCGGCCGGCGATGGAAAAGCGAGCGTGTGAGCGAAGCATGCGAGGGGCCTGAGGAGGCGCGCGCTCGCTCGTGTGTGAAGAGACGAACGTGTTGGGAATTTGGCACGAACGGAGCGTGCGATGCGTGTTTTATCATTTATGTGACACAAAGTAAACCAACGACGCGTGTGAACTGCGACCCATGCACGGCTTCTGTTTGATCCGCCAACACCTAAACATCGCTTTTTAATTTTTCAAAATTAAATATAAATCATTATTTTTTAGGAGAAATTCCAATTAAATACTATTTGAATTTGTAAAACCCCGAGAAGTGTTCCGAATTTGTAAAAAAAATTGAGAGGTACCAAAGATCTATAAGGGATATACAAATTCGGGTGAAATTACCTTTTTACTCTTAGTTTTAAATAAATCGAAGGGTGGCACGGTGGTTTAGAGGGCCCGGTAAGGGGGTGGGATTTTTTTGGGGGGGGGTTTTTTTTTAAAAAAAAAATATTTTCATTAAAAGTGTGGGGGGGGGTTCGAACCCCCAACCTTCCATACATCCATGGGGCCAAGTTGGAGCCACTTGGTTCCTTTGATATATATACACATTAACAAATAGTCAAATATATATATTCTTCTTAACATTTTTTCAATGGTATTTATAAAACGTGATTTACAAATTGCATAACGTCATTTACAACGTTTTTTGGAAGTTTACATTTTTTTACCCTTGGTGCCTCTGATTGAAAATAAAAAAGAAAAATGCACTTTTACAAATTGCATAACGCCATTTACAACGTTTTTTGGAGGTTTATATTTTTTTACCCCTGGTGCCTCTGGTTGAAAAAAAAATGCACTTTTACAAATTGCATAACGCCATTTACAAATCTCATAATGTCATTTACAACGTTTTTTGGAGGTTTATATTTTTTTTACCCCCGATGCCTCTGATTAAAAATTAAAAAAAAATTACACATTTACAAATCTCATAATGTCATTTACAACGTTTTTTTTTACCCCTGGTGCCTCTGATTGAAAATTTAAAAAAAAATGTACTTTTACAAATTGCATAACGCCATTTGCAAATCTCATAACGTCATTTACAACGTTTTTTGGATGTTTACATTTTTTCACCCCTGGTGCCTTTGATTGAAAATAAATTTTAAAAAATGCACTTTTACAAATCTCATAATGCCATTTACAATGTTTTTTGGAGGTTTACATTTTTTTACCCCTAATGTCTCGATTGAAAAAAAAAAAAAAAATGTAAACCTCCAAAAACGCGTTGTAAATGCGTTATGCAATTTGTAAAAGTGCTTTTTTTTTTTTCAATCGAGGCATTAGGGGTAAAAAAAAAATATAAACCTCCAAAAAACGTTGTAAATGGCGTTATAAGATTTGTAAATCGCGTTATGCAATTTTTAAAAGTGCATTTTTTTCAATCAAATGCACCAGGGGTAAAAAAATGTAAACCTCCAAAAAATGTTGTAAATGGCGTTATGAGATTTGTAAATCGCATTTTGTAAATACCCTTAAAAAAATGTTAATAAGAATATATATATTTATTAATGTATATATATATCAAAGGAACCAAGGGCCACTTGGCCCCATGGATGTGTGGGGGGGTTGGGGGTTCGAACCTCACCCCCCACACTTTCAATGAAAACATTAAAAAAAAACCACCCCTTTGCCGGTGGAGCCCACCCGGCGGCCGGCCCTCCGGTGAGGGTATTTTTATTTTTTTGATTTATTTAAAACTAAGAGTAAAAGGGTAATTTCACCCGAATTTGCATATCCCTCATAGATCTTTGGTACCTCTCAATCTTTTTACAAATTTGGGAGACTTCTTGAGATTTTACAAATTCAAATGGTATTTAATTGGAATTTTTCCTATTTTTTATTCTGAAAACAAAAATGTAAATCCCATCACTCTGTGGCTCTTCTCCCCTGGCTTCACATCGATCTCCTCTCTTCCTTCCCTTCATCTGAACTCGACTTCCATCTTCTCCTTTCGGCGCCGTGAGTTTTAGTTGTAGGAAGAGAATCCAAGTTGCAAGCAAAACCTTTTAACCATACCCCATGATGGTTATGGATAACACCATTCCAGTTTACACCACCAGCAGTATCAAGGCGGAGGGGGTCAGGTGAGCTGAAGTAGAGTCTGTTTGGTTCTATGGGGAGGTGAGGGCAATTAATTACAAGCCGATAAATATATCCTTCTTTTTCTTTATCTTTATATATTTTCGTTTTTTTTACAATTATTTTTTAAGAAAATTATAACTCAGCCATCATTAGAAGTGGAACATATTTAATAAACCTACTTGAATTGAGAAGCAAAGTCATGACCAAATTCCACCAAGTACAAAAGTCTAATAGATAATTACATATTTTACATATCAACTCACATCATTATCGAAAATCAATAGGCAATTGGCCACATCATTACATATAATCAAAGTTTCTACATGGTTAGCAAGCTACACAAGTCCTATAGTAGTGAGTCTTTCAAAATATCCATAGGGTTGGCAAGTGATTATAAAAGATCCTCAAGTTCATCAAACGGAAATGTAGAGGAAACTCTTGCTGCAGTAGAAGACTTATGACCCTGGGAGATCCGGCAGCCTTCCTTTTAGCATTTGTAGCTCCTGATTTAGAAATTTGTACAGGTCTTAGAGGAGGAGGTCTTGATGGGGGAGCAGCAGTTGGTCGTGTTAAAAGAGGAATCTCATATACTGTCAACCACACATCATCAAATGATTCCAAATTTTGGAAATATGTCCGCCTGAAAATTGGCCTCTTTAAAGTCAACATTACCATATAAAGGGGAAGAAGCCCGTTGACCAGCTGGTTTATGAGAAACAGATGAAACTGAAACTGAAAAAATCTCAGCCGAGGGGCTTAAGGTGCAGGGTAGCAGAAGCCAAAGAGGTTTTTACTTACTTGAATGAGGCGGCGGCGGCGGAGGAGAGGACCAAAGTTTCTGGAATAGGAGTGGAACAAGATTGGTAGGGAAAAAAAAGGATTTCATGTTGTCGGGTTAGATGTGGAATATCAAAAAATTACCAAGGACAATTTGATTAAAAAAGGAGGGAAGGGAGCAGTACATGATAAAAAAAGGGAAAATGACAGTCAGGTCTCAATGATCATAAAAAATAGTAAAGAAGTCTCAACAGAAATTCACATAACAAAAAAATCCTAAAAGTCCCTAGGAACTTTTTTATTATTAATTGTGAATGTAAAATTAC
Organism: Acacia acuminata; assembly: GCA_019022655.1. NCBI lineage: Eukaryota > Viridiplantae > Streptophyta > Magnoliopsida > Fabales > Fabaceae > Acacia > Acacia acuminata. Next base: position 388,167 of record JAFJYI010000030.1, read on the forward strand.
TGATATACCCCGAAAAATAAATGAATTACTCACTCAATATTTATCATCAGCCCTCTTTCACACTTTCTCTCCTTCATCATCATAGAGATTCTGATGAGATCGAATGGGGACGCCGACGACGAGTTGCACAAGGTCGAGTGTGGAAGGAGCTTAGGCACACGGGTCCTGTTCAATTTTGGGAGTAGCTTTATCTATCGACTATGGTGGGAGTTTAGATCTTTATTCTTGTTCAACTGACGATCTAAAACTTTCTATCTCAACAAATTCGACTATGGTTTCTTTTATTTTTCTGGGTTTTATCCGAATTATGCTTATGGGTTCATAAATTTGTTGATATCATTTATTGTTGACTTGAGTGGTTGGTTGATTCTCGGTTTTCAATTATTTTGATTTTGAAGTTTGCCTCTTGATTATGGATTTATCTCTTCATTTTGAGTGTTGCTCTGTGATTTTTTGATATTGATAAGATTTTGATTTTTTAATGTTGCGATGAATTTTGATGTTGCTTTTCTTCCAAAACAAGTATGTTGTTTTTTTGACGATGATTGTTTTTGAAAAAACATTTTTGATCGTTAAAAGTACTTTCAACGACTGTTTTCTTAAAAACAGTCGTTAAAAACCACATTTACAACAAATATTATATTTACAACGGGAAAAGTATATATTTACAACAAACTTTTAAAACATGGATTTTTTTTTTTTTTCATTTCTCAAGTCTAGAAGACTATTTACAACAACAAATGCTATATTTACAACAAAAAAAGCATATATTTACAACGAACTTTCAAAACCAGGATTTTTTTCATTTCTCAAGTCTAGAGGCTATTTATAACAACAAATGCTATATTTACAACAGAAAAAGCATATATTTACAACAAATGTTCAAAACCAAGATTTTTTTTTCATTTCTCAAGTTCAAAGGCTATTTACAATAACAAATGCTATATTTATAATAGAAAAAATATATATTTACAACAAACTTTCAAAACAAGTGATTTTTTTTCATTTTTCAAGTCTAGAGGCTATTACAACAACAAATGTTATATTTACAACAGAAAAATCATATATTTACAACAAACGTTCAAAACCAAGATTTTTTTCATTTCTCAAGTCTAGATGCTATTTACAATAATAAATACTACATTTACAATGTAAAAAAAGCATATATTTACAACAAACTTTTAAAACCAGAATTTTGGTTGAAACTCAAGTCCAGAGGCTATTTACAACACAATAAGCCACATTTACAACAAAAAAAGTCACATTTACAACAAAATTTTGAAACCTTGATTTTGGTTGAACTTTATTAAATGATCCACCCCTTCATCGTCTATAAGATCTACATATGTTGATGGATCAAAGCTAACTTTGAATTTCACACAAATGTCATTACTTTCTTTTCCAATCAGAGATGATATGATTCTTTACAACTTGTCATAGGTTGTGCCTTCCTTTATAAATTTTGTTCTTACCAAACCTCCAACATATTGACTTTCATCTCCCCCACCATTTAAAAATTGCCCCCCAAATGAAAGAAACAAAATAGATTTTTCCTAGAACTACCTCGCCATGTTTCAAGACAACCGCAACAACAAGATTGTATTAACAACTGAAAAAGCCATATTTACAACAATAAATGCACGTATTAACAACAACTTTATTATCTCCCATCAGAACTTTTAACTAAACGTTCTATCATCATATCAACTAGAAACCAATAAAAACATAGCAGTCCCTCTGTTACCTTCCCAAAAAACAGAGCACAATGTTATTAACCCTACCAATAACATGAAACCCCAACTTCAATGGTAAAGATGATATCTTTAGCAAAATCTTAGCATTACTTACCTAGGTACCAACTTATAATCCACTAATAAGCTCAAACTTCAACCCTTCACTCTCTGAATGCAAAGAACATACACCGACAAAATAAATTATTCAACGAACATAGAATAGATGACAGCTACAAAATCTAAGGTTTGCCTAGGACATGAAAATGTCACTTACTTGCCTTCTATGTCGGAGATTCGATCGACTTATCTTGCTTACATGATTTCGCGTTTTTCCCTTTTTGACGAAAGCTATCTCCCACGCGCAAGTTTCCTTTGTTTGTTTCCTTCCTTTTTTATGCTGAATGGGCAATAAGGTCTTTTCCTAATATGAATTAATATCAAAAAAGTCCATAAGGACTTTTGTGTAATTTAGTGATTTTAAGGAATCTAATTATATTTATTTCTGGTCGGCACGTAATTTTCTCATAAAAAAATTTCCCACCTCTCAAGTCTCACCTGCGCTCCCTCCAACTGAATAATTTTTTTTTTTTTTTTTTATCTTCAATCCTCACCTAAGCTCACCTAACCTGGGAAACCCCCAACCAAACACATCTATATATTCTACTTCGTCCGACATTTGGCTTCCTCCACGAGTCTGAGGATTTTTTCTGATCAAAGGATGGTAAAAAATTTGAGTGCGGTTGGAGGTATTGGCTTCGTTTTTCACAGATTGATGGCGCTTCGATCCCTCTGATTGAAGGTGAAGTAGTGCTGGGCCGCTGGTGATGGTTTCCACCTCCAACTGTAGTGAACGAGTACAAGAAATTAGGCCTTGAAACCGTGCTTTTGCCTACTTGATTACATAGAAGACGAGGTGGTTCAGAACGAATCTCAAGTTACGGGGCAGTTGAGTGGGTAGCTATAAAAGAGGAGGCAGAATCATAAGAGGGCGAATTATCCAAAAGCAGAGAGAGTAGCGAAGGGAACTAGAGACCTCCGAATAAGGAATATAGAGGTAATCTCTTCTACCCTGATTCTTCTTGCACTATCATTGCTAAAACTTTCACTACCAGGCATCTCGTTGAATTTCTCTTGTATTGGGAAATTTAGGTAAAGTTTGAAAATGCTGTGCTGACGGGTGAATTTGGGCAAGTTTTGAAGCTAGCTGTGCTGATGGGTGTTGATATGTATGAATCGAGATTTTAGTTGTTTTTTCATGCTGTTGATTATGCATACTATGTTCTAAGCTAAGAAATATCATAATGCTCCAATTTTTTATATGTGTAAGTTACAGAAAGGATTCTATGGGTGGCTCATTTTAGAACACAAGCGAGTTCCTTTAATCAATTGCGGGGTCCCATAATAAATTAACAATTTTTGCATTGTATCCGTGACATTTGAAGCTTCTTAATCATAGGTTCCATGAGTGATTTCATTTTGTATCATCACTAAGAAATCAAAATTTATTAATATCTAGGAATTGGTCTTATGCCGTCTGATTTTTATGCGACTTAGCTACATCTTCTATAATACTTTTCGTTTTGCTCCCCAGTAAAACATGCATACACCGGGACTCACACTTCAAGATTTCATTCTTCCTTCACCCAAATTCTTACCCAATGCCACTCCTCAAAGTCTGGCATCTTTTCCTTTGGCTCAGAAACACCCTGAGCTTGGGATGAGACCAGGTTGGACTTCCAGATCTAACAAATCTCTCTTGCGGGTGAATAGGAAGCCTGTTTGGAGTGGTTGTTTTCATTCTATAAGGATGCAATGCAGCCATAATGGACAAAAGGATGATGACATTTACATGAGAAGATGTGTAGAGCTTGCAAGAAAGGCAATTGGGTTTACCAGCCCCAATCCAATGGTAGGATGTGTTATTGTGAAGGATGGGGAAGTTGTTGGTCAAGGGTTCCACCCTAAAGCCGGGCAGCCTCATGCTGAGGTACCTACATTTTTTTTTTTTTTTTTTTTTTTTTTCTATTTTTCTTTTGTTATGTTTGGAGAAGAATGGAACTTATATTCAGTTTTATATGTTGAATACGTTTTGGTCTTCCCTTTAGGGAAATATTGTGATAATTCAAACTGGTAAAATGAACTCTATTGGATTCAAATTATGATGTAAGAAATTTAGTAAATTGGTGCATAATATTATGGAGTTCTTGCCTTAATTATGATTCTTGAATGGAATTTAGTTAGAACACCCTTGTTTGGTGCTTAATTTGTTGAATTTGGATATAAAACAGGTTTTTGCTCTCAGGGATGCGGGTGATTTGGCTGAGAATGCCACAGCATATGTGAGCTTGGAACCTTGTAATCATTTCGGGAGAACTCCACCTTGTACAGAAGCTCTGATTAGAGCCAAAGTGAAGAAAGTTGTGGTTGGAATGGTGGATCCAAACACCATTGTGGCCTCCAAAGGGGTGCAAAGATTGAGAGATGCTGGAATTGAAGTTGTTTTGGGTGTAGAGGAAGAATTATGCAAGAAGCTCCTTGAGACCTATACTCACCGTATGTTGACAGGAAAGCCTTTCCTTGCTTTAAGGTAATTTAATTCACCTCTATCAGTTGGTATTTTTGCTTAATTATGAGAAATTCTGTGAGTGGACATTGGTCCGTGAAACCCTAGGGTCATGTGGGCCACACATACCTGAAAACTACCAGACCATGGTCAAGCCTTCTTTTGATGCCCAACTTCCCATCGGGCAGTAGTTAGGGTTGGGTTAATACCCAGCCTTGCCCCTTTACACGTCCATTTACTGATTTGCCTGCTTTTTAATACCTTAGTTGGACTTGCATAACATAGCATATTCCTGCATAGCAGATATTCCCTTTCTGTCAATGGACACTTTCTGGATGTACTTGGAGCCACAGCTACAGATTGTGGTGGATACTATTCGCGGTTACTACAAGAATATGATGCTGTGGTGCTTTCATCTTCCTTATTTAACGAAAGCTTGCCATTGCCTTCATCCAAGGAACCTGGGACAAATCAACCAATGCGTATTATAATACAAAGGAATTCCAGTTCTTCAAACCAAGCTCCTTTTGTCATCAATGAAGTTACTGATAAAGATATAATTTTTACAGATAATAGCACAACAACAGCGACTGAAATGGCTCAACAAGGAATTGAAACTGTGGCTGTCGATCAGGTAAATCTGGACGTGATATTAGATTATTGCTATGGGCAAGGATTGTGCAGTGTTTTGTTGGATATGAGGGGGAGTTTCTCTGAGTTTGAAGGGCTTGTCAAGGAAGGTATACAGAAGAAATATTTTAACAAATTTGTGACAGAAATTTTACCTATTTGGAATGGATCTGTGAAGATGGATCCTCTAAAACCATTGACGAGCTTAGAGCAAGGAGTAAAAGTGATCAACTTACAGTCCAAGTCCTTAGATCAAAGTGTTGTAATTGAGGGATACTTTAAATTTGAGTAAGCTACCATTTTAGTTGCTCAAAGGTTCATGTTTTCAAATCAATCCTAACTTATTGAACAGCTCATCAATTCGATCCTATCGCAAGTTTCAACCTCATGTTTATTGAGTTGGACCAACTTTTTTCCATGGCGTAGTTTTTGTGGATCAAGTGAATGACTAGCAAGCCTGTACATGCTTGCTTACAAAGAATAATGACTTACATATATTGTCATTGCTACTATCCCTAAATGTAAACTCATAATGTCAACTTTTATTTTTTGGTAGCCTCGCTTCCGGATGATCTTTTAACCATTCATGTGGGCCACGTATGAGGAAAATTGGTTCGCGTGGATATATTTTGAAAAGGCAGAGGTAGTTTAACTTCATTTTATGTCTTTGAATTTTGCCAAGTGTTACTTTACCAATGAGCTGCAAACCAAGTAGTTTTTGTATTTTTATTTTTCTGAGTTTTGTAATTAAACACCCATCACATTTCTCTTAGCTGCAAGGTTTTGCTCGTATGCAATACTTTTGCTTTCCCATATTAATTGATGTTAGTGAGGAGGAGGAAAGGGATGGAAATTTTGGGGTTATCCAGTGGCATAATAGCATATTTGATGACAACATACTAGAATACTTTTAATTTCGTGAATTTCTGCTTTAAAACTTGTAATGGATTGTCCAAGAAGATACTAAGTTATACATACGACTTCGAGAGAATAAGGCTTGATTTGAATTTTCCTTGGCACTTTTTCTGTGTACTACAAATCTGCGAAGCCAAAACCTTATTACAGCTTCAATATAAACATATATGTACACTAAATTTTATAATACAGAAAAAGTGTGCTTAGTTGCTATAAGGAAACACTTCGAAGTTTTTATTCATTATGTAACTACAAATATCAAGTGATATCAAAATTTTCACAATAAAATATGTGAAGATGAGAGTTAAAAGTTTAAAACGTAATATGGGTAAACATAGAAATAATAAGCAACCTACTCCAAGTTAAACCAAATATAATTATTTCAACATATCTTCCAGCAAGAATAGCCAACATAAATGTAAACAAAATGATTGGCCTGTATTTAAATTTCCGATATAAAGAAATTCCATTCATATGCTACAAGTGATCAATCATAGATTTTTGACAATTTAGAAAGCATCGCCTATTCACCACCTAATGAAACTCGAAGACTAATTGCTAAAAATTGAAACTACAAGAATCATAGTTGATGCGTGTTGAACGCATTTAGTTTAGAAAAAAAATGGTAAGCCAGGAACAACATAATATTCAGAAGTGTACAACTCTTCCATGAAACAATTTACTGGTAATCATCCCTACTCGGGCAATGAATTGGTGTTAGGAATGAGTGGGTATAGACTGCGCAGGTTAAAATTTCTTGTTAGTCTGAGACAGGACATGGCGCTGGATACTTAGCTCGAAATTGTTCCTTTGTCAAACCATAGTAGACAGTTTGCTTGCTTGTATAGGTGATAAAGTTCCAGCCAAAAGCAGATCCCCCAACAATATATGTCCCCTGCGACTGTCCATCTTCTGCCTGCTGCTTTTCAAGGGCAACTGGTGGGGGAATCTTACTTTCAGATGGCCTTCCAGGCAATGGTGGTTTGCCTTCAAAGTTCTCTCTAGATGAGGCCTTACTTTCCTGCACATCCTGCCTACATAACTCAACCAGTGTCTTCAACCCTGCAGTCACAAGTTGAAATCAAAGGCCAGTTTTAACCAACTGTAAGTACAAAAGTGACTCAAGTAACGATTTTATCTCTACATTTTCAGACAGCTTTTGGATTTATTCCCTAAAAGTTCAGTACTGCTAGAGTTACTCACTGAAAACAGTAAATTTACTGCGTGAGTCCTCGTATAATCTTTGGATTTTGGATGAAAGATTTATGCTAAACCATGCTCACCATTAGATAAGATGGTGGGCGTATATACAATGGCAGATTTAAGACGCACAAGGCAAAATTTTGGGAAAAAAAAAAAAATTTATTTTCTCCGATCCTAATTATAGGAACACATTTTGGAGTTAGTCTGTTCTAATTATAGGACCAAGTTCAAATTTTATCAATTTTTCTCTAAAACACCCTTATTAATTAAAGACAATAATAATTTAATAATACACCTATATATTCTGTAAAATAAGTAATGTTTACAACTCATTAATGTCATATACACCTTAATTATACTTTTTTTTAATAAAATAATTTTGAACAATTTTTATTATATTTTTCCTATATCACACCTACTAATACGTCCTCCACAATAATTAATTCAATAACAATACGATTATATTCTATCAAGGGAGAAATTCTACTTTAAATTTTATTTTTTATAATCACAGATTTTGTATTTAGGACATAGTATAAATTAATCATAGAATTATGAGTTTATTTTGATAATAAAATTACCTACTGAGAATACACTGTATATGATAGGAGTAATTATAACTTTCACATCTCCAGTAAATTCGATTTCGATCCTTTATCCAAGAAAAAAAAAATATCCACCGAAGCCCATACTATGATAATGAGTTCGAACCTGATCTCAGTAATTACAATACAAAATCTAGCTTTCCTACTAGAACAATCATTTTCTAAATTAAGCAAGGGTATATTTGGAAAATAATTATAATTAACTAATTTAACTTCTCTCCTTAATCTCTCCAAATTTTGGTAAAGTGTTCCTATAATTAGGATCGAAGTGAGTAACATTCAGATTTGCCAGCCCAATCCTGCCTAAGAAGCAAACCATTAACCTCAGCAGATGAAAAAAACTTAACTATCAAGAATATCACCATGTAATTCATAGCAGACCAGCCCACTTGATGAAACTAGGGATTTAAATAGTAGTCTGCAGCCCCAGTCGCAGTTGTTGGTTTCACAGTGGCACTAGTTACCACCTCAATTTAAAACCCTGGATCACTGTTTACAGTTATTGGTTTCACACTGGCATGAATCAACACAACCACAGTTTAAAACCCTATATTGACCTAAAAGATCACCCCAAAAAAAAAAAAAAAAATCCAGCCACGATAAGACTATTCAACTAGCTCAGACGAATAAAAAAAGCACAGAGATGGAGCTCATTGATAAGGGACGCAGTAAATAATAATAGATAAAAATGTGTCTGAATGAGCTTACGTTCACGAATTTCATTAGATGCCTGGCAATTTTTGAAGTCAGGTGTTCGGAGTACCTTCAAGAATAAATGGAGAAAGAGTCAGACACAATATATAGTATTTCAGGCACAAGATGCCATTCCATGAACCCAGAGAAAAACAAATAGATAGAAAATTACTCAATCCATCTGAATGATTAAAAACAAGGCACAATAATTGGATGCATACCCTGGTTAACTCAAAGATGATGAACCTCAAAATATGACTTTAGAAGTGTCTTACAAGGAGCTTGGATCAAACCCAAGAACAGATACATAGCACATTATGTAGTCAAAACTTAATCAGGCAACACTTGTTTTGTTGAGCATAACAACAAGGTATCTACTCAAATAAAGAAGTACCTTCAACAAATAACGATATTGAACAAATGAATATCAAGATAAAAATGTGTGAAACTCAGATATTATGAATATAAACAACTCAAGAAGTCATGGCAAAATATGGCAGATGCTTTCTAGGATGTCAGTTTGTCATCGAAACCATTTATCAAAGTTATTGAAAATGAGAGAAAATGGAATACAAGACTTGGCCTAAAGAACCTAGTAATAAGGCCCACTAGATTAAAGACGTCACAAGTTCCTCCTTGGGAGATTTAAGTTGCCTAATACACCAAAACCTGTAGGGTTATCACTCAACATTCTTCTGCTTTGTGGAAGTTACCAAAGCTGTTTCAGAATTAGAGGAAAAGCAAAGCAAATATTAAAGAAAGATATTATTACATGGAGACCTCGCCCAAAAAATAAATTAAAACTTCCATTTCTCCAAGAGATCAAACAATGTACCCTAACAATTTTAGGTCAAGCACGTCTAATTAACATATCATTAGAGAATTAACCCTCAGATGTAAGGAAAAGTTTGTGCAAAATAAGACATTTGCAAGTTTTAAGAAGCACCGGCTCCAAGCAACAAAGATCATTGCAACAAATGCAAATATTTCTTCACAACTACTTACTTGACTCATTATTCGACTTTATCAAAGCCAAGTTCAATTTTACTGATTCATTGAAATTCTTAATATAATTGTTTTCTTCTATGACTTCTGTTTTTATCATACCCTCACCTCTAGTACCTATTTTCCTTTTTTGTTTATATGCTTCTATTCTTCTTCTACCATCAGTGTTTTTTACTTTTTTTCCAGCTGATTAGTGTCAGCACTTTGCATCCGCAGCTCATTTAGGTTGAAAACACTTTTAACGCTCACTTCCAATTTATACTCTGTACTCAGAATACTACACAACCAACAGAACTATTTTCACGATACTCATTCTAGCCTCTCATCAGCACAACTTAAACCATGAAAAGAGGCCTATGAAAATATCCACTAACTTGAAAACGCTTCTTTTGACTACAAATAGACTAAATAAGGTTACAGTGCTTATCTTCATTATCATAAATTATCTCAGCTAGAAGAGCACGCAGCATCTCAATAGAAATTTTTTTCCTGGTAACTGAAAAATAATACTGTAATTTGAATCTGATATTGGTCACCCATTAATCCATTTTCAGGGATAATCATGATCAAGAGTAGCATAAACAATGTGAGATTGCATGCATCAATTCTCTACCTTGGGCCCTAGACCAAGAGAACCAAATGTCATAGGATGAAGTAAGTAAACTATGCTGCTTCGGTTCTACCTCAGAATTTCCCAAGATTTATCCACATCTATCAATTCCATCAACCAATAAAGCTCGTTGAAAAATGAAATGAAAATTCATATCTTTCAACATATCCACCAGTTACATAGGTTCGGCATCAAAATAAATCATAATTGATATTTACTCACAAATTTAGGGAAAGATTAAAATATAAGGGTCACATCCCTAACAGGGTGTGCGTCGGAATAACCACTGTTAGGCCCTAGAGGGGCAAACAGTCAATTAAATCACCCGATTTGAAACAAAAGTGTAAATATGAACTAGTAAGGAACAAATTCATACTATTAAGAGTCCGTAAGGAACACATACACTTAAAAAGAACCGAAATTCTACTCACAGATAAGTACAATCTGCTCAAATTCTCCAAGTTTTAGAGAAGAGTATGAAAAATACCTCGATAAAACGGGGACGAAGATCTCTGATAATAGAACGTATCTTAAACAAACGGGAATGTTGCAAGTGGGCGTCACTTTCGAGAGGTCTCTTCTTGCTTTTGGGTGGAAGGGCAGCGGAAGCGGGAGGGGGAGGAGGCCGGGGAGGCAGAGTTGGAGCCGTGCTTGGCGGATTAGAGACTTGAGGTGCAGCCTGAGCTTCTTTTGATTCTTCCATCGATGAAACCGCCGCGCCGATTAACGAAGAAAACAGAGTCTCGACGGGGAAGCGAAAATTTATTTGGAGAAGATGAGTGCGAAAACAAGGATTTTTGAGCGGAATGCTGTCCAGGACCCAGTTCAATTGTTCCAGTGTTAAAATGAGGGTAAATCGGTATTTTTCATATCTCAAATTTAAATTTATATGACCATTTTGTACCCAATAAGATTTCATAATGCCAATATTAGCCGCGTATCCCCAAAATGTAAAGCAACCCATAGTAGACGAGCATTGAGCTTTGTTGTTGGTGGCCAGGAGTACTTTGCGGGGAAGACGTGCGCGACGGCGGAGCAGTGACCGGCGGCTGAAAAAACCACCGGACGGCGAGGACAACGTGTCCGACCGAAGGTTAGTGTTCTGTTAAAACTTAAAATTTTGTTCGAAATCTCCTTGGATTTTGGTTTCCCTCCGGTTGCGTAACCTTACGTCAAAATTTCTTCTTCTGGCTTTGCAGGGTGCCAAAATTTGTCCTTAGAGAAGATCCATCTAGTGGTTTCCTTGGTAATCATAGCATAAGTCGCCAGAAAATCGAATCAGAAAAGCAATGAATCACATGAGGGTCTGTGTTTCTCTAGGCAGCGTTGCTGCTGTATTGAGATCAGGCCAGAGATCTATGTCGACGGCATCAAAGTCTTTGACTGGACTTGGTAGCATAAAAAATGGCAAGAACACCAAAGCTTCCAGTGAGTTGTGCAAGTTCTTGGGGATCCCTGATCAATCTCGCTCTGAAATCGCCTTGCTCATCTCGAAGTTCATTAAACTCAACAATTCCCGGGTTCCTATTCTCACCCTATATTATTTCTTCTCCTTCTTTTTACGAGGAAAATTTGACTTCATTGCATAAATCATTTCCGTCTGCAACCTACCCAATGTTCAATGAATGTTCTCCCTCACAATTATGAGAATTTGTCTAACATTATTATTCATTTGGTTCATATATGTCCATGGTTACTTTATGTTGGCTTGCAAAATCTTTACTTCTTATGAAATGGGTTATATTTAAAAATACTGGGAATTGGCTCAGTGCATTCTTTTATCTGTTATGAAATATAGAACTCACCATCCCTCTCATGTCGTGTGACATTTGACCAAGGAAATTAGACACATAGGGGTGCTATAGATTTATACTTCCCTTTCCCCCAATTTTCCAAGCCTATGGTAGCCTTGACAAGCTCTCTTGGAATTTTCTTTTGTATCCTCCATAGACATGCTAACATACAAGCCTAACACCTCAATTTCCAACAAACCCATCTCACCTTGATGCTTAAAAATCTAGTATGCAGAATTAGTGGCAGTTGGCTTGATGGGAAATCTTGTTAGGGTCTAGGAAATTATGGAATTGTTGGAATTCCTATTATTTATGGTGCTTTACTCTACTTGAGCTTGAACATTATTATTGCTTCTCACATGACGATATAAATATACTGCAGAGTCCCGGTATCAAGAAAGATAAGATATGGGAGCAGAATTTGCAAACACTTTTACGAGGAAAAAGCAGTGTTAGTTTTCCTGAGATTGCCAAAATTTTGTCCCCAGAATTCAGCCAGGGTATCATGCATTTCAAGGACAAGAGTATGGACTCTTTCACAGACAACACAAAGGGAAAATCCTCACAGAAGAAGGGAAAGTCCTCAAAGAAGTAGGACTTGCATATTATGTGCCTCTCTTTTTTGGTCAAAAGTTAGGTATGTTTTATAGTTTGATCTGGATGTTCACGATGCTTTGTTCTTTGGGCTCTATACTTGTCTCGCTCACTGAATTTCAGCGCTGAAATCCTGGTTTCTTTCTTCAAGGTCGTTTCGTGTAATTGCATTTACATGGAATGTTTTGGTGGTACAGTAGACTTGCAAATTATAGATTGTGATCTTATAATTTTAAACTACTAGATCTTGCGCATCTCTCTTTCCCTTTTTATTTTTATTTATACTATTTTATTAGTAAGAACATTGAATATATATGTTAACATTAATCAATTGTGACATTAAATTGAAGAGCGACATCTCATCAATGAAGTATGGTCAAGTGATTTATGGCATCCTGTCACTTATTTTATGAGAACAAGCATCTTATCAATGAATTCAGCTCAAGCACTCCCATTTTGTTAGTCATTTTCTAAACTATCTTCTCACTGAATTTCTTTGCCAACGAATTCAACTGAAATCAGCATCCATACTTGTTTATAATAAGGTTTTGTACCTTAGATTGTTCAATAATGCGACTCATATCATTTTTGTGTATTTATGTCCCAAAGGAGACTATGTTGAAATACATTCTTGGGAGCTGTGGTTTTGAGCTAAAGTAACCTTATATTGAAATTTACCTTTTGAAGCTTGTGTTTTTCTTGTTTGAGGTGGTTCAGGAACAGGGATCACTAACTGTCAAATGGACAACCGGATGAAGATTATAAATTTGGGTTTTTACTTTCAGGTTATCAGGAGGGTGCGGATACTTTTCAGATTTTGCTAATAAGAGAATAATCTCAATTCTGCGTAAGATTGTTTAGGACCTCAATCTAGATTGATCTGTTGCAAGACGGCACAACTCTAGAAACCTGTCATTTTGTGATGTGGTGTTTATTATTTACATTACATGGCGCTGCAATCTTCACTGGATGTTTATTACTACATTTCTTTTTTTTTTTTTTTTTTTTTGGATAACATTATTACTACATTTCTAACACTACAAACTTAATAGTAATGATGAATTATTTTTCAGAGAAATGGCTATATGCGAGTGGCTTTTCGAAGCTATGACTGTGTTTTTCACATATATATAGTTTTCCACTAGTAATTTAGTAAATATATATATTTTTTAATCAGAAAAGGATTTTATATATATATATATATATATATAGGGTTAATACCAATTTCAAAGAATATTTTGCTTGAAATAATTTTGTAGTTCTTAATGTAAGTGCCTGTTTGGGAAACAACTAAACTGTGGTTTTAAAATCCTTTTTTTTTTTTGGTAAAATGAGATAAATTCTTTCACATATTTACTTTATAAATCTGAAAACATTTCTGAAAAAATAAAATAAATAGACACAGTTGGGTTCAGTGTTCTTCAAAAATTCAGGATTGCATCAATGCTCATCGAAAAAAGGGGGTTTTTCTTACCCGTCAGTCAGTTTCGTCGGAAAACTTCACCAAAGAATGGAAAATAGGATTCTGTTCCATTCAATGGTTTGCACAAGAGAAAAGGGAAATCTTTATTTTTTTTATGAAAATGCGTATCATCAATATAGAAAGAGAAGCAAATTACAACAGGATCCCACAAGTAGAGAAAAAGCACAATATTGTCTGGCAATCCGACGCAAACTACAAAACTGAATAAAAGAACTTGACGTTATTCATGTATTTTGATTTTCTTTAATAGGAGGAAAAAATGCTTTGGATTCGTGCCCAATAATCAAAACACCAAAAGAACCCAAGTGCAACATGTCACCACCCTTATAAGGGATATTTACCAATACTCATTCAAACACTGTCTGTTGGAACAATTCTTCAAAAACGTGCTTCAATCACTCTCAACAAAACTTTTGCATTCCCCACGAAAAACTCGTAGCCAAATGTATTGCAGAATGCAACCAGCAAGAAATTCTCTTTACAGGCTCCTCACTTACTTTGGATTTCTCTTGGCTTCCATTGCTGTGCCTTCCTTAAGGGTTACTTGAGCTTCATTCCCCATCCCGATCTTGGCGAGGGCCACTGATTGAAGATACGATGCAATGTGCCATACGGGAGAGATTATTTGTGCTTGCATTGCATCATTCAAAGCTTCTTGAGCCATGTCACTCATGAGATAGCATAAACTGCGCCGTGCATAGACGGTTGGGGAAATCATCGTTCCAACATCAATGAACTGCATGTAAAATAACATGCTATCGTTAAATATTACATTTTTCACAGCGAAAAAAATCAGATGCCATCCTGTAATTGACATTTTTTTCTTAAAAAAGGTTTGAGAGGACATGATAACAAACCCCCAAAAACAGGAAGAAAGAAAAAAACCATCTGTCCCAAAGAAAGACCATACTGAAGTCCAAATAGTGCAGCTTATTAGGATGTCCTCGAGTGATTCAACTCAAGAACAGAAAACTTGATTTTTCATCATGAACACCATAGAATATTGATGCAGGATACTGAATAAAGATCAGGAGCATTATTATTCATCATCATGAAAAGATCACATAAACTATGACAAAAGGGTCCGGTCCATATACACTCCAATAAGAAATCCGTATCTAGAGTTATAACTTGAAACACACAATTTCACAGTAACACCGGCAAGTTTGAAAAATAATTAGTACGCAAAGTACAACTATATACATACTGTAAGCAATCTACCTGTGAGTAACACTCACTAGCAAGTGGAAAATCTTTCTGCCGGAAAGCAACATCCCCCCTTTTCTTATAATTTAGCGTGTCCTGCATTTGATCAGTCCACATATGGAATGACAACTGAAGCAGAAGGAAAATATACAAGTCAATATCTCCAGAAAATGATGTTCTCATAAATTACTGATTGATGAACATCAGAAGACTTCTGACAAATAAATGAAAAAAAATAAATTGTGGAGGAAAAAAATAAGCCTATCCAACAAGTTAAATAAAATTTAGATAGAGGAACCTCATTTGTCACTCCTTCATCATCTTTATAGCCAATTTTTTCCAAAACTTCATGTATAGCAGTCAAATCTTTTCTTGAGCATGCTTCACCAAGTGGGGACAATGAAGCGAAAGAAGCAGTGTGTGGAACACCCATCAAGACATGTGAAGGAACCTAGAAAGCAATGGAAATATAAATATATTTAAAGCAAGATAACCAGCAGGAAATCGTTAAACCCTCAGCTAACAACAGACTGGTGTTATGTTTTTCATGTACATGGTATCTAGATATGATGAAGAAGATAGATAAAAGTTTCTGTATAGATTGAAATTTTAATTTTCATATTGAAAAACATAGGATGAAGGTATTCTCATCTGCAATAAAGATATATGGTTCGGGAAAATCCCTCGAAGCGTGTTTGTATGGGGGATAATGAGGCGAGGAAGAGAGCAGGAGATTTCATTGAAACATCTTCTTTGTTCAAGAGATTGTTGATGAGAATGAAGTTCAAGTTTCAATTAGCCTTCCACAATCATGTGGAGTACTCCCTCCTTTACATTGCTGAGTTTTCCCAAAAATTTTTAGAATCGTGATAGGTTAACTGAAAATTCTTCATCCCCTGACCCTATAACAAGCTCTCAAACAAGGAGAGGTTCCAATGAAACCATCACTTCCTAATGCAGAGCCATAAGCAGTTAAAATATCAGAGATTTCTTCCCAGTTTAACGTATAACTAGAAGATAAAACTTGAGTAAAATACTTTTTAGGGTTTTGCGATTAGTTTATTCTATAAAGTATACAAACATATGAACTTTACTCCGACTTAGTAATACATCATTTTCTCCTTTAAAAATGTTTGTCCACATCTAATGTTCTAATTGAAAATAATGGCAAAGATATAGAAAAATGAATCAAAACTTTCCCACTATTAGTCTAGGGAGTTATGAATACGACAACAAAGCCTTGTGGGCTCGGCTACTAGGAAGTTATGAATAAGTGTCACAAAATAATAATACACCAACCTCCGTTTCTTTCTGAAGTGGTGCCAATGCAGCAACCAATGACTTGGGATTTGGCCGTTCTCTAGGTTCATACTGTAAACATCGAGATGCCAAGCGTACCAACTCAGTTCCATTGTCATCAGAAAATTGTCCTTCCAAACAAGAGTCTGTCAGCATCTGAAGATTTCTGTCCCGAATCAAGTCAAGGGCCTGTTCCAAATTTTCTAATAATTAGATATGCCAATTTACATATAAAAAAAAAAAAATAAAAAAAAAACATAAGCAGTTAAAAAGATATAAATATGAATACATGGAATCTTCCACTTAAAAAGATTAGAACTACAAACTTCTGTCATTTAAAATTAGCAGATTCTCTTCTCAAATTATTTACGCTTTTGAAGGAGGCAGGGGGCAGAAGCCAGGAGGGGGTTCTTTTGCCTTTAATAACAATGACTTACATGGCTTGGGGGAATATGCTTCCCACTAAGAAGATCGAGCAAAAGAGTACCGAAGCTATAAATTACACTTTCTGGTGTTACTCTCCCTGCAGATGAAAGAAGAGCTATCATAATTTCTGAATCACCGAAATTGAAACAATTCATGGTTGTAAAATTTTCAAAGCAACACACATTTTGTTTTAAAATAATGAAGCTGAAAATGAAGTATAACTTGCTGACACAAATATAATAAAACCAAAAAGTGCACAGAAGTGTTCCACACCAGTTCTCAGATACTCTGGTGGGGTAAAGGCCAAATTTGTGCTATAACTTTTCCCATCCCTACTATTCTTCATAAGGCCAAAACTCGAAAGCCTAGGATTACCATCCTGCAAAATTCTAGCATACAATTTGTATTAATCTAATAATGTTACATATGCATTATAAAATGGGGAGACAGAAAAAACTTACCTCATCAAAAAGAATCCTATATGCATTAAGGTCATGGTAGAGAGCACGCCCTTTATTTGTGCAGTATTCTAGAGCTTGCGCAATATATAGAACAACTCTCAGTCGCATTGCCCATTTCATTGGTTGTGTTTCCCCTAAGAGACAGAGACATGACATGACTATGTTATTTCACACTTATGAAATTTAGCCGTATGAGGATGTAAAGCAACACTATGACAATATAGATACCGGACTACAAAAGAGGCAAACTGCAAATATTATTAAATACAGTATAAATTTTGCCTAGCATGTAATTTTTGACTGATTGATCTACTAAAATTCTAAACCGATTAATTTTTTTCATACACAAATAGGGGAAAACGACTCTTCCAACTAATTAGAAATTTAGAAAATAATAACAGTAATTTTGCAACATAAGTCCATATGAAATAATCACAAATACTTGGTTCCAACTTCCATGTTGATAATCATAACATGCTTTACAAATTTTTCAAAGTAATTTGAGATTGCCCCAGTCCACATGATAACAGGCAAAACATTAACAAAGAATGGGCAATCCGTTAATAACAGTAAAAGGAAAAAAGTTAGAACTCTGGTGGTTCAGATACTAATTCCATATCCTACCCCAATGAGGCCCCAGTATAGGCACAACAGAAAGAAGACAACAATAAAACCATAAGTCATAAATTGATGAGATATCAATTATAAGTCCAATAGTAAAATAATAAAGGGTAAAAATGAATGCTTGAGCCGAAAACATGGCATCTGCATTGAAGGAGCTCTTACAATGAAAAAGGTGTTTGGCAAGTGTTTCGTTTGGCATATATTCAGTCACAAGCAGCCTCTCATCACCTTCACAACAACAACCAAGCAAATTTGCCAATCTTTGGTTACGGAGCTGACCAACTGATTTTGCTTCCTCCTACAGTTAAGAAAAAAATTTATTCTAACGAATAGGAACTGAAAAGGAGCAGAAGGATGTAACAGCACCATTGGTGTGTGCCACTTGCTTTAAAGAAACAAGAACACTGAAATTTTTTTCAGCAATGATCAACTTCTTTGAGGAAACATGCTTAAATTGGAAGTTAAGCGCCAGATGCACAAGCATATTCCCATAAATAAAAATTAACTAGACAAAAGAAAAAGAACTTGGATGACTGCCGAAAAGCCCTCAAGGAAAAGAAAGACCAAAGATAACACTCAGGAGTCAGGACTATCCTTTGCTGAGACATTGAGCCTTGAAGGACTGAAAAACCTTGTGTGAAGTGTTTGTGAGTGTGTGACATCAATATCTTAATTCAGTTAGGAGTGTGGTTGAAGATTTCATTTTGAAAAACAAAACATTACCAAAAATTGCCGAGCATCAGGCCAAGCATTTCTATTGAACCGCTTAACAGCAATTCTCATTTGATTCTCCAGCTTCCCTTTATAAACAACATTCGGAGCCTTCTCCCCATGTTCTGATACAATATTCTCCACAGCGAAACCAGATGTTGCATTCTTAAGCTGCTCAAATGTATATTCACGGAATGCAGGCCAGTTATTGGTCTCACTTGTATCCTCGTTAACTGGAACAATTATTGAAACAGTTCCATAAGCCATAATTTCTTTTCACAACAAAAAGATAACTAGTCTTACTTTTACCCACCAGCATCAAGAGCTTCAAGAGCAGATGCCTTCACTTGGGAATTCACACAACATGGAATGAGTGTGGAGCACTGAATTCCCATTTTCTTGTGCAAAAGTTAGATCTGTAGTTCTAAAAGAATCTTCCACTTTCAGAGATGTAACTTTCTTGAGTTTGAGTATAATCGGAACTGAAAGGGTCCAGTCCAGCTCCACTTGGAGTATATAAACCTTAAAAGCTTATACAAGATAACTCAATAATGGGCTTTAACGATTGGTCTCAAAGTATCCAAAGCATGATCAAGTATGCAACTGGTATATTGTCCACCAACAGATGCTGAAGCCAGAAACCCCTGTCAGTTACCATAAAACTCTGCCTCAGTGAAGGTAAGAGGTAAACCAACAAATTCAATAGCATGATCTTAATCAACATTGGGGTTATAGTAGTTTTTTTTTTTTTTTAACCAATTACATTCAACTAAAAACAGAACAATGAGTAGATTCTGTGCTTAATTTTCAGAGGCACTACCCTCAGGAACCTTTTAGTCAGATTAGGAAGGAAACAGATATCAGAAAGGATCAGAAACTGCTTCAATAACGAACAAGGGTGAAAATGAGATTCTATTTTTTTGTGAAACATTTTGCACTCTTAAACATTAAGTGTGTAAGCATTTAAAGAGCTAGAACCCCGATCTGGATGCTCTTAAATGTCATAACCCACCTACCAGTAGTTTCTAATTTTTAAAAGTAAATAGCATCAGATATAAAGGTTTAAATGCAGAAGATCCGATGACAACATCTTAGTATCTCTCAGCTTATTGATTTCCTTTTACAGAGTCAACTTAGAGAGTGACTTTAACTACCACACAAAATGCTACTCAAGTTTTTAAACTAAATAGTAAATATCCAGTGCACCACCACTTTTCAACCTACCAAAAAAGTCACCTCGTCTTTAAGCTTCTTCTTTCTTCTCCAACAGCAAAGCAAAAGGTTGATCCACCTTAAGCAGATAAAATGTATAGTCACCTTTTCTTATTTTCCTCTTTCTCGATCAAATCAATGCCTTTACAAGATCCACATTTTCTGTCCTAAACCTCGTTTGTAATCCGCAACTTCAAGTCTCTTCCTCGATCCAATCAAACACCCCTGATCTTTCTCTTCTCTGAAAATCAAAATTTTCAAAACCCGAAACAATTCTTCACCGCCTTCGATTTCCAACAGATCAAGTAAAATTTAAAAATTATATATTGCATGAATTAAAATCAGTTAATAAGGAGAAAAAGATGTTGGTTGAGAAGCTGGAAGCTAAAGATCTCCATAAAGGGAGCAGCTGAAGAAGATGGTGGTGATGATGCCGAGCTTTTGAATTTTCTACATTAATTTTGTTGGCTTTTTCAATTTAAATTTAAAATAAGAATAAATAAAGGGAAAAAGACACATAAATGTCATGTAAACTTTCAAAATTCTCAGTTACTGTTTTTCATTTTGCGAGTAACCAACGACCTCCGACTATTTTCTTGTTGAATCGGAACCCCCCACACCTCGCATTGCCCTAAAATCACTGCGTCGTTCAACCATAGCGCATTTACGAGCCCTAATCCCTAAAATCACAAATGGCTAGGGTGAAAATGACGACGTTGAAAGGAGATGGGAATCACAATGGAGGACGTTCGTCGGTTCCGAGAAAGCACGTGGGCAAGCCTTCGGTGATGTGGACGGCGTGGGCGTTCAAAGTACAAAACAAAGAGAGGACGATTGGTATGCGGACTATGAGGCAACGAGCGAAGTGGAAGAAGATTGAGGCAAAGCGCCAAACAACAAAAACAACAAGCAAAGCGAAGGAACCCCCGGAGATTCCAACAACGATGCGAAGCCCGACTACGATCATGAAATGGAGGCGGGAAAAACGCGAATGAGCAAAAAACAAAGGCTACGTGACATTAAGAAAGGCAAGGCAAGGGGCGTAGTTAGCGAAAGTGAAAACTCAAGCAGGATGAGGAAGAAGACAGAGAACACGGCTCCCGGTGGGGTCATCGGAATCTAAGGAGGAAGAAAACGTGAAGGCCGCGGGGGAGGTGTCGGGGCAAAATTGTACAAGCAACCTCGGAGGAAACAGGACAAATGTGGTGCCACAACCGACACCAGTTCAACCAACGCAATCTGGAGGACTTCGACATGCGGTTAGTTGATAGATCGTTATGTAAAATGAGTAGGATAAACCTTGACACGTTTGACGGTGAGTACGATTTTGGCCTAACGGACATTCTCATGCCATTCAAGGGCATTCTAAAGTTATGTCACCGCTTATACGGTGAGTCGGTGATTAAGGTTTTTTATTCAAATCTAAAAATTTCAAAGGAAGGGAGTTATGTATACATGTGTCCGAGGACAATTCATTGAGATAAATGAAGAAAAAATACTAGAATGGTTAAGATGTTACGACACCACAAGCGAAGACACGAGTTATACGGGAAGAAAGTGATGCCATATTGCTTTGAGGGACACGCACATTCGTATGATGATTCTTCTCTCAGGTGTGCACTAAACAACTCCCGATAGATACGGGGGCGTTGCATTATCTCGTATAGTAGAAACTTTGTGAATAAGGGGGGACACTACGCAACGATGAGCCGAGGACAAACGTGTGCTAGCTTGTTTGATAAAAGGCAAGCCATTTAAATTGGGGAAGATAATACTTGACACCATGGTGAAGGCTGCCATTTGTCGCGAGACAACAACTCACATTTGCCTTACCCCTCAATTGTCTCTCGATTTTGGAGAGAACAAAATGCTTCACTGAACATGGCGATGGTCCAATATGGACTCCCATTTGGTGAAGAAGCGTTGAACCAGAATGAAGATTCCTGTTCTTTGTGAAAGAGGTTTCAACTTCTACCAATGAGTGTAAACAGACTCCTCGGTCCCGACCACAGGCGTGAACCTCCTCCTCAATAGCCACGTGTTCATGAACCAAGCAAATTCTTCACCGCCTTCGATTTCCAACAGATCAAGTAAAATTTAAAAAATTATATATTGCATGAATTAAAATCAGTTAATAAGGAGAAAAAGATGTTGGTTGAGAAGCTGGAAGCTAAAGATCTCCATATAAGGGAGCAGCTGAAGAAGATGGTGGTGATGATGCCGAGCTTTTGAATTTTCTACATTAATTTTGTTGGCTTTTTCAATTTAAATTTAAAATAAGAATAAATAAAGGGAAAAAGACACATAAATGTCATGTAAACTTTCAAAATCCAAAAAAGTCTACCATAAATAAAGGGTGTTAGAGGTAAGAGGAAAAGGATTTGAGGATTATTCGGATGACACTCTTGCCTCTTTAACCCCAAGCTTTGATTTCCCTTCGTTTAGTTTAGATTTGATGTTTATTACTTGAATCTGTCATCCATTTTCATGCTATTTTCGGATCTTGTTTATTGAACCTCCTATCTATTTTTCTTACATTTCTCCTTCTTGCTTGTTTTTTTTTTATGGTAATTGATAAACAGAGTGGACGCTCATTGCCTTCTTTGATTGTTTTGAAATTTGAATTGCTTGTTACATGATTGACTAAAGGAGTAATAGCTTTGACAAAATCTGTAATGGTTTTGACAAAATCAATAAGTACTGACAATATATGTAAAATGATTGAATAATGGGTTTTTTTCATCTTTTCTCCTAAACATGAAAACTCATATTCCCACCCTATCCCTTCTCTGTCATTTGCATATATCAATAGACTTTTCTAAATTAGTTGAAATGGTATTTATATGTCTTGTTCCATAAATAAATGACATTGTGAATGTATATATTCAAAGATCTAGATTATGCATTTTTTGTGTCCGATTTTATTAATGTTAATGTAATTGCTGGTGGAAATTTTTTTTTTTTTTTTTTGGGAGCTTATTTTCAGTATTTTTATTTTATTTTAGTCCAAAAAATATGAAAGATTATCGGAATACATTTTATTTTTTATTGCACCGCCATGACAATTATCACAAATTGTTTGGAATTTTAAAGAGAGAGAATGGGTACACAAGGGTACACAAATACTCCTACTTGCGAGGCAAATTTTTTATACCAACTGGTAAAGCCCAAGGGTACACAAGAAGTGAACAGCAAGATCCTCTTCCCATAAATACATTGTCAACTTGTCATTATATATTTATAGCAGCCAAAAAAAACTTGTCATTATATTATACTCATTTTATTGTCAGATTTTTTTTTTTTTATAGTTACATTTATTTTTTATAATAGTAGTTCTCATTAAATTTGAAGTTAAAATACTTTTGCACTCCAAACATAAGTCATTTTCATAACTTGGCGCCGAAGTTGTTAGGTTATTAAATCTGTTTTGAATTTTTAAAAAAAAAAAAAAAAAAAAAAAATTGTCCAACTCTTTAAATTTGTCTCACATCTCTCTTCTTCCTCGATATCCTATGGAAACATCAAATAAATTCAGTAGGTAAGATTTAAAAAATGGTACTCCCTCCAATCCTAATTATAAGACCTAATTGACTTTTTTGGAAATATTAAGGAAGCTAACTAAATTACTTTAGAGTATTTAAATTTGTATTTTTTTCTTCAAACTAATTAGTTTGAGTAATAAACTATAATATATAATTTAACGATACATAACATATAAAATGATTAAATAACTTATTTAGTTTCCTTAATCTCTTTAAAAAAATCAACTATGTCTTATAATTAGAACTGGAGTAGTAATTACCAACCGATAACCAGTAGGTAATGTATTTTTTTTATATAAAAAAAAAAGCACTACTTATAAAAGACACATACATTGTATTTTGGAACAAATGGAGTGTATTGGCTGAAAAACATTAACTTGAAACTAATTGGGTTCGGAGATTGGCGAGGTGGTTATGGAGGAGAATCCAAGAAGAGGTGATATGTTAATTCGTAGTTTTCTTCGTGCTCGAGTAGTGGTAGATATTCGTAAGAAGCTCTGTACTAGTATGTTGACTAGGAAACCTAATGGAGAACCAGTATGGATCGAAGCTAAGTACAAAAGGCTACAAAATTCCTGCTGCATATGTGGAATAATAGGACATGATCAACGGTGTTATCAGAGGCGAGATTCTGTGAATGATGAAGATGAATCAAGGTTTGGCAACTGGATGAGTGTGCCAGTAGCAAGGAATGTGGATGCGGAGATGGTTTGTTACAGAACAGGTTGGGAGGAGTTTGAAAGGCGACCTTCTTCGGATTCAGGTTCAATGAAAGCTAATCTGATACAGCGTATAAAACCTAATTATATTCAAGGAAGAAGGAAGTAAGGAAGGAGGACTGTGAAGATGTAGGAAAAATCAGAAGTGAAGGAGAAGAGAAAGATTGTGGCAATGATATATACATCAAGCAAGAACCTGAATGAAATGAAGAGAAACGAGGAGGTACTGGTGGTTAAAACGGATGTGAAAGTCCCTAGAAGTGAACTGATATGTTGGGGAAAGAAACGTATTCTGGAGGCGTGGCAGAGAATGGAAACAAAAACATCTCAAATCAAACAACCAAATTATCTCATAAATGGCCAATAAGGATGCTTAATATCCTAATTGTCGTTATACATAATAAGTTGAATAAAAATCTATAATACAATATCAAAATAAATCCTCAAAATATTTTAAACTTACAAAATAAAGTACGTAAGCTTTAGAGTCATAACAAAATATAAACTTGAGGAGTACAAAAAAGCCGTCAAGATTCACTCCATAAGCAAAATATTTCAGAGTTCCAAAATAAAATGCGGAAACCTTAAGGTCATGACAAAACATTATCTCTAGAAGTACAAAAGAGTCTTCAAAACTCACTCCATTGGTACCTTTCCTTGCACCCTATTAGAACAATCATCTGAAAAATGTGAATATAGCAACCGTAAGATCCAAGGATCTCAGTAACATTGATTATTCAGAAATATATATGCAAATCAAGATCAAGATCATACGGTTCAAAAGTCAAATTCAACTCACAATAATTTATTTAGATTAATGTCATTTATATAAAATCTTTCATAAATTAGTTCTCGATTTAGTTACCAAAACCCCCTCCCAAAAATAGATTCCAAAACGATCATAATTCATTTCATTTTCTAAATAACTTTCACAAAAGATAATCATAAATCATATATATAACATGCGAAGCAAATGATCATTCTTATTACCCTGACCACTCCCTTATAACCGTTGACCAAAGTCATAGCTAACAAATAATTATTCATTTAACTGTATTACACATGATTCCAAATCATAAGGCGTCACCCTGCTAAGATCCCCAGCTCGTCATAATTGGACTATAGCTCTTCTCCTTTTAAGAACACAACCAAAGAGGTGTCAATCCCTTGAGCTTACCCTTAACCCGATCAAAGGAAAGGTGATATCAAGGGTTTTAAGAATGTCCAATCTCATCAATATAATTTCATTCAATTCCAAATCAAGCCCTCCATAAGTATAACAAATCTCAAAACAGTTATATATATATATATATATAGAGTTGACAGTTATATAAAAGAATAACCAAAGTTACTTCTATTCCAAACTTATTTTTCCCAATACTTGAATGCTTCCAATTTGCTAACACCAAAGAATTTAACTTTAATCTACACCATTTATTCTCACGCCCTCCTTCTCTCTCCTCTCTCTCTTTTCTTGCTTTTGCTCTTGGTGAATCGCACCTTCTAGTGCATTTAAATATAAAAGGGAAGGCATCTATGAAGCGAGTTTTAAAAGCTCTTTTGTACTCTTAGAGTTTATGTTTTGTCATTTTTATTTATCATGACCCTAAAACTTTTGCATTTTATCTTGTAACTCTAAAATATTTTGAGGATCTATTTTGATATTGTAATATGGATTTTTGTTGAATGTATTATTTATAATGACGATTAGGATATTGAGAGTCCTTATTGGCGATTTTTGAAATAATTTGGTTGCTTGATTTGGGGTGTTACATCCTCGTCCACAATTTGATTGAACTTATCGTGCTTCGGGTTCCCAAAGAAGGTCTGCATGGATTTTGACCGAATGATAGCTGGTTTCTAGTGGGGACAGAAGGAAGAAGAGGGGCATATGCACTGGAAGTCATGAAGATTATTGTGTAAAGACAAGGGAGAGAGAGGTATGGGCTTTAGGGATTTCATGCAAAATGAATAAAGCTTTACTTGAAAAAAGGGCCTGAAGGTTATGTTTAAATCCTGATGATATGTGGTACAGAATATTGAAGGGACAGTCCTGTTATGGTCTTAAATGAAAGATAATGAGAAGGTAAAACTTCTATTTGATTCAAAAGGAAGTACTCAACGATTACAAGGAAATATTGCGGATACACACGGAAAGTAATGCTGAATTTAGAGAATAGAAATATCAAAGGAAATGAGAGGAGAATAACAGCAAGAAGAAGAGAGGAATTCAATCATAGAGGAAGTGACGGTCAGAAGGAACAGACGTGAGAGGGAGGAGAGACTTCACTAAAATCATTCACACCTTCTGTAACCATTTTCACCCATGATATACTGCCTCCACTACCAAATCTGATCTGTTCTTATGTTTAGGCTTCCCATTGGGCCCCCACCTTGGCCCAAATCCCTTATGACTATTACAGTCCTTCCTGGATTCAGATTTTATGAAGGCAAAGAAAGTGAGTAAAGCAGCTTGGGGATGGTCCAGTATTCTAGAAGGTAGAGAATTGCCAAAAAAAGGGACTTTTTTGGAAGATCAATAATGGAGAAGTGTGAGCCTGTTTGAAGGGAAGTGGTTATTGAATGTTGAAAGTCATTGCTTAAAACAAAGAGTTCTGTCAGAAGAAAACAAAGCCCTGAAAGTAGCTGAT
Source organism: Acacia acuminata (assembly GCA_019022655.1). NCBI lineage: Eukaryota > Viridiplantae > Streptophyta > Magnoliopsida > Fabales > Fabaceae > Acacia > Acacia acuminata. The sequence continues at coordinate 414,845 of JAFJYI010000030.1, forward strand.
ATAATTGGGATCGGGAATGGAACTTTGATAGAACAAAGGGGCTACTGAATGAAGAGGAGAAAGAATGTATCTGGAAGGTACAAATTCCTTCTATTACAGGGAAGGATGTATTAGTGTGGTTGGGAAGTAGAGATGGAGTATATTCTGTCAACATGGGATATAAGGTGGCAAGAAGGGAGGAAGGAATAGAGCAGGTGAGACCAGGTTGCTCAAACAGGGTATCTAAGAACTGTGGAATGGGGTACGGCGAATCAAGGTTTCTCCTAAAATCAATCGATCCCTATGGAGGGCTCAGGGCTGTGAGTGAGGCAGTGGTTACTAGAGCAACTCTGTTTAAGAGAGAGTGTGCTAATACTGTTGGGTTAATATGCTCTTTAGTCACTTAAGCCCAATAATGCTTAATTGAAACTATGGCCCATGTGGTTTAAGGTTAGGTCTTGGGTGTATTAGCATATAAACCTATTTTCACCTGCTTGAAAAGATAGACGTAAGCATAAGGAGGCTCTCATCAGAAACAAACTTAGAGGCAGACGTTCATCATCTGAACGGTTGCCCACACAACCATCTCATTCCCCTCAAGAGATAGTCCGGAAGATCGATCATAGATGGACGACGACCGTTCGTGGAGAGGCTTTCAGATCGCTGCATCTTTCCAGGTAATCAAAACGATGAAGGTTTTAACTTTTCCTATATCGCGTGGTACGATACACTTCCGCGTTTCTGATAAGAATCCAACAAATACTCCTTTGTGTGGAATATGTAAAACGAGGGAGGAAACAATAGAACATATGCTTTTTCTATGTCCATGATGGGCTCAACCCTGTTGGTTTGGATCCTCGCTGGCACCAAGATTCGATGAGAAGAATGTGAACAAGTTAGATGTCTGGTTGGAAAAATGGTTTGATTCTATTGGGAAAGTTGAGGGATATGAAGAGGATTTTTTGCAAGCATTTGCTAGGAAATCTGGAGATCACGTTGCAGATTTATTCTTGAGCTCACTTAAGTAAATGTTGTGGATTGTTTGTCTAATGCAATTCGCTTGGTTAATGAATTTTGGTCTTGTGCGGGTAATAGGAAGGGAAGGGATGTGCAAAAGGAGAAACCTAAAAGATTGATGGTTTGGCAAAACCCCCGAGCTGGTACTGTGAAAATTAATGTGGATGGGGCGTATTGCAGCAGAAGCAAAAAGGCCAGCATTGGATTGATGGAAAAAGATGATTCAGGAAGATCTATGGGTGGCGTGGGGAAGTTGGTTGAAGCTGAATCGGCATTTATGGCTCAATGCTTGGCGATAAAAGAGGCTTTGAGGGTGAAGGAGTTCTTCTGTGGTGGTGAAGCAGTTATAGAAACCGATTGTCAAGAAGTGCACACAAAAATTAAGGAGGAGCAAGTTCAGGGTTGTGAATGGAGGAGTGTAGAGTTGTTGAAGGAATATATAGAATTGGAGAGCAGAATAAAGGATTGGTCTCTGTCTCTGGTAGCTCGTGGAGGTAATAAAGCTGCGGATTTTATAGCAGCTTGGGTAGAGGATGGCTCGAGAAGCCACCATTCTCTCTGGCTGACATTTTGATACAGGATTCTTTGAGTTCTGACTCCTATACTGTGATGAAAGAACAAATTGGTTAATAGTAACAAATAGTCTAGTGCTATCAATACAGTTGTAAGGTTCTGTTTTTGTCTTTCAATAGGTTGTATCTAGGTTTACTTGCTTTATTGGTTTGAGTAGGTTGGACCATGGACTCATGGTAGGTTGTTTTTCTTTTGCTTTACGGGGAATGAGTGCGTGTAACTTTGATATTGATGATTAATAAAATGGTCTCTTTTGGTCCCACAAAAAAAAGAAGCAAATCTACTAAAAGTAGAGTTGGGAATCAGGGCCGGCCCGGCCCTACAGGGCCTGAGATAAGGAAAACATATGTTTTTCAAAGCCCGACCCGATAGTACCAGGGCCAAAGCCGGCCCTACAGCCTACAAGGCCTAAAAATTACTATTCCAAATTTTAATTATTTTTTTCTGGGTTTTTTCCAAAGAAATATAATTAGTAAATTGCATCCATTAAAGTTCTAATCTATCAAATAAATATTATCAACATTAATATCTAAATAATACAAATCATCCAACAAATAAACACATTCATTAATTCGTAATAAAAAACAAATCATTGTCTACAATTGCCTCACATAAAACGTAAGAAGCATTAAACTAAGCAACATTAAATAACTCATATAAAATATAAAAGCATACTACTATCATTGTCAATTGTCACCTTCTTCATCACTATCATCAATTTCATAGATATTTAATTGTGCTTCACTTTGAGAAGGTTGTGCTTCACTCTTTGACTAATTTTTTTTTTTTTTTTAAAAAAAAAAAAATGCTACAGTAAGTCACTAACAAGGCCTAACGGGCCGACCCAAGGCCCTACAGGGCCAATTTCAAATTTTAGGCATATTTTTCAAGCCCAAACCCTATAGGGCCAGGGCTTAAACGGGCCGGCTCGATTTCTCGGCTCTAACTAAAAGAGAGCTTATATTGTCAAAAATGTATTTTAGAAGCATGAGAGGGTGAGCAAAGTAGCATGAATGGTGTCATGCATGCATGGTAGCCGAAAATATTGTGGCAAGGAGATATGAAGGATGTATAGAGTTGTAAGTAATAGTTTTTTTTTTTTTTTCTCTCGTTAGTCCGCTCAAGGACTGAACACTGTTTTGTTTGTGTTTTCCTTCAGAATTTGTAAGCTTCGTTGAAGGGATGTGAACTTCAACTTCGAGTGGGGAAGAGACAAGTTGAAGACCAAAAACACTTTGGGCTTGTGTTGGAGAAGAGTGGCCACGTCTAATTTTGGGCCGAAATAACACTCATTTATTATGGGTTGCCTTATTCCTACCATGTAAACGGTCTATCAGGCCCAATCAAGCTCCAACTCCATTCTCTTGCCGCACAGAATCAAGGCATAAATTTAGTACATGTTTGAATTAGTGGTGAAAAACTATTTTTCTAACACATGATTAAAAGATAAGTATGTGATATGAGTTTTATCTTGATTTACATTAATGTACTTTTAAAACATTGACTCAAATATGCAATATGATGCAGACACCGCAAATTTTGAATGAATTCAATTTTTTAAAATAAATAAATAAACTCGGATGCAATTTTTTCTTTCCTTCTCATATTTTTTAGGTTAAGGTGTATCCAGCATTATGAAGTTTTTTTTTTTATATGCATCAAGTGCCTTAAAGTATTTTTTGGTGCACTAAGAACCCTAAAGTTTTTTTTTTTTTTCTGGTGTACTAAGAACCCTAAAGTATTGTTAGATTTATCTAACACACTAAATTATCTAAATTGTTAAGTGCAAAATTACATAAAAAGTACTTCATGGTGATGGACACATTTGAAAAAAATACCTTAAAGTGTTAGGTGCACCGCAAATTTTTTTAGGGCACTAGATACACTTGAAAAAAAATACTTGGAGTACTAATTGCACTTTAACCCTATTTTTAATCAAATTTGAATATAATAAGTTTATGATTCTTAACATTTGGTATTTATTAAGATATCGTTAAAAAAATTAAAACACTTGTCTCACATTACGTTAAGATTCTGATGTTTATAAAAATAATGAGAAAAACTAAGTATATAAACTTGTACATCATGTAGTGCGCTTATTTTCAAAAAATTCTTAAAACAAATATATTTTAAAATTCAGGGGGGAAAATAAATTTGTAAAACAAATATAAGTTACGAGATAAGTAAAGGATAAACAAATTCACTTTTAATTGGAAAAAAAATGGCATTAAGCAGATATAGAAGTGGAATGATTAATAGTATTTACATGTAAAGGTGAATTGAATATATAGTGGAATAGTTTTTATTTTTAGTTAGGGAACAAAATGGTAGTTGAATTAGCTGCCATATCCATTGATGTAATTATTATGAGGGATGATTGCTTGTAATTGAGGTATAATTAGTTATGGTTGTATTGTCATTCATGAATGAAATTAAAGGGTAGCTCGTCCTTTCAAATTTGGCTGATTTCTTACTCATAACAACAATTATTTGGTTATTATTGCCAAAAACAAAAAGCACACATCGATCAAGTTGCATTTCATGGTCAAATAAAATATTATCATGTATACTAATGGGGGTTGCATAAGTAATAAACTAGCATGTCGCTTAAATAAGCGCCTCGAGTTTCTCGCGTAATACAAAAAAACCTCATTAGGAGACTCATCCACCATGGTCAAGTCGTGACCCAAATTAGATCCGAAGTAGTCAAGATGTAATTTTGGATATCGGATTGGAAAAAAAAATCATCATGTATCTTTCATAGAAAACTTGTATAGTTCTACTATTTCTCCACCCAAAGACTCAAAAGAGGTGAAGCTTGTTTCACCCACCATCAATATTTTTGCCTCCCACTTATTAAACCCAACTTTGACTTTTTAGTTTTTCTCTAACCTCATTATTCTATGCACTCTAAGTGGAAGAATGTTGGATTTCCCATGTGGATTTCATGTTTTATTTTATTAAAACTCGTATTTATCTATGATTAATATGAGTTTTTTTATTTATTAAGCCCACATTATATGATCATGTTCTCTTGTTTTGCTTCGTACCAACTAATATAATTGGCTTTATGTTCACCAAGTTTTGTGTGGACATGTATTAATGATTGGTAGGTCCAGACCCTAGTATTGTCAACTTACATATCTCATGTTATATTTTGGACCTTAAGACTTTGATTTAGAAAAATAAAGATTGGCGGTGCTATATATATTATTATCTCACTGTCATGGTCAAATACTGTTTCAATGATCCACATGTAAAATTTTTAATGATAATTTTAAATAATGAAATATTCTTTTAAAAACCTCACTATTAAAAGAATACATTTATTTCATATTATATGATCATTAAACTAACTTTGTAGGGGTATCTAATTTGTTGCGAATTTTTTCTTGTTAAAAAAAAAAATGTTCGGTTTTATTTGAGAAAAATAAAGATTAATAAAGAGTCAACGCATGGGCGCTGTTGGCATGATTTCTGGCGGACAAAGTCAGAGTCATACTCATAATACCCCCATTTTGTTATTATTATATCACACACACACACACACAATTTTTATCACAAGCATATTTTATTTATATACATGCACACACAAAAGGAAATGGAAATCGTTTGGGTTAGAGTTGTGAAATTGGAAATGATAAGCTCACTGAGCCCGTTTCGGTTAGTGTTGGAGGAGTAACTTTTTTTTTTTTATCTGATTTTTGTAGAAATAATATAAGAAAAAAGTTAGATTATAAATGTAATTTATATTTGGATTGACGGTATTTAAATGTTTTTTTTTCCCCAAACGGAGATGTGTTTGGATTATTATTTGAAAAGACAGTTGAGATGAAAAATGACTGAAAATGGCTTAAATCTTACTGAATACTCCCGTAGGTCTTAAAAATAAGACAAATTTGATTTTTTTAGAGAGATTAAGAAAACTAATTAAATTACTTAATAGTATTTTTATTCTTATTTTTCTCCAAACTAACTAGTTTGACTTATAAATTTATATATAATCATTCTAAAAAAGTCAATTATGTCTTATATTTAGAATGTGAGAGAGTACTACATACATATTGTATTTGAATTATATATATATATATATATATATATATATAATATTAAGCAATTGGACGTCAATCGTCGTCGGCTTCTCCCCTTTCCACCATTGGCGAGACCTCCCTCTGTTCCTTACCACCAAGCTGCAACGTTTGGAGCTGGTCTGTGGAGCGTGAGGGTTGAACGCGGGGGAAGAGAGAGAAGGGTCGACAGCTAGGACCTTCAATCTCATCAGAGAAGATAGACCACACTCTGCCACCATCATTTTTCACCGTCGAAAGGCACCACCAGCCTTCCTGTTCATTCCAGACGCCCTCTTATTCTTCACCATCTCAGATTCCTTCATTCCTTCCATTGTCTCATTCCAATTCCTCAATTCTTCCACTGTTTTTCGTCGTGGACACATCCCAAAGCTCAGTTCATAACTTCTCGGAAAACAGACTTTTTTTTGGATAAGCCCAATAGAGCAGGGAAATCGAGCCAAGTGCGTTCGTTGTTGGCCTATTTAAGCCCTGGCCTTTCAAGTCGAGCTTGAAAATTAGAAGAGCTAAATGAAATTGGCCCTGCAAGGCCTGGGCTTAAAAGAGCCGGCCCTGCTGTAATACCCTAAAATTCATATTTATCATAAATATTATATTTTGATAAATAGTGCCTATTAAAAATAGGTGAATATGTGGTCTCAAAATTGAGTCACATATTTATGTTAATTTAGGGAATTTTCTCTAAGATTAAGGTAATCAAAATAATCAAGGAAGTGCTATGAAACCACTTGAATTAATTAAAGAGAATTAACCACAATTAGGAGGCAATTAAATTTGCACTAATTAAAATAATGGTATAATACCCCAAAATTCATATTTCTCTTGAATATTATAGTTTGGCAAAATAATACCTATTTAAAATAGGAAAGTATGTTGTCTCTAATTTTAGTAATTTATTTGTTTATTTTCCTTAGAATTTAAAGAGGCAAAAATCCAATTTTATTTTAGGGACCATAAGTTGCCCTATGATTATTAAATTAATACATGGTGCATAAATGACCATGAAAAGCCAAAAAGTTGTGAGAAAATAATTAAACCAATTAGAGAAAATTGCTAACAATTAGTGGATAATTCAATCTACATGAATTGAATTAATTTCATAAAAATTCATAATTAATTTAGTGGCATATATTAAAGACATAATTAAGGATGTGTTACCTTAATTAAGAATCAATAGCTAATAAAGGTCTAAAGTAATTACACGAATTAAAGCCTAAATCCAAGTAGTAGTTCATGAACCAATAAGGGTTAAAGGCATGGGTTATTGGAGACAATGAGAACACAAATCAAGAGTGTATGTTGGGGAGAGGGGCCACGGTTACACTAAGGTTACACTAAGGGAAAAGCAAAGAAGAATTAAACAAAAATCTAGATATTATTTTAATTAGCCACATGGTGTAGTTAAAGTCAAATAGCCTTATTGGCACAATGAGAGTCAAGTGTTCCAAAGATAATATCTCAAGTAATTAAGCCAATAAAAGTGAAATAATATTTCCCTAATTGAACACTAATTCTCATGATTAGTTCATAAATCAATTAATCAATCAATTATTGTAAAAAACAATTAAAGGTTAAATTCAAACAAAGACACATATTGAAATTGGGATAAAGTGTCATCATAATTTTTACCCAACTTATACAATTAATTCTAAAATGATGGGAAGGCAATTAGAGACTTCTAATTAAGCCATGATGTTCAAAGTAAAAAGGCTAATAAAAGAGACTTAGATAAACCCTATAGTTAAAAGTATTCTTGCTTAGTTAAACTATCACTTTGCATCTAGTTACAAAGGATACTTAGAGTAACTAATTTGATCATAAAGATCAACCCCAAAAGTCTTCTTGCATTTGGTAACTATTAAGCCAACAATGAAAGAGAAGAAGCAAAGTTATAAAATCTAGATATTCTTCTAATCACACATGGTGAGAATTTGGCCAACAATGCAATGGATGAAGGAGAGGAAAGGAGGAGGACACATCTCCTTGGTGGTGTGTGGTGTGTGTGAGTGTGTGTGTGTACAAGAAAGGCCAAGGTAGCTTGAGGAATTGAAGGAGTTGGGATTTCACTATAAATAGAGGTGTTCCCTCTTCACAATTCTTCACACCCAACTCAACCAACATAGGTGAGTTTTAGAGAGCAAGAGTGGAGAGAAAGAGAGTGGGTAGCATGAAGGAGAAGAAAGTTCTTCAAGGGTAAGTTTTCTTGTTCTTGAGTTCTTGTTTTAAGTTCATAGTTAGTTTATGTTTGATCTTTAAATCTTCCAAGAAGTTTTAATTTCATGTTTTATGAGTAAAAATGTCTCTATTTCGAAAATATAATAGAGAATATGATAGAGCAAAATTCTTGGAAGTTGAAGATCAAAGTAGCGAAATTCTGGCGAAATTTTTGGTGAAAATTCTGGGCAAACAGCAATGGAAATGCTAATATTTTATTTTGAAAATGAAGCTCATAAATCACGAAACTTTCCAGAAATAAATTAGATATGTAGGGCTTTCCAAATATATATAATATGTAGCGTTTTGATTCCTGTACAAAGAAATACAATCAGTTGAAGTTAGGCTATTTTTCTAGATGAAATTCTAGGCAACGTTGAGAAAAATGAAAAATGGGAATGATTCACAAATTATGGGTAAAAAAAAATATTTTTCATCAAAACTACACATCCTAAGGATTCCGTGGAATTTTACAGATCCTCGTTTCGATTTTTCTAGAATTAATTATGATTTTTCAAAGTTACCGAAAAATCTGCCTAGAAAATACTGCACTGCGTTTTTAAATAAATGTAAGGGCAAAATGGTAATAACAAATCCACCGAGGGTAGAAAGGTAAATTAAACCTTTAGGATATTATTCTAAGAAATATGATAATTATCAAATATCATATGATAATCCGACAATAATGTATAGGATATCCGGGAAGTCCGGAGTCGGGTTCAAACGCGTTTGACAATTACCCGGTGAAAGGTATGTTCGCGTACTAGTAACTTTAATCGCATATATCTTGTATGATCATATATGATTGAATGATTCATGAAGTGGTGAACAAGACTAGGTCTTGGGTTATGCACTGTGACTAAGTTTATGGGGCTTAAATCACATGTTTATACATTCAGCTTTATATACGGGTTATGGTTTTGATAATACCGTTGGAGTTTTCCTAGCGCTGAGGACACGATAGGCCATCGTGGCACGGTGAGGTGCAGACAACTATACATGTGAATTGTATAGATAACTTTACATGTGATATGTATTGTTAATATATTAATCTTACATCTCATTTGTGTACTTATGTGTTGATTGTTGCTGTAATGTCATGAATATCTGTCATATATTGTTATATCTGCTATAGAGGTTAACTGTTACCTGAGATTCAATCCGATTGAATCTCAGCTTTGACTAAGGTTCAGGGAAGGAACCAGGGTCTAAGATGACGATAGAGATGGAGCCGTGAAAAGGCAACAGTAGACGAAGTCGTGAAGAGGCACCGGTCGAGATGAGAGACTAGTTCTGGCATGAATCTAATAAAGTTATTTCAAACCGTTTGGTGTCTAGAAAGGGTTCGTCTATGTGGTTCAGTCAATGAGTCGCCGTGAATTCGGGGAGACTTCCACTAGACACCAACCTAGCCAAATTGTTTGATTAACTGAGTTAGGTTCATTGCCCCAAGTCTACCTAAGGCTTGGTTTAAGATTGTATAGTTACTATTGAAGAGTTGTAATTATACAAGTCCTGTAATATCGTATCACATGAATATTCCTTTGAGAAATTTTTAATATATATCAATTTATGTCGTGACATCATCATATGTCTGGGCATTTTGTATCAGTTACCATCGTCCAAACGTTAGCGTGTAAGCACATGCTCTCCGTTTCCGCATTACTCTGAGTTGTAGCACCTCAAACTCTGTTGATTTTCTAAAACCAAGTGTCAACCGACATATTTTGAGGTATGGAATTTGGGGTGTTACACCTGCAGGGTTAAGGGCTGGCCAATTAGGTCCTTTTTTTAAAAAAAAAAACAAATTACCTAAGCTGTCTAGACTTGAGAGTTGAGAACCCTAAAAATTTCAATCTTAGTCTCTCTTTCTTTTCTTTTTTCGAAAATCTCAGTCACACTTACAGGCTCACTCAATCTTAATCTCATTTTCACCACTCAATCTCGCTCCTCGCTCCTTGCTCCTCGCTCTATCGCTACTCACACCGTCAGTCGTCGCTACTCACACAGTCGCACCGTCACCGTCGCTCGCTACTCGCTCCATCACTCACTACTTTGTTCACTCATATTATTCCTCTAGCATTTTGAAGGTTTGTCATAGATCGGATATGGTCTGTTCTTCACAAACTTGGATCTATTCGTCATTTCCCCAATATTGTTAAAATTTTGAATAGTAACTTCAGGGCCTTGTAGCGCCGGCCCTTGCCCTAGTACTTTCAGGCCGAGCTCTGAAAAACAAATATTTTTCTTACCCCGGGCACTCTAAGGGCAGGCCGCCCTAAATCCCAGCTCTAAAGCCCAGTAGGTTTGACATTGTACCCAAATGCCTCAGAAAGCGCTCCACCAAGCTTTGACAGTCTATTGGGCTTTTTCCAACGTTTATCCTCCCAAACGCTTTCCTCAAACAGGCTCACTATCTCAAGGCTATTTGATTGGTTTAGGTAAATTAAGAAAGTTGGTTGTATGTTACTTATTTGTAACAAATATTATCTTTGATCATATCCTTAATATAAAATTCAATTGACTAATTTGGGAAGATTAAAGAAACTAAATAAATTACTATTTACTTAATTATAATATATATTACATGACCTCTTTGAAATACTTATGTAGGTGATTAGATTATATCTCAGTTTCAGTTTATAAGTCAAAACAATTAGTTTGGACTTTGGAGAAACATAATGAATATAAATACTTCAAAATAATTTATCTAGGCAAGCAGTGGCAGAACCAAAAAATATTTTTAGCCCGGGCTAAAAAATAAATATATTGAACTATTTATTAAATAGTATCACATAACATTGAAAATACAAATAAATGATAACCGACAATTATTAATCAAAACAAGATATAAGATGATACTAACATTTTTAGTAGGTGTCTTAAATAAGAATTTTACTTTTCTCTCATAGTTCAATGAGTAATGAACCAAACATTGTTTTTATAGAGAAGATAAGAGATTAGTTGGGAACAAATTATTGGCCAAAATAAAATATCATATAATATATGCATATATATACTAACAAACGCCCCAGCTGTCAGCTGACTAGCAAGTGGTTCCGCCACTGTAGGGAATTATCTATATCATTATGCTACAAGGCCTATGGTATTATTTAGCTTTATTAATCTTTTTAAATTACTTAACTGAGTTTTATATTAAGGATAAAAATTAGGTGGTACATTTTGGTTTTCCTAAATTGGCATATTTTATCATGACTATCCTTAAATATATAAAAATTGTTTAATGTGTTCAATGAATAATGATACTCTAAGGAAATTATAAATTTGAAAGAAAAATAAATTGAGATGTTATATTTAGGAGAGAAGTTTAATTTAGAGGATGAGTGTGTGTGTGTGTGTGTGTGTTGATAATGTTAGTTTGAAGAATGGGGAATAGATGACAATATTTGAGTTGTTGTTAATTGGTGGCAGACAAATAGAGGGAGGGGTCAATCAAATTATATATACATTTTTTAAAAAGGAGAGGGAAATTACATTAATTAAAGTGGTGTATCTATCAAGGATTTGGAGTATTATAGAATTAAGCTGCCCATGCACCACGTACTTCCATATTTGGAATGAAATCTGTGACTCTATATATATAATATACATGATCTCGCGTCCCACAAATCTCTACGAACCCCCATTTATTATTATTATATGACTATCTTTTAACTAATAATCACCCATCTCTCTTTTCATCTTAAAGCAATGCACAGAAATCAGAATACATCCCTCATGATAATTTTAATAATTTATTCTCTCTCTTTTTTTCGCCTTGATTAAATTAAATCTTGCTTATTTTGTTGGCGGCAGCAACATCCAACATGAGACGTCGAAACAAGTACAATTGCATAGGAGTAATATAATTATTGAAAGCATAGTAATAGACAGAGGGAATGTAGTTGAACCAAAAAAATAAAGAAAGAAAGGGAATGTTCTTTATGGGAACCAAATATGATTGATTTAAATTTGTACTAAGAAAAAAGAATAGCATCTATATTAATCTCTAACTTATATACTTACTCGTCTCTTCTTCTTTTTTTCCCTAGGTAACCTTGTTTCTCATAGGGGTGATCCAAAATATAAGTAATAAATCTTTTTTATCTGAAATATTAAGTTTTTTTATTTTATTTTTACCTCCATTAAATATATGACACTTATATGGCTAGAAAATTTTTAGGAAAGGGGTCGGACTCACCCACAGTTCAAGGGCAGGACGCTTGGAGCCCAGTCTACAGGGCATACTGGCCAGAGAGTACATATATTTCCACCTCTACCAGCGTTTCCACTGCTTCCTAGACCCTTAGGATGCTTCCCTTAACGCCTTGACCAACGCAGGGATCGAACCCCCTCCTTCAAGGTGAGTAAGTCCGACCCCCACACCAGTTAAACCCAATGAGGAGGGGTATATAACACTTATTATCTATCTGAAATAAATTTTCAGTGATTATCTTTCATGTACCCTTTTAATAAATAAGAATATAATTGAAAAAACAATATAAATATGATCATTTTAAATCACGTGTTTTAAATATTTGTTATTTATAGATGGACATGAAGGAGTATAAATGGAGTGAGTGAGCTTGGTTTGAATGAACATCCTCTCCTCATCTTTTTTTTTTTTTTTCTTAATATCTCTGATCAGTTTATCTGGATTGTTGATTGAGAAGATGATAAAAAAGTTAATATAGTATTGTGACCTTTAGATCGATTGCACAGATATAATTGAGAGATTATGAGGGATGATGAGAGAAATACAAATCGTTTGGTTTAGGAAGGAGATCCTCTTGTCATCCATTTTCTTATGATCTCATCTAAGTCATTGACTGGGAAAAGAGAGAAAAATCTAAAGAATATAATTGGATAATGTAACCTTTTAAATTAATTTAACATATATAATTTAAAGATTATAAGAAGAAAAAAAAAAACGAGATAATACAATACATTTCAATTTCATATGTGAAAGAAGGAATAAAATATCATGATTAGAAGGGAGAGTGGGATGGACGGTGGATGTGAAAGGAGCTGGAGCCTGGAGGGAGCCCGGAGAGAAAGCAGTATGGAAAATGGTTGAGGTTATCAAAGGGTAGGAAGGAGTGAGATATTTGAGAGAGAGAGTGGGGCCAGCGTCATTATATGAGAACTGCAAAAAGGCAGAGCAACAGTGATAAAGTCACATGCCCCTCTCTGCATCACCCCTCACGCCACTCCTCCGCGCGTACCTTTTACCTCCCTCATGCCCGACAGCTAGCGCCCCCCAGCCCCCCAAACTTTGGTCCGGCGCATATCCCTCCACTCACTTCACTCATTTTTACGTCAGTGTATATTTCTACTTTTAAACACATAGATCAATTACTCTCAATTTTTATTATTCAAATTATTTACTGTATAAATCTTGCCCCTATGCGACCATTTCGCCAAAATGACGGTGCAAGTGTGTTGAAGGAAATCATCTCATAATCTTTTTTTCTCGTTTTCTCTTATCAATATTAAAAAGATAAAGGAAAAGTTAAAGTAGTATTATATTAATTGAATAAATATAATTTTAAATTATGAAAGATGATAAAAAAAGATGAGAAAATATAAAACCCAATCCGGATCACTACACCCCTCACATTCCTTGACCTTAATAGTTTATATAAGAAGATGATTTACTCCCTCCCTACCCTTAATAATTTATAAGAAGATGAATTACCATAGAATAAGACGTGTTAATTAACTAATTTATCTATATTATAAAAAAAATAAAGAAAAGTATTTAATGACTTAATTATCACTTTTTATTTTTTTTAAAATTAGTTAAAGTGCCCAATTTCATAGACTAAAAGAGTATAAATCATTTGTACCTCGTTTTCGCCAATCAAGAAATATAACGCATTAAATTAATAAATTTTCTTACATTTGTCTTTATTATTTTCTTTTTCTCTCTCTCTCTTCTTTATAAATGATTTTCACATCTTTCTCTCTTTCTAATATAAATTAAATAGTTGATGAAATTAAAAAATGTCATTAACTATCTTATAAGTGAAGTATATTTTGAACTAAAATTTTTCCTTACAAATGATTTATATTTAAGTACATCTTCATATTGATTATTGATGCTTGATCTTTTTTTTTTTTTTTTTTTTTTTTTTTTAAACAAGGCGAGGGGAGGGGAATTGAACTAAGGATCTAAGAGGGATACACATCCCAATACCATTGCACTACAAGGAGTACTGGTATTGATGCTTGATCTTTAATTAAGTTTATATACTTCAATATTATTTAATATGCATACATAAATAACTAACAAACAAATATAATTACTAATTGATATATTTCTTGCATTTATGTTGTACTATTGGTATTACTGCCTGGACAAGCTCAAACATTATTGACTTTAATCAAGCATAAACTCTCTCATAATATATTTACAAACAAAAGTATTGGGTTATTGAGAAAAAAATCGATATGCTTTTAATGTCTAACAAATATGATCAACCAGCATTTTTAATTTGTGTTTTGAAGCTTGGTTTTTCATCTCAATACTCCAACCTTTATTTATGCTAGGCAAGCACAAACATGATGTTACATGAAAAATATTTTTAAATGTAGGATTGAAAATTAATTAATTTAAGATATTGAGTGAAAAAAATATTTTAGGATATAACATATAATTTAATCTAAATATATAAAAAAAAAAAATATCATCAATATTTCTTTATATGCTTCTTAAGAGGACAAACACCTAAATAACATATAAAGAAAAGCATGTAATGAGAATCCGTACATTAATTGATTGTTGATAACTCTAGATATGGGAGAGAATTTTTTTTTTTAAAAAATCTCATACACAAAAAATCATGAGTTTACCTGACAAATGACATTTTTGGGGCTGATCCCACCATTCCACCGCCCCCCCCCCCTTTTTTTAAAAACTCTTTTTTAAAAAAACTCTTCAATACAGTTCTAAAATGATATACTCCCTTCTATTTGTTATATACCTCTTCTATGTTCTAACTATAGAATATTTTTGTAGTATAAATTACACTACAAAAATATTTCTATAATTAGGATTGGAGGAGTAAATATAAAGCATATTTATTTAATTTGATTGAATTAAAAAATTTAATTAAGTTAATTAGTATACATATATTTTTAAAACACTATAATTATCTTTCTTACTCACCTCCTCTTAGGTCTCGTTTGTTACAAAGAAAGTTTGGAGGAGGAAAGGAAAGGAAAGGAATGGAAAGGAAAGGAAAGGAAGATTTGAAAGGTGAGGGAAGATGGTTTGAGTTGTTTGGTAGGAAGAAAATGAAGAGGTGGTAGTTGGTAAGGAATTAGGAAATGTCTATTTTACCCTCAAAAGAAATTAATTCAAAATAAAAAAAGAAAAATATTTTTTTTGCTAAAATATATTTTTTAAAAATATATTCTTGTTAAGTTTGAACTCGTGAAAAAAAAAAAAATTCGCCAAATTCAAACTTCCCGCCAAATTTGAATTTCGGGGGTAAATCTGTCAAAAGACACTTTCCTGGGAAGATTATTTCCTTCCATTTTCGGATGGAAAGCATCTTCCCTCAAATAAGGGAAGATTGGACCTCTGTTTTGGAAGATCTTGTTGGACTTTCTCTCGCACCAAACACCCCAAATCCATGGGAAGATTAGGATCTTCCCTTTCCCTCCCTATACTTTCTTTGTAACAAACGGGTCCTTAATTATTATCAAGGAGCATCAATAGGGTGAATTAGAAAAATCGACAAATATGAAAACCATGTCTTATATTTAAGACCAAGATAAACTCATCCAATATATCTTATACTCCCTCCGGTCCTAATTATAAGGCCTAGTTGACTTTTTTGAAGAGATTAAGGAAGCTAATTAAATTACTTTAGATTATTTTTATCTTTTTTTTTTCAAATTAATTAGTTTGACTAATAAACTAATACATAATCTAAAGGTACACAATCTATGAAATGATTAAGTATCTTATTTAGTTTCCTTAATCTCTTCAAAAAAAAGTCAACTATGCCTTATAATTAGGATCGAATTAATACTAAGGACATGAGGAGTAACTTTTTTTACATTATAAGTGATACACATATACTACATTCATCCAGTCTTTTAACATAAGACATGATTTTTGGGAGATGAAAGAAGTTAATTAAGTTATATTAAAATGTCTATATTTATGGTTTTCTTTTAAATTAATTTTTTTAAAACTTATAAAATGACATATAATCTCATAATATACAATGTATACGATAATTAAATAATTTATTTAGTTTTTTGTTTTAAAAAAAAGTCAAGTGGATCTCTTATTTAAGATTGGAAAAAATAGTAAAAAAAAAAAAAAAAAAAAAAAAAAGGAGCACCAGATATGAAACCTGAGTGGGAGTCGGGTGTACACCAGATTTTTGTGCTGTGGAAGTATAAGTCACGCGCCCGCGTGCGGAAACCATGTTTGACAATCCCCGGTATCCGTGGAGCCCACACATCCCCACCATCTCCCTCCATATTCACGTCTAGTTTATTTCTTTTTCTTTTCATATTTCTTTGTTCCATATATTCAGTATTATCCAAAGGACAAGCCCTTTTCCGTTCAACTTTTTTGTTGGCTTCTCCCTTCTCTCTGTGATCCCAGTCCGGCTTCGGATCATCATCATCACTCAAATAGGAGAGAGAGAGAGAGAGAAACAGAAAATGATAAACGGGGTTTAGAGAGAGTGAGAGTGAGTGACTTACAGAGCTCTGCTCTAGGAACTATGCAATCCGATAAGGACTTGTGCTGCTAACACACAGGGAGTGAGGTTGCAATAGTACTCGATTTTCTCGGGCTTTTCATTTCTCATTGCTCATTGTAATAAATTGTAGTCATAACTAGTAACTTTGTAAATGACTGGTGATAATTGCTTCTCCCAATCCACAGTGGTCTCCTCCTCTGTGCCTGCTGTCACTACTCTTTGATTCCAACAAACTGTTCATCATTTTGAACTCAATTTTGGGTTCCTCTGACTATCATCTCTGCCTTCTAGTTGTTCAAACGAGGGGAGAGTTTGAATCTCTTCAAAAATGTCAGTATGATTTTTTCTTGCTATCTTGTTTCTGTTTATTGGGATTCAGTTTTCATTCTCTCTGCACTTTTAAATTAGTGATGGATTAGCTCTTTCCTGAAAAGCATTCTGGCTAGTTGTCTTTGCATGTTTGTCTTCTTGAACTGTGGCATTTCTCACTGTTAAGTTAGAACTAGATTTGAAATCTTCAATGGGATTGACTTGAAGCATTTTCCCCTTTTGGTTTTCTTTTGGGTGTTCGCGTCGAAGGTTGAGCGTTTTCTGTCTGTGTCCGGGGTTGTCTTGGAAATTGCTTTGTGTTTAAGGATTATGATGGGTTGGTAAGAAGCGACCTTTTACAGTTCATTCGGTCTTTATCTTCAATGTGAAGCCTTTTTGTTGATTCATATAGTTTGGTAAGCCGTAAGATGGTTTCTCTTTTTGTCTCATCCTTTACTTATTGATCTTTGAGACAGGTGATTGATTTTCCTTCTTTTTGTTAATGCCTTCTCGCCTTTCCATCTTCTTCCTTGATCGATCTTCTACCTTTCGGTCGAAACTCAACCCAGGGTCCTTTTCTTTTTACATGTGTATTTTTTTTAAACATCCATGCCTTTTTTTCAATATGGTGCCATCATCAGCAAACTTCTCTGCTGAGTTCTCTTGAAGTTGTTTTTTTCTAGCGGTCAAGCTACAATTACAGCTGAAGCTGTTTAAGTTTTTCTCGGATGCAATAGCTGGTCACTATACATTGTGCTTTGCTGATTTTTTGCTATTCTAGTCCCTGTATTTTTTTTTTTTTAAAATACTTTATATTGTAATTGTCCTGTACCTGAGAACAGAGCTAGGCGAAAAAATTTGGCATATTGAGTATTGAGGTCAAATATTCGTGTGAAAGATTTTCCAAAGGAATTTGAAGTAAATGCATGGATCGAGGGGACCATATGGCGTTATCTGGGTCTGCATCATACTATATGCAGAGAGGGCTAGCAAGTGCTGGAGCACAGCCTGAGCTACATGGTTCCCCTGGTATTCGTCCCATGTCGAATCCCAATCTGCCATTTCAACCTGGCATTGGAGGTGGTGGCGCCATTGGATCCACATTATCTGTGGAATCTTCAGCAATTTCACCTCATGGTGTCAATGTGGGTGCTCCTCCAGGGGCACCGCCGGGAGAACCTGTCAAAAGGAGGAGAGGAAGGCCTAGGAAATATGGTCCAGATGGAAGTGTATCGTTGGCCTTGACTCCATCATCGTCTGGCCATCCCAGTGGAGCATTGACACAAAGCCAGAAGCGAGGTAGAGGCCGTCCTCCCGGATCTGGCAAGAAACAGCAGTTGGCCTCTCTTGGTAAATCTCTCATCTAAATTCTATTATGGTGTGTTTTCACTATTTAAATTATTTGGGGTTATACTGTATCTTGTTTGGCATACATTTTAGTTTTATCATGTTTTTGAGGATGATGGGTATGGACTAATACCTTTATTTTTCAACAAAATTTTCTGTTCATTAAGTTTCTTTAATTCAAAGCTCTGTTGATTCCTAATATGGAGCCATGTATATTTGTTAATTTTAGATTTAGATTAAATGGAATCTGTATGCCTAGAATTTTGATTGGACTGCAATGATTTTAATCTATATCAGTTGATGTTTATCATTATACCTTCCCACCGTTATCAACATGGAGGTTATTCTATATTGGAAGCTAGTAACAATTAACTTACCCTATAATCTTTAGTCTCTTTTACTAATTGAGATGTATTGTTCAACCTATCTTAAAAAGAGATGTTCCCACATTCATAAATTTTTATGCTCTATTCAAATATTTTTGGGTTAAATATAGTAGAGATGTAGTAAGTAGTTAGATATTATGCTTTTACTGTGTCATTGATATAGAATTATGCTTTATTATACTTACCAAGCTGTTTCATGGGAGGCAAAATTTGTAATTTCAATTTCATATTGATTTTTGAGATTATAGTTGCTTCTGAATGATTGAGTGCAACAGCCATCTGAAAGGCCAAACAACTAGAAAGCCTTATTTTAGTTGCTAAGACTAATGCATCACATTATGTGAAGAAAGTAACAAGCGTAACTGAAAATTTCTATTAAAGAAACTTAAGAAAATGATTTTTTGGGATGTGAAAAGCAGTGATAAAATTGTTCTGAAATCCATGGGAACTAGTGATATGAAGGAGAATCAATGTGACTTTGTATTTCTTGGGACTTGTCATTGCTCTGAGATTTGTTATTGTATGAACTGTTGAGTGCATTGGCATTAGTATACCATTGTGTATGTGTCACATTATTATTTTTTCCCAAGGGTTAAATAATTTTTCTTTGCAAATATATTTTTGTGCATGTTCTAAAGTAGCCAAATGACCATAATAAGACCTGCTTACATTTGTTTGTGAGCGTTGATTAGATTACAACATTGACTTATTTTCAATGTTCTATGAACTTTTTTTTTTTGGCAAAAGAATTGATGTTATGTGTGTTATTGCCAGGTGCATTGATGTCTAGTTCAGCAGGGATGGGATTCACTCCTCATATCATCACTATTGCAGTTGGAGAAGTATGGTTCAATCTTCAATGAATTTGTTTTGATATCTCTGTTCTTCGTTAAAGTTTATAGCTTTCAATTATTTGCATGAGATTCTAAAAATTTGATCCTATGGCTGACAAATGAGACATTATTTTAAACTGACTCCTTTACATGATGACAATACCACTGAAAAGTTAAGGCAGGCATTATGACTATGTTGATATCTATATAGTAAAGGGAGAGATATTGTAGGACTATGGTCATAGAAGCATCGTTTACATTGATAATGCCTTTCGAAGTGATTTCTTTTGAGACATATCAGTCATTCTTTTTCAACTCATTGATGTTTGAAATTGAATATCCTTTTAAGGTCGTGCCTGTTGTGCATTTAGCATCTTTTTCCCTTTCAATTAAAGAAAACAATGTAATTATGTAAAGGGTTTATTGTGATAAACAAATAATCCTATACGCTACTGCTTTTTTTCATAAAAATATATATTTTATTGGCAATGTTTTCTGATAAAGCAACGGGTAATGCGTCTTGATCTTTCTGCCGTTATGATTCGGAATCACTTCTAAAATTTGCTTTATTTTCTTTTACTGAAGGACATTGCAACAAAAATAATGGCATTTTCTCAGCAAGGACCTAGAGCCGTATGCATTTTGTCAGCAAATGGTGCTGTCTCTAATGTGACGCTTCGACAGCCTTCAAGTTCGGGTGGCACTGTCACATACGAGGTTTTTTTATTATTAATGCCACTTCGAGGAATTCTTTCTTGATTGTATATTCTCTTTTTGAATGGGTTTTTTCTGTCAACCTTGTATAATATCAAGTAAATCTGTCTGGTTATTTCAATATTGTTTTAATTATTGGTACACTTTGTCTTCTTTTGTAGGGGCGTTTTGAGATATTGTGCCTATCAGGCTCTTATTTGCTCACTGAAAGTGGTGGCTCTCGCAATCGAACTGGTGGTCTTAGTGTTTCACTGGCTAGTCCTGATGGCCGTGTCATTGGTGGTGGGGTTGGTGGATTGCTCATTGCAGCAAGTCCTGTTCAGGTTACTGCATCTTCACTTCTGCCAAAATGATATTATATCTTCAGACTTAAATTTCTCATTTTGGCCAACAAAGTATAGTTGTCTTTTCTCTCAACCTGATGCAGGGCTGGAGGGAAAGTAAAATAATGAATTTCTCAGAATTATAATCAGTTAGTTATCTGTAGTTAAAGAGCTAACTATTTGTAGAATAAAACAAAAAAGAGTTCAACTAATTTATTTGACTACATCCCCTTTTATAAGCAATTGAAATAAAAGATTTTCCTACTACAATACTCAGATGTCTACTGATAATTTCTAGCTAACCCTTGATCACCACCATTTTTCTCTTCATGCTCATCTTTTCCCCTATGACTATGGAGGATTTGAGCTAAACAAATCTCTACGAGTCAACTTAAAATGAAAGAACTTGAAAACTGTAGTAGACTATTTTCATTCTTCCGGATGGCTCACATTGAATCAATCATGACTACTACAGGTGATAGTTGGGAGCTTCATATGGGGAGGATCAAAGACAAAGAGCAAGAAAAAGGAGGCTGCAGAAGAAGCAGAAGTAGCCATGGAATCAGATCATCAGCACCAGCATCATCATCATCATCATCATCAAGCGGTTCACAATCCACCAGCATTGAACAGCATATCACCAAATCAAAATCTCACCCAAGCTTCATCTATGAGTTCGTGGCCGGCTGCTTCTCGTCAATTGGACATGCGTAATTCCCATGTTGACATTGATTTAATGCGTGGGTGACAAGTCATATAAATGATATGCACTAGTGTGCCACTGTGTACATATGTTTTCAAAGGGAATTCGCGATTGCTCACCTAATCCTGGTTGTAGTAGTAATGACAGACAGAACGGTAAAACAGAGGAGTAGTAAAAGGAAGCTGACATGTTCGTGGAATTGACAAGTGTTTCACTTTTCCACTCATGATTGTTGTACTCATATTCTTGTAGCTTTGAGGAATCTATAATTTGGAGATCTCAAGTTCCATGACTTTTATTTATTTCTTCCTTGACAAGTTGGAGATTTGGCTACATCATCATTTTAATTCCCCCCCCCCCCCCTCCTTTCGGTGATCGGTTGCTGTGTCAAATAATCGATCATTGCCATTGCAGGCAATGAGACTAATCGTTTGATTTGGTTTCAGGAGTTATGAAATTATAGATAGATGTCTGGTGTTTGCCTTTGAAGGTAACAATTTGTAAGGTCGTCTTAATTTGAAGGAACGAGTCTTGGTGGATTTTATTTGCTTTTAATGTAATATTATGGCAAGTTAACATTAACACGCATTTTAGATATTTTTTATTTTGGAGGTCTCAAGGTTTTGAGAATAAGGAGTGACAAAAACATGTTTTAATGAAACAGAAGCATGTTTCACTTACGTGCGGCAACTTTTTGGCTGTAATCCTTGTCTGTCCCACCAATAATTAGTAACAAATTCTATTAACAAAACAACAGATTACAGAAACTACAAGTTCGTGTACGAGGGATTTTGTCATCTTTTATTGTAGTAATTAAATAAATTGAGTAATAGTTCTCGAAGGATTAAAAATAAAGAGAAATGATAACACGAAAGCACGCGGTGTTGTCCATGTTAGAAAATCCAAATATATATAGTTGCTTGCATGGTGAAAATAATTTACAGCCTTGGAGTAACATAGCTACTTTGGATTCTTTTTGCGGCTCAAATCCCATTTTTGGAGCTACTTTCAAGCATTGGGTGGATAGGAACTATGTAAAACTTTCTCCTTTTTTCGTCCTCATCCACCATTGTTCCTTGTTTTGCTTATATTTAGTTTGACTCTAATAAATTGAACCGATGGAGTGAAAATAGACAATATTGTTTTTTCTTCTTCTTCTAATTTTAGTAATTGAGTGCTCACATGGTTTAGATCGATTATAAATTAGTTTGATTGGTTTTGATCATTTCTTTGCTGATCCCGTAATGAATTAAGTAGAATTTAGTTAGAAGTTTTAGGAATCATGGGAAGTTCACATGGCGAGCATGCATGCTTACAAGTTAGATTCCTGTCAAGTGACATTTCATAAGAAGAGGGCATTCATTAGAACCAAAGCTCAAATATACATACGCCAAGCTTTGTATATGTAGCGTATTTTAACTTGCTACGTTGGTGACACAATCAAATGTATCATGTATATTATAATCAATCCATTTCATATATAACACTTGTGTTACCCCAATATCTGTGAACAAAACTAAGCCCTCAGAACAAAATAAACTTGTACACTATGGCAACACAAACATACTTAACTATTAATATAACTTTAAGTACAATAATTGACAAGGACTTGAATCGTTATTAAAGTTGTGGGTTCAAATCTTATTATCAATATCATTAGAACCTTGTTGGTGATGAGCGAAAAATACTTCTATATGTGCTCTTAGATCCTTAAGGCATGCCCCAATGGACCTTGATGAACTGCTAATAAGGCCTAACTCATATGAACTTTTTTTTATTGGGATAAAAAGAATGTATTTTGATGGAGCATTTCGTGTTTGACGCCAGTGACAACAATTTCTTCTCTTGCGCCAAATGGAATATTTTCTTGGATCCCATTTCCCTCTCGTCCTTTGGACCAGCAGGGAGAGCTTCTCCTTTAGGGGAGCATCTCGGGCCGTCAAATTTCATTTTTTTACTTTTTAATTTTTAATTAAAAAATTAATGGGTAAAAAATCTAAAATAAAAATAATATCTAAACTATGATTTTTTCATTTAAAAATGAAATAAAAAATGAAATCTAAATGGCTCAGATGCTCTCTAAAGGAGGAGCTCACCTAGGGAAATATGTTCTATTTTCTTGTAGTTTGGTCTAATTAATAAATTGAGATAGGTACGTTATATTAGAAAGATGGATTTGGACGGTTGGCACAAGAAACATAAAATACAAACAAAAACTTACATATGACGGGCTTATAATGCGATCTCTATAAATACCCAAGTCCAGGAGCTGTTTTATGGAGAACAAATAAATAATCTCATCATTGAAACATAGATAGGGAAGGAGCAGATGAAGATGGAAGCGGGAATTTCAAAACGAGCAATTCCAAATGTTGTAATCATCATCTTCTTCTTGTCACTTGTTGCACTGAGTTGTGCCAAAGTTGGTGGCACCTGTAAGGCGAGTGGCAGACTAATAGGGAAGACGCCTCCACATGGAAAATGCCAAGACAACTGCTGCGAGCCCGGGAGGTCGTTCCCCGCCTTCCATTGTTCGCCGCCGGTGACCAAGAGAACAAAAGCCACTCTGACTCTGAACAGCTTTGCGAGAGGCGGAGACGGAGGAGGGCCATCGGAATGCGACGGCAAATTTCACTCGGACGACACACCAGTGGTGGCACTATCAACGGGATGGTTCAACCAGAGGAAGAGGTGCCAGAAGAGCATCATCATCTTCGGCAACGGACGGCGGGTGAGAGCGAGGGTGGTGGACGAGTGTGACTCCACAAAAGGGTGTGACGCAGCGCATGATTTCCAGCTTCCATGCCCTAATAACGTCGTGGATGCCTCTAAAGCGGTTTGGGAGGCTCTGGGAGTGCCCAACAAAGACTGGGGCCAGCTTCAGGTTGAATGGTCTGATGCCTAGACAATCACCCATGTTCACCGGCCAGAAATGAATAAGGTAAAGAGAGATTTTTAGGTTGATTTAATTCATAGAAAATATATACATGCATATGCGGATCATAAAAAAAGACGCTACACATATCAAAGGGAAAGTTTCACGCGTAATGAAGGCGCAGAATTTTGACTTTTCAAAGTTATTATTATTGATATGTTTCTAAACTTACGTACAACTCAATCTTCTCGATAAAATCTTTTTACCTTGTCATGAGTTGTAACATGAGAAACATCAATGGTGACTTTAAAAACTAGTAAACATCATTTTCATCTTTCAGCTTCAGTGCAACTTTCCCTCTAATGAATCCTGTGTGTCTTTTTTATGATTGGTTTGCTGTAACTATAAATTTTTCTATGGATTCAACCTGCTTGAAAATTTCTCTTTTGGTCGGTACCATGGTTTTTAATTTTCTCACTTGAAGTTTATGCAGAATAAAGTTGTAAAACGAATGGTTGTCCTGAGTTTTTGTTTCGTCAAATGTAATGTCGTGGAAAAAGTTATGAATAAGCTCGGTAAGTAATCTTATATTTAATTACGGAGTATATCTGGGTTTATATTTTTCAGATATATGGGAACCAATATTAAGCAACTGGCTTGTTAAGCAGCAAAAGACATTTACAAAAGCCGATGGACTTCTTAACGTCATTGCGGACGGTATGAGAAAAGGGGACTATATTAATTGACAAAACTTATGACTAATATTGTTAACAAACCCAGAATTTAGAGAAATATACCAATCTCTTCTTCTTAAGAATTACATGTCACGATGACATTAAAACAAACCCTTTTTGGATGATTCTACTATCAACCTAGAATTTAGAGAAATATACTAATAATCTCTTGTTGAGAATTACATACCACAATGATATGACGTGATTGTAATTAATTTAATGTCAATCATATCCTTTACTCATCATTCTAGAACATTGTATTTATTTTCTTGCAAACTGTATCACTCCTTTGTAGCCGCTGATGCACTCTATATGTTGCTTGTAAATTGGTCTTGCGAAGCACGAGGGAAAAATATTTTTTCACACAACGATTGAAATTGATTCTTTCTTGATTCTTTATACCGTTTCACTTTATATTAACTTGAATCTTAAGGTTTTGAGTGCTCTATTATTGTCCCGTTTGTTTTGATTCGCGCGTGCGTGGCTCACCATTAATTGCTAGTACATATTAATAGAAAATGATGACAACATAACACGATGATGATTGTAGCGTACCTGTCTTATTCCAATGAAAATCCAAATTATATATGGTAATTGATTAAAAGATACCCCTTCTTATGCATGGCTTTGGAATTTATGATTCGGCTGCAAATATAGGATTCTTCTCTCTGACAAGAGTCTGCCGCCAGGAATCTCTTATTGCTGCTCTGCTTCTAACAGATTCAGCATATATCTATCCGCAATGCAAGACAGATTCTAGCAGCAACAACATTAGCTGCTCCACACCAAAAAAACAAATTAGATTCTATATTAATTATTAGAAATTTTGTGAATCACGGGAAATTCATGGCATGTTTAATTCATTAGTTAGATTCCATGAAGGCTCACTATTAATTAATTGCCCAACATTTCCCTTTGGTTTTTCAGTATGTGCAAGATTTGGTGATACGGCCGAAGCTCTAACATATATGCTCACTTAATTTTAACTCTACCGTTAACGTTACGTTGGTGATACAATCAGTCACCCCAATGTTCTTTCAAAACACTAACACCCTATTATAAAATTAATCATACATAATCTTTGCAGGAAGCCAAGGGTTATGAATAGCAGTACAATTTGATAAATATAACCCGCCTTCAGCTGCGTGTATTTTTTTTTTTGGTCTTTATATTATTACCTATGATTTTATTAATCAAGAGCAAGTATGAAAAATTATGTTTGATTAACTTTAAATATTTTTATTGTTCTTGTTGGAATATATTAGTACACTCTTGGTGGATTAGGGTCTAAGCCCGATTTAAGAGGGTTTATCATGGACAAACACGAGTTCATCATAAAAAGAAATATCTCTTTATGGTTTAATAGTTATGTCTATTCTCATATAACTGTACTCATAAGAGTTATATCTATTTTTATGTGACTATACATATACATATATAGGATGTGGGATTGAGGGAGTCGATTATCTGAATGACACACAAAGAATATTGTTTTTCTCCTTCTAAAAGGTTCTCTCATAAGCATATTTTCTTCTCTTCCTTTCGTTGGTATATTTGCTATGTGTAGTCCACATCGATGCTTAGGTTTCATGTGGATACTTCACCAAATTAATCAGATCCAAACACGACCAAAATTCTTACAGTTCTATTCGTGGCAGGTATCGTAGAGTACTTAGCAGTTTTAGTTAGCATTCAAACTGGTAAAACATCATTACTAGGCCTTACATAATTAGAAATAGACGCATTGTTATATGTTTAAATTTAATCTATACTAAGATTTTGGGAGTGAGCTGTAGAATATTAATTTGTAATTCCTTTTTAATTTTATGGTCCTTGTTGGATGAAAGTGTGGATACAGATACTTGTGCATTTGGGAAAGAAGAAAAAGAATAATATATAGAAGGGTTAAGGTGCGTTTATGCCTTAAAGATATCTGTGGGGTTGATATTCTTTTTGAAGTTTTAGCAGAATAACAATATTGCCCATGAAGTTTAAAAACGGGGCAACATTGCTCTATTTTTAAACTTGAGGGGCAAAATTGCTACTTTTTTTGAGAGCAATGTTGCCCCGAAGTTTAAAAAGCGAGCAATGTTGCCCCTAGTTAAAAACCCTAACGTTGACTGTTAGGGTTTTTTTATGAAGGGCAACATTGCTCGTTTTTAAACTTCGGGGGTAACATTCTTCGCAAAAAAACTTCAGGAGCAAAATTGCTCCTGGGCACATACTTTTAAGGAAAAAAATGCACTTTAACCCTATATAGAAAAAGTAAGCGATTTATTTTGAGATGGAAGCACGCCTTTTTCTTGGCTTGTATCCGTTTGCTTCGAATATACAGTGTACATTGGATGAGGCGTCAATAACAAAAAAGAAAGAAGTTGGTAGGAGAAGGGTAGGTTATATGTTCTCTATATATTAATATACCCAACTGCATGAACGCAAAGTGGACGAGGGAGAAGGAGAAGATGAAGATGTGAGCTGGCATTTCAAGACCTCCAAGTCATGGTGTAATTATCATGTTCTCTCTTGTCGTAATAACTAGTTGTTGCTTGATTGCTGTACAAGGTGGTGCCTGCCGAGCTAGTGGGAGTGTGAGGGGGAAGAAGCCCCCACCTGGCAGATATGCAACAAAGAGAACAACTCATCTTCCAGTGTTCGCCGCCAGTGACCAAGCGGACCAAGGCCACTCTCACTCTCATCAACAGCTTTGCGAGAGGCGGAGACGGAGACGGAGGAGAGGCATCGGAGTGCGACGGTAAGTTTCACTCGGACGACACACTGGTGGTGGCACTCTCAACGGGACGGTTCAACCAGAGGATCATCATCTTCGGCAACGGACGGTGGTGGCCAAGTGTGACTCCACAAAAGACTCGGGCCAGCTTCAGGTTGAATGTCTGATGTATAGACTATATGTTTGATCTGCAAATATCAAATAAAGGAGGGAGGCTGCATTTTGAAGTTATTGATGTATATGTATGTCTACAGTAATCTATATCTATCTATGCACTTGGAATAATTGGTTTCCAGCGTGGGTGTGATAGTTTGTGTATAATTTGGCTACTTGCCAAGTATGTATTTAATTCTCAAGAACATAATAAGATATATAGTGTGTGTTTAAGAGAACGGTTTAAAAAATATATATATATATATAGAGAGAGAGAGAGAGAGAGAGAGTTTATTTATACATTTGAAGATGAGAGTTTTGGGAAAGGCATGCAGCAGTAACTGATGATGCAGAGAGCTCACATGTTGGAGGGACAACACAGTGACGCCAACGCCAATGGCAAACAAAATAGTAATCTGAGGTTTCGCCCTCTTTTATCCCTCCTGCCCCAGTTATTGGATGGATGGTTTAGATTTGATTTTCTTAAGTCGGTATTTTTAAATGGAAAAAAAAATCTTTTTTCTGAAAAAAATGTTAGTCTGAGAAATTTTCTTTATTTTAGATCATCTACCCATTAAAATATTTTTTTTTAAAAAAATAAATAAATCTAGACTTTCTAAATGAGATGAGTGATCCCTGTCTATTCAAATGATAAGCGGAGAAATTGATTCCCTTTTTATCACCAACAAACATACTATACATCAGTGGAGCTCTACTATATACGCACGTGTATTAACAAATAATTCAGTATCTCAAGGCTAAACAAAAGTATTCTATTTTTCATATTTTACCCTCAATAAAAAGACATGTAGTTGAGCCAACCATTATCACTCCATTAAAAAATTGTAACTCCAATGGTTATACACGAGACACATTTTTGTATAGATCACATTAAGCATTTATAAAATTCATAATATTTTTTCATATTTGATGCTAAAGAATTCTTCTAATTTGTTGCTTATACTCTCCCCGATTCTTTTTATAAGCCACCATTAATTACTTTGTATAAGTTAAGAACGTTAAAATTAATTATTTCTTACACAATTTTGAAATTTATCCTCAAAATTATGAGATAGAAGAGTTCGGTTGGTTGGTTAAAAAAATTTTATAATTAGCTACAGAGATTAGGTCAAAAAATGAATGCTTTAAACAAAATAAATCATACTATACAATATGCATAAGATTTTTATAATAAGGACTAGTTAGAGTATTTGATAATGGAAGGATAATACATGCAACATGAATGGTGGTTTTGATTCAATTGGTTTTTCTTAAAATAAATAAAATAAATTGTGTATGCACGTAACTCACTCCCATGGTAACTTTGCATGCTTCTAAATCCAACCCAAACTCCTCCATAATCCTGGATTCCATATAATATGGAAAATTGAACTGCAGCAGTTGGCTACCTTAATACTTTAGATTTGATATATTGGGAAAATTTTGCAACCAAAACCATCTAAAGGCGCCATCATATAGAACACAGGGTTTTTACAAGCATTCAAAACACAAACACAAGTCATATCTTAAAGACATAATGGCAGTAGAAACTACATCTACAGCATGCTATCAGTGAGAGCCGGCAGCCTTCTAAAGAAGTTGACAGGCGCTGGAGGTGCCTTCTGCCTCAGACTTGGGTGCCTCATCAGGTAAAATCCAGCCAGAATCACCACCATCTGGAAGGGTGACAAATACAACACAATGGCACCCACAAAGCAGAATGTCATGAAAATGGCGGTGGCCCGAGGATCACGCCAGCTCAAGAGCGCTTGAAGTCTCTCTCCTTGAGTGGCCATATCGCCAACAACTGTCTGAATCTTCCCGGCAACACTTCTTAACCGATCATACCTCCAGCGCACTAAATCCGGGCTCCTTGAGCTTGGAAATGTGTCGAATTCCTCATCGAGCTCATCTTGGCTCACAGCATGCGCACAAGATAGTCCGATGTTCATGTGAGGAGGGTAACTTGGGCGGGAACTCCAATTCCACATTCCAATCACAAACATGTAGAGCAATATGGTCGGGAGGATAAGTTCTGGGAAACAAACAAGCAACAGAAAAAGGATGTGAACCAGCACTGTTGTGACAGGATGCTTCCATATGGAAACATCCCCCAACCATCTCCCAAGTGAAAGAACTCCTGAAAAAAATGACATGAGTCTGAAGAAATTTGCCTTGCTGCGCCTCATGCTCCAGAGATGACAGTCCGTGTCAGACATGAACTCAACAACCTCCTTCCTGAGAGGAGGCTCTGAACGGCTGAGCCTAGCTGCCACAATATTCACAGCCTGGTGTCGCAGTTTCTCCTGCTCCACAACATTAAGTGGCTTAATATAGTGCATTTTTGGCAAGGGAGGCTTAAAATACAAATGCATCATGTCAGCCATTGATGTGCACGTGAATCGTATAGCCAAGTGCAATTCTCCCATTTTCTTGACGCCAGAAGGGTGCAGCACTAGCAAGGGATAAGAGTGTGTGTAAACACGACCAACTTCAAGGGTTGAGATCCGGATTCGAACCTTCCCAATTTTTGAATCTTTGTTACCATTTGAGCTGTTGATCTGTCCGTTGTCAAACATCCCGACCGTGAGAACCGTAGCTGGATCATAAACCTCCCAACTGTATTGATCATTGTATCTTGGGCTCAAGCTGTCAACAATGGTTCGAGTTCGCACCCATTTGCCCCCATATTTTGCCACACAGTACGTATCAGATGTGCCCTTTCCGTCCCTGGTTTTCATTGGATGAAGTCCGTCAGCATTTAAAATGCCAAGATCTAACATGCCGATTGAATTCTTCCAAAGCTGTTTTGCCGTGGGTCGAAGATCACTACTATAATAAGTTGACTCATCAAGTACATGGTATCCACCATCAAGACATACACTTAGGTGAAGTCTTCCAAAGGACTTGTCTTTCTCTTTCTTCCCCTCATGCCCATCAATTGCTGATGAAACGGACCTTTCAAGATGGTACCACCTGGTACGGATATGTCGATCATCAGCACGCTTTTCAACTGAGCTCAAAGAAATAACAACGTGCCCGATTGTTTCATCCTTGTTGGGGCCAACATGATCTTCAACTGATATCATCAGATGTTCTTCAAAGGGTTGTTCAGCAACAAGCATCAACTCCTGATCCCAACGCAGGTTCATGGTCCTTGACTGAGCAGGTTTGGTCTTTAAAATCTGATTACCAATCTGTACCCTAACATAGGCATCAGGAAATCGAGACCTATCAGATAATGGCAAGTCCTGTGCCTCAATTATCTTGACCCTTACATACCATAGTCTTGGTGAATGGTAAACTTTTGATCGAGTCTGAGAGGCACCAGTTGCAGAGGTTCCACTAGAAGATATTGCATCAGAAAGCCAAGCATCAGGAAAAGCCTCATCAGCCTGTGTGCCATGCCAGACAGCAAGCATCAACTCCCCTTTGTTCTTATCACCGGTCTTGCCTTCAAGTCGATACCATTCAGGAGCCAATGGACTGTCAGGTGGAACCCTCCGAGGAACTTCTTGAAGATCAAATCGTACAGTGCCAAGAACATGATCAACTAAGGTATTCTTGTCTTTGACCACAACTTCAAGAAAAGAGGACTGCTCATTGTCCTTTGCAAAGGCAAACACCTCATTCCACTCAGGGTCTTGGTTTTTTTCAAAGTGCTTGGTAACTCCTTTGTAGTTTCCAACCCTCACCTCCACATATGGGTCAACACTCCCCGCCACATCCTTTCCTGGAAGATCACGAGCTTTTACAACCCGCACAAAAAGGTAGGTTATTTGTTCAACAAGGTCATAGGTGCCAGCAGGCCTATTCCCACGTATAACTCGGCCCCCAACAACTTGCCCCCCTCCAAGAAAAGGGCTTGTCTCTTTCAAGGCATAATCAAATGGAGATGATGCAAATGCGTGTGCAGCTTCTGAAGCAGCTAATCCAGAAATCTTCTCATTCATCCCATGGCCTTTAGTTGGCTTAGCAGCTGCTGAGGAAGAAGAATGCTGTTGCTGTGCTTGCTTTGAATTAGCAAGGCTATGCAATGTATGCCTGTCCTCATTTTTCTTACGGGAAAAGCGTTCAGCACTAACCTTGTAAATGAAACTGGTGCTTCACCTTCAGTTGTGTGTTGATCTGTATCTATTGAGGGTTCCATAACAGGAAGAGGGTCTGAAGATTTGATAGAAGGGTCATCCGTAACAAACACCTTCAAACCAAGCTCTCCTTTTACACTGGAAAAGATGTCTTTCCTTTCCAAAGGGTAGTGAAAAACAACAGCATCAGAACTGGGGACAAATGATGTTGCAGTGAGGCGGACCTTACCAAGGAATTGTTTGGAACTAGGGCTTTTGTTGAGGTGGTAGACAAAGGCATCAAGTGTCAGGTTTGGCAACTTGCTCGGATCAGAGATATTGAAGTAAAAGATTTCATTCCAAGTAGGATTAAGATCTTTTTCTTTGGTTGTAGTACGAAATTTCTGACCATAAAAATGAAGTTCAACAAAAGCGCTGGATGAACCTTGCCCATCTTTTGGCATAAGGTTATGAGCACCCGCAACTTCCACACCAAGCTTAATATTAGTCATTGCCGGTAATTAGCCACCAGCAAAAATTAGAAGAAGAGAAGCTATACCTGAAAAACAAGAAATGAAAATGGCTCAAAATTTATATACTATAAAATACAAATTTCACTTAAGAAAGAAGGGAAAAAGAGGACTGGTTGCTATTACTTAGAATTAAACAGACAGACTTGTCATTACATATTGCGTACATCTGAAAGCCTAACCACAGTATGTGCTACCATCTATATGCTTTATACTATGCAATGAAGCCGTATAGCTTCATATCAATATAGACAACCGACAGTCAGTAAAAGGAAGAGTCCTGATTCTCTTGTTAGTCTAAAGAAAGCAGAACTGTGTCAATGGAAAAGTTGAAGTGGTACTAATTTACTTCCATTGTAACAGCCTGTAATATGAGTAAAAGAATGCATCTTTACTTAATGCCAACGAATATTAGGATGTACTCAACCAACTATAGTTTTCGGTTAATTAAAAGAGGTTCCAGACTCTTGAGTTAAAATATTTTAGTTTCCGTTCAAAGATTTTAATCAACTAAGGACATCAATCCCAAAGGAAATATTGCTTCTATATTAATCCACTAGTATTTTCCCACCGAAAACATAACAAAACCACCAGTCAAACTTTTTTCCACGAAAACTGGTTCCGGACACAGGAGAAAACAAAATAAATCAAAGCATACGCCCAGAAAGAAGTGAGGGGAAAAGGAAAGGAGAAAGGAAAGGGAGAGTCCCAGTAAAACCAAGTTATTCTTTAAGGTTATACAAGAGAGGAAGATTCCAAGCAGTATCGAAGAGCCAAGCCGACATCTTTCTTCTGTGAGAGCCAAAAAGCAAGACAAGAATCAAAACAATATCTTCCTATGAACAGAATCAACAAAGAACTATACCTTTTCAGAAAAGGGATAACCAGAAGAGGTTCCCTGTATTTTGACCTCAATACAGGGTATTATAACAAGAATGTTAAGACCCCCCTGAAGAAAACACAAAGTCTGAAAAAGAAAACTATTGATCCATGGATTCCCTGGTGATTATGGCTTGTGTTTATATTTGAAAGGTGAGAAGTTGCTCAAGTTTCTCTGTTTCACATTCAATAATAGCTACCAAAAACATACGATTTTTCTGCTAGACAGATAGACATATGAAGCAGTTCTATGCTTAAAAAATTACTTCAAGCAACGAAATGACTTTCCTAGAACCATAATATTTTTTTTTTTCTTTTTAACTTTTCGCAAAAAGCACAAAGTAGAGCTATTTTCAAGTGATTCTTCGAAGATTTCTGCCTGATTATGAAATCGCAAAAAAGGGGAATCTCCCCAAGGGAAAAGCGTCATCTTCCATCACCAAGAATTCATTATCATCTAAAAATTAGGCATGCTAGATACCAAAACCCAAGTATAAGCAAAATACCAAATAGACGCAGACAGAAAAAAAAAAAAAACACACACACACACACACACACACACACACATACACGCACAAAAGCAAGAAGACAAAAGGAAAGAAAGAAAGGCACCTGGGATTTCAACTTGGAGATGTATATAGTTGAAGAGGTGAAGAATCGGCGCTTGAAGATCGAGGCCAGTAGGGGATAGCAGGAGAGCGGAGTCTTGAGAGAAGATGACAGGAAGGAACTCCTGAAATGGTTTAGCCCCACTGAGGAGAGGAAGGGAGAGAAGGAAAGCGAGTGGAAAGTGATGTGAAGATGAGTGAGGAATGAATGGAGGAGAGGCTATTGGGTTAGAGAAGAGTAATAAGCAATACGCGTTGGTTTAAGAAGGTCCGTTTCGGTTTTGATGTCCAGCTACAGCGCACGCTTATATGCGCCAATGGTATGAATGCTGAAAGCTTTCCCGTCAGCGTTGGTTTGGTTGGCACAACGCACAAATTTTTGAATCGAGGGCGAGAGAAACTCTAACTTGAAAAATTAAGATAATAAATACTCCTCCAAAAATAGTTTTATTTCTGCATTGAAAAATAAATAGGCATGCATAATGTTTCTAATATTCATTTTATAAAATTAGAAAAAAATTCTCAATAGTGGGACTTAATCATATCTTTTATATTTTATGTAGATTAATCAAGTGCCAACAATCTCACACCCTTGTCGTTTTTATTCTGTAATGAATAAATTTATTTTAAAGTGTTTACTTAATTGTTTATTTTGTATTCTGCATCACGTATATCTAATTGCGAGATTTATGTAGTGTTTCAAACTTTATTGGAAGAAACTGAATAAACATAATAAAAAATTAAAGCGATTAAAATAGAGATAAGAAACTAAAACAAAACAAAAAGAAAAATTAATTAAAGAATGAAATGAGTTGTGACAGATAAGCCTTTTTCTGGCGATACTATTTTCTACGTCATGTATACTTTATAGTAATTTAACAGAAGCCCTCTCTTTTTTGGTTCAGTATATATATTTCCTACTTAGTGTATAGCATGCGCGTATTTTTGTTGTTATAATGAATGAATAGCAACAAGGAAGGGTGAATGAGTAGGAGTAGAAGAAAATGGCAATGGGAGAGACCTAAATGTGATGGATACCATAGATATAAAGTTGATTGGCTTCATTTACCTACCATTTCCAATATGCATCAACAACGTCATGATTCCTAGGAAAAAGGCAAAACCACTTTAACCTGTGTATGTGTTTTAATTAATACTAGTCCTATATATAATATTATTGATGAATTAATATCAATATACAGTCCATATTAAAATTTAAAATTGACTGACCTGATGGAGAGACAAGTCAAAATGGTAGCATCCATGGTCATGACCGACAAAAAAATAATAGTAAAGAATTGGGTTGGGAGGGCAACTAACTATTTAGTAAATGTATTTTGGAAACCCAGTGATCGATCGATGATGATGTTGCTCTAATCATTATTAGATACAAACTTATATATAATAATAATGAATGAATGAATGAAACTGAGTCAACATATGAGATAGGAAAGATCCTTCAACTTTAATCCAAGATGATGAAAATAAGATATACAACACCAGATTTAAATTGTGTACAGTATATATAGCTGGTGTGAATGAGAATGAGAAGAGAAGAAGAATAAGAACAACACAAACATTTGTTTGTTTATGAGGTGGGTATATTCCGTGGAATATTCAATCTCCACACGCCCATTTACTGTTTGTTCCTTCTCTTCTGTTGAAGATATGAATTGAATTTGAATTATTATTTGGATTATTTGAATTTGAATTATTGTTAGTATTTGAATTTGAATTATTGTTATTAGATTAAAATAAGTTATTTAGAAAATGGGAATATTTGAAAAATTGTTACCTATTATTATGCTCAAATTGTTAACCTCTGCTTATATATATTTACCTCATCCAAGAGGAAAAAGAGGAAAATTATGAATGGATAAATGAACGAATGAATGAGAAAAGAGTAAATACTCCTCTGGATTGAATTTTAACATCTTCAAACAACAAAACTAGTTATACTTCTTCCATACATGCATGCATCATGCCAAGTTCTTTTTCAAATATTTATATAGACTCAGCATTTTAGATTAGGAGTAATGAACACCATGATCTATCATCAAATTCCAATTAGTCATCATTTATAAGTCTGTGTCACCGTACATATATATATAAGAGCAATCACGAAAATGGGAAAAAGGTGTGGTTGTGGAGTCGCTTTCTGTACCCGTCTTTTTCCTTTCTTTGGCAATCGCTTCTTATATTACTCCATTGTGCCAATATTGCAAAAGTGTCCAATACTATATGTGTGCTTGCCCAAAATAATAATATGTATGCATCACACCTCGCTCAATCTATATATATTATATATATATCAAAACATTCTTTTTAATATAAATTTTTCATTTATCGGTATATATATAATTTCTGCTTTAATTTCTTCATTAGACTTCAAAGTAATTTCAATAACAAGTATTTTTAGGAGAATAATTACTTCCTTATAAAAAAAGAAGAAGAATTTTTAAATAACTAAGTGTTTGAAAAAATGAAATGGACTCCAAGAACAGCCCAAATGAAGAAAAACGGGATGAGAGGGCCCAAGAAATGAAGGTTAGCTCGCGTAATGACAAGACACGTGGCATGCCCACCAACGAGAAAACGGCAAGATGAGGCTCGGTGGGACAAATTCGCCAACGGGGGAGTTGATGCATCAAAGATCGAGGAGTGAGCAACGTGACAATAACTAGTCAAAAGCATCTCATCAGCGTCTGCTTAGCTTTCTTGTTCTTGTTTTTTTTCCGTCCAAAAACTAGTTATAACTATGGTTTTATTTTATATGATGTTCTCTAAATTATGTTTATCCAATCGATTTAACATATCACAATACTACTTTGATTTTTCTTTCATCTACCTCAATCAACAGCCCATTTAAGCTAATAAGAGATACTCAGAAAAAAGTAGGAGGAGAGATATGCTTCTGCCCTTCTATAGCTTTTATTCTTTTCAAGAATCAATTCGAATAATGTACAGTATGGCTATATGCAAGCAAGGAACGTATAAACTCAATTATGAGAAAAGATAAAAGCCTAAAAATGATCAATAACCCTGTTTAGGAAGGTAAACAGGCGTCGAGCCAAGTTTGTGTTCCCTTGGAGTGAACCTGCCGGAGCAAAGCATTTTGTCTATCAAATATTTGTTGGAGTTGTTGAGTTTGATAAGGAGGAGGCAACTCACATGGGGGTTCTGCACTCGCTGAGTCCACCCTCGACTCGTTCAAATACTCCTTCCACACTCCCTCCATGTGACAGTCTTTTACTTCTGAACATATCTCCACTGCTCCTACCGGTATTATCGGCTTGAACTTCATCAGACTCGCATATTCCCTTAGCACGTGAAACATGTAATCATACACATACTTCATCTTCACTTCCTCTTTCAGAAATTTTGTTCCTTCTTTCCCTAATCTCTGTGCCTGCAAATTCTTTCATCTGTTAACTACTTATTCATATATATATGTAATTCACATGTATGAGAGTTGAAGAAGATTGACCTTTTCAGGGTGGGAATTTCCCCATTCAACTGCAGACTTAATGTCTTTGCACATGTGTGTGGGTCCGATGGGCCAATAATGTTGCAAGGGAACCAAACCTCTGGTGTAGAAATCATAGTTCTTTGGTTCTATGAACATAGTCATGGAGTCGCATGCTAGTATGTACTTTTCACTCAATGACCACGACTTTCCCTCCGCATACACCTTGTACCTTTTGTCAACAAACCTTAAATTTAATCCTAAGTAGGGCCGGCTGGAAGCTTATATCAAAACGAGAAATAACTTGGAGAAAATTTACCTATAATTACATTGATCTTGTAGCTTTGTGTTCTTGAAGTTGTGTTGGATCTCCTTATCCCAATTCTGCAAGAGAAACAAAGTGTTTCTTCATATGCATCACTTTATAAGTTGCAGCTATACATATAACAAGAAAAACAAGAGTGATGCATATATATACCAATGAATATATGTGTGCGCAGGAATCATGTTGATGGGAAGCATTGCATTGGATGAGTTTATTCCTGACGCGAGACGTAGTAGGGTTACCCTTCCAAAACGCATAAGGAATCCTATCCTTCCATTTCATCTTCTTGTTCCCTTCTTCCATGTCCATTAGCAGTGTCTCCCACGGTCTTATCTTGAGCTCGCCCCTACATATACATCTAAATATAATTAACGAGAACCACATCAAATATAATACAATGCAAGAGTAATTAAATGAACATAGTATTATGAAAATTAAGTGAAAAATATATACAGCTAGTAGTAGAAGTTATACCAGCCCCAGAAGCTCCAATCTGGGAAGACAATGTCGAAGGTAGAATCATCCCCACAGTAATGAAACACGGGAGGTGGCGCCAATGATCCCACAAAGTCTTTTTTATGGACCTTACTGAGATCCCCACAGTGAAACAAGAG
Organism: Acacia acuminata; assembly: GCA_019022655.1. Classification (NCBI taxonomy): domain Eukaryota; kingdom Viridiplantae; phylum Streptophyta; class Magnoliopsida; order Fabales; family Fabaceae; genus Acacia; species Acacia acuminata. Next base: position 453,039 of record JAFJYI010000030.1, read on the forward strand.
CTCCAAATCTGGAACCTGGCCAGGATACATCTTGAGAAGCTGTGAGATGCCCCATAACGTGAACACGTCCCTCGTTTGGAATGACCTCCTATACGTCTCCACATACGCCCTTCCCTTCACAATCACAAGCTTGAAGTCCGCCAGGCTCTTGTCCATTTCCAACATACTCCTTGTGATCCCTGTCCTCTTCCATGCCTTCAAGTCCTCGTGAATCCATCGGAAGTACTCTGGGCATGTCGTTGAGGGCCGTGACCAAGATGGTGGCCGTGACGGTGATAGTGACGGGGACGGGGACAGTGAAGGTGATGGTGATGGTGATGATGATAGCCATGGTGGAAGAGACAGCGACAAGTTTCCATCGAAACAGTCAACTATGGGAGAGGTCGTTAGGCTCGTGAGAAAAGAAAAGCTTGTGATTTTGGTCTGAAACACAATAATTGAAAATTAGTTATAGGATTTAGCGATTGAAATATGTAAAAGTAGTTTTTTCATCATGATTTATGGTATATGAACTAAATACATAGGAGACAAATTTTATTTTAATTTATGTAAATAAACACTTGACAAAAATCGAAGAGTAGTGGTGATCGTCATGTTTGCATGTGTGTTGCGCCGGAAAATTACTATATATGAATAGAAGTTAATGTCTTAGCTCTAACATTTTATTTCATCCGGTTCTAAATATAAGATATAGTTAACTTTTTTTCGTAGAGAGATTAAAAAAGTTAAATAAGTTACTCCTCTAGGTTCTAATTATAGGAACACTTTTATATAGTATATATAATTATATTTAGATCCTTGATTATAATTAGGTAAAACTAATACTTAATTATATTATATTTTATGTATCCTTAGATTATATATTAGTTTTTTAGTAAAACTAATTAGTTGGAGGAAAAAAAATATTCTAAAATAATTTAATTAACTCCTTTAATCTCTTTTAAAAAAAAATTAACATAGTAAAGACCGGGGAGTACCTTGTATGAAAATTTTGTCAGAATATGAGGGCGCACAGGCAAGCATATATATATGATAAAATATATATGCCACCTATCGTATAAAAAAGAATTAAGCTGGTGCAAAATTATTATTTTAAAAAAATGGAGATATAATTTAGGAGTGGAGCTTCAAAATGCACCAAATTAAAAAGGGAGGCAAATTTTGTGTAGATGCGAAGTATACTAAAAACAAGGATACATGTGAGTTCAACGAAGGAGTCAGTAAAAACAAACGTAAAAAGGCGGCTTAATCCGTTTTAGAAGAAGATACATGTCAGTGAAAGGCCTCATCCGTTCCCATCCGAACTCGAAAACGGAGCTTCCATGTTCCAGTGACAAAATGGGCCCAACCCGATCTGATGAGAGTCAATCAGGGGAAATGTGTTAAAAAAGAAGCTGATGGATAACAGGGGCGTACGTGTTCCGTTTGACATGAGAGAATGTGAATGCGTATGGAGGAGTTGTAATACTAGGAAGGGGGATTAACTCAATCAATCTTTTCTTCTCTCCGATAAGAATAAATATGATTAACAAGTCCAGAAGAAAGACTTGAAACCAAGGAAGGATTTGACTTGCTGTCTCCACAAAAATAGAAAAGCCTTCGATCTAACAGACAGGTATCCATCCAAAAGCATAAACAAAGCGACGAGGGAGGTAGGAACAAAGTCTGAAATTGAAATAGGAGAGAGAGAGAGAGAGAGAGAGTTATGCATACCAGGTGGAGGCACCAGTTGAGGAGGAAAGTGGCAGGGAGAAAGAGGAAAGCGAACAAGAGGGAGAAGGAAGCAGATCGGCTGAAGCCGAAGCTCCGCATGTCGACGGATGCCTTCTCTTGCTTTTCTGGCTAATAATAAGTGAGAGGCATCGATCGCATGAAAGATTCTGCTGCCATCTCCCCTCCCTTTACCACTCTAATTCCTTCCTTTCATATATAATTCCCTAATTTAAATACCCGCCACTCAGGCCGGCTAACGTCACTTGTCTTCTTTCCGTTTTACTCTCCCTTCTCATTTAACAGCTCAATCTCTTATAATTCACGTTTAATTTTTATAAAACTTTATTACAATATGTGGAGGAAATGGAAAGAATGATGGCATGCTGGCACATATTAAAAGTCTTTTAACTAAATCACCAGGTTTTAAAAAGGGAGAATCCGTATATAAAGTAAACTAATAAATCTTTATATTAAAGAACTCAACAAATCTCAATCTAGGATATTTAAATGTTGGTTATTTTTAATAATACCCTTAACCGTCAATCCAAAGAAAAGAGGAAAGGAGAAGCTAAGAGTACCATCGTCACTCTGTCTCCCCCATGAAGGACACCATGAGAAGTCACCGTCATGAGTGTTGCACTGTAATTTCTGCCCTGCACGACTACTCTGAGTGTCGCATTGTAATTTCTGCATTCATAGCCATTCCATTTAGTTACTTATAAATCGTAGCATAATTGATTATCTTGAAAACTTCAAGAAAGGTACTGATCTAATGGTCTATTATAGAGAAACGTAGAGGGTTTTTGTTTATCTACTTTATTTTTAAAGTTGAGTTGTGCTAGCCTTGTTATTTTTTTCCTGGACGTCTTCCGGTTTCTGCGTTTCCTAGAAAATTGCTGAATTGCTCTAGGTATTCCAGGTGGTTGCATCCTTCACGCTCCTTAGGTACAGGGGAGAGAGCGACGATGGTAACGGCATCCGATTTTGTAGCGACTCAGGCACATAAGAGAGGGCTATATCAAATTTTCCTCTTTTTTTTAGATTAAGGGTTAGGGGTATTGTTAAAAAATAACCAATATTTAAATATCCTACATTGAGTTATTGACCCAATTTAAGATTTGTTGAGTTTACCAGCCTTATATAGGATTTTCCTATTTCAACCGTCTTTATATGTGATTCTTCTTTTTTAAAAACAGTTAAAAGTAATAAATATATAAAAAGAAATTAATTTTTTTCCTTTAATATAAGAATCCCTTTATTTATGAATATGTGAAAGAGAATAATAATGAGAAAAATGATATAAAAAAAAAAATAAGTACATGACATAATAATTAATTGAGGATACAGTATAAAAAAATAGACAAACTCAACATATTATATTTAGGGATAAACCTATAAAAAAAAAAAAAAAAAAAAAAAGAAAAAAAAAAGACTGTGATATATAAAGCCAGAAAGAGAGAGATGAATAGTCCAAAGCGAAGGGCGTGAAGGATGATTCCTTTTTCAAACTAAGGCCACGTCATAGTCATTCAAATATTAAAGTAGAGGGGATAAGTGTGTGGACGGCCAATAGGCAAATATACTCCACCTCGATTCGCTCGCAATATTATTATTACATCTGTCTCCCTCTCACAAGCTCACCCACACTACTTCGCCTCCGCCTGCCATTATTAACTTTTTTGCCGTCAAAGGATACTTTGTATTAATACTCCAAAAGATTACAAACTAACATAAGAAAAGGGAAATAACAAGAGGAAAAACAATATCAAAAGAATAGACAAGCCTATAAATTACAAACAAAAACGAATACACATAAATAAACAAACTATAAATAATCACCATTTAAGGAGTGATTGGGGAGTGGGACATCATGAGAAACAACATCCACCTTCTAGGAGTCAAAGGCTAGAAGAGACAACAAAGAAAGTGTTGGTTGTAAGACATTCCCAATTGGGCACACTCTTTTATAAGTATCTGCTGCAATTAGGTCAACAGCACGATTACCCCCTTAGGGTAAAGGACAAAGAGAACCCAACCTTGGTTACCAAAAGACGAATAATATCGAAAATAGTTCTCCTACTCTTCCAATCAATCATATCCAGAAATTTAGCATCAACACATTCAAAAAGAGAAAGACAGTCAATTTCAAAAACAATATTATCATGATCGAGATCAACAGTGAGCCTCAGAACCCTCTTCAGATCTAAAGCTTCAATCATAAATGTAGAGATGGATTTCACCTTATCCACAAAACCCCATTTGAAATCGCCAAAATATTATTGATGAATTAATATCAATATACAATCCATATTAAAATTTAAAATTGATTGACCTGGACGAGAGACAAGTCAAAATGGTAGCATGCATGGTCATGAATGACTGACAAAAAAATAATAAAAAAGAATTGGGTTGGGAGGGCAACTAACTATTTAGTAAATATATTTTGGAAACCCAGTGATCGATCGATGACATTGCTCTAATCATTATTAGATACAAACTTGTTATGGATGCAAATATTATGCCCAACCAAGGTGTGAAATAGTGCTCATGACAGCACGTAATGGGGCAACTAATATTGCACCGTCGCAAGCCTTTTTAAAGATGTGATGCCTTAAAGGCCATAATTAACTAATATAAGAATAGGGGTAGTATTATAATTAACTAATTATACTTGAAATTAAAATATAAGAATAAAAAAGTTTAAATATTTTGGGCTTGAAGGCTATTTACACAGGCCTAAAATAGTCCTTTTTAAACCCTAACCCTAAATAAGATACACTCTATAAATATAGGGTAAACCCTAAGGTACACATCTTCTAAGCTCTCTCTCTCACCTACAATAAATTAAACCCAAACATCTCTAACCCTAAGGTACACTATGCACACACCCACACCTCTAAGCCCTCTTTGGTTGTGTACATACCCCATACCCGGTGATGATCTTCTATTCTCAAAGGTATCTCATCTATAGATACCTAAGAGGGAGTTATTCTATCCAAGATAAACATACTAGCCCACCTAGGGCTAGACATCTTTGTTCTTATGACAGAACATTGGCGTCGTCCGTGTGGAATCGGTAAATTTCTGATTCCCATGACCAAAGATGGTCAGTGATTCCAAGTCCTAGCTACCAAACAAACAATCATGGAGTTCTTCAGTTAGGGTTCGTGGTGATTTAACAAGTTCGTGATGGCTGTTCATGAAACCTCTAAATTCAAGATTTTCAGAAAGCTGATAGGGATAAAATTTCCCTATAATTACCTGAATGTGATGCTTTTTGTCTCGATTCTCTTTTTGCGGTGGTGAAAAGAAGAGTCATGAAGACGTGCTTCAAGTGCATCGTGTCGAAAGATCCCAAATTCTGATTTCAAACACGATTTCCTTGCATTTCTGATGTTGGGAAGAGATGGTGGAGAACGTGAGAAAATTTCAAGGAAGTGTCGCTGGTGCTAATGGGGAAGTGGCGATGAATTCGGGCCAATTATTAAGGGATCCGAGATTGTAGGGATCTCAATTATTCGAATTTCCCTTTGCATGTGCGTGTTTACTGGTTCTTCATCGCGGGTTTGGTGGATGAAAAATTACTAGGTTCCGCTCAAACGCGTAGGAGCCATGGCTATATCTTCATCATTAACTTTGGAAGGTGGCTCTATTAATAGAAACATAGGTGATTTTGCGCTCTGTGCGAATGGGTGTGGCTAGCCGGGCTTGATGATCCAAAAGGATAGCCTCCTGGACACAACGGTGTTCTTCAAAAGGAAGTTTGTAAATATCTCACGGCCAGCTAGTATGAGCAGTACCCAAACCACCAGCAGTTACCCACTTCTGTGTGGGAAAGCCTAGCAGTTCCATGAACAATGATCCGACGCAACCCAACAAAAACGGCAGTTCTCAGTGATTTTTGAAGATAGCTAAAGCCACCCCGGCGGCATAGCCAAAATAAATAAAGTTGGATCAGCAATGAAGCCAAGATCATTGAAGTTGGCATGCATCACTTGCTAAAGTCGGCACAGTGTACGGAGCCGAGATCACTGAAGTCGGCATGCATCACTTGCTAAAGTCGGCACGGCAGAACGGAGCCGAGATCGAAGTCGGCATGCAACGGAGCAGGCAGCAGATCCTACCTCTCTTCTCTGTGATACATCACGGCTACCATGAAGGCATCTATATCGGTTTTTATGAAGGCGTTTATCCCGGGATCAGGTTTGGTGCCGGCTTCATGAATGCACCTATCTCGGCTTCAGGTTTGAGTGAATGCAACCAGATTCCATTTGCGAAAAGAATGGCTTGACCATGGGTGTCGAAAAGTTGCGACCGTGATCATGTGAAGAAATCCCTTAATTGAAGTCGGTCAAACAAATTCAGCCAGCGGTGGGCTTCCTAAAGTCAATTGGTTGGATCATGCTCGTGTGCAGGAGAACTTTTCACGTCGAACGGGTTTTTTACTTCCAATTTTCTATTCTCCTTACCGACTGAAAAAGCATGCTCCGATAAAACGTTGTGGGTGATTTCTTAAAGTACCCATTTTAGTCATTTTTCTACGTGATTTTATGGGCTCGTTTTGTTGGTTTCTTATGCGTATCATATATTCTGATGGTTGTTGATACTTAATATACTATTTATGTGGGAGAGTTGTACTCTGCCAAAATCAAAACATTGAAAGTTTGCAAAGAGCACAAGTTGGGAAGGCTTGGCATGCTCTTTCGAGGCTACAGAATTCTTGTAGGAACTGGTGTTACCGGGAAAAACTGTACAAATCAACCCTTCGGTTCGTGCAGACAAAAGAACAACTACCTCGAGCGAAGCTCTGGGAATAATAGTTATTATCTCTTTAATTAGCTCAATAATGAAGCCACTACTCCAACAGCCAATGATAATTGTTCTCGAGTTTTGGATCACTACTCCAACAGCCAATGATAATTGTTCTCGAGTTTTGGATGGTCCTACACCATACAAAATATGCTGCTGAAGTTAGCAAGGGGAGAAAGCAAAGCTTTTTAGTTGCCATTCAAAAGCAAAGACCTGAAACCAAGAGAACAAGCCAAATTACCAATTGATGGAGGCCCGAGAAGCATGTATGCTGATGCAATGAGTAAAAATATCGTTGATGTTTTGCATGAAGGGGATCAAGGTGGTAATGATCTTGTTGTTAATCCTGAAAAGGATGTTCTATTGTATTAAGGGGATAGAGATTCTGAGCCACACAAGGGCATCGAATTTGATTCTCATAAAGTAGCAAATTCATTTTATCAAGAGTATGCCAAATCTATGGGGTTCACCACTTCATTTAAAAACAGCAAACGTTCTTTAGTGCTCTAGACATGGATTTACTCCTGAGTTAGATAAGTCGAAGGCCAAGTGTAAAGAAGACAGATTGCAAGGCTTGCATGCATATCAAGAGAGGGTCAGATGGAAAGTGGATAATTCTTGAATTTATAAAGAAGCATAAGCATGCTTGTCTGCTGTGGCATTCCCTTCAAATTTTCCAATAAAGAATATCCACAAAAAGATGTGGTTGTTTTCTCTTGTTGAAGATTTAGAAGGTGGAACTTTTGATGCAGAGTGTATATACCATCCTAGAGATGAGGTGTGAAGTACCTTTTAGTAAACCAGAGACAATTTTTTCAAGATTCGAAAAAGAAAATGCTCAGTACCTATGTTGGTTTATCGGGCATCTTTGAAATTGTGGAAAAATTAAGTGGACTTTTGCAAGCCACAGACCCACATTTTCTGCAGAAGTTTGCAATGAGTGGATGACATATTCATTAATTTTGTCTTGTTGTTGCTATAGTTGCTACATGAGGAGGAGGCTTCGGAGGATGTTCAACATCATGAGGAAGGATTTATCTGGTCTGGAGGACATGGATATTGAAAATAGATGATATGTTCCCATAAAGAAATTACAATAGTAATATCATTCACCGATGACAAGAAGTAGAAGTCATTGTGGGAGTTTCCTAGTCATCTTGCATTAAGAGTAATCCATAAGATCCACGGTTTATAAAATTTGAGCCCATATTTAAAGGTTCAATGTTGAAGCAGGATGGCCTACAAAGCATCCCATTGATGGTTGAATGGTTCGTTTCGGTAAAGTAGTTTCATGGGCTCCATTTGAAGGTGATCCAGAGAGGGCATGAAGGCTTTCTTATTCATTAAGAAGCTCCATGATTTTGGCTAATTGCTGCAAATAAATTAATTTTTATTAATTGTTATTGCAAAGGTATGTATTTCTCCATTTTGGATAGCTTCAACTCCATCAACTTGGGCAGCAATACATCTACTTGGGCTAATTGCTACTTTGATATTCTGAGTGGATCTATGAACCTTTGGAAAAATATACACATGTTCTTCAACAGTAATTTGCTGAGTGCAGAATCATTTCTTACAGTGCATTTTATTTTGCACAAGTGGCAAAATCCTAAATTTTTATTCAAGATGGAATCAGCAAGCTTGAACATTTCCAATGGAAGCATCGAAGAATTACCAGAATACCTCAAATAAATAAAGAACCTTGTTCATTTAAAGTTGGATAGGTGCAGAACGCTAAGAAAGCTCCCAGATTCTTTAAGATCTTTGAAGTCCTTGTATCATCTGGGGATAGAGGAAACGGATCTGCAAGAATTGCCCGAAAACACATTCATGCGACCATAATGCTTGACGGGTTCTGGTTTGCATCCACAGACAATACCATGAAATGATTGTGATGGTATTGTTAGCGCATTTGTTAACACTGGATTATCAAACAAGGCTTGAGTCAAAAAATGACAGGGCCGTATATCAATGTTTTTTCTGCTTATATGGATTAAAATTGCGATCTGATTCATGAAGATGATATAGTGGTGCACAAAAACACAAGCCGGACCGATTTAAACTGAATCTAGTTTAAATCAGGGATCCGCGTAAAGTTTTGAAGCCGGAACTGTTTAAACTAAATCTGGTTTAAATCAGGGATCTGTGTAAAGTTTTGAAGTCGGATCCGGTTTAAATTGAATCTAGTTTATATCTGGGCTCCGTGTAAAGTTTGAAGGCGGACTCGGTTTAAACCAAATTTGGTTAAAATCTGAGCTCCATGTATTTAAAATCCTTTATTGGATTATTTGCGATGGCAAGGCCACCGAGTTTAAAAACATGTATGAATTCATGGTGAAGAAACCAGTTTTCGAAAATCATGCTCAAGTTAAACATGTAGGAATCCGAGGTATATAAACTCGTTTCCAAAAATCATGTTCAAGTTAAACATGTAGGAATCCGAGGTACATAAACCCATTTCCGAAAATCATGTTCAAGTTAAAGATGTAGGAATCCGAGGTACATAAACTCATTTCCAAAAATTATGTTCAAGTTAAACATGTAGGAATCCGAGGTACATAAACTCGTTTCCGAAAATCATGTTCAAATTAAACATGTAGGAATCTAAGGTATATAAACCCGTTTCTGAAAATCATGTTCAAGTTAAAGATGTAGGAATCCGAGGTACATAAACTCATTTCCAAAAATTATGTTCAAGTTAAACATGTAGGAATCCGAGGTACATAAACTCATTTCCGAAAATCATGTTCAAGTTAAACATGTAGGAATCTAAGGTATATAAACCCGTTTCTGAAAATCATGTTCAAGTTAAACATGTAGGAATCCGAGGTACATAAACTCGTTTCCAAAAATCATGTTCAAGTTAAACATGTAGGAATCCAAGGTACATAAACCCGTTTCCGAAAATCATGTTCAAGTTAAAGATGTAGGAATCCGAGGTACACAAACCCGTTTTCATGAATCATGTCAAGTTTATATACATGCACGAACCCGAGGTACACAAACCCGTTTTCATGAATCATGTCAAGTTTAAGTCCTAATCCGGATTGGGGCGATTAATTTTAATGTCAACCCAGATTGGGGGGCGATTAATTTTAATCCCAACCCGGATTGGGGGGCGATTCATTTTAACGACAACCCAGATTGGAGGGCGATTCATTTTAATGACAACCCGGATTGGGAGGCAAGTTCAGAAATGGATGTACATGCCGATGTAGAATTCTTGGTAAAGAAACCCGTTTCCGGAAATCATGTTCAAGTTAAACATGTAGGAATCCGAGGTACACAAACCTATTTTCATGAATCATGTTGCGACGACCATGTCGCCAAGTCAATTTTAAATGGAACCTGGTTAAACTGATTACAGTTAAAATCCAGTTCTTGTGGAGTCCGTCCTTATGAAAGGGATGAAGGCGGACCCGATCTAAACTAAATCTAGGTCAAATCCGGGATCCGTGTAAAATTAAGAGGGCGAACCCGATTTAAACTGAATCTGGTTTAAATCAGGGATCCGTGGTAGGTTTTGAAGGCGGACCCAGTTAACTGAATCTAGTTATAGTCCGGGATCAGTGGTCATTTTTTAAGGTGGCCTCGGTTAACTGAATCTAGTTAATCTCCGGGATCCGTGATAATTTTTGAAGGCGGACCCGGTTTAAACCGAATCTGGTTAAAATCCGAGCTCCGTGTATTTAAAATCCTTTATTGGATTATTTATAGCAATGCCTAAGTTTTGAAGTCGGATCGGTTTAAACTGAATCTGGTTTAAATCAGGGATCTGTGTAAAGTTTTGAAGGAAGACTCGGTTTAAACTGAATCTAGTTAAAATCCGGGCTCCATATAAATTTTTTAAGGCGGATTATAGTCAAAATTCGAGCTTCTGTGTAAAGTTAAAATCTGAGTTCTGTGTAAAGAGCCAAGTTAAACTATCAATGCATTCCGGCAGCTCAAAGACCTGGACCACCGTGCTGGGAGGCAACGAGTTGTTAGTGGAAATGCATATTATTAATAACCGGGGGTTAATGAAAACCAAAACGGAAATCAAACTCGGACAAGTATTCGAAATGAGCAAGTTGAACGATTTGCGTAAACAGTAAGCATTTTTCATTGATTATGATTTGCTTACATATTATTAAATGCAGGAATATAGATCGGGTAATTATCCCGGGAGAAATTGCTACAAAAGCAAGCAAGGGACCTTATCTCATCTCAAACAACCCGGATAAGCTGTATATACCTCGGCCAAATCCGTGTTTCACAATCAAACAACTAATGCATCCCGGCAGCTCAGAGACTTGAACTACCGGGCTGGGGGCAACTGTTATGGATGCAAATATTAGGCCCAACCAAGGTGTGGCCCAACAAGAGGCAACTAATATTGCACAGATGTGATGGCAGAACACTTGGGCTTGAAGGCACATGAGGCCCAACAGTCCAAACCCTAACCCTAAGGTACACTCTATAAATAGAGGGTAAACCCTAAGGTACACATCTTCTAAGCTCTCTCTCATCTACGATTCTCGCTTTACACGCGTGCACACACCCCACCCCCTTTGGTTGTGTACAGTGATCTTCTATTCTCAAAGGTATCTCATCTATAGATACCTAAGAGGAAGTTATTCGATCCAAGATAAACATACTAGCCCACCCACCTAGGGCTAGATATATGTGTTCTTATGACAGAACAAAACTTATATATTATAATAATGAATGAATGAAATTGAGTCAACATATATAACACAGGAAAGATCCTTCAACTTCAACCCAAGATGATGAAAATAAGACATACAATTGTGTACAGTATATATAGCTGGTGTGAATGGGAGTGAAAAGAGAAGAATAATAAGAACAAAACACAAACATTTGTTTGTTTATGAGGTGGGTATATTCCGTGGAATATTCAATCTCCACACGCCCATTTACTGTTTGTTCCTTCTCTTCAAACAACAAAACTAGTTATCCTTCTTCCATACATGCATGCATCATGCCAAGTCCTTTTTCAAATATTTATATAGACTCATCATTTTAGATTAGGAGTAATGAACACCATGATCTATCATCAAATTCCAATTAGTCATCATTTATAAGTCTGTGTCACCGTACATATATATATAAGAGCAATCACGCAAATGGGAAAATGGTGTGGTTGTGGAGTCGCTTTCTGTACTCGTCTTTTTCCTTTCTTTGGCAATCGCTTCTTATATTACTCCATTGTGCCAATATTGCAAAAGTGTCCAATACTATATGTGTGCGTAGGGTTGATCAAAAAACCCTTAGATGGTGCAGGTAGTCCAGGCCGGTCGACCCGGTCGAGGCCAGTCACTTTAAAAAAAGCGTCCAAGACAACTTGAGACCCAGATCGGACCAATATTCTCGGGCTGGACCAGACCTCGGTCCAAAGTCTAAGAGCCCTTGGTCCGGGTCCGGTCTGGCCCGACTATTTATTATTATTTTTAATTGCCAAATGCCAATTAAGCGAGGGACATTTGACGAGGCCCTTTTTTTTTTTTTTTTTTTTTTTTTGATCGGAAAACAGGCCCTTAGGATTTTCTCGGGATAAACTTTATCCCTTTACTCCTTTTAGGGTTTTCGCCATTTCATAGTTACTCACACTCACAACCGCACGCCCGCACCTCACACTCACAAGTCACAGCGTCTCATACTCGGCAGTCGGCACATCTCCAGTCCTCCACCGGCCACCGTAGATCCACACCCACAAGACCCATACTCGACTTCTCTTCTCTCCTTCTTTTCTCTCCAACTACATCAGACTTCAGATGTAGACGAGCACTCGGACCTCCGTCTCCGCCGCTGGTTCTCTGTTTTGTTAATCTCCAGACGCCGTCAGAGTGGTCGCTCAGTCCATACTCAGCTGAGAGCCTCAGACTCAGTGCTCAGTCCCCTTGCCTCCGTCGGTCCGTCCTCTTCGCCTCTTCCAAATCCGGGCGCCTCTTCTCATCCTCCTCAATCCGCCGGCAATTGGGTATGAAATTTGAAGCATATGAATTTTTTTGTCTTGCTCGCATATGAATTTTTTGTTGTTGCGTTTGTTTTTTTTACTCCTAACTCTATCAATATGCATATGCTCTAGCTCTAGTCTTGATTGGCTCTTTGGAAGCATCCAATGCTCTTGCTTGAGATTGAGAAGGAGCTGGACGTTCGAGCACAAAAAATCAGCGCTATTGATGAAGTCAGTTAATCAATAGGAGAAGCACACACAGAAGAAAAAAGCGAGAGGTCTGATTCTTTCCATTTGCCATGTTTTAGTATTATACATGTGATTTATTTCCCATTGGCCTTTGAGTTCTTGGTATGGAGGCTGCTCTGTTATTGAAATAAAATAAAGATTAATGTACAACCTTTACAGTTTACACACATAGAGAAGAGTTGGTTAATTCTATGTGTCTTCTTGACCAGTTCAATTAATTGACATTCCAAACGCATGACTTTTGCCTTTGCCTCTGATTATTATGCAACTGATTATTTAATCTGGTATGCAACCGATTATTTAAATGGTTGACCATTTAATTGATTATTATGCAACTGATTATTTAATCTGGTATGCAACTAATTATTCCAAACGCATGTGTCATTTTTACCTAATTAAATGTTTTAATTTTACTCTGTCAATACAAGGCTAACTTTGTTAATAGAGAAAGATGCATATGAATAAAAGCATAGGTACCTGCAAATAAATTTTAATTTTCTTTAAAAATGCAAGATGTACGTGTAAGAAGAGAATGAATCATATGGAGAGCTTAATTTTCAAATCCAAATCCAAAGTGTGAGAATGAATCAAATCCAAAGTGCATTAATTTTAATTTGCTTAATTGATGAATACTTGATTTTCATTTTTGTAGGCATAGAGGAAGAGCAAATTTCAAGTGTTGATCTATCTCAATCTTCCAATATTGGTGAGAGTGGGATCTGGTGGTGAACCCTCTTCTACTCCTTCCAATTCCACTAATCCTCACCAACCTCCAACCAATGTAGAATGTCCTCCTCCTAGTGCTCTTTGAAGAAACCACAAAAGATTGTAGTAAGAAGAGAAAACAACCACGAGAAGAAGCAATCGAAGTGTGGGATCACTATGTTAAGTTACCATTGGACGATACAGATGGAGAGCTTAGAGCTGCATGTAAGTATTGCAATAATGATTATGCTTGTGATCCAGTTAAATGTGGTACAACTTCTTTGAAGAGACACTTAAAAAAATGCAAGAAAAATCCACATAAGGCTGCTGAAATATCAAAACAGTCCATGTTGAATTATGTTTCACAAAGTGGGCAAAGGGGAAGCCTGGCACCTCATATGTTCAATCAAAAACGTTGTCGTAGGGCTCTAACAGAGTTCATCATATGCGATGAAATGCCATTTAGACTCGTCGAAAAGCCAGGTTTTAAAGCTTTTGTGAAAGAGTTAGAGCCACGATTTCATATGCCTTCAAGACATACCATTGCTAGGGATTGTTGGCAGTTATATCTTGATGAGAAGCAGATCTTGAAGAATCAATTGAAGCAGTGTACTAGTCGTATTTGCCTCACTACAGACTGTTGGACGTTAGTTCAAAACTTTAACTACTTATGTCTCACAGCTCATTTTATTGACAAAGATTGGAAGTTGCACAAAAGGATTCTTAATTTTTGTTTGATTGAGAATCATAAGGGTGATACAATTGGAAAGACTATTGAGAGGTGCATATCAGAATGGGGCATACAAAATGTGTTCACCATCACGGTTGATAATGCCACATCTAATGACACGGCCTTATCCTATTTGAAAAAACAACTTATTAATTGGAAGGGTCTTGTTTGTGGTGGTGATTTTCTTCAACTACGGTGTTCTGCCCATATTCTCAATTTGATTGTGTCCGATGGCTTGAAGGAATTGAAAGATTCCTTTGAATCAATTCGAAATGTTGTAAGGTATGTTCGTTCCTCCTCGCTTTCGGCTCCAAAAATTTAAAGATTTTTGTGAATTAGAAATGTTGGATGCAAAAAATATGTGTGTCTTGGATGTTAGCACTAGATGGAATTCTACATATTTAATGTTGGATGTCGCTTTGAAATTCCAAAGGGCATTTGAAAGAATGGGGGACGAGGATAGAGATTATGTGACATACTTTAAAAAAATGTCAAAGCGTGGTAACACACATGTTGGTGTTGATGTTGATGACAACATGGATGCTTCTAATGGCCCGCCTAACAAAGAAGCTTGGAATAAGGCAAATGTCTTCCTTAGGTTTTTAAAAGTGTTTTATGATGTGACCTTGCAATTTTCTTCTTCTCTCATAGTTACTGCAATTTCATGTTTCCATCAAATTGCATTAATTCAAGAGTTGTTGAATGAGACTATTGTGTCCGATGACCCTCTTCTTAGGGAGATGTCCTCAAGCATGAAGATGAAATTTGATAAATATTGGGGGGCAGCAGAAAATATGAATCCTTTGTTGATTATTCTTTGTGGTTTTAGATCCTCGATACAAACTTGCCTATATTAATGATGTATTTGATCAACTTTTTCTGATTATCAACTTTGTATGTTTATGAAAAACAAGGCAAGAAACACTTTGCATCGCATGTTTGAAGAGTATTATGCAAAACTTGGTGTTCAAACGGGCATGTCACATAGTGCCAACACTTTGAGCTCTTCGCTACTTCTAACACTCGAGTTCTTCGGGAGTTCCATTGCTTCCACTAAAAAAGACCCTGGTCGTAGATGGTTGGCTTCCCAAAAGAAAAGATCTCATCGTAGATCCTCAATCGAATTGGATAGATTCCTTTCGGTTAATGCAAGCGAAGACATTCCTATTGATGATGATGATTTTGACATATTGACGTGGTGGAAGGTTAATTCAACTAAGTACGAGTGCTTGCGATGATAGCACGTGATGTATTAGCTATGCCAATATCTACGATTTTCGAAGTAGCTTTTAGCACTAGAGGGCGTGTTGTTGATGATTATAGGAGTAATCTATCTCCTAAAATGATTTGAAGCCCTCATTTGTGCCCAAAATTGGCTGCGGCTACGCAATCTATCTCGAGAATTAGTTTCTATGTTCTTGAATATGACAACTTTCAAGAGGCGATAATGTTGTTAATGTTCCAGGTAATATTTCGATTCTATACTCATTGTTCAAGTTCACATATTTCATCATTACAAATTTATTCATACTAACGATTTGTTTTTTTTTTAGATGGATCAAGTGTCATTGAAGGTGGAGGAGACAAATGATAGACTTGTTGTTACTTGTTAGGTTTACTATGTTTGATTGTTATGGATTGTATTAAAGAAACTTGAATGTTGTTTGTTGTTGTTTTGTACTCTTGTTTAATGTTGTTGTTTTGTACTCTTGTTTAATGTTGTTGGAGTTTGTTATGAATTTATGATTGGGTTTTAATGTTTTATAATGTGTTTTTCCTTATTATAGGTGTTATTATAGGCTTATTAGGTTCAATTTAAACCTTCAGGATTCAGGTGAAATCTTACCGAGCTGAAATATTGCCTCTCAAAGAAGGAAAAAAAAATCCCAAACAGGTCTTGGATTGGCCTGGTGGTCCAGCGATCCGATGGTCCTGTCCGGTCCGGCCTAAGCTCGAGCTCGTCTTTGGTGGACCCGGACCTCGGGGCTGAAATGTCGGCCCAGAGGACCTACTGGACCGGACCTCGGGTTGGGACCAAACCCGTCTGATGCAGTCCATGATCAACCCTATGTGTGCGTGCCAATATTGTATAATTTATGCTTTAATTTTTTTCATTAGACTTCAAAGTAATTCCAATAGCAAGTATTTTTAGGAGAATAATTACTTCCTTATAAAAAAAGAAGCTTTTTTTATAATAAAAAAAAAGAAGAATTATTTAAATAAGGGTTAAGGTGCAAATTAGCCAACAAACTTTTACCGCAAAAGAGCGTCCAAAGCACATAAACTATCAATTGGACCTTAAATACCAACAAACTATTTAAATATAAAATGAGCACAAATCTGTTACACCAATTTAACGTCCGTTGGAAAGTGGGGGAAGATGTGTTGACCTTGAATGTTGAAGTGGCGAGGAAATAATTTGAGTTTTGATATGGTATAAAAGTGGCAGCAAAATGGTCCACTATTCACTCCTGCTTCCATCGTTTCGATTTGCGGCGAAATTTGAACCATTTATTCGCGAAATTCCGGTACCTTTCGAGAGGCATTAAATCAAGCAGATCTTGATAATTAGAGGGCAACTTTGCTTCCCAAACTGAATCAGCAGATGCGGGACCACGGAAAGCTCGATTCAGGCGTGCCAAATTGCATATCTCCGACGAAGTCAAATACAGAAAAACGCAAGCCACGCAATCCTCGGGAATGTCCCCAGGGCCGGACGATGGTCACACCGTTCGTTCCCACGGTGGACAAAGACAAGGCCCCATCCGGCCAATGCCTCGAATTTTTAGAGTTCTTGGAAAATTGCTTCAGTCATGGCAACAACCAAGTCGAAGGTCAGCAACAAGGAGTGAAATGCAGAATAACAAAAGATCTGATTTTATTTTCTAGTTTTTCTTGTGATTCTCTTGGAATGTCTTTAAACTATATCATATGATTAATTGTGAGGAATTTTCAGCATTGCTTTAGGAATTCGAGGACTCAACCTTCAATCCAAGCGATTATTTGGTTATGGGTATAAAGCACAATTTTTCCTCTTTTCCTCTCGTTACTGATTTTTTCTTGTGGATGAGGTGTCAGTCTCGTCCTGTCCCATTCACGGGGATAGGACACGGGATGAAAAATTTGTCCCACTCTATGAAAAAAAAAATTCAATCCTTGTTCAAGACTAGTAAATTTTTAAAAGCCAAAATCAGAGACCAAGAGGTTCGAAGAGCGTAAAAGAATTGAGGTCAGCAACAAGGAATTTTGATTATAACATGTAAAAATATCTTGAATTTTGCTGATTTTTTTGGGGTTGTTTGGTGCAAATGACAGGAATTGGTTCTTGCTTATTATTATAAAGCCTTGAGAGCACCGACTCTGTTGAACTCTGGGATGGGACCTGAAAAGGAATTGTTCACAAAGATGACAGTGCAAAGGCCTTAATCTCCAACACAGCGTCAATGTCAATGTTGCCGGAAAGACCCACGTCGGAAAGATGAAGACCGATGATGGTGTTGTTGTCGCACATGATTCCGGCCCATCGGCAAGGTTGAGAATTAGGGACCCATGAAGAAAGAGAAGCAGTATTGCTGAATGACTGCTTAAGCTTGAGGAGGGACGTCCGAAGAAGAAGACAGAGAAGGAAGAGTGAGGAAGAAGAAGAAGAAGAAGAAAAGGTGAAGAAGTTGACCTTTTTCCCCCACTTTATTTGAAATAACGGACGTTGCTTTACAATTAACGGTTCTGTGCTAAGTTAACATTTTAAAAAGTTTGTTGGTATTTAAGATCCAATTGATAGTTTATTGTCTTGGAATATTTCCGCAGGGTAAAAGTTTGTTGGCTAATTTGCACCTTAACCCTTTAAATAACTAAGTGTCTGAAAAAATGAAATGGACTCCAAGAACAGCCCAAATGAAGAAAAACGGGATGAGAGGGCCCAAGAAATGAAGGTTAGCTCGCGTAATGACAAGACACGTGGCACACCAACGAGAAAGCGGCAAGATGAGGCTCGGTGGGACAAATTTGTCAACGGGGGAGTTGACGCATCAAAGATCGAGGAGTGAGCCACGTGACAATAACTAGTCAAAAGCATCTCATCAGCGCCTGCTTAGCTTTCTTGTTCTTGTTTTGGTTCCATCCAAAAACTAGTCATAACTATGGTTTTATTTCACATGATCTCTAAATTATGTTTATCCAATTGATCTAAAATGTTACAATACCACTTTCATTTTTCTTTCATCTACCCAATCAATAGCCCATTTGAGCTAATGAGAGATACTGAAAAAAAAAAAAAAAAAAAAACAAGTATGAGGAGAGATATGTTTGTGCCCATCTATAGCTTTTATTCTTTTCAAGAATCAATTCGAATAATACAATATGGCTATATGCAAGCAAGGAACGTATAAACTCAATTGTGAGAAAAGATAAAAGCCTAAAAATGATCAATAACCCTGTTTAAGAAGGTAAACAGGCGTCGAGCCAAGTTTGTGTTCCCTTGGAGTGAACCTGCCGGAGCAAAGCATTTTGTCTATCAAATATTTGTTGGAGTTGTTGAGTTTGATAAGGAGGAGGGAACTCACATGGGGGTTCTGCACTCGCTGAGTCCACCCTCGACTCGTTCAAATACTCCTTCCACACTCCCTCCATGTGACAGTCTTTTACTTCTGAACATATCTCCACTGCTCCTACCGGTATTATCGGCTTGAACTTCATCAGACTCGCATATTCCCTTAGCACGTGAAACATGTAATCATACACATACTTCATCTTCACTTCCTCTTTCAGAAATTTTGTTCCTTCTTTCCCTAATCTCTGTGCCTGCAAATTCTTTCATCTGTTAACTACTTATTCATATATATGTAATTCACATGTATGAGAGTTGAAGAAGATTGACCTTATCAGGGTGGGAATTTCCCCATTCAACTGCAGACTTAATGTCTTTGCACATGTGTGTGGGTCTGACGGGCCAATAATGTCGCAGGGGAACCAAACTTCTGGTGTAGAAATCATAGTTCTTTGGTTCTATGAACATAGTCATGGAGTCGCATGCTAGTATGTACTTTTCACTCACTGACCACGACCTTCCCTCCGCATACACCTTGTACCTTTATGCCAACAAACCTTAAATTTAATCCCAAATAGGGCCGGCTGGAAGCTTATTTCAAAACGAGAAATAACTTGGAGAAAATTTACCTATAATTACATTGATCTTGTAGCTTTGTGTTCTTGAAGTTTTGTTGGATCTCCTTATCCCAATTCTGCAAGAGAAACAGAGTGTTTCTTCATATGCATCACTTGATAAATTGCAGCTATATATATATAACAACAAAAACAAGACTGATGCATATATATACCAATGAATATATATGAGCATAGGAATCATGTTGATGGGAAGCATTGCATTGGATGAGTTTATTCCTGACGCGAGACGTAGTAGGGTTACCCTTCCAAAACGCATAAGGAATCCTATCCTTCCATTTCATCTTCTTGTTCCCTTCTTCCATGTCCATTAGCAGTGTCTCCCACGGTCTTATCTTGAGCTCACCCCTACATATACATCTAAATATAATTAACCAGAACCACATCAAATATAATACAATGCAAGAGTAATTAAATGAACATAGTATTATGAAAATTAAGTGAAAAATATATACAGTTAGTAGTAGAAGTTATACCAGCCCCAGAAGCTCCAATCTGGGAAGACAATGTCGAAGGTAGAATCATCCCCACAATAATGAAACACGGGAGGTGGCGCCAATGATCCCACAAAGTCTTTTTTATGGACCTTACTGAGATCCCCACAGTGAAACAAGAGCTCCAAATCTGGAACCTGGCCAGGGTACATCTTGAGAAGCTGTGAGATGCCCCATAACGTGAACACGTCCCTCGTTTGGAACGACCTCCTATACGTCTCCACATACGCCCTTCCCTCCACAATCACAAGCTTGAAGTCCGCCAGGCTCTTGTCCATTTCCAACATACTCCTTGTGATCCCTGTCTTCTTCCATGCCTTCAAGTCCTCGTGGATCCATCGGAAGTACTCTGGGCATGTCGTTGAGGGCTGTGACCAAGATGTTGGCCGTGACGGTGATGGTGACGGGGACAGTGATGGTGATGGTGATGGTGATGGCGATGGCCATGGTGGAAGAGACAGCGATAAGTTTCCATCGAAACAGTCAACTTTGGGAGAGGTCGTTAGGCTCGTGAGAAAAGAAAAGCTTGTGATTTTGGTCTGAAACACAATAATTAAAAAGTAGTTATATGACTTGGGGATTGAAATCTTTAAAAGTAGTTTTTCAATCGTAGTTTATAATATATATGAAACAAGTAAATTTTATCTCAAGTTATGTGAATAAACACTTTTAGAGGATTTAAATGTGATCCCAAACAAGCCTTAGATGACAATAATCGAAGAGTAGTAGTGATTGTCATGTGTGCATATGTTGCGCGGGAAAATTACTATATATGTATAGAAGTTAATGTCCTAGCTCTAACATTTTACTTCACCCAATCCTAAATATAAGATATAGTTAATTTTTTTTTTTAAAGAGATTAAAGAAACTAAATAAATTACTTAATTATATTATATTTTGTGTATCCTTAGATTATATATTAATTTCTTAGATTATATATATATAGAAGTTAATGTCCTAGCTCTAACATTTTGTATACCCTAATTAGTTTGAAGGAAAAAATAAAAATTATTCTAAAATAATTTAATTAATTTCTTTATCCTCTTTAAAAAAATTAACTTTGTAGTGAAGACCGCGGAGTAGCTTGTACGAAAATTTTGTCAGAATATGAGGGTGCACAGGCATGCAAATGATACAGTATATATGCCACCTATCGTATAAAAAAGAATTAAACTGGTACAAAAAAAAAAAAAAATGGAGAGATAATTTAGGAGTGGAGGTTCAAAATGCACCAAATTAAAAAGGGAGGCAAATTTTGTGTAGATGCGAAGTATAGTAAAAACAAGGATACATGTGAGTGAACGAAGGAGTCACTAAAAAACAAACGTAAAAAGGCGGCTTAATACATTCGTATCCAAATTCCAAACTCGAAAACGGAGCTTCCATGTTCCAGCCAGTTGGGCCGACAAAATGGGCCCAGCCCGATCTAATAGTCGTCTAAAGTGTTGTTCATGAGATTCAAAAAAAAAGATTGTATAAACGATACTAGAAGCTGATGGATAACAACACGACACAGGCGCCTTCCCTTTGACTTGAGAGAATCTGAATGCGTATGGAAGAGTTGTAATACTAGCAACGGGGATTAACTAAATGAATCATTCCTTCTCTCCGATAAGAATAAATAAGATGAACAAGTCGAGAAGAAAGACTTGAAAGCAAGGAAGGATTTGAGTTGGTGTTTCCACAAAAATAGAAAAGCCTTCGATCTAACAGACAGGTATCCATCCAAAAGCATAAACAAAGCGACGAGGGAGCTAGGAATTGAAATAGAGAGAGAGAGAGAATGATGCATACCAGGTCGAGGCGCCAGTTGAGGAGGAAAGTGGCAGAGAGAAAGAGGAAAGCGAACAAGAGGGAGAAGGAAACAGATCGGCTGAAGCCGAAGCTCCACATGTCGACGGATGCCTTCTCTTGCTTTCTGCCTAATAATAAGTGAGACGCATCGACCCAATCAAAGATTCTTCTCCCATCTCCCCTCCCTTTACCACTCTAATTCCTTCCTTTCATATACAATTCCATAATCAAGTGGCGGGTCCACTCAGCCCGCCTAACTTCACTTCCCTTCTTTCCCTTTTACCCTCCCTTCTCATTTCACAAGTCAACATCTTCTAATTCACATTTAATATTTTATTACAATATGTGTGAAGGAAATGGAGAGAACAATTAACTAAATCATTGAGGTTTTAAAAAACAGTTAAAAGTAATGATTATATGAGAAATTTAATTTTCTTTCAAGAATATCTTTATTTATGAATGTGTGAAAGAGAATAATAATAAGAAAAAGGATGTTTCAGTAAAAAAAAAAATGTATCTATTATTAAGATAAAATATTAAAAAGGATAAATTAAAAAAAGAAACTCTTATTATGAAGTATTTAGTTAGAGGTAGACCACGAGGATAAAACCTATAATAAATAAACTAATGGCGACACGCAATTGATCATTCAAGATCATGAATACATGAATACTAGTAGGCGTGAAGGATGATTCCTTTTTAAAACTAAGGCCACGTCATAGTCATTCAAATATTAAAGTAGTAGGGGCCAATAGGCAAATAGTCCAGCTCGAATCGCGCAATATTAATATTACATCTGTCTCCCTCTCACAAGCTCGCCCACACTCACGCTTCGCCTCCGCCTCCGCCTCCGCCTCCCATTATTCATTACTCTTAAAATGATATCGTTACTTTCTTTTGCTCATTTTCATTTTTTCTAAAGTTACTTTCAAAGTCTCAATTAAAAAAATGACCAAACAAAAATTTGGCGATAGGCTTAGAGTTATTGAATGGACACGTGGATGCACGAGGTCTAAATGTGGGACAAAGTGTGCTGGTGGCTTTTCAAACACAGACTTGGGGATGATGCCTTATTTGACCCGTTCCATGCCCTCCGTCAGTATCATTATCATCCACATAAAAAGTATTATTATTTGCATATTATTGTTAATATATATAATCCATTCCTAGATTCCACATGTCTGTCAAAATAAGGTGACGGAGAAGATTGTATCCTTCTTGAAGGGTTTACTCTAGAAAATTTGACAAGGAGAACCCAAGACCCAAAGAAACAAGACACTGAATCTCTCTCCACTTGCACGTTGGATGAATTTGTGGGGGCATTGATTGCAACAAACGGCTTCGTGTGTTCTTTAGCGTCCTCCTTGTTTTTTTTTTTTTCAGCCTAAAAAGTGTTGGAATAAATCCCCTTATTCTTATTCTTCTCAATTCATTAGCATTTCCAAGAGAATAAGAAGGAGAAGAAAATATGTTGGGAGAAAAAATGGCCTTGGCGTTTGCGTGACATGCGGTGTAACAAAATTTGAACTTGTACTACAATTTCTGGGTATATATGATGAGTACCTCCTCCATCATACATTCATACAACACAAGTCGCTTAATCTAAAATGACTTCTTCTGGGCCACAATACAAGTCTTGCACAACAATTCATACTTCATTTCTTAATTTTATCCTTCTAATTAGTTCTTGTTTAAATCTTACTCTTTATATTATTCTTTTTAATTCAAAATCACATTTCATATGCGTAAGATCGAAAAGTTTTGTCAATTTAAGAAAAAAATTAATGAGTTAATTGTCATTTTAAATTAATTACAAGTGACTATTATAGACTGGTGGGGTTATTAAATATGGGGGAATAGAGGGTTACTACACCTGATTTTAAATGTAAGGCGCTGGTTGATTTTTTTTTTAAAAGATTAATGAAGAAATTAAATTACTTTAAAATATTTATATTATTCTTTTTTTCCTCCAAATGAATTTATCTCGATTTATAAATCAATATATAATTTAATGATCACAACGTATGATATGATTAAGTATTTTATTTAACATTCTTAATCTCTTATTTAAAAAATAATAGAATCTTATACTTAGTGGAGGAGTATAAGATAAGAAAAAAATGGATTGGAAGGGGGTAGGGGGAAAGGGGGTGAATGGTCCATTACAAAGGTGGTCCTCAATAGAATACTAGAATGGCCAATTGGTCACACTTCTATTCAATACTCCATCTCCATGTACAGCTCGTTTGGTCCACATGACATTTCCACCACTGATAAGATATTTCATATAAGTTTCACATCCATAATTAATTTGATTTCCACGTTTGACCCATTCAAAGCTTACGGAAGGGTGTTTGGTTTCCTTTTGAAAGCATGGTTTTGACGGTTTTGGCTAAAACCATGGTTTTAAAAATGAATTTAATAAATTCTTTTAAATTTTGTAAAATCATGGTTTTGACATAAAACTATGGTTTGAGGTTTAAAATTATAGTTTTATCAGAAGCTATTTTCCCCTCTTTTTAGAAGTTATTTTTTTTAAAATCTATTTTTTGAAATCACTTTTTCCATTTTTTTTTTTTCAAGAAATTATTCTCCAAAAACTAATTTAAACGCAGTTACATCATTAGCGGTCTTTCTGCTCTTTGACATATGTGTATGAATGAGGCAGATGAAGCAGGAAAGTCAGCGAGGCCATCCATCTCTTGCCTATTCCCATTGATAGACTTATCTGCATGTTCCTGCCCGCAACCTCATGTACTACCATGAATTAATAATACTCCTTAATATATCAGTCAATTGAAAGTTGATGTTGATGTTGATTCAAAACATAAGATCTATTTTATATGTTTATGATTTTTTCTCAAATTAATTCCATTGCTATTCCTTCTACAATAATCAAATAGGAGAGGAATGATGAATTAAGGAAGATAATTATGACATTTTAGGAAAAAAAAATCATATTAACTAACTAAAACTTAATCTACTGAAATTAATTAGTCAAGTCTTAAATTAAACATCAGATTAATTATATAAATATACAAGTGTACATGATACTTCGACTGCCCCACAATTACGTTAGGATCTTGGTCAATATAATATAATATTCAAGCTTCAAAGCTTGTATGTTTACCCATGGAGTTTATATAAAATATTACCTCTAGACTCTAGTCCTTAAAATAATATCACATTTAGGGCTTTGTTGAAATGAGGGGAGGGGAGGAAAAGTGGGTGGAGGGGAAAAAATTTGAGTTGGATTTTCAAAAACAAGAGAAGTGAGGCTAAAATTTTTTATTTAATTTTTCTTACTCTTATATTTTATGTCTTCTCTAAATTAAAATATTTTAATCCCACATCTTCAATTTTCTTAAATCCAACTCATAAGAATATTCCTTCCCCTCCCTTTTCCTCCAAATCCCCATACCAAACAGATCCTTGAGAGTCACAGTATCAATTGCAATATAAAAAAAATTATACCAAGCACGTAAAACTTTAAGTGGCCCACTGAATGCTTCACAATAACCATTACGATATCATTCTACACTGTTTGAAACTCTCGTGTGCCTAGTGACATTATTATATATTCCTTCACAACCCACATATTCATCTAATTTGATTAAATTAAGGAAGTTAGTTAAGTTAGTTAATATAAAATTTATTTTTAAAAACACCTTAGTAATTTTTCTTAACATTCTCATTCCTGCTCCTTCTTAATTAATATTACTGAAATAAATTAATCCACCTTTTGGTGGAATATGACCCAAACCCGATTCAATAAAGGCTATCATGAAGAGATATAAGTTCATAATTAAAGAGAAAGATGCCTTTACGATTTAAAGGTTATGTCTATTGTCATATAACTGTATGGTTAAGAGTTACATTTATTCTTATGTGACCATAAAATATAGGGAAAATTACGCGCATGTCAAAATGAAGAGAATTTATGACAATAAAGTCCATTGAAATCATGAAATTACACAGAAGTCCCAAGGGACCTGGTTGTAATTAAATCTAAATGTACAACTACCAATCTGACCTTCCCTCTCATGTCTTCCAATTCTTCTCTCTCTCCTCTGTCCCTATTTTTTGCTTCCTCTGTTTGCGACCTGCTTCTCTCCTTCCTTGTAATGTATCTCCTTCCTAAGAACCCGATATCCTTGCTTGCCACTTGCTAGGGTTTAAATTTCGTTGAGTTTACTTAAATCGGAGAAATCACATGGAAGTTTCTTTAATATGTATTAAGGAATTTTCACACGGAAATTCCGAAATTTCCTTAATACATATTGCCGGAACTTTCACGTCTTGTTTCTTCAAGTTTCTGTTTCTTTCTCTGGTTACTGTGATTGATTTTTCCTTTGCTTGCTTGCTCACTTTTTGTTTGAAGATTCGGGTTTCTTTCTCTGGTAGTTGTGATTTATCTCCTACTTGCTCACTTTCCGTTTGAACGTTTAGTTTTTTTTTTTTTGCCTGGTTGTGATTTTTCTTCTACTGGCTCACTTTCCATTTGAAGGCTTAGGCTTAGTTTGGGTTTCCTTATGTTATCATTGTCAAAATTTTGTGTTTGTTTATTGTAATTAACATTTGTTTGGCTTTGTTAATTTGTGTTTGATATTTTCTGTGGTGTGACTTACCCATACAACTTAATATTTTGAAATGATATTCACTTCTTAAGTTAGCTTTATATACCATCAAAATTCTCGAGAAGATGTTGTGAATATATGTTTTTTTCATTTGTAAATATAACATTTGTTGTTATAAATAGCCTCTGGACGTGAGAAATAAAAAAAATATAGGTTTTCGAATATTGTTGTTAATATATGCTTTTTCTGTTGTAAATATAACATTTGTTGTTGTAAATAGCCTCTGGACGTAAGAAATGAAAAAAATCCAGGGTTTCGAAGGTTGTTGTAAATATATGCTTTTTATGTTGTAAATATAGCATTTGTTGTTGTAAATAGCCTCTGGACGTGAGAAATAAAAAAAAATCCAGGTTTTCGAGGGTTGTTGTAAATATATGCTTTTTTTCGTTGTAAATATAACATTTGTTGTTGTAAATATTTTCGGACGTGAGAAATGAAAAAAATTCTGGTTTTCAATGGTTGTTGTTAATATATATATTTTCTTTTGTAAATATAGCATTTGTTATTGTAAATAGCCTCTCGGACTTAAGAAATGAAAATAATTACATAAAAGTCCGAAATGATAATTTTACATTCAAATAATTACAAATAATTCAAGGGACTTTATTATGGTAAATTCTCTTCCTTGGGACCTGCGCGTAATGTTCCCTAATATATATATATATATATATATGATGTGGGACTAAGATAGTCATTAGTCAATATATATCATACACAAAAACAATGTTCTCTCTCGTATTCTAATAATAATTATCTTTTCCTTCTTTTCTATGATGTATTGATGTATTTCACAAAAACAATGTTCTCTCAAGTATTCTGATAATAATTATCTTTTCCTTCTTTTCTATGATGTATATGATGTATTTTGTCCTCCAATTAGTTCCAATTTCATGTAGGTACTTCAATTAGTCAATCGGATTCCAAGTACATCCGAAATTCTTATAATTGTTGAGGGAATATTAATAAGTGTAAATTAGTAAAAGATTGACAAATATAAAAATTATGTCTTATATTTAGAATAAAGACCAACTTTCTAAATATGTCTTATATTAAGAATAAAATGTGTATTATTTTCACCGCTATACCATCATCAACGTACAAGGTTAATTACCTGCCCCATCTGCCAAACATAAGCGAACTCTGAGTTGTGTTGTATGCCAAGAAAAGCTTTTCGTGAAAAAATGGGGGAGGAAAACAAAGCAATGAGCGTTTTTGCGTTTAATTTTGTTGCAGATACAAATGACATGACATGTTAATTTAATCATTTTACTACGCACGGAGAAAACACGACAGGGTAAATAAAAATGCTGCTGAATGAATTTTATTCCTCTCCTTGAGTCTGTTAGTGGCCATCTTTGTTCTGATTTATTAGCTGCAACAAAGTCCAATAACACAATACAATACTATGCCTACTGATAAAATGGTAAAACAGAAATTCTGTATTTGGCAACATGTACTGGAAGCTTTGAAGTGCAGATGCAGCTTTGTGTTGGAAAGGAAGGTTTTTTTTTTTTTTTTTTTTTTTTTTAAGGCACATAGTGTACTCTTATTGAAAACGATCCAACTCGATATACTATGGGATATAGACGAATCCATATTACATGCATTAGTGTCCATAAAAAATCAAATATTGACCGTCGGTTTTAATATAATCTGACCATTGATTTTTTTTTTTTTTTTAGAAAAAAAAAAATCCCAAATGGTCTTCAAGGAGTGATCTCTCTCCAGATTTCTCCAACCACATCAACCTCCGTCGGCACGCCTCCTCGAGCTGCTGGTGTTGTTGCTGTCGCTTACGGCGTCTGGCGGCGGGAACCCAAGCGAGAAATCTGACGACTCTCCAAATTTCTCGAACCGAATCAACCTCCTTCGGCGACGCCTCCTCGAGCTGCTGGTGCTGGTGTTGTTGCGGTCGCTCACGGCGTCTGGCGGCGGGAACCCAAGTGCTCTTAACGTGGGTTTGTTCACTTGCTCGCCCGCCTTTCATTTGATATTTCTTCAACTTCAAAGTTTTACACTGCTATCTGTTTATGTCTTTCATTTGATATTGCTTCAAATTTCCACCTGTCAATAGAGGTATGAGCTCTTTCTGCTCCTTATAAGTTCTTTCCTCTATCAATCCTTTCTAACTGGATCAGTGAAATTTCTCGGTGAATATTATATATAGAATTTGAACCCCCAGAAATTATGTTTTTCATTGTTTTGTAGTATAATCTTATATTTTCATTACATGTAATGTATATAGGTTTGCTCCAACACTCACTGCTATTATTTTACCATGGTGGCAAGAAGGAAACAGAAGAGCTCCGAAGGTGTTACTTGATCAATTTGGATTATGTATTATAAACTGTACTTTTTATGGATTTTGTATTGCAATGTTTAAATGATTCATACTGAAGCTGATTCATTGTTGTTACAGCTTGATATGCTACAAGAAGCAAATGAGGTTATATTGGGCAATCTTATTCTTTGTTGGCTCCCGTATAGATTTTAATTTCTGTGAGGTGAATTTGCAGGAAGGAAGCTGCTCTGCGACAAAGAGAGGTATTCTTAATGAATTAATTTTAAATATGCAAGAAAAATTTGATTAATAATGGTTGAATCCTCTAAGTTTTATTTGCTATGATCAAAGCTGCTTCATTGGCCACTGTCAGTTCTTCGATGTTCAAAGGAGGGTTCTATTTCCCGCTCTGGTTCCTCCTCTGTTATTCATGTTTGTGTAATTTCTTCTATTTTGTCGCTGCCTTTTGCGGGAAATTTTCCAAGGCAAAAGATGCCCACGTGTAAATGGTGTGTTTTAATGGAAACGGTGCCTTTCTCATTATCCAAGATCTCTCGGTGAATATTATATATAGAATTTGATCTCTCTCTTTTCATGGAAACGGTGATTTTCGGATAAGAGCGATGGCATACCTTGAGTCAGTCACTTCCATTGGGCGCACTTTTATCTGTTCTCTTTCTGCATTGATGGTAAAATGAACCACCTTGCTTATCACAGTTAGGTCGATTTTCTTTGATCCTCATCTCGTTCAGTTTTGATGGCCGCTAGTTCCTTTATTACGTCGTTCAGTTCAAAGAGGGGTATCTGCTTTCAATGTTTGCTAGTAAACAGTGGTTGTCTCTTTGATACCCTCTCGCCCCCAGCCGATTACTATTACAGGATAGGGATGTCACTTCCCGTAATAAATAGCTAGTTCTGATTCACTTGAACGAGCCCTTCTCTTCTTGATTCTCGTAGCTATTCATTTTCTTGCTCCCTAGTGAAATGAGATTTTGCTTTTTATTTTCAAAAGAATGTTGGCTCTTCCCTTTGAATGAATGGGTTAAACTGGAATTGCCACACAAGCATTAGTAGTTTCACTGCTTAAAAGCCATTAAGTTCATCTTCGCCCAGGTTTAACCATATTCTTTTCATCCTTACTATTTCGTATGCTATTGATGTTGTGGTTGTTTTTTTCCCGCTTACGGAATCCAAGCCTTGGAGCTGTTCTTAGACATTCATGTTAGTTGGGGTTTTGTTTATATTTGAATGATGACCTGCTCTGAATATCTGTTGATGAACTGTTTCTTAATGTCGATGAATTCATTCCACCGTTTCTTATTGAGAATTTCTATAGTGTCTGTTTTGGGCTTTTTTTTTTTGTTTTTTTTTGTTTTTTGGGTGAGCCGGTGAAAGTAAATATGAAATTTGGTCAATGGATAAAAGGATGCTGTACATACCATTGTGGTCGATATCCAAATCTAACCATTGTGGTCGATATCCAAATCTAACCCCCTCCTTGCTTTATATGACAACAGAGATTCCATGAAAGGGAGCCCGTTTCTTCTACGAATTGTTGGTTTTAGTCTAAAGCTTGTCCCAGGCCATTACAAAAGCTAAAGATTCTTAAGATACACAAGGCATTTATTTCTCCCCAGTTTTGTCAAGTCATTCCTTTTTTCCCCAATGTTACTGATAATGAAGTTCATTTCACATACCAAAAAAAAAAAAAAAAAACCTTCCAACTTAACAAAGTAAAGTTTGGTTTGTAAATATCCAAATCATTCTGCGATCTTCATTTTTTTTTACAATGGCAAGCATGATAACTTTGTATGAACCATTTATGGTGCCAACTGCCAAGTGTATAAGCAGTTTAGATGTTGACATTTCTATTGCAACAGATACCCTGCTAGTCTTCACTTTTTATCTGTTGAGACTCTAGTATAAAATGAATTTGGACATGCATATTTATGTCGTGTATGTTCAGATTGTATCCTTTTTTTACTATTCATTTATCTATTGTGGTCTTATTGTTCCTCTCCATGTCATTCTGACCTAACACTCATTCAAGTATTGTTCCCATTTCATTTAGAACATTCTGCTCAAAGAAATGGCGCTACAATTTTCCATAAGTTGGCCTCCATCATATTTCATTTCGCCTATGGAACAGAAGAAGTTTAACTCGTCCAATTCATTTTTTGGTGCACATTACCTTCCCAAAATGAGACAATGCAAAACCAGGGAGGAGTATTTGGGCCTTTCATCAAATTTCTTGAGGCTGTCTTTGCAGGTGCGTCCATATCTTTGCCCTAGCTATTACAATTTTCCTTCAGATAGATTTGCATAATGTTAAGTCAATCTTCATTTGTTTCTTTTCTGAAATATACATGATAGGAGTAACCAAACTTGAAACAGGATGCCATACCCAAAAGAATAAGGATCTCAAGAAGGATTGAAGCAATCAAGTCTAATGATGCCAGTGGCAGGAAAAAGCGAGAAGATTTTAGTGACAGTGATGACGAGACAGATGCACATCCTCCATTGAAAGAAAATGATCCCTATTTAATGAATCTTGAAGAGAGACAAGAATGGAGGCAGAAAATTAGAGATGTGATTAGTATGTACCCTAATATTCAAGAGGAGGCAGACTCTGTTGAGAAAAGAGAAAAAATGCAAAAGCTTCTAAAGGATTACCCCCTTGTTGTTGAGGAGGATGATCCTGACTGGCCTGAAGATGCTGATGGGTGGGGATTCAACTTGGGACAGTTTTTTGACAACATCACCATTAAGAACAACAAAAAGGTTGATGATGATAACGATGACGGTGATAATGAAATAGTATGGCAAGATGATAATTATATACGTCCCATCAAAGAAATAAGAACAGCAGAATGGGAGGAGACTGTATTCAAAGACATCAGTCCGTTGGTAATTATTGTGCACAACCGATATAAAAGGTTTGTTTTACATTCACTCTCTCTCTCTCTCTCTCTAGAGACATGTCTGCACACAGGCAGGTTTCATCCCAGCGCCTATTAACCCCCCCCCCCCCCCCCTAAAAAAAAAAAAAAAAAAAAAAAAAAAAAAAAAAAAAAAAAAAAAAAAAACCCGAAAAAGAAAAAAAAAAAACAAAAAACACACATCTGTTTTATATTTCATTCTCTGATTTTATTTTTATTTTTTTTTTTTTGGCCTTTTAATTTCTCCTAGTTCCTTGTTGTCATACTCTTCCATTCTTCGATGTGCTTCTTTATTTGGCGTGCCAGAGGTAGAGAACATCTAATATTATTTGTATATGCTTAGTGGCAGCATGACATGCATCTATATTGTATTTCCAATCATACGCAAACTCAAGTCAAATGCCCACTTTTACTGATTTTTTCCAGGCCAAAGGAGAATGAAAGAATTCTAAATGAAGTGGAGAAGGCTGTTAATATTATATGGAACTGCAGATTGCCTTCACCAAGAGTAAGCGACGCATTTATATTAATAAATGTCTCTGATTGCTGCTTCCCCATTATATCCATAATTTCGCCCCTCATAAGTTATGTCATATCTCAGTGTGTTGCGGTTGATGCTGTTCTTGAGACTGAACTCGTTGCTGTACTTCAAGTATCAAGCTTCCCGGAAATCATCTTTACTAAAGCTGGGAAGATCTTGTTCCGTGAGAAAGGTAATGCAGTTCCTTATCCTGCTGAAAGAAAGAATAATAAATTACGATCCCTTATCTTCCCGTTGTCCAAATTACACTTTGTTCTTTCGATTTTTTTTTTTTTTTTTTTTTTTTTTTTTTTTGAGTTAATTGTTCCTTCTATTATGAAAATAGACTTATGAAATCAAAAGATTGTCAAAACATCTTCAAGGATAATATTGATATATTTTATTTAAACTATACTTTATTGAAAAATCATTTCATAAACTTTTAACATTACTTAGTGGATAATTTGTGTTGGTTATTTATTAATCAATTTTAGTAATAAATACATAAATTTTTTTGATAAAAACAAACATAACTGCAGTTTATTTTTGCTGAGAAAGATGTTGGTTCAAATATTTGATTTTAAGGGAAGAAACTATAATTCAGTCAGTTAAGCTGTTTAGTGTTCATAGGGTTACTTGTTAGCTCTGTTTTGGGCTGTGTTCTTGATTTTTTTAATTTCAAATATAATTTTCTGCTATTCTTGTTTTATTTTCATTTGAACTCCTTTCTATAATTTACTGATATTTAATTTTAAGTATCTTATGTAACACAGATCTGAATTTTAATGGTGTAAGTTGAGCTTCATAAGGAAGAGGAATGTAATTTGGTCGCAGAAAAATGTATTGTCTGCCAAACAAAATTATTGTGAGCATCGCATTGGTTATCAATTTCTTGAACAAAAGATTAAAAGTGAGTTTCTTAAAGGTCAACAAGACATGATTAGGTTTTTTGTAAATAGAATTTCTCTGCGTGATCCATTTTATGGAGAAAGAGCTTTACTTTCGTTATTTGGGTTGATATGCCTTTCTCTTAGTTCTTCCCAGCTAACCAGACTGAACTTTTCCTTTTGATGGTCTCAGCGATCCGAAGTGCCGATGAGTTGTCCCAAATGATGGCATTCTTCTATTACGGAGCAGCAAAACCATCCTGTTTAAATAACATTACAGATTTTCAAGAAGACATTCCTTCTCTTCCTATCAATAATCCGGTCTCTTGAAAATAGAGTTCAAGTTTTTGGGCCTTTAGCATTTTCTACCTTTCTGTCAGAAATGCAACAATCTGTGTAGCTCCTTTGACGGTTGTATATAATACTATGTAGTCATTTGTATACACTGTACAAGTATGGGTATTATGTTCACTAAGGAGGAAGAGGAGTGTGAGGAGACGATCAATTCGATTGGTAATTTATTCAATATTTTGTTTGATATGGGTTTCTTATTTGTAATCTTTCGGATTAGGAGAATAAAGATATGCAAACGCTTGTTTAGTACTTTAATATTATGATGGTGAAACAATGGTGTAATGTCATACTTATGTTGCTCGAATTCAAACGTGGGTGATGTGTAATGCTAGATTAATCACTACTTCTCTATGGAAGTGGGTCTCATAGAGGAGTGGGTTCCATTGTACCAAACAAGCAAAAATCCTAATTGCACTTTCACTTCCATAATATCAAACGGCGCATAATGGTTGCAAATTTCTTCACCTTTTTTCCAATTATGTATGATGTCCCTTCAAGACTATAGAAAATACTAGTATGCCATTGTATGTTTTGATGGTTCTAAATGTAAACTTACACACAGACACATATAAAGTTTTTTCTGGCAAAACAAATAAATATAAATTTTTTCATAAATTGAAATCACCTTCATTAAAAGGAAGGTGAAATCACCTTTATTAAAAGGAACCTTCCATCTTGTTAAATTACTTAGGAAACGGATTCCTTCTTGTTGTCATAAGAGAATTTCATATCAATCCTTAAAAGAATTGCATATTAATGATCATTTCGGATATCAAAATAAAATGCCTGAAAAGGGAAAATCCTGAATCAAATGAAAAAAGGTAATGAAATGCATATATTCTACATATGACTAGATATTGGGCCCATGATTATGCCACCAAATCTGAAAAGTGGACTCTGTTATTCGCTATTCATGATTGTGGCTTTCAAAAAATATGCAAATGGTCAAAAATGGCGAGACTTGGTAGAATAATAGAATTTCTAAAATTATACTAATTGATTATTTGTACTAATATTGATGAGTCAGGGTAAAAAAAAATATTAATATTGATGAGGAGAAAGGAAAAATATGTGATATAAAATTCCTTCTTTTTGTTCATAAAAAAAAAAAAATTTCCTTTTTGATACAGATCAATTTTATATTGTTGATATTAACTTTTATTTTGAATTTAGTCAAACACAAGTTTTTTCCCATTTAACTTGACCCAGTTTCACTCATTACTGTTCGGACCTGATTTTTGCCCGCTCCTTCTCCGCGCAAAGAAAGAAATCGTCGAGTGAAACAAATCTTTCCGAGCTTTCTTTTCTTTCTCCCGCTTATCTTGCTGTGGATCTGTACAAAATCGCGCCCAGTTTTCAGGTTTTCTCTTCGTTCATACAAGATAAACACAGCCATTTTTGGTTCCTCCCAGCTTGGTACAATACCCTGAAATTTCGTATCTTATTAGATTTTGGGTAGGTCTAGGTTCAATTGCAAGCCGTTTCCCGTTTCCAGAATTATTCGTTTGATGCCTCCTTTTTGGTACTCAGAAATCCCTGCTTCATTTGCTAGTTGGTAGACTTGGAGATATTTTTGTGTCTTTTTCTATTTTTTCCCCTTTGAATCGGTGGAATGAACAATAGAGCAAGATACCCACCTGAGATTGGCGTAGGCCGAGGAGGTACGAACTCGAACGCTGCGTTTCAGCCAAGGCCCCCTCATCAACAACAGTACGCGCAGAGGCATTTGGTACCGCAGCATCAACAGTACCATCATCATCATCCGCAACAACAGCAACAGTATCAGCATCATCAACAGCAGCAGCAGAATCAACACCATCATCACCAACATCAACAGTGGCTGAGACGGACGCAGCTGGGTGCTGCTGATTCCAATGTGGTTTACGAGGTCGAGAAGACAGTTCAGTCGGAAGCCGTTGACCCTAGGTGCATTTATTAAAAGGGTTTATTTATTTATTTATTATTATTTTGTATGTATCATGACGGGCTTATGAAGTGGAAGCTTTCGTGATAGTGAGGTTGATGTTGAAAGCTTGTGGCTTGCTGAATTTGTGGAATTGCAGTATCTAGGATTCTGCGTAATGCTTTCAATATTTCTGATGATGATCGAGTGAGTTGAGTGAAGACTAACGGAGGGTAGGAATTGAATAAAACGATGAACAGCGCGTGCACTCTTGAAGCGATGAATACTTTTGTATTTAGTGTAATATGATTGAAACTCTGATACCGTTGTTGATGGTGCATACATTGAGTCTAATAACTTTAATTTCACTTGGCAGTCTTGATAATGAGTAAACACCCACAAGGTTTCTTCTCTTTTCCATCTATTGAAGAGTGGGCCCCATGCCTAATACTTTAGGGTTGAAATTTGTTTCATATAGTCAAGAATTTTATGAATTTTATCGTTTTAAAAAGTTTGAGATGGTTCTTAAATGGTTTTGAATATGGATATCCAAGGGCTGAATCGAAAAGTTTAATTTCGATTTTCCATTGATTGTAGTCTCTCTCTCACACAATCTTTTGTCCAGTCATTGTGGTTTGACCTGTTGGCTTTTAGATCGCATATATTTTGTCTCTACAAATGTCTATTCATTGCAAAGTTGAGATGTAATTTTGACTGTATGTTGTCAAACTTAGTGCCCACCGCCTATGTTTTGAAGGAATTCAAAAATTGGAATTTAGGAACGGTGCATGCTTACATGAATAACTGCTCCAAACATATGTCAATTGTCATTACTCTATCATCACTGTTATAGTTTTATTTTATTTATTTATTTTGCTTACGCCAAAGGATAAATTGTGTTTTAATAGCATCTGCATTTTTTTTTTCTCGCTAGTTCACAAGATTGGAAGGCAAGGCTAAAGATGCCGCCACCTGATACACGCTATAAAACAGAGGTATGCTTGTATATGCTATCATCTTATATTTCCGGTGACTGCTCAAAGTCAGTACACTTTGATTGCTCATTATTGGGTGTACCACTTAAGTGTGATGCCCCTAGTTTGTTGTTATTTCTGTTCAGTTCATCCTGTAAATGTTTGTTATACATGAGCCTTTGAATCAGCTTAAATGAGAGATATGTTTACTCGTGTTTCCTTTAAGAACTTGAGACTGTTGGCGGTAAGACTTGTTATTCTTGTATATCCCAACTATAATAAATAACAAATTAGAAAGCCACAAGTATGACAAATAAAATTAGAAAAGAGAAATTATAATTCGGATTTATTTTTATCTATTGTTACTTATGAACACACATAAAAGAAATGATTTTTGTTCAGTTCATGTAGGTTTCTTATACTGAAAACCAATTAAAACCAGATAGATTGGAACGACTTAAAAGAATAACCGAACTGGAATGAAAAACCAAAATACCTGAATTCAATAAACCAAATTTAATTTGGTTTGGTTCGGATTTTGGTTTCAATTTGGTTTTGCACAAGCCTAGGTCTCATTATTTCCTATTCTTTAACGTTTTGTACTTTTTCTCTTCCAAATTCAATTTAGAAATCATTTTATATTTTTGTATGGTATATAACATTTAAGTTAGGGCTTTTGGTTATAAAATTATGTTTTGAGCTTTTGCTTGTTCTTTCTGGTCTGTGTATTTGCTATCTGTCAAATTTTCAGCTTCCTCCCTTCTTAAATACATTCTTTTATGCCAAAGAAAGAATTTTAAATTAT
Organism: Acacia acuminata; assembly: GCA_019022655.1. Lineage (NCBI taxonomy): Eukaryota > Viridiplantae > Streptophyta > Magnoliopsida > Fabales > Fabaceae > Acacia > Acacia acuminata. Next base: position 489,970 of record JAFJYI010000030.1, read on the forward strand.
AACATTTATGTTTGCGTTCACCTGCTTATGTTATTTTATCCCCAGGATGTAACAGCAACTAAAGGAAATGAATTTGAGGATTATTTTTTGAAGCGTGAGCTGCTTATGGGAATATATGAGAAGGGTTTTGAAAGGCCTTCTCCTATTCAGGAAGAAAGTATACCAATTGCACTTACTGGAAGTGACATTCTTGCTAGGGCTAAGAATGGAACGGGAAAAACAGCTGCTTTTTGCATTCCTGCATTGGAAAAAATTGACCCAGATAACAATGTTATTCAAGGTTTGATTTCCTCTATATAACTAACTTTCTACAAAATCTCAGAAGTCTGGTTGAAAGGATTATATTTAATGACATCATGTTTTCGTAACTCTTGTAGCCTACTTTTGATTTTACATTTCATGTTAGCTTGGATCCTTTGCCATTTCACCAGAATGATAGTCTTCTCTTAAAGTGAGAATAGGGGGGAGGGGTGGTGGAGAAGGAAAAGAAATTTGTAAAATAAATATATGACTTAACTAGTTTAGAGATATCATGTTGTGGATAGTTCTCATAGAACAAGATTGAATTTGTCAATATGGAGAACTTGAAATTGCTTTTGGTACTCATTTCATAATTTAGGGTTGGAAGAATCTAAGGAATTGAGAACATTTGGTTTCTTCAATTGATGTTTTCAGAATATGTATTATTTTCTTTGAACTCCCCCGGGTCAATAGGGCTCTTATGAAGTTATTTACGCTTGGAAGATTATGGAAATGAATTTTGGTGCAATATTTTCTTAAATTATTATGGCTGATGACTATTTGTGATCCAACTCTTGATATTTCACTTCCATGGTCAGTTTTTATATGATGGACATTTACTGGTGATTCTTGTCTGTGCTTGTATTTTGTCTATTCACACATTATATGGTGTCTGATGCAGTTGTTATACTGGTCCCAACAAGAGAGTTGGCCTTGCAAACATCTCAAGTGTGCAAAGAGTTGGGAAAGCATTTGAAAATTCAAGTTATGGTTACAACAGGTGGTACCAGCCTGAAGGATGATATTATGCGGTTATATCAGCCAGTTCATTTACTAGTTGGAACACCAGGACGAATATTAGATCTTACAAAGAAGGGTGTTTGTGTTTTGAATGATTGCAATGTGCTTGTTATGGATGAGGTAAATAGATCTCCTAAAAATTAAAAATGTACAGTTTGTGGTTGATAAGGTTTTACTACTTGTAGAAAATACTGGATGTTTGAACTTTGAAGATATTTGGGAATATGACAGTTTGAAGAAAAATTAGATATTAAAACAAAATGTGGTTTGACGACCATCTATGTTTCTATGGTCTGTGACTAATCTGCTAGGATTAGGAATGTGTTTCACTCCATCGCTACACTGTTGAGATGATGTTAGGATCCTTGACCGAAGACTCCCAAATCCTTACTATATTAATAATAGATTTACCCTTGAAGATACAAAAAAGAGCTAAAACACATTACAGTCTGAAATAAAACATATTCTGATACATACACCGACACACAAATGGAATACAACTTCAGATTACCACACAACAGAAACAACAACGAATACCAGTCAGTCACAACACACTGATACTACAGACTCTAAAACAGGACAGGGTTGCCAAGCTTTCGAGAGGTTGGCACTTTCCACCCAAAGGCCAAAGCCACACTTCAAAATTCTTCTCTCCTCCCTCCTGCTGAACCAAAGGAAAGATTTATAGATTCCAGAAAGGGACTCTTACAGTCCCCAACTTTGTTAGCCACAGAAAAAACATTCCCCACCTTAACCCTCTCATAGACTTTGACTACAGAACCCTATAGCAAGCCTACTTATCTATTTCTTTCTCCTAAATAGTAAGTCAAAGTTCTGACCAACAAAAAATATCTTACCCTTTTCATGTACTCTTCTAAGTTTCCAAGTGATCCTGACAGATGATTGGTGGGAACAATTCGTTCACTTGCTGCATCTGTAACTCTTGTTGGGCAGTCAAATCTCTCTTGTTTTTCTTCATGCATGTTCATTTTCTTCCATCTTTAAATTCTAATGTTTCTTTACAGTTTCAGTTACTGAATGATATGATAATTTTCTATGCTTTTATGTATCTCAGGCTGATAAGCTCCTCTCCCCAGAGTTCCAGCCTTCAATAAAGCAGTTGATTCATTTCCTGCCTACAAATCGTCAAATCTTGATGTTTTCAGCCACTTTTCCTGTCACTGTTAAGGACTTTAAAGATAGATATCTAAAAAAGCCTTATGTTATTAACCTTATGGACGAGTTGACGTTGAAAGGTATCACACAATTCTATGCATTTGTGGAAGAGAGACAGAAAGTCCACTGCTTGAACACTCTTTTTTCCAAGGTATGATTTATCTTTATCATGACACTTGATTTTTTTTTTTTTGAGATATGAATATTATAATGATACTGTCTTTTATTGCAGCTGCAAATAAACCAGTCGATTATTTTCTGCAATTCAGTGAATCGAGTTGAGCTCCTTGCCAAGAAAATCACAGAACTTGGGTATTCATGTTTCTATATTCATGCAAAGATGTTGCAAGATCATCGCAATAGAGTTTTTCATGATTTCCGCAATGGTGCATGTAGGAATCTTGTTTGCACTGGTATGTTGTTGGAATTTATGTATTTCCTCTTCCTCTCGCCTGTATATACTTAGATATGAATATGCTTCTTCACAAGGTTTTTTGGAGTTGGTCCTGTGGTTGGATTTCTATGATATATAGCGCTAATATTTTTATGCTCCTATTTTAATTGTTTGGACACAATGGCAGATCTTTTCACTAGAGGAATAGACATTCAAGCTGTCAATGTTGTCATTAATTTTGATTTTCCAAAGAACTCAGAAACTTACCTGCACAGGGTATGTTTGATGTCTGCCCTCTACCCTGCCTACAATGTGTTTGCCTTGACGCCAACTTTCAGGTCAATCATTCTGATAAATGTTCTGCTCTCATGTAGGTTGGTCGATCAGGGAGGTTTGGGCACCTTGGTTTAGCTGTGAACTTGATTACTTATGAAGACCGCTTTAATTTGTATGTGATTTCATGGTCCAAAAAAAGGTTTTGTATGTAATTTAATATTTTTTAGTTCAAAAGGTGTAGGTTTATAATGTGTTTCCTGTCTTTTTTCAGATATAGGATTGAACAAGAACTTGGCACTGAAATAAAGCAAATCACACCTCACATAGATCAGGCAATTTATTGCCGGTGATTAGTGGTAAATAGCAGGGTTGCCCCTGCATTTGTGGTGACTGGTGAGTGTCGGGATGGGTACTTTTTTTCTTTTATATTTCTATGTGAAATTTGGTTCTTGATTGCTCTGGGTTTTTTATCAGAAGGTGCAGTTGAACCTGCATTTTTACTTGTTTAACATTGGTTGTCTAGAACAACATGAAGTCTTATCCCACCAATGTTGGTTGTCTAATGTTGGCTGTTCAAAATGTTCATGAAAAGATTTTGGTGTGTTGTGCTCTTTTGATTTGATCCATATTTGGCGAAGAATAAATAATTTATTTGACTGCTATTTATTTATTTTTATATCTTCAAAACCTTTAGTCTAAACTTATTGGTGAAGATTACGAAGGAGCTACAGCCTTCACGAATTGGTTTAGCTGGGACTATTTTCATGGTTAATTCAGTTTTGAGATTAATTATTATTTTTGGTTGTAGCTGATGCAATGATTTAATTCACTGTTCTGGCCACTATGAAGCTAAATTTATTGTGACACGATTTGGTTATGAAGTTGCAATTGGTGATGTGTATGTACTGCTTTTTTTCAGGTGGGTGTGGCTGTTCAATGAAGAAGATGCGTTTGTAGTTAGTCATGAGAGGAGATGCAGTATTATAATTTGATTGTTGTGGGTCTGTGGGGAATGATGCTTGTTGGTTAGTTTATGGTTGAGAGAGCCCTGAAACATCATTGGGACCCTCAGAAAGTAGGGTATTGAATCAATTGGCATGCCAGGATTGAAAGATGGCGGCTCTATCACATTTGTGGCTGTGTTTGCTACTAACTGTTATTTCTGTAGTTGTTATCTGTTTGGGGATGTGCCTTCACTCGCATCCTATTGATTTAGAATCCTTGTCTTTCCCAGATTGTAAATACGCATCATCAAATATGTTGCTTCTGCTTTTCACGGTTGATGGTGTTGTTGTTCCTTGTTTTATTCCAAAACTTTTGTTTCGTAATATTACATTTGGATTTGGTAATTGATTGTCGTTATGATCTTCAAAATGTTGTGGTGCATTAAGTAGCTTTCAGCAAATAGTATTGAATCAGAAAAAAATGATCAAAGTGAAAAGTGCATGCACGAATTAGAGAAACTGATAATATAATCAGGCCAAGCAAATGTTATAATTAATTTGAAGATGTGAGCATGTTTGTTATCCCACAAAGTACTTATTTATGTAAATGAAGATAAATTTTTCTTATATACTTATCTTATATATCATAAATCATGATTGACAAATTATTTTTGAAAGTTCAAATTGTTGTTCCAAACAAGTGAGGCAAAACATGATGGCACTGTGAGCCTATGGAGTGGGGGTGGTTTGTTATCTGGGGATTACAAAGAAGTCCTAGACTTAATAACTAAGAAGGTTCAACAACTATGAAAGAGGCTTGATAACTAAAAACTCCTAATAACAACTAAGAATTATACTACTACTTTTGTTCTAAATATATGTTATAGTTTCTAATGTAATTTGTACTACAAAATATATCTTATATTTAGTACCAGAGGTAGTATAACAAGTACTAAGTTTAAAAATAACAACACTTCTCTTTTGCTATTGAGACTTCTTAGTAATTGAGTATCATCCTTGGAACCTCATAATAATCCCTCTTATTATTTTGCTTGCATAATTTTTTATTTTATCTAATCAAGGGGTTTTTCCCTTTCGGGTTTAGAGCGGAAAGAGTTTTCGCTTCTCCCCAATAAGTGTCTTTTAAGGTTCAAACTTGTGATCTCCACCTAATAGGGATGAGGCTGCTTACCACCCCAACCAATAACTTCTTGGTTTTGTTTACATACCTTTGATCAACCAAATTTTGCACCTCAGTTTCGGACCGCTCATACTTGTAACGAAAGTATCGTGCACTGGAAACACTGGTAAATTCTAATGGAGGAGTTTTGTGTATTGAGATTTTTTTATTGATTATATTCTTCTCTTGTCACTTCATAATGATTCTCCCTGGGAAACAAATGCATTATTGTTGTGGAAGGCAGCAGAAGAAATAGAAATAGTGATGGACGGTTTGACCGCATTTATAGGCAGCACATGACACTCTGCTTTGACCATTCCTCACCCTCGCAACAAAAAGTAACCAAAAACGATCAAAACAATAAATTCTTAAACCATGGAGTACTCCTTTGCTTTATAATGTAAGAAGTCTTTTAAAATGATTTTTAGTCTAAAATATAAGAGGTTAACAAAATAATTGATGACTGTTATTTTATTTTCACCCCTTGCAGGAAATAGAAATATGTGATGGATAATAAAAAATTATATTTTTTAATGTGGGTAAAATATGTAAGTTTTATCAATTAAAGACACATTAATCAACTTAAATAATATTTCTTAGTTCGTTTAAATTGGTTAACAAGATCTTGTATTATGAATAGAAGGAATATTTCACAAAAAAGACCTATTTTTTTCAATAGAAATAAATATAGAACACTCCCATTCCCACAGCATAACATGGCAAAAACAAAATTGAATACTCCAGCCTCTCTCACATGGCATCTGAGAAATTTGTTTTAAGCCTAAATACGTGTGTACTTATAGAGATAAAGCACACATAAGGCATTTTCAGCAAAATCAACAAGGGTTGAAAATGCATTAACTCTTTTTAAAAGTTAACAACTTTTTAAAATCTACCCACATTAATTTCAATATTATTCTCTGAACAAGTTGTTTATCATATATTTTCTTTTATTATTTTCAAAATTAGTACCTCTAAAACTTGTTGCATTTAACATTACTTCATCTGTTTTAAATATGTTTTGAAAAATGTTATATTTTGATATATGAATCGCTTTACACAGTTTCAAGAGCAATAAATAATTCTTTTTTACATAAAATGCTTCTAAGAGTCTATCAAAATTACTTACATTCTACTTAACAAATAATTAATTATGGATAGCATTAAAAATCGTAAAGTTGAAAAAAATATTAAAATCTTAATTACCTTAGTATTTTTCTTTATCGATACAATTTAGTTAAAAATGCAAAATATTTTTTTTAAAGAATAATACTAATCTTGACAACAAAAATAATGTACTTAGCAATGTATTTATTTGAAGGAAGATTTTATTTTCAAGAAAATAAAGTAATTTTAAAATATTTTGAACACTTAATTAAAATAAATATGAAGGATCATCAAACATTTAGATCAACTAGTTGGAGTCGTTATAAATTAACCAATGATATTGTATTTGAGCCCTATATATGTAGTTATAATAATTACTTAAGACGTTGTAAGATTTTATCCATTATGGCCTTACATCCTCCCGAGCTAGACAAGTTGATTACAAGTACCGTTTTTTTTTTTTTTTGCCCGAAGATTGCAAGTAGCGTTCAATACCCGTTAGTTGTTGTGAAAGAATGTGAGTTAAAGTAAAATGCAAAAAGGAGATTTTTATTTTTTTTATTTTTTGGGCACAAGATTGAGTAAGTAGTGAGTAGCAATAAAGGGAGGAGATTGCATGAGAGAGTCCGTACTCTGCAAGTGCATTAATAGAATGGACGCCATTAATGATCTTCTCCTCTCCTTATCCCTGGCGTCTCACTGTTGTGTTGCTGCTTTTTCTTCCTTCAGCGAATCCGCCATTAATGCCTTCTTCTCTTCTCACACATCACCCTTTAATGCCGTCGCCATCATCATCGCTCTCTTCATTTTCATTTCAATCTCTCTACTCACTACTTGGCATTTATTGCTCATATATCCCACCTGCAAACTCGCTGATCACCCCTCCCTCTCTCCTCACATCAATTATTTCTCCTTCCAGTTCCTTCCTCTTCTTCACTTCTACTTCTCCTTCCATAAATAAATACATGAAGGTTTAACTTAATTTTGTGTCAGAAATTGTCACATAAGTAATGTTATCTTAAGAAATTTTTGAGGAACAACGTTGTTCTAAAAATTTTTAAATTGTAACAATTTTTCCCTGTTCAGTTTAAATTTGACCATTAAGTAGGCAAGAACATGTGTCACTCACATTATTTTTGTTTAGGTGCATACTTATCCCAAAAGTTTTTTCTTTAATAATATTGTTTTGAAAGTTTTTTAAGTTCAAAATTGTCTCGGACATTTTCAAATCATAGTAATGTCGCTCTAACCATTATTTAGATCAAGTTCCGCTATTAGTTGAACAAATATACTAAGTTGATAGTATGCTCAATAGTGGAGAACAAGAAGCCACAGGTAGGGAGGATCTCACATTCGCCAATGAGTAATTGAAAAAAAGATTTAAATGCATAATGTAAGGAACATCTAAGGGAGATTGTAAAGAACAATGTTGTGGAAAACCCTCTACTGTTATTCCTAACGACATCAAGATAGGTGGGTATATGTTTGATTTTCTTTTCACCGCACTATATTCTTTCATCTCTTTGATTTTTTCCGATTCTTAAGATCATTAAATTGCATTTTTTTTAAAAAAGAAATTGTATTATTTATAAATATAACTTGAAAAGAATGAGGGTGGATGATATATAGATATGGTATATCAAAATATTTAGTTAACTAATGATTAAACTTAACTTAGATAATAGTTTGAGTGACATTAATATAATTTGAAAACTTTTGGGCAAACATTGCCGATAAATAAAATCTTTGAAGCAAAATAGATCGTTAGCCCTTAAGATTTTATTCATTTTTATTGTGTGTATGAAAGACACCTGTTGATTCATAAATGGTATTGGTAAAATTTTCTACTATCAAGACTATTTATTACATGAATTTATATTGCAAAGTAATAGAGGCTCTACTTTATGTAAATCGAAAATAACCTTAAAAATGTGTAAAAGGTCTTGTCAAGTCTTCCGACATTTAAATCGTTCCTTGTCGTCTAGAGATGCAACGATATTTATTGAGTCACAAATTTTCTGAGACAGATCCATCTGCCTAAAGCTTTCTCTATGATCGTACCATTTTCCAACATTTAAACCCTCCTCTCTCTCTCTCTCCTCACTTTTATTACCTCAGACTCATCTCTCTCTAAAGTTGCCCTCAGCTCATTTAATTGTAGAATCAGGAGCGGATCCTCTCTTCATAAGCGAAAGCGATCAAGGATGGGAAGAACTCCCTGCTGCGACAAGAAGGGTTTGAAGAAGGGGCCCTGGACGACTGAAGAGGATGAGCTTCTTGTTAATTTCATCAACAAGAACGGTGGCCATGGCAGCTGGCGTTCTCTCCCTAAGTTGGCAGGTTTTCTTTCTCTCTTTTTCCATCAAACATACTTTGGGTGGTAGAAGCTTCCAGTTTTATTACATTTTCCTACTGTTTCAAATGATTCTTTGACAAGGCAAGAAACTAGTTTGAAGAAAGAGCTAAACTTTTAGGGGTATGATGTTTCCATGTTTATATATATAATACAGTCATTTATGGCTTTTTCTTGGTACGATCCGCCCTTGGAATCCTTCATTTTGATTTGGGACGCACTGCATCTAAGAGAAGGCTGAGGTGTGTTGTGTAGGTCTGCTTCGCTGTGGGAAGAGTTGCAGGCTAAGGTGGACCAACTATCTGAGGCCTGACATAAAACGTGGCCCATTTAGTGCGGAGGAAGAGAAGCTTGTCATACAGCTTCATGGCATCCTCGGTAATAGGTACTCCTCCTCCATTCCCTTCCAATTACGAGTTTGTTCACAGTTTGGTTGATGCCACATATATATACCGATTCAACTTATATGAAATTCTCTTGTGTGAGGAATTGGTTATAACAATACATATATAGCCAGAAATTTCGATGCATATGGTTTTGAATGATGAATGAAAGGAATAAGTAAACAATGTATGGGCGCAGGTGGGCGGCGATAGCGTCGCAGATGGCAGGAAGAACAGACAATGAGATAAAGAATCTGTGGAACACTCACTTGAAGAAGCGACTCCAATGCATGGGACTCGACCCTCTCACCCACAAGCCTCTCTCTTGTTCTTCTTCCCGTTGTGATCCCAGCAAGCCCCACCTGTCGACACCGACGACGACTCGCCATATGGCTCAGTGGGAGAGTGCGAGGCTGGAGGCGGAGGCTCGCCTCTCCAAAGATACCTCGCTGTCTCACTATTCCTCCTCCGACTTGTTCCTCCGCCTCTGGAACTCCCAGGTGGGCGACTCCTTCCGCAACATGCACGCCGTCTCCTCTCCCGCCTCCTCCTCTTCCGCCAAGTGCACCACCGTCGCTGCTCCCTCTTTCTCTGAGAAGCTCATGGCTGTCTCCGACGACTCTTCCATCTCTAATGACCCGGAAGACTCCTCTGACACCGCCTTGCAGCTCTTGTTGGATTTCCCCATTTACAATGACATGAACTTCCTAGAACCTAACTCTTTCATTTCTCCCCTTTAGCCACTGCATGCTTGTGTCCCTTCTATATATGCTTATCATGTATGTCGTATTATACATATTCCACTTAATTTTGGGCCTTTCGTTGGAGTCTTTGTAGTATTTTTGTGATGAAAGGCATATTATTTATGTTGGAGATCTTGTAGGATGATGGCAGTTGTTCGTCTATTTCTGAATTTTGGTGCTCATCATTAGCCTTAATCAGATCGGTCATTATATATAGTATATATCAAATACTAATATCTGAAATCATGTTTGCGTTGCTTGCTTTGCACACTGTCCTGGGTTTATTACCTCGTATTTTTCTCCGCTTAATTTGTGACTTTGAGATCGACAACTTATGAATGTTGTTGTGCATTCGTCAAGGCTTTGGCTTCATTTATGACTGCAAGATATTAAACCATGCTTCTCTCTTGTAAACAAATGCATGGCCATTCCTAATTAGTCTTCTGCTATTAAAATTACAAATTTCATACATATATTTTAGTGTACAAAATATCATAATACTGTTTAGTAGGTTAGAGTATGTCCCGGGTACGAGTTCTTCTCTCAGTTGAAAAATAATAGTAACAAGAAGCTAGTAAATGAAAATCGTTTGGAGATGTTAACTTGTTCTGATATATAGACTAATAATTACCCCATAGATTATAGAGTTCTCCCTCGTATTGATTTTATAACAGTCCAATAATTGAATTATACGGTTTAAAAAAACAGTAAAAATTAATTAAAAGTATAAATAGGTAAGAAATAAACTTTTTTTTGTAACCATACTCTTATTTATAATGGGGAAAATAATGGGGAAAGTGATAGAGAGAAATAGAGTACAGTGATAATAGAAAGTATGAAAAATAATGTATAAAAAATGAGGAAAGAGAATAGAAATGATCAAAAGTAAAATTGCTTACAACTCAAATTGCAGGCTGTTATAAAAAGAGACAGAAGGGAGTAGCTTGCCACGAAAGTTCCAAAATGAATCTGGCACAGTTTGTTCAAAAATTGTGCTTTGTAAATTTGAGAGACTAAAATGCACACGGGTGCCTATGTAACCTGTAATGGCCTCATCATTTGTTCGATTAACTATATATCAACAGGTTTAACCATGCGGATCATTATTTAAGCATAACAAATTCAAAAAATTAAAGTGAGAGCTGCGATACTTAAAAGATGAAAAGCGTATTTGAAAGATTGGAAAACCAAATCTCTCCTGATTTTAACACAAGATTTCCAAAGTGGACAAAACAAAAAAGACCAAAAAGAGAAGAAAGACAACTAGGTCTTTACCTGATGACAAGAAGATTCTTGTTGTGTAGAAATCCATTGAAGAACATACTATATGAGGAGGATCACACAAACAAGAAAGGTGTCACAAATTTGATCTTGTATTTTTGTTTTTGAGGTTTATTTTTCTTACACACGTAAAACAACTTAAAGAACAAAGCCCAAAAAAACACATATGCACAAAATGTAAAATAAATATTCATTGCTATAAAATATCAAGCCCCAGACAAATCGGAAAAGAAAGAAAGAATTAAAAGAATCCAAGAAGTTTCTTTGGGGTGGTTCCAGTTGCGCGGTACTTTGCAGCAAGTTCCTCTGCTTTCAGAACTTCTTCGCCTCGCTTGGCTTCAACCATTGCCCTCTTCTCCTCTGCTTCCTTGTGAACCGAAGCTATCTGGTTCTTCATTTTCTCCACATATTCTGCTTTCTTTCTCTCCAGTTCTTCCTGCTCATCCACATTTCTATTTTAATAAGATAAAAGGTTTTGATTCTCTTGGTGCTCCCATGCATCATGCTAGCATGTATCATGAAACTAAAAGGCCTACTCTTCTCACTAACAGTCTGTTAATATTTGGGCCACTTGCAGAGGCTTTGATGCCATCTCAGTTATTACTTGATGGAATGTCATATTAATGAGGAATAATTAGAATCTATTCTAGTCTAGGAAGATTTATCATTAATTTTATAATAATAATAATAATTTTCAATTTAGTATACTTTCCTATCTTCATAATTTCTTTTGCTTGAAGATCAAGTTAGGGTTAGGTTGTTTAGAGCTCTATAAATATTGTATAGCCTTGGATTATGAATGAAATAATATTGATATTTGAGTACTCTCTCCTCCCTCAGTTTCTTTTCTATCCCTCATATTCGTCTAATTTTTCCCTCCTTTCTTTTAGCTATTCTCTTCTCTCCCCTGTTCACCCTCTTGTTCAAAATCATTACTTCAATTCAAAAGTTTATGCTTCCTGATGAAAGCTTACTGTAAGCTCTAAAATACTAATTAATCATTGTGCAATAGGGCAATTATTACCTCAATTTTTTTCAGCTTAGCTTCAATTGCTGCTTTCTTGCTATTTTCCCATGCAACAACAGTAGAGAGCTTCTTTTGGGCTCTGTTAACATATCAAATATTTCTCTTTAACTCAGTTGTGAAGACAGAGAAAGAGCATGATTATAGAACAAAACTAAGAATATGTGAGATCCGCAAAAGGACCAAACCTGTCATGCTTTACAGGGAATTTCATATTTGACATTTGAACAATCAGATTTAAGTCTTGTAAGACAGTAGCAAAATAAACAAGTATTGGCATTAATATGTTGCAGCTTGTAGATTAAATATATCCAAGAAAATACGTTCAAATCAAACAAAGCACAAGAGAACTGAAGAAAGTCTTACTTGTTCTCTACTTTGGTTTTCTCACTTTCTTCCCATGCCTTAATGTAGGACAACCTTTTCTCTTTCTCCACGTCTGCCAGAGCAATATCTGTACAACATATAGAAGGTATTCTTGCTAAAGAAGATATATGCGTATAGGAAATGACAAGCAAACAAATATCTTCAAACAGGATATCTGGAATGAAGCAACATGCATGCATTTTATAGGTATTTGCTAAGAATTCATCAATTTAATTATGTCATGTGAAAGATTTTTTATCCCTTTTTCAAGAGTCTATGATCAGCTGGTATCTTAGAAATTATGCCAAAATGTTATGTTTTCATTGAATAACTAACAAAACCCTTAAAAAATTGCAGGTAAGTTATAGACCGATTAAAAGGAGGTTTAAAATCTTAGATAGAACTATGACGAAGGGAGAGATAAGTGTATGTGACATAAAAATCCATGTATGACTTTGCTGTAAGCCCGGAGACTAGAAAATATAGAAACTTAACTAGATAGCTTTCAAATTGATTCATTCAATCAGTTACAATATTTTTTCTCTCTTTTAAAAATAGTTCCCAACAGCATGTGGAAAAACTGCATGATCAAGAGTTGCAATATTAATAAGGATCAATCTTAGTAAGCAAAAGATAATGTGATAAACTGAAAAATTAGAACAACTGAAAACCAACCTCTGTCAATGGATCCTCCCTGCTTCTTTGCAGGTTCATCCTGCTTCTTAGCAGGTTCAGGGGCCTCTGTAAAGCAGAAGTCATCACAAGTGAGTTAAACGCATCAAAGAGTGGATCATGAATATTATATTACATCTCTTATAAGAACTCAAGTTAAATTAGAGCCGTTCTTTACAAGTCCAACCAACTGAAGTGTAACAATTCAGCAAAGATAAAAAAGAAGACCGTCTTTTTATGGAAGATGGTGAATTGCTGTTGTTTAATCAGACTGAATTCATCAAAAGACAACAGAGTATGTGCAGGAATCCAAAAACAGTGAGGACTCTTTTTCCAGCAAGTCTCACAACGTCCCTTTTTTTTTTTTTTTTTTTTTTTTTTTTTTTTTTTTTTTTTTTTTTTTTTTTTTTTTTTTTTTTTTTTGACTTTTTGGGATAGAATTCAATAGATGTAGTAAGTAGTCAATTAATGAATGAATTGGCTGCATCAAGGTTATATTATACATCACAAAGCATCAAGAAAACTTAATCACTAGAGAGTGTAGACTAGAAAGCAAGGGCCATCAGTCTCATGCAACTCAATTTCCTACGTCAAGAATGAGCTAAAAAGCAAGAACCTATAACCATTAGATTTAAATTGGAAAACTTAAAATCAATTAACCAAGAAATAATTAACATGGCCTCGCAAGTAATGCGTCAGAGAAAAGGGAATAAAATAATGTGGAATATCAAAGAATACTTTAGCCGATATGCCGGGGAAAGGAGTCCATTTAGAAATAAAATAATCATAAAGAACAAAGCAAATATATAATCGAATAATTAAGACGCGCACAATCCAGTTGGCAATGAATTAAAGGCATAATGAGGCAACCATAGAAAAAGTTTAGAGCTTTTCCTGTAAATTAAAGCAGCATTAGACAGTGTGGAAAAAGACCTTCACAACATGATTGGGGGAACAAAATTAATTTTTGAGGTCCCATCTGGGGCCTAATGTAAATTTCTTTGTTGGAAGGGAGAGAAATTGTCTCTTTGTTTTTTTAATCGAAAAAATTGTCTCTTTGATTGCAAAGTAGGCCAGGCCACACAATAAAAAAATATTTGGAATATAAATATAAAAGGGAAAAATATGGAGGTGTATTATGGATGGCTATCCAGAAAATCATGATAAGCACAAAGATCTAATCAGTATGAGATATTGAGAAGGATCCAAGATGAGAAGTGGGAAGGTCAGCCTCAGGGAAAGAGGGCAAGAGAGAAAATGAATAACTGAAATCGTTTCAGAAAATGGCAAACCGTCACCGAATCATCTAAACCGTATCATGAAATAGGAGAACAACTAAATCGGGAAATTCACAAGAGTGCTGTTTTTTAAAACTCCCGTGAAACAGAGAAGGAAGAGGGGGGAAATCATGGAAATGGGGAGCAGAAATTGAAGTAGGGAGTGGGACTAGGAGGAGGGGGAAAACAAGGCTAAAATTTGAGTGTGGAATGGTTATTGCTGGTGTTGTAGGAGAAACAAATAAAACATGAAGAAGTGAAGAGAGACAAGAGTAAGTTGGATGTAATATTGAAGGGAAAAAGGCAAATAGTAAAAGAGAGAAGAAAGAAGAAAGAGAACTGACTTGGAACAAGGGCGAGAGCTTGGGATTGAGGCGGTGGAAGGGCGAGCTTGGGATCAGGGGCGTCGTGCGGCGGAGGAGCCTCAGCAAGAGGGGGGGGTCGAGGGGTTTGGAATCGACAGGAGCAGGGGCAGGAGCGGGCTTAGCCTGGAGGTCGGCCATGCGTCTGAATTGAAGTGAGCACTGAGGAGAGAGAATTTAGTGTTTGTTGCTGTTGTGAGGACGAGGAGTCACAAGTCACAACTAACGTTGAGCTTTACAAGGTGGGGGTGGGCCTCATATTATATACAGCTAGGAAGAGGTACGCGTGAAGCTAAATAGGAACAGCTCATATGAGATGGAGCAAGTTAGCGCAATTAAATTAATGAATGAAGTGTTGTGTGATTGAATTGCGAGTGGGGCCGGGAACAAAGGCCGCAAAAAGAGAAAGGAGATGAGGATGAACAGCGAGATTCATGAATGCCGCCGCCATCGCCATGCCTCTCCGCTTATTCCGCCGGGTGGCCTCCGTGTAGCGAAACTACTTATTCCGCCGCGTCCCCTCCGTGTTGCTAAACAATAACATACATGTGCATGCTTTTACTTTTCCTTTCGCTTACCTACTTTACCTCTCTTTCTATTCTAATCCTGCTCATTCCATTTTATTTATCCATCAACCATCTTTTCTATTTATTACTACCTACACTAATACTCCTATTATTTTTATAACTAATTTTCTCTCTTTTTATAAGCAACTTCTCTTTATGTTTCAAAGTTTAAACTATTTTTTCATTTTTCTACCCTTACTAAATACATATATTTATATTGATTACCCCCATATTCACCACTAATTCTCTTTCATTTAATTATTTATCACGCATTCTTTCTATATTTTATGCTTATATTTATTATTCATTCTCTTTCCTATGCTCATTTCAATATTTAGAAGAAACATGACATTTTTTAAAACATTTATTATTTTTAACCAATTTTAACCGCAAGTTCATTTTACATAGCTAGTAAACATAAAAGTTGTTAATAAAAATGAGTAGAGGAAGTAATATAGATATGTAGGCACATGCCAAAATAATTTAATGCGAATAGTTGTAAAATTTGATGTCCTGAATATAACACAAGATCATTTATAGTGCAAATTCCAGTATAAATTGAGTGTTATATATGTTAAGAAGTGGAGGCAGAAGTGTTTTTTCTGCAATTTTCAAGCTGATTGGGTGTAGTTATTCATTGTAGAGTGGTAATTGTGTATGCATTGCCCCTCGCTTCTCTCTCGTCCGCTCAATTCATCCACACCCCACGTGTCATATCTCCAAACACACCAAATACATCATGCATATATATACATATATGGCCCCCAACCCTATCTATTGCTTTATATATATATATATATATATATATAATAAGAGTGAGGTTGATAGGTGAATTGTGTGTCACATTTTAGATTTACTTGCATACCACATGGCAATATAAATAAATTAAACTCTTTAATATACTACTACTACTATAATAATATCTCTGATAACTTCCCAGAGATATGTGTCGCGAGTGTCATCATAACTTCAATATTTATTTTTAAAATCTAAACTTAAAAAAACCTCAACCCCCATAAATATAAATATTTAATATATTATATCCGAACCCTATAAATTATAGATCTATTATAAATTTTTTTATGTATATGCAGTCATTCTAAAAATATGATATACTTATAAATAACTAAAAAACTTTACCTGTATTATATAATTTCTATGACAGGAGTAGGGGACGAAAACTACCGAATAACAAATGTTATATAGATAATTATATGATCTCTAATTTTTGTCTTTAGGTTAATATTAGATAATTATCTATATAAAATTGATTCTTGGCTTGTTAAAAATTAAGGCAGGTTATGGTTATAAGAAAATTTATTAAGCTATCGCGGGTGTATATGAGGATTCAGTATTTAAATTTCTGTAAATGATTAAATATTTTAATCTATCCCCGGTGCGTTCAGATTTTTAATTAGTTTTAGATTTTAAAAATGAATAAAAAATTTATAATAATGTAACCAGAGAGGCCGCATAATAATAATAATAAGAATTTATCTTGTCATATAACCACATCCTACCAAGTATCAATGTCCTCCCTTTTTTGTCCAACAAGTGGCCCTCCTAATCTCCTATTATAAGCCACTTGTCCGTCATGGACAACCAACCCTACTGATGTTGCTCATATGTTAATTATATAGGTAATAGCTAGATGTTATACTACATACAGTACTATTTAATTATTGAATTATATATGTGCGCATCGCGTGGTTCTAAACTCATTATATTTAATATCACCTTTCAATTATGTATTTTGTTGTCAATTATTCTTAAATGTATTACTCCGTATTTTGTAGGGTGTTTAGTTTCATTAAATCATCATCATCATATATATATATATATATATATATATATATCATTAAATCATCATCATCATATATATATATATATATATATATATATATACCTCCAACGTGACACCAATTACGTACATGGAGATGTATGCTTTACTATATATAAGAGGGAGGGCCAACATATATAGTAAAAAGTAAGGGTCATATTATTAGGTATTTGGGATATGCAAGATTAAAAGGATCACACATCACCATCCGATCCCCAAGTCCAAACATAAGCCTTCCGCATTTGGCTCTTGCTATTTTGGATATCCATCCATCCATCTGCCTGCATGCCACCCCCTCATTTGCCTACGTTGTCTCCTATATATATAATCGCTTTTGCTTCACACATATTTTAGACTTTGTCTGGGGGTCTCTCTTCCTTCAATCCAATCCTCTTATTTCTCAAACTCAGACTCGTTGGCTCGCAGGCACAAGATACATATTTCACAAACAACACAGGCAGGCAGGAAGTGAAAGAAAAGGCTTTGCCTTCTGCGAGGAAGGAATTAATTAAAACAAACTAGTAAAAATGTCTTTCACCGGAACTTTGGATAAATGCAAGGCTTGCGATAAGACGGTTCATGTGGTGGACATGATGACCCTCGAAGGCACACCCTACCATAAATCCTGCTTCAAATGCAGCCACTGCAAGGGCTTTCTCTCGGTATATACATGCATCAATTATATATATTCTTGTTTATGCTTCTTTTTCTCTTAGAATAATATAATGATGGATGCATGAGCAGATGAGCAGCTACTCGTGGATGGACGGCGTCCTCTACTGCAAGCCCCATTTTGAGCAGCTTTTCAAGGAATCCGGCAATTTCAGCAAGAACTTTCAGTCAGGTATATATATATAATCTCTCTTTGTCTTTCTTGAATTGGATTCTTCAATCAGAAACTTTGATGGAGGTCTATCTGACAAGCTATATATGAAAACAAAATTTGGGTGCAGCGAGGGCCACTGAGAGGAATACCGATCTGGTATGCTACGTTTCTTTTTTGAAAATTGAATTAAATGAATGAGCATATATATATGGATGGATATATGGTGTGATGGATGATGATGAATACAATGCAGTCAAGGACGGCAAGCAAGCTGTCGTCGATGTTCAGCGGAACGCAGGACAAGTGCTCAGTGTGTGAAAAGACAGTGTATCCTCTGGAGAAGATGACGCTGGAAGGTGAGTGCTTCCACAAGTCGTGCTTCAGGTGTGCCCATGCAGGCTGCCCCCTCACCCATTCCTCCTACGCCGCCCTCGACGGCGTCCTCTACTGCAGGCACCACTTCGCTCAGCTCTTCATGGAGAAGGGAAATTACAACCATGTCCTCCAGGCCGCCGCCCACAAGCGCTCCGCCAGCTCTGGCACTCCTCCTGCCGAACCTGAACCTGTTACTGACGACGACAACGCCAAAGATGAACATCATCATGACGACGATGATAAAAAAGACCACTCTTAGACCCTCCTCCCAACCAACCATTCATGCATGCGTGTATGCCCTTTTTCTGTTCTTTTCTTACCAAGGTGGCCACCCTGCTCTTGTTCCCCTTATTTTTCCTTTGAATTTTTGTTTCTATCTGTTTCCCATTCCCATTCCATCATTTCTCCCATTTTTGGCCACCATCGTCGTAAATCCTGTAACTGAGCAATAAACATATTCTTTCATTCTTTAATTTCCTTTTTCCGCTGTCTTTTGACCTGATCTGTGCAAACACAGAATCTATCCAGAAAGGATTATATTGAACTGTATATATTCTCCCTAATATTATATATTAACATCATTGCCCAGCTATGCCAGATCAAATCATGCCCTATTTGGGAGTTTGAAAAACGTATATAACAAGGAGTCCATTGATTAGACCGCCCGCTGCCCTTTTTTTCTTTTAAACCTTGTTGATTAAGCTTTTTCTTCCTTTTACATATGTGAGAGTGGGGTTTTTTTTTTTTTTTTCTTTTCTTTAGATACTCACAAGAAGAGAAAACTATAAAACTATAAAAGGAAATCGTGATAAATGTAATTAACAACAAGAAAAGAAAGTAAAACAATAATGTCGCGCAACAATCTCGAAAAAGTCTTCCAAGTCTCAAAGTTTAAATATCAAAGTGGCCATCAATTCCAAATATAATAGGAACTATTTATCTAATCTCACAAGATTAATTAATGAAGCTAAATACATTATTAGATTATAGCATACGTGACATCATCTCTCTTATATGCTTATGTAATATTACATTATATATCAGTTTATAAATTAGGTAAATTAGTTTTAAGAAAAATGATAAAATAATAGATAAAATGAACAAAGATGTTCCATTTAGCATCAAAATTCACTTCTAAATTTGTTTTTATATTCAAGACATATGGAGTAATCATTAATTTATTGATTGTGGCATGAACCCGGCCAATCGAGCTTTCTAAGGGTCCGTTTGGATGGACTTTTTTGAGAAAAAAAGCACTTTTTTAATGCAAAAAAAAAATGTTTTTTTAATTAATTTATGTATTTAGATGATATTTTTTTAAAAAAGTAAAAGTCACAAAAAAAAAAGCCAAAGTGCTCTTTTTTTAGAAAAGCTCAATTTGGAGCTTAAAAAATAAGACTTAAAAAAAGACTTTTTTTTAAAAAGTTTCATCCAAACTAATTCTAAGTCACTTTATCACCTCTTCCACACTCTAGAGCCAATTCTCATTTCCTTCTCTTCCCAATTTCCTATTAAAACATGCCTTAGACACCTAACATGACATAATCATGTTGGAAAAGCTACTTCCACCCCTAATTCAATTTGAGTTGATGATTAAAAAGTATGTTCACACAAGTCAAGTCAAGACAAAACTCCTCTCACATGTTTATCTCGTATATCATAAATTATATCGAGAAAAACAAATTTCACTGCTAATCCAAGCAGTCAGCACACAATGAATGACCCATATCTGTTTAACTCTTGCTAGGTAGGAAAACCTATTCCAATACATGACTAACTCTGAGTCATCGTACGACTTTGTTTCCTCAAGCATTAATACAACGGAATATGCCAGGGTTGTGCCTCAATTTCATTCCACTTGTACTTGATTAAAATAAGTAAAATACCATTCCAGATGCCTGTACTTTAATTATGCTTTGTTTTTAGTTCATATGATTTATATCTACAGTTTCTTGTGCCTTTTATGTGTCTGAAGCATTAGTTCCTTTATTTTTCTAAAAAATACTCTACTCAAAAGAACAATGAGCTAACCCATAAAACTTAATTATCGTGGTTAAACCCATATTGACTAGGAGAAAAATATGTTCATCTGAAAAAAATTATAAAATGATCTGATTAAAAATTTGTTTTGTTAAAAAAAGAACGTAACAGAGAAATCCAACTTCCTTGAATGAAAAAACACGAGAACGAAAGGGGAATGAACAAGAGGAAAGTATTAGAACATTAATTACTATTGTTTGGGCTAGCTTATGGTTCACCTGGGTATTTTTTTAAAAGAGGGATTAACATTTCCGACAGAACAAATAAAAATGATTAAAAAAAAAACCATGAAAATAAAATAGGGTTAAGGTGCAAAAATAGCTATAAGTTTTTAGCCAAAGTACACCCAGCACTATATGATTCAAGGGTTAATAGGTTAGAGTAGGGTGAACTCAGGTCAAACTGGTCATAATTAAAATAATTTAAATTAAAAATATTTATATTTGACTATAAATAGTCTTAATTAATTTGATTTATTTAAGATCATATTATATTAGTTGATCAAAACATCACATATGATTATCTGTATATACATAATATGTTTTTTTTTTAAACTCAATTTAAGTTTTTGAAAATTTTTAAATATTTAAGAGGAATTTTCTCATTTATTTATTTATTGAAAATCTAAAGCCTTGAAAGCAGTCTTTTTTTTTTTTTTTTTTTTTTTTTTAGAAGATGAGGGTCCGAGCCCACTTATAACACTCGAACACAAACCTGACATTTTTTTGGTTTTATGTTTTTGTTATCATAAGGGACTTGGTCGCTCCAGAATTTTGAATCCCGCAATATTAAAGCTTAATTTAGCAGAAGAAGCCTCGTTAGGTTTTTAACGGACCGTTTTAAAACTTCAGGAACAAAATTGCTACTTTTTTGGGGAGCAATATTACCCCTAAAGTTTAAAAACAGAGCAATGTTGCCCCTTCGTTAAAAACTCTAACGTTGACCGTTAGGGTTTTTAATGGAATGACAACATTACTCTGTTTTGAAACTTCGGGGGCAACATTGCTACGCTTGAAACTTCGGAGCAAAATTACTCCTGGGCGTATACTTTAAGGGCAAAAATACACCTTAACCATTTAAAAAATATTTCAACAAAAAATGCCCATTTAGCAATGGATTTGAACTATCCAAATTTCTTTCTTTATTTTGTAATGAAAATAATTCCTTTTCATGTTAGTAATAATTAAAATTAAAAAAGTGAATGTTTGGATGTCAATTATAGAAAATTACTCCCTCCAAATCTACGCACGATTAACCTAATTTAATTGAATTAAATTGAATTAAGAAAAGTAAGTTAGTATAACATTTTTTTTTTTTTTTTAAAAAAAATAAACATTGTAACCATTTTCTTTTTTATTTCTCTTAATCTTTCTTCTATTTTATTATTATCGAGGGAGCATCAATAAAGGTACATTACAAAAAGATTGAAAAAATTTCTGGGTGAACCCAATCCCTTTCCTAAAATTTTCCGAGTAAAAAAAAAAAGATAAAGATCCTATACTTAGGACTAAGATCATTTCTCAAATTAGATCCTATATTAAATACCAAAGAGAGTATATTAGAACCCTGCCCTATTTTTATCATTTGAACTAGTTTCACATTACTAAAACATCTTTAACCGTGTCCATCATCCTTCTCCTCAAGGTTAGGATAATAGAAGCTATGAATTACAGAAACGTGATCACTTTTTCTTTTTCTTTTTTTGAATTAGATGGACATATATTAACAGCCTAAGGTATAAGCGCAAATGCGCAATCATATCTACAACCTCTCGCATATAGAGAGGCATCCTTGCCATTAATCTATAAGGCCATTGGCAAAAATGATCACTTTTAAATTATAGTAAATGTTGCGGTTCAAGGCCGAAGGAAAAATACTGGGTAGACACAAACATCCCAAAAAACACAATAATGCCATTTCCATTCCTGAAAAATGATACAATCAAAAGGTATGAGACAAGCAGTATCAATAATACAAAAACCTGCACCCAAAAAAGATTAAGAAAGATTACAACAATCCAACAAGGGAAAGGGCACCAGACATAAATCTATTCGCTTCTGACACCAAGAATGGACTGTGCAAGATGAGTCAGATATGGCTCTGCTTGGGAACTTCTACTCAAAACTGATCCAAGACTTTGAAGTTCCGCACTGAATTCTCTCTCAAATTTGCTGCAATATATCTTAAGTGTCATGCTAGGAAAAAAGAATTGCATGAAAGGCTAGCTTTATAAATAGAGAAATTGTCTTTTCATTCAATTTTCCCAAGGCTTTCATGTTTCTACTTGATCATTATGGGATAATTTTTTAGGGAAAGGGATATTTTTTAAGGAAAAATCGGGTGAAAAGGTCTTGTTTGAAAATTTTATAGACTAAAAGGACATAAATTCAAGTACTAGTGCTTGTTGTGTAGAAGATCCTTTAGAGTACCGGTACTTTCTGTGTATAAAAACATCTCAAGTCATTCTGACCAATAAAAATTTCTAAACATGAACTGTTCACTGATTTTCCCTATTTTTGGTTCAAATGTCAGCAAAAAAGGTCACGAATGATGAAATGATAAAAACAGTCTATTCCATACATACATAGAAATATCTTCAAACAAATTCATAGAATCTTATGGGTAGTTACTAGTTAGGTACCACTGATACGGCTGACAAATCCAATTTTCAACTATCAATAAAAAATAGCCTCAGAATGCAATAGCAAAAGTTGAAGTGAAACAAACAAAAATTAGTAATGGAAAACAACAAAGAATATTGGATGACACACCCAAGACAACAAGGGCCAAATCAAGTTAACCCATATATAGGAAGATGAACTTTAATTTTCCCTGTAATAATTTGCTGGTTCCATGTACGTATGTCTTAGAATATCATTTGACTTACAGAACTGATTCAGTGACAGCCGCACTTCTGGTGGTAGATTTCAAAGCCAGAGATAATTTTCCTGATTTCAATTGAGTGGCTTTGCCCAAGCCAGTTGAACTATCAATGGCTTCCTCTGGACTATGTATTTTGATGGAAGATGAAATGAGCCACTGAGTTGCAGCAGCATACTGCAGGCACATGGACTTCAGCCTCTCCACCTTCTGCAATTGAACATGTTGCAGACAACATATTACAAAAAACGACAAACCTCTCCACTTGGGGTTCAGTTTGGATATTCCATAGTCCCACGTGGTTTATATATCTGTTAAATACTTGTCCTTTTTTTTTATTACCTCCAATCCTTAATATAAGGGCTAGATAACTAATCTGTGAAAATTAAGGAATATTTAAGTTAGTTATTCATAATAAACAGGTGCTGGTTCCCCTAAAATATTCTCTCTAATCATGTGCATTGGAAGTATCCTTTGATAGAAACCCCCTTAGATGTAATCAATAGGGCCACAAATTGTAAATTTAGGAGACAAAGCGGACTAAGTTCTTATATTTAGGTTCTAAGTTAACATCTTGTCTAGCTCTTAGTGACCGGAGGAAGTAATAAGTCGCAATCCAATATCTCTTCCCACTTTCACATACTCTTTCATCTCCCCAATCCTTCGATCTCCTAATGCTCTTATTTAAGATTTCCAGCACAAGGTATAAGAAGCGATCGGTTTCCTTCACACTTCAAGCCCAAAGAACTTTTGTATGAAGCAAAGTGTTAAATATCATAACAAAACTATTTGAAAGCTTTTACTTAGCATCTTTTTTTTTTTTTTTTTTTTTTTTTTTTTTTTTTTTTTTTTTTAGTTGAAAAAGTTTTTGACGGCACAATTTTATATTTTCTGTTGTTGCATGGCAGCTGTTGAATCCTTGAATCTGAAAACACCCAGCAATTTTTTCATTATTCCTAATTCTAATATTAGATAAATTTAAAGTTTTCATTAATAAATTGTAGGATTCAATTTATCCTGTTTCATTGCATTTTTTTTTTATTTTTTTTTTTCAAAATTGGCGTTTCATTTGTCCATGTCAGGTCATAATCAGGTCCTGTTAATATCTGGTACTGGGTGATGGCATTGAATGGAAGGGAGACTTTTTCAAATACACAGTTCAATTATTCCTATTTTTTCATGTTAACACCCCCCCCCCCCAACAAAAAAGAGAAAAAAAAAATGCAATCCAATCTTACTCAGAGAAATCCATAAAAACTTTCAGAAATTGTTTTCATCCCCCTCTTGGAACAGAAGGGAACCAACGCAAAACCTGAAAACACGAGACTGGAACAAAATAATTCTTTGTTTCAAACATGCCTATTTAGGACATCTGTGCCTTTTCTCATTTGGTGTTAGGATCCTTCCATCAAAAACATTATAAGATGATAGTTTTTGTAGCCCAAAGCTGCAATAGCAGAACCATTTAAGGTTCGACAATAATGAGAAACTAACCTTCAGCAGCTCTGGCAAAAGAAGCAAGCATTCTCTCAAACATTTGTCGAGGAAAAAATCATGATGTTGAATAACCTGTTTCAGACAGACAGGCGTACATGTAATTATCAACTAAATGTCAAGAGGATGTTATGTTCTCAAGGACAGAGAATCTACCTCATCTATGCTCTTGGCCGACTGAAGTCTGCTATACATGACATGCCAATTGGGCTCAATTACCTAAAATAAAAAGTTTAATCATATATTGAGAAATGCAGCCAGCTAAAACCTCTGAATAAAATACAAGCAAAGTAGAAACTAAATAACTGGGTGCCATTTGCAATTCAATTGAGTCTGAGTATGCATATTTGAAATTTTTGTGTGCAAATTTGAAATTATATAAGAAGCCTGGATTCAAGGATTTTATTGTAAGTGAAAAGAAAAAAAAAGCAGAGATAGAAAGCAAAATCCATCATTATGAAAATTAACAAACTGAAGTAAAATATAGAAGGACCAGTGTTTATGGAACAGAAAGAACCCGAAATGAACTAAAAGTTGGGGAAAAGTAAAACCTACCTCAAATGTCAGATAGTGTAGAAGGCTATTGATAAATTTAAGCATACTACGGCATAGAAGAGATGATCTAGAGATAGCAGTTCCGCGAGTGTTGAGTGCACGAACCCCCTGTAAAATGAAACAAAATAAGGAAATGAAAAGTGTCGGATGCAATCAAACCAGGTGAGGTGAATGGAACTTGAAGTCATACTTGATGCACTTGCCATGCTCCACATAGCTGACGGTCAACATGTTTACAATGGAAAAGAAATCGAAAAATTAACTGATACTTGGTCAGAGCTTTGCGTGATAAAACTATAGACAATGGCCATCGGACCTGAGAACCAAAACCAAAAATTTATCATCAGTGAGGTAATAAAGGCAATCTGTTCAGAAACTTTGAGGGGGGTGCAACAACCTTATAACTTAGGGAAAATGTTTCAAGACCAGTAATGCTAACTGGTTCCTCCAGATCGTTTCTAACAGAAGAACTATGGCTAAATTCAGGACCTTTGATTGAACCCAACCTTTTAAGCAGGGAAGATCTTTCCTGAAAGAAAAATGCATTCTTATGCCTATAAGTCACCTTACAGATAAGGATTGAAATATATTTTCTCACAAACTGAGTTACTTGCCACAACACACGTCAAGTCTTCATGCAAAGGATCTGCTGCAGCTGCTGTAGTACGCAAAGCAAGGTCCAGAAGTGACTAAGTCATATGAAACGTGGAAAAAAGGGGAAAAAATAAGATGAAAACCCACAGTTACAATCTTAGTCTTCTATGGAATTACTTAATACATCTGTTTTTTTCCAAAAAAAAAAAAAAAATTATAGAGCTTATTTATGTATACCTGCAGCTTCTCAACAGACACTTCATCAGGCTTTTTTGCCAGCTCATCTCGAGCAATATCCATAAAATGTACCAAGAAATCACCCTGTGTGATGCACGGTCATTGTGACCATCCTAAAATTAGTGAAGAAAAGGACAATGTCTTTGAATGCACAGCATTTCTGAATGCTGACTCCCATAAATCTTCCAACCATCAAATATGAAAATCAAAGAAAGTTTAGGAAGGTAGATTTTTGTCCTAAAGTGTCTTTTCCAACAAATTTATAATTCACATGACACCGACCTGTCTTTGAGTCTGATATTAGGATCCCAAACTCCTTGCCTTTTCCCTACTCCCAATTCCTAGGTCATGGACCTTACACATAATCAAGAAGTACAACCAAAAAATAGGAATCTTTATGGTGATTAGGTTAATTTTGATCATGGTAACAACCATGTCTGCCTGACTCATTTCCCACACATATTACCATACTAAGAAGCCAATCATGCCCCAGCCTAATTTACTTCCATAAAACCTCACAAATTCAATATGACCAGTGGAGTTGTTACAAGTTTTCTCTTACTACTGTAGACCAAGTAAATTAAAAAGTAGAAAGCTTATCATTTCTCCTATACCAACAAACTTCTCCTCCATTTCAATTAAAGTCAAACAAAACCTATATGGTGATACATATTGATTATTAAGAACCAATTTTCATAATAAATTACAATTTAGAAAAGTCTTCAATTATATGCACAGCATCCCTGATTTTTACAGCATATTTTGTTCCCCTACCTTTCTCTGCTAGCAAACTCAAACAAAAAGTCGACATGTTTGAAAAACTGTGATGGAATACATGATTAAGGACAATGAGATTTATTTTATTTTATCCTAACACAATTAGGAAAAAGAAGGGAATATTCCAATCACTGTTTAATATTGTCGTCTCTACTGTATCAGCTTTGCCAGCATAGCAAGTTCATATCTTCAAAATTATACTCTTCTAAGTTGCACATACCTGATCAAGAAGAAGATAGTGCTTTATTGACCGCAGCTTTCCCAACAGATCAAACTAAACATGCATATCTCACCATCAGAAATGACCATTGCAAGAACTTCATAAACAAGTTGCGAATTTTATCACAAGATTTGAAGCCTAGATCACCTTTTCTTTGATGAGATTCAGGAGCTCACCACTTGCAAAGTTATAAGCAGCCTTAATACATTCAAGATAATGATGATTTGAACCAAAGTTTGTTAGTTTCAAATTTTCTGATGCAGGGACCTAGTGAGAAGGAAGTTAACTATATTTAGAAGTGAAGCCAGATATAAAACAAGGAAATCTTCTTCGGTAATCAACCTCCTGTATCAAGAAGATTGAGAAGAGAAATCTATTCTGCATATAAAGCATAATTGTCAAAGTAGAAAACCTGTACATTGTGCCCACATTCTCTCATGACATTCAGATATTTTCCAGTGGTTAAGATTGTTCCTGCCATATTTGATAAAAAACTAGGAATTCCATCTTTGAGGCTGTAACGGTGTCGCCAGTATTTAGCGTCATTATCTTGAGTGAGACTCTCCTGGACAGAATTTAAAATCGTAACTGCCTAGAGCAAGAGATTGAAATAACAATATAGGGCTGTTGTGAATGACGGAAACATATTGAACTACCTTTTGGAGTGATTTGTTCTCCGCAATGAAAAATTCACCATAAGGGTCATCTATCACTCCTTCATAGACCCATCTTTCATGTTGTTCAAGCCAATATGCACAAGAAAAGGGACAAATAATCAGAGTCAACTAAAATTTCAAGTTAAAATACATAATCCTCCTATCTAGTTTAAAAATATAGACTGACCTGATTATATTTTAAAAATACACTACCATTCAGTCCTTTTTCTAAAGTAATGCTTAACAAAACCACATTAGAGGCCAACCAACAGCTAGATTGACTGATAAAACGCCTGAAATACCCTTACAATTATTTATACAATAACTTCGAACAATATTCATGCCCATTAGCAGCGGTTGGGAGTTAATCCACATATTTTCTAGATTTTTAAACCATTTACTGGAGTTTTGAATACTGTTAGTTACTCGAGTATTTAGAGCATTTGACCACCAAATTTGGGCTTTTGAATTTCCCAAGGTTATGCTTGTTTCACCTCCCTCCATTCATCCCCTTCACGTTACTTTCTCAAGAAAAAATAAGGGGAAATATCTTTGTAATTTCACTCAACAATGTTATTCTTATATTCCTTTTGAGCTGATGCTAACTTTTGATAATGTAGCCATGACTCGCAGACTTGGATATTTGAAGCAAGCATACTAGAATTGATAAATATTACTTCAACATTGCCAGACATCCAGGTAAATAATTAGTGCAGCTGTTATTTATTTTCTAGCCAAATGTTGAATGTGTTTTTCTTTCTTTAATCGTCCTTGTAACTTGTCCAGGATTCATGAAACTTCCAAGAAGGGTGCCTTGGTGAATCTCTAATTAATTGTGCGGATGTCCTTGTTCCCTTAATCTTTATTTGTTGGATTTCTTGCACTTGCCACTGAAGGTTAGACCCATTCTTGAAAAGAATGGTGGAACATATAGCCGTAGGCCCGTAGCTATACTATTGCAATGAATTCATGTTTGAATCCCATGGGGAAAGAAATTTACATTAGCGACTTCAACAATAGAACCCAAATCTGTATTTGCCAAATCCGAATACTCAGCCTTGTCCAACAATTAGAATACACAGTATATACTACTACCTCGTTTTCTAATACATAAAACCATCTCCAATGGCCTCTTCCTTGAATTGGAGAATTGAGCAACAAGGAAAGACAAGACAAATTCAGAAAAGTTTGACCAAAAAGAACCTTCATATCTAAAGCAGCCACAATGGAGAAGAAAGAACTCTTGCTGAAATGTTTAGACATCTAAGAAGCCTTAAGGTTACCCTTAACAGGGATGCCCATATAGGAAAGATGCCATTGCCAGCTAAAGTGAGATGCAGAAAAACAAAACATCCACAGTATCACAATCTAAAATTAATTTCATTCACTGTAAGATTATTTGATAGTTGACCAACAGATCAAGGTACTTGAATGTATCACTGTATGATCTATAAAAGTGGTAAAAAATCATCTAACAATATTGATTTAAGTGGAACAGTAATACATAATCAGAATTAATATGTAATATAGAGAAGAAGAAATTCAACATTTCTGGTCAAGGAATCTCATATAGGTAGGCATAGTCAGGGCTACCTTTCTAATATGCTCAAGTAAGCGTTACTGGCACATTGTGTCATTTTTTCCAGCAACAACCTGATTGCGTTGTCTCCAGCCATAGCCTTTGCCTATACACAATAAAAGTTCATGATGAAGGAATATTTAATTAACTGACCTATATAACTAAACAGAGATTTCTTGAACATAAACAGAAACGGCAACCTAAGATGAATTTTACCTGGCTCTGCAATAAATTAAGAACCGCAGAACCTGAAAAGTTGTTAACTGAAGCCTTCTGTATTACAATAGAAAGTGCATGCATAGACCCCATCATGGGCTGCAACAGTTAAAAATAACATTAGCCAGGATGTGAAAAGTAATTGCATTCACTTCTCTCAAACACAAACCTGGCAGTAGAACCACAATCCTTGAAGGGAAAGTTTCCCAAGATGAAACTGGTGCTCAAGCTGTGCTACCATGGCCTGATAATCCTGGAAAAAATTGATCATCTGTAGCATTAGTTGGGGATTGTTTGAATTTCACATCCATTAAAATTAGATAACATTGACATAATGCTCCAGAGGAAGTCAACATGCATGAGGATGTAGGCCACTCTGCAGTACTATTTAATTTCTATACAATAAATTTTACTATTCTCGTTATATTGATTTTCAGTTTCGAGTTGGATGATCACAAACTTGGTTGACATTCCAACTTAAGATCATCTGAACAATTGTCCTAACACAAGTTTAGTTTCTTATAACAAGACTAAAAGACATAAGCAGCATTCCTAAACATAGCCCAAAATTGGCTGTTCTTGGAAATAAATATGCGCACACATAAACACTATAACTTTTATTTAATAGAACGTAGAGATTCCAATAGTGAATTAGATCAAAGAAGAAAGTACGAATGTCATGGTACGATAATCCTCAAAACGATAAACAATGTAGAAAAACCTACAAGAAGGAGTGCCCTGAGTGCAGCAGAAAAGGCATGATTTACTAGGCCATTCTTGAATTGAGACCTCGATTCCACAAACTGATTAATCAAGATAAAGCTCTTACATAGAGGGAATATCCGTTTTGCCAATTCCTGCAAAAATTGATTCACATAAACTATTAATTTACTGCTGCAACATTCCTTAAAAGCATGCCATGATTTGTTAGAGACGTACTGAAGGTTACAACAATATCAGCCATCAGGTTCACTTTTGTGCAGAAAAAGGAATTTTCTTTTCTGGACTTGCATTGGGAGCAGGGTATAAGTAAAATCTTCCATTATATATTATTTCATTATGCAAGTTTAAGCAAGATGCATGGCGGTTCACTAGAACAGTTTGCAAAGTTGTAATGAGTGTCAACAAACATCCAAAGATCCAAGCGTCAAGTGAAATAAAATTTTGAATAGGTTAATTAGCATATAAAGTGTGAACATATTAAACGTTAAAAAAAAAAAAAAATAAAAAATAAAATAAAAAATCCCATTTCTAGGCTAGCCTTCTTCTTCTTCTTCTTCTTTTCTCTTTATTTTTTTTTTTTTTTTTTTTTTTTTTATAGGCAGGCTAGCTTTTTTGTTACCTAAATATCATATCGCATCTTTCCCTATGAAGTAATACGTAAAGGTTTGATGTCTCTTATGTTACATTGAAGTCTCATTGGAGTCAATTTCAACTGAATATATGCAGTTTATGCTAATTCTCACCTGAAGTGCCAAATCCATAGATGGATCAACCTGGAAAGTGACATCATCCTGCTTTCCATGAACCGTTTTAATCAAGATGTAACGTCCTTCAATTCCAACCATGGCTGACAGGATGTCATCAATAACAATAAGCTCCTACATGTCCCAGAGAACCAAAAACTAATATTTTTTAAAAGCTTAACGGGACAATAATCCAATGTCACCAATGTAAAGATAAACTGTACTTCTAAAAAAAAAATCTTACAAACTGAAAATCATACACACTAGAACAGGGGAAGAAGCATGTAGAATTCAACCCAAACTTAAAGAGTAATGCTACCCGCACAGCTAATGGAGCTATTGGGGTCATAACTGTAGTAGTTCCCCCATCAAATATTTTGCGGTCCCACCTAAAATTTATGTTGTTTAAATCATATGAAACCACCTGTGCAGCTCTATTACACAATTGTAAGTCTAATTACTCCAACTTGTAGAAGAAATTCGCACCTCCCCACATTTCAAAAGAATCAAATTAAAATGAACAGATAAAAGAAACAAATCAATAGGAAGAGAGAGATACTTGAACCGCAGCATCGTAACAGCCAATAGGATTTTCAAACCCAGCACTGCTTAGGCTCATATCGAACCGAACTCAACCTCCAAATCTCAGCCCAAAGCAGATCGGGAATGGAATTTACGGCTGCAGCAAAAAAGGTACAAAAAAAAGGAGATGAGATTTTTGAAAAGATGGAAGAGGACCCCACAATCATCGACCCTGAATCTGAAGAACGAAGACGGAAAAGAGAGGTTACCAGCGAAAATGGGGAAGGGGAAAGCACAGACCTGAGAAGAAGAGTAGACTTAATCTTATTCAGTTATTCCTTCCAGCCGCACGCAATGCTTTCTCACCCAACGCCGTAGGCTTTGTTTTTCTGTTTGAATCTGTACAAGATATAGTTTGATGAAGAAGAGAAGAGTGCGAAGGCGTCACTTAAGCCTCAGTCTCCGACTGTTATCGGCCACCATCACTCACGGAGGGGAATTTACACAGATCTCAAATCTCAGTTTTGTTGCTTTCCTTTCTTCTTCTCCTCAAATCTCAAATCCCCAAAACGTCCTAGTCCCAAGTTTTCTTTATGTTTGTCTCTGAATCCCGCCACAGTCCTCCATTCTTCAGCGAGATGGATCTGCTCAATCATCTGAAAAATTTAGAACGCTGGCGTCTGCCGTCCTTTTCTATAAAACTATGCCGTTTTGGCGGGTGATTTTTTTTTTTTTTAAAAAAAAGTATAGAATTCAAGGGGATAGGATATTATCACTACCAATTTTATATCAATGCCAAGATGTGAAGTATTTTTTTTTTAAAGACTATGATATTGAAAAATTATTTTAGAATCTTTGAAAAAATATTTTAGGCTACAAAATGGTATTAAAAAAACAAGCGTGTCATCCCCCCGCGCGTTGCGCGATGCAACAATTAAGGGGAATTAAAGGGCAAATGGGCCAGATAGTCTATGAAATGTTAAAGTAATTGAATTTAAAAAATAGATATAAAAGAAAAGAATTGCATTTTAAATATGTTGATTATATGGGGAGAATTTGCTTGAAGGAGGTGTCTGACCAGTATAGGTTGTGCAATTTTGTTTAGCCTCAAAAAGTTCAACAAAAGAACATGAATATGGAAGACATGAAACTTCATCAATTTTTGAACATGTAGGATGAACGGTTGAGATATGTCAATCATCTCAAGACAACATTTCTAAATATTTCCTTGTATACTACATTGGTGGTTGTTCTTTTCCCCCATTTGAACCGTCTTGTATGAGAATCCTAAGACCAAACCCAATATTGTTGACTCTTGATAAAGCAACGTATAGTTGTCCATGTGTGAACACTGGCTTGGTCAAATATAACCCAACGTTTTGTAATGATTGACCCGACTCTTGTTAATTGTCATTGCAAAGGATAAAGTAATAGGAAAGCGCCTCTTCATCCTAAATGGTAGATCGCTATCCGAAGGATTCATGTCCATCCTGGATTAAAACCTTTTGGTTTGGGTTCGACCCATTAAGTGTTAATCCTTCAATCACATTCTTTCCAAGATGTGTGACACGTAGTCTAGTTCCATTACATAAGCCAAAGCCTTGGTCAATATTTCTTAACAACATTATAGGCACACCAACCTTTAGGATAAGAACATGCAAAGGAGACGAACAAATGATTGTATTCAAGAACTCGTAGTGTACAGATCTTCAAATCCATCACGATCTTGAGAGGACTTGCAAATAGTATCACAACTATAGTATTCCATCAACCGACTAGGTAATAAAGAGCACATGTATTCATTCACTTGGTTCACACTTTCAATTGTTGGGCAAAGAATAGCTCTACTATTGAAGTAAGTCGAGTTAGTTAAATTTTGAAGCAAACCTGGGTAAGTGGCCGACACGATAGCATGCATAGGGTTGTCAAGGGTACGGATGAGGTATTTGTCTCGGAATCGAACCCGCGCAATTCCATCGTGCGGCAACCCTAAATTACCATCACCTATATCAAGAAGCCATTTTGAAAAGATTTGTAATTCTTCATAATGTTGATTTGAAGAACATGTCGACCTCATGTTTTTTGTGAGATGGAAAACCGTACATGAATCCCACAAAAGCGAAGAAGTGATGCAAGCATTGACTATTGTAGCTCTAGAAGCCCTTGGAATAACGGGTAACAATTGGCGGAAGTCACCTCCCATCAATACGGTCTTGCCCCCAAAGGGTTTGTTGCAATGCATTATATCCGTAATGTACGGCCAAACGCCTCAATGCAAAAACGTTGGACCATGGGTGCTTCATCCCATATAATCGGTTTGGTCACTATAATAAGTTCCGCCAACAAAGAATTCTCGTTTTATATTGCACATTGAGTTTTCATTAATCTGCGATAGGTATTGCGAACCTTGAATGTGCCGTCCTACTGCAGATCGTAACAAAGTGGCGGCAATACCACTAGACGCAACAGTGAGCACTATTTCACCTTTGGAACGAATTGATGAGGTGAACGCGCTCCACAAAAAAGTTTTCCCTGTTCCTCCATAGCCATAAACAAAGAAAAATCCACCAACACCAGAATTAATTTTTGACATGATAGTGTTGTAGATAAGACGTTGATCCGCATTCAAAGTGATTTCACTATCTCTTCGATTGTTGATGAAGTTCGACCTTATCATAATTTAATTCCGCCGAATTAGATGATTATCAACATTGGCATGAGTACTCGATGACGGGGGCAATGATGGAAAATCGAGATACTCTTCCCATTTTTCTCGGTAGAGTCTCAATCTCGTAAGGGCGGCTTGCTCTTTTTCGGATCGATATCGTATTGCTACATGAAGAAACAAAAAGCATTAATAATGAAAAAGGGTGGTTAGGGAAAAAAATATAGGATTATGAACATACTTGATGACATGGGTCACGATGTGGAATATATAATAAGTCTTCGATAAAATTTTAGAAGTTTCCTTCCAAACGACCTCAGCCGCGTAAGGCGTACCGCACAATAACATACTCACAAACATGGTTCGCAATGACCGCCCACTTGCCCACATATTTTTGCTTCCTTTAAAGCCGCTACAAATTCACAATCATCGTCTAGCAATCCCAATGCAATACATGCAGCACGATATGTAGGATATACGATACCATCAACAGTTCTAATAGCATCGTAGGATGAAGGACCTTTGACTTTTGTCAACAAAATCCTAAGGTAGTAGAATTCACCCGAGGAAGGTGCGGCATGAGTAAGACGACCTATTGCAAATCCTCTTTTCCTTATTTGCCACATACGTTTGCTACGATTATAGACATAATGTTGTGGAAATTCATAATAATATAGTGTTTTTGCCAGAGCATCATCTTTATTCTGTTTCATCCAAGCAATAAACATAGACTCACTGACTCTTGGCTTCGCCAGGATCTCAGCAACGTCATCAGTGTTAGAGTAGATGACACATTGTTGGTCTAGTAGATGGAAGCTTAACCTTTCCACCAGTGGGTATCTATGTTGGATATCAAATCCGAATATACGCCAAGATGCCTCACACGCAGATATATATCGGAAGTTGTAATATTGTTCAATCTCATCCAATGCCCTTGTTGGATTGCCATTTTGGTGTCTGTCTCATAAATTGAGGCAACGACACGATCATTCCCTTTGCTAATATACTTGAATAGGTACTTGATTGCAGTAGACTGGTTGCATTTCTCAATATTTATATGGGCATGAAACATAGACAACAATGTATGATTATATGGAACAACAAACCTATTATCCAATGCAATGCCTTTAATATGTATAGTCCTGCCATCTTCTCTTCGTCTATATGTAGGAAATCCTTCATGGTCAATTGTTGTGTGTGCATTATATTTTTTTGGGAAATACTTGTTGCATTTCTTATCCACCATACATTGTGCTTTTGGATTATGAGAGCCGC
This sequence comes from Acacia acuminata, assembly GCA_019022655.1. NCBI lineage: Eukaryota > Viridiplantae > Streptophyta > Magnoliopsida > Fabales > Fabaceae > Acacia > Acacia acuminata. The sequence goes on from JAFJYI010000030.1 coordinate 525,332, forward strand.
AAGGAGAATGCATCATGAATTTTTGCACTAGTTCATACAATTGAGGATCAAGCATCTAGATGCGGGATTTGCGGATACAATCTTGTCAACGTCTTCAGGTTCTTTGATCTTGTCACGTTCTGCTAGCCATATAAGGATGTGCGCATGTGGGAGGCCTCTTTTTTGGAATTCAATTGTGTAAACTTCTGTGATGGAGAAAAAATAGTTGAAAAAAGAGTATTAATTATCGTAGTGGCGAAAACGTAGTTGGAATGTTGAATAACTTTAAGAATGGAAAATACAATCAAATTCGGGTTCAAGTACCTGCACGGACGTTGCCAAACAATTTTTTTTTTTAATGACATTCATTAGAGCTTTGAGTTTGAGTCTGAAAATCCTGGATAAGATATCAGCCCTACTTGAAGCGAGTTAGAGTTTCGTGCACAAAACCGTGATATTTCGGCCGGGATGGGTTGCATGTAAATGTTATGAATAGATCTCGGGTAGCGCAAATCTACATATTGTCATTGCATCTTGATAGGCTGAATCATGTAACGTGCTCCACCCGTAAATGAAGAAGGTAAGATAATCCGTTTCGATGGCGATGCATTTCTCTCTCCACTAAGCAAAGCATCGATAATCCTTGGTACATGTCTAAGACGTAGTTCTTTTTGATGTGTTCTAACCCATAACAATCTTTGGGCCTCAATCATTGTGTATGCATCAACCACGAATTGTTGAAAAAGTCTTCCCGCATGTAAAATAGTCGACACCTCATTTTTCCTGGTCATCAACTTATATACAAAATATTCTCTCATGCTAACGCGTTTCTTTGATTTATGAGAACCTATATCATCAGTAAAATGGGTGATATCGTCCCTGTAACCATCCTCTCCTCTCGGAAATAAAAGAGGGTACTGCAGTGGAAGATATGATGGATGTAACTCATGTATCCTTTGAGGTGTTCCAGACAACTCCTCAACAATAATGTCCCTCCATTTGGAAATTGAGATCAATATCTCCCATGATCAATCGCCGCCACTTCTGAAGTTGAAGGCAAGTTATGTGTTCGTCCATCATGTTGCCTGTTACTAAGCAAACGTAACTTTAAACCATGAGGATGAGGCCTACTAATCATTGAACTTGCCATACGGTATTGTTTCACGAATGGGTTAAAATTGTCCAACACGTCCTTAATTTGTTCAACAATCATTGGATCGATCTCGGAGTCTTTCAAATGCTTTGTTAAGAAAGCAATACATATGTGTAAGAGCTGGAGTGTTAATCATAATAGGTAATCCATTGTAAATCAAGTCGCAAGAAATGTATGGTATGTACCTTACAGCGAAATTCTATTTTGGACTTCATTGTCGGTGTCATATATGTAAAGTTGTGAGTACGAGGCTTGGCTCCATTTTTGGCAAAAGACTCGATATGATGGTAATTTAGTCCGAGAGAACGAAGGTGTAAGGCCCACAGCCATTGTTTTTGGCATGGTCGATTTTGCCACCCATTGAAGTGAATGAGAACATATTGTTGTAGTTTCTTATATTTCCATGAAAATTCTTGGACATGAGTGAGTGTTTGTCAAAGAATAGGTCATGCAACAAAGTAGGAGGTGCAAGGTTTTTTGGGAGACGGACTTTTCCTCCTTGACAACACATTGTAAAAAGAGGTGCGAGATGAACTTCGTTGTTTCGAACCCTTTCATTAAACCACATGTTTGCACCACATATGTGGCATTCATAAGTAAGATCGCCTTCATCTAAGTACTCTACAACATTATAAACATAATTTGAGTAAATGATTTAGGCGACGTGAAGGATATTATTTGGTTTTTTGTAAATAAGTATTTACCAATACTTAGTGGGAGTTCCGTTCGAATGGTGCGAGATGTTTTTTGTGTCGTGGTTCCAACTTCGGAACCGAAAGGGTAACTAATAATAGACGTAAGTATGTTATTAAAATGCATTATAAACATTTCATCAAAGGCCGATAGGCGACCTTGAAATGGATGTGTCTCTATTTGATTGTCATCATTGTCGGATCCCGACTTATCGTCATATGCAAAGTTAGTATCTTTGGTAACACCGGTCAACACCTAACAATGAAGATACTTTATGTTAATTAATGAATAACAATAAGCGGTACAATGGTGAAATTGTTACTTAGGAATATAACACATTTAAAGAAGTTCATTCGGATGAAGCAGGTGTGCCAAAATCATTACTTGAATATGTTTGAAGGTGTCGATGGTTTGGTATTTGTTGCGTTGTAATTGTTGACCTACTTGGTTGAAGGAGTAAATTCCGTAGAGAAAAATTGAGGATAACCTGGGTGAATGAAGGACATGCGGGGTAGAAACATGTGGGCTTGTAAGCTGTACACCAATCAAGTGAAATAAGTTGTTATTAAAGACATCAATAGTTTTTGAGTAATTGGTGCATGATGTGGTCTCTTTTCATACAGTAGACATGAAATGTAAATTTATTTTACCTGCAGGTGATGTCTCAACTTCAAATTCAAGGCGTCGTGTGATGAAAGAGGGGTCAAAATTTTTCGCTCGGTCGTTGATGATCCGAAGAAGAACTGAACTATGTTGGACGAGTCAATTTCCATTGTGCAAAACCCGTTAGTTCTATATCTATTGGTATCGTTCGAAATCCATGTCCTCCGGATGAATGCATTTAATTAGTAACCAAAAAATTTTCTCTATATGGTAGATGTGAAGATGAATAATGATATACCAGGAGTGTTGAAGGAAAGAAATGGTGTTGTCATTTGTATGAACATTCGTAATATCCTGGAAAACATGTCTCCTCGCTTCTTTCTTGTAGTCAACTTTCACTCCATTATTGAGGTGCGGTTTTTTTTTTGGAGGCATGTTGAACAAATAACTAACATAAACGATTAAGGCATCATAAGTGTGAAAAAGGAAAAATTTAATTCTCGTGGGGTACTTAAGATACATTATATTGGATGGAAGTTAGGTATGACATGACAAGTCTATAAATTTTTTTTTTAAAGACTATGATATTGAAAAATTATTTTAGAATCTTTGAAAAAATATTTTAGGCTACAAAATGGTATTAAAAAATACTTGAGAAATGGATTAGATTGAAAAATATTTTAGAATCTTGAAAATTTATTTTAGAATTTTGAAAAAATATTTTAGGGTAAATGGTACTAAAATGACACACATGATATTGAGTGGTATTAAAAAAAATATTTCGTGATCTTGTAAAATTATTTTAAGATCTTCTAAAAAATATTTTAGGGTATTGACTGGTACTAAAATGATACTTCATACTAATTGGTAATGAAAAAAATACTTTACAATTTTGAAAAACTATTTTATAATCTTAAAAAATATTTTAAGGTCTGACTAATACTAGAAATCTATTTCAATGAGTGCCGTTTTAAAAAAAAAAAGGTCACTAACTTCAATGTTTGCGTCAAAACAGCATAGTTTTATAGAAAGAGGTAGGATATTGTCACTATCATCTTATGTCACTACCATTTTCTCACCCTTGATCTATTATTTGATCCATTGGTCCTGATTTAACCTATAGGAAGGGATCACAGATTTTCTTTTCCTTAAGGATTGCATATTCCAACAAAGTGCGCTGTTTGCTAGTAATTATTTATTTTCATGCAGGCATATTCCAACTTGTTTGCATATTTTCATATTCATTTTCTTTTCCTTAAGGATTGCATATTCGTACTCGTTGCATATTCGTACTCGTTGCATATTCCAACTCGTTTTACTTTCAATTATTTTCATTCAGGCATCGTATAAGAAAAATTGAAAAAAAAAAAAAAATATCCGCATGTTATTTGACTTTTAATCCCATCGTCATGAAAAGTAAATTGCGTGGTCGATAATTTGCCAGCAAAGGAAAAAAAAAAAAGATAAAAAGTGAATGCCGTGTTTGAGTTATATGATTTCAAGGGTTTCTTTGTCTTATGTGTTAGCCTCAATTTATGGATCAAACTCAAATTATGGGGAAGGGAATAGAATGATTTCAAGGGTTTCTTTGGCCGTGGAGCGAGAGAACGAGAACGGCAGAGGGGCGCAGAGCAGGGAGGAAGAAGGTTTTAAGTAGGTTAAATCAGGACCGTTGGATCAAATAATAGATCAAGGGTGAGAAAATGATAGTGACATAAGATGGTAGTGACAATATCCTACCTCTTATAAAAAATGACGACAATTAAGAGAAAAGAAGGAAAGCTGCCTCCAAAAATTTAAGTTGAGTAACCCACTTCACCCCCCAATTTTATTTGGGTTACATTTTTCCCGATCCAATAAGCAAACCAGATCGGACTGCATCAGGTCAAACCAGCATGTCCAAATTTTGCTTCTTGCCATAAACTTTTAAAGTAACGCAAAAATTTATCAAAAATAACGCAAAAATAACCGTCATTTGATTCAAAATAATAAAATGAAGCTGATTGGCTACAATAATATTCTGGTTGGCAACGGAGAAAAACGAATGAAAATAAGAATATTTCATATAGACCCACAAATATTAATTTATTATTTTAAAAATAATGTCTTCTAAATCAAATATAAAATTGGCATAAAGAATACGGTTAACCAACATGTTAACTAATCGATTACGATAAATTGGATCGGATTTTGCGGTTTCTTGAACTAAATATTGTACTGCATAACATATCAAATTCCGGTCTTTCTCTGCCAACAGGGCACATGTGAATAATTTGTTGTTACATATCATTTTCTCCATTTCATGGAGCCTGGAAATTCTCAAGGTAAATAGAATGATATTTTTATTACATACTGATTTTTTTATTTTTTGACAAAGCAAGATACTAGAAATAGTGTTGTGAAATTCTTTTAAGAATTTATGAAAATCTTATTCAAATTTATGAAACATTTATTAGAATTTGTAAAGTCCTTATAATATATTGTGATTTAAATTTGCAATTTATAAAATTTTTGAGAATTTTTTTAAGTATGTAAAAGGAATTTTATCTCGTGAAAAGTGCTCAAAAAACACTTTTTCCACCTTCACAAACAAGCACTAAGGTTTTATGTTGTAAAAGTGAATATGTCGGAGAAGTTTTCTCTCATAAAGTGCGTGAGTCATTATTTATGGGAAATCTTGTATTCCTGTGCTTATTTAGAGTTTATACTTAAAAAACATAGAGCTTTTAAACTTAGAAATGATGGTCAATAAGGGCAACAGAAGGCATAGACAGATACAATTTAGAGCCAAGCTATCAAAAAGCATTGAAATTTTGAGCAAACGAGTGCCCATAATAATTCCAAAATACCACAAGACAAGGTATGTGCAAACCCAAAAGATAGGAGTAGTATCACAGGTGTTAAGAAACAGATGGCCCAAATTGGTTACGGTCACTCGTTAATGTTAGAATATAAGGTGAGATTAAATGATTAGTTAGAGAGTTAGTTAGTTAGTTAGAAGGTTAGTTAGGGGCCCTAGGCCTAGCTAAAATACTCAATAAGTGAGCATCACTATTATTCTTTGTAAGAGCATTATGCTCTCTATTCTCAATAATACATCATTTCTCTTCTTCTTTCTCCTAATTATTCTCTCTAATCATACTTGTTAACATGGTATCAGAGCCTAGGTTCTAAATTTTGGGTTTGGCCAGATAATCAAGAAGCCCAAGATCAAGCCCACTTCTCACAGTCGCCATCCAAGATCTGAACCATTACTCACGCCAATCAAATGCCTCAAGCTTCAGCTTTAGAGGCCCAAAATCAAGATCGAGCCTAGTAACCCGCAGCCATCTCAAGATCCAAGCCAAATCCATCCGGATCTCCAAGAACGAACCCGCGAACCCCCAGAAATTTTCCAGCAACAGTGCTACCAAGGCAGCCAGTTCGCTGAGCTAAAGGTTGATTTTAGAGTCATACTTTTTTTTTTTTTTTTTTTTGATAAATAGAGTCATACTTCTTGATTTGCAACGCTGAGTTTCTTCTGATCAAAATCAAGCCCTAGCCCATTTTTTCAAGAAAATAGCCCAAGAGATCCCAAAATCAAGAAACGGGCCGAAAATCTATCAGAAAATACAAGATCCGGGTACCATGGATGATTATCAGTTTGGACCTCCGACCCGAGACCAAGAACGATCCCAATCTGACTATCGTGAACGCGTTGATTGTGTCTGTGTAGGTTCGCGATCTCTGAAATCTTGTGTCGTCTTCCTCACATCCGAGTTGTGAAACAGATCGACGATGTTGGGGGGAAGTTCAGGTGGTTCCATGATTTTCATCAAGATTTAAGATTTGTTTGGCATCCGTCTTTGCGAGGGTCGCCGGAATTGAAAGGGAAATTGCAATGATTGTGCGATTTGGAGTCGTAAAATGATCTCTGCCGTCGTGTTCACTGGGTTAAATTTTTTGGGGTTCTAAATTTCTCAGTGGCAGAGAAATCTAGATCTGTGGGATAGAATTTGCACAATTCTTCGAACAAGGAAAATCACAGTTGAAGATACATCAAGGAAGCGTTCAATGGATCTTCGCCTACTTCATGGAGTTGCTTATGGCCATTCTTGGTTTGGTTCTGGAGCCGTTTTTCAAGGTTCAGATGGGATAAATCTTCACAGGGAATGAACGTGAAGGATGGGAAGGTTGTGCATCTATTGGAGCTTGGCTTCACAGGAAAGAAACCCATTGTTTTGCAATCTAGTCTATCCTCAATGTAGAAGGACATGATCCAGGGGATGATTTAATGAAGATAGAGATGTGGTGGATTGCGCTCGCTTGGCAGCATCAATGAAGACAGAGAGGATGAGTACATTAATGGAGAAGCAAGTCTAGTGAAACCAAGTTACTGAGATTCAGTAAAGTTGGAAGGAAGGAGAGGTTCCTGATTTTGATAAGTTGTTCTTCATTATGGAAGAGAGTATCATGAAGATATCATTTTTGTGCAAATTGAAGAAAAGAAAAATGGAAGAAGATTGTTATGAAGATATCTTTGTATTCTTTATGATTGTAAAACTATTCAATTTAATTCACCTTACCCCTTAGTTTGTGTTGTTCAAGTTGATCACCTTGTGTTAATTAGTGTTCAACTTGAGGGGGCGTGTTAGAAATATAGGTGGTTATTGATTAGTTAGTGAATTAGTTAGGCTTAGTCTATAAATAGAGGGTCTTGACTATTGAGATAAGTGTGTTGGGTGTGGAGCCCTCACCAAAGTGGGTAGAGTGTGGAGCTCTCACCATATGTGTGGGATGTGGAGTCTCACCTTGTTAGAGAGAGGTTAACTTGGGTCTCTCTCTCTAGAGAGGGAAGTCCCTCCCAGATCCCTAGAGTTAAGGTTTGTTGTTAATCTCCCTCAAGGGATGATGAGGGATAAGGGGGAAGAAGGGTCTCCCTGATGGGATCAGTTGGGGGTTGAGACGATGATGAAATGAGAATATGCATGATGAGGGTTACCAGCGTGAGCAACAAAGCACCGCACAATAAGCTTTGCCGTGACGACAGGAGGTGCCACCACGAGAAGCCCACCATCGCCATCCCCAACCCCACAACGCAGCACCAACATATCACCACCACTAAAGATATCTTAGGTCGGCCGGTGTCGTGCATTTCTTCTTCGCTGAATATACCCGTTGTCCCATATCTCTCTAGTGCAGCATCCTTGCTCATGAATTGGTCTCTACACCATTGTGCAATGCCATCAGCTGTTTCTGGCAGTTCCTCCACTGGGTGTTGTTTCAGTTCCACCTTCACCATGCTAGAAATGCCTTGAAACATGCTCCAAAGTGTGGGTGAAGGCTAGCTCTTTGGAACGGCAAACGTGAAATCATATACAGCTCCAACGAACTTGCGTGTTTGTGTCACCGCCGACACAAAACCCTTAGTACGAGGGACCAACACATTTCTAGGAATAGGCAAGCCTTTGGATGCCACATACTCTTGAGCTGAGATTAGCTTTGGCTCTGTAAAGTGAGTTCCTTCCACAAAAAGAGCCAACCAGAAGGGCACCGGAACCTCCTTTAGCCGCCCAAAACTCGAATTCAATGTTGCTTCATCCTTATCCTATCTTTTCTCCAGAAAGATATAGTCACCAAACCACATTGACCAACCTCTGACTGGAAGGTATTTTAATTCTTTCTTCATCATAGCAACAGTGCTACCAAGGCAGCCAATTCGCTGAGCTAAGACCCATCCAACAAGGCAATCAATGTCACTCCTGTGGTTGCAGATAAGAAGAGCATTCTGTTTACCTATGAATTGATTGTAGGTTTCTGAATCTGTGTGGAGCTCAACCTTGATGCCTGCCCACCAATCAAAGAGCCATACGACCTCCAACCATAACGATTCTAAGAGTAATTTGTTAACTATTCTATACAAATTCTTTGCAAATGGACGAACAAGGACAAAAAGAATAGCCTGAGTTAGATTAACGAGGAAACCCGATAAAATGAAAAGAATGCCTAGGAGACTTTGGTCTGTGATTTGCCCTCTGAAATCTTGGTAAAGGATTAAACTTCATTTTGTTTTTGTTGTCTTTCTTCTATTTGCTCTTGGGTCCGTGATTACTTGCCCAGTTTGTCCTGTTTCAGTTTGAATTTTTGGGCTACCGGATTGGAGCTCTGAATCTCCTTTGTTGGACTAGAATCATATTCATGGGAAAGAAAACAAGGAATTAAGACAAGTAGAGTCCGATTGGTTAAGGAATTAAGACAATTAAAATTTCTGATCTTGAGATGAAGCTGATGGACATTGATAGTGAACGCCTTGGAATTCCTGAGGCATAATATCATGCCATTGTCAGGATGCCTTCCGCTGCGCAGGCTAGGATCTGCAAAGATCTTAGTAGCATTGGTGCATTGATGATACTGTTGTAAGATTACAAGCTGGACGCCAAGCAGCGGTTTTGCATCAAATTGTATATGAACTTCATGTTGAGGATCCTCTAGCTGAAAGTAGATGACTTCGTGAACTTCTTGGGTTTACTCGGGTTGCTGGTATGTTACTAGGAATTGAATCCTTACAGCAGCTATTGGCCATCTAGTGATCATGATCAAATAAACCACGGTGATACTTGTGGTTGAATTGTAGTGCAGAAATTTAAACTATCATTCTGTGATGTGCTTAATATTCCAATGTCTAATGAAGTGTGAAGGAGTATGAAAAGGGCACTTCCAAGGAGATAATGCTTTATTGAAGGGAGTACAATCAAAGACAGAGGCTGATTTTAAGTTGAGCCTGGGTCGGAATTCTGCAGACAATAAAATATATGGCGATGCAGATTGGTTTGGGTCAAGGAAGTATGAGAGAGGCAAAGAATATTGATGGTCTTGCCTAGAAGAGAAGAGAAGTATCTCAGTAAATATGGAGAAGATTTTTTTGAAGAAATTTTTGTATTACTTCTGTTGATTGAAAACTATTCAATTTAAATTCACCTTACCCCTTAATTTGTATTTGTTGTTCAAGTTGAACATCTTGAGTTAATGAGTGTTCAACTTGAGAGGGCGTGTTAGAATATAAGGTGAGATTAAATGATTAGTTAGAGAGTTAGTTAGTTAGAAGGTTAGTTAGAGGCCCTAGTCTATATAAAGGGAGTCCTAGGCCTAGCTAAAATACTCAATAAGTGAGCATCACTATTATTCTTTGTAAGAGCATTATGCTCTCTATTATCAATAATACATCATTTCTCTTCTTCTTTCTCCTAATTATTCTCTCTAATCATACTTGTTAACTGTTAATATAAACCATATTTATGTAATTGATTTTGATCGACATTTTTATATTAGTGTGAGATTATCATGGATCCGACTTGCAAGCTTTGTTATGATTGAAATCAATAAGACACGAGTATTTTGATTTGTGTCTTATTCAAGATCACTATAAAACATAGTTTCACGCGGGTACAAGACAGCAGTGACAAAAACCGTGGAGAATATCGTCGGGGTAGTGGGATATTTATCTGCAAATTCCAGGTCTACACTTTGCTACATGCCCGAACCAAGGACCATTTTAGAAACAAACAAATAACTCCTCCTCACCCCACATTTTCTTGCTGGTGGAGAGAAAAATAAAGGGATAAATATCAATTTTGCTACAGAAGTTTTGGTTTTGGAGCACCCAGCACCCGGAAATTTTTTTGGTATCATTTTTGCGCTGGAAGTTTATAAACGTAGCAATCTTACTCATCGGTTGATCTTGACCGTTGGATTGATCATTTTTGTTCTGGAAGTTTACACAAATTTGCTCCTAAAAAACTTTCGAGGCAAATTTACTCCTAGAGAAGTGGCATGTGTACTCTGCTTGTGCTGACTTAGTGAACGCATGTGACTCTATTTACACCCTCGAGATGTGCATGACTGGGTTGGATAGAGACAAAGCCCCGATTTTCTACAAAAATCAATCTAGCTTTGCAACCCACATGACCGTGAAATCTAGAATGAGAAACATCCTCCCAGATTCGCAAATATGTGACTTTGAGTTTGATCCATGTGGTTATTCAATGAACTCAATCGAGAATTCTCTTTGTTTCTACCATTCATGTTACTCCGAGAAGATGGATTCAGCTATGCTACCTTTGAGACAGTTGGGTATGATCTTAAAGCCTTGAACTGAAGCAAGCTGGTCTTGAGGGTGCTTACATGCTTTGAACCGATGGAGTTTTCGAATCTGTGCATGTGGACTTTGTGAGCAAGACATTTGAGGAGTTATGTATGCATATGGAGTTTTACTGGAACAGCGTCGTATCGTACTTGCTGCAAAATTTTTTTTCCTACAGTAACTGTAGAAATGATTTTCCCATATATATATATGCATGAAAAAAAATCATAAATCACTATTCAAAATTCAATGAACAACTTTATATTTAAAAGATATAACTCATATAACTATATAAAATATAAAAAAAAACATACGTTTATAACTATAGAAATATTTTAAAAATTATATATAATTATCCAGTTCCGCTCTCTAGTAAGGATTTGGCTTACCTCATTGCAATATCCATCCATTCTTTGTCCATTGCATTGATCTTTGCGTTGTTTTTGACGTTGTAAAAGTGAAGCTCTTGGTTTTTTTTTTTTTTTTTCTCTTTTAATTGATTGACTCAAGCAACAACCAATAGATTAAATAACAATTTATTAAATAATCGAAATATCAAATGAGGAGCAATTTGTGAGAGGCTTAAGCATATTTTAGGATCTTGATTGGTATTAAAAAGATATTGGTGGTGTTGAAAAAAATACTTCATGATGTTAAAAAAATATTTTATGATCTTGGAAAAATATTTTTGGATCTTGATTTGTACTAAAATGATCTTGAAAAAATATTCCATGATATTTTAGGATTTTAAAAAAATATTTTAGAATCTGATGGGTACTAAAAAGATATTTCAGGATATTGACCGATGCTGAAAAATACTTCATAATCTTGAAAACATATTTTAAGATCTTAAAAAAAATATCTTAAAGTGTATTTTTAGTACCATTCAGTACTCTGAAATATTTTTTATGATCCTAAAATATCATGAAATATTTTTTCAAGATCATTTTAAGACAAATCAAGATCCAAAAATATTTTTTCAAGATCCTAAAATATTTTTTTAAGATCATGAAGTATTTTTTCAACATCATCAATATCCTAAAGATCTTTTTTAATACCAAATAATATCCTAAAATATGCTTAAGCCTCTCACAAATTGCTCCTCATTTGATATTTCAGATTACTTAATAAATTGTTATTTAATCTATTGGTTGTTGCTTGAGTCAATCAATTAAAAGAAAAAAAAAAAAAACCAAGAGCTTCACGGTTTCTCGCGTCAAAAACGACGCAAAAGATCAATGCAAATGGATGGATATTGCAGCGGAGGTAAGCCAAATCCCTCTAGTAATCCTAAGTCCAAAATATATAAAGGAAAGAGGGTTTTTAATTTTTCATCATTTTTTGGGGCAAAAAAGATCGTAAAAAATATAAAAACGTAAGTTTTTACATGTTTGAGTGAAGTTTCTAGCCGTTTTCTGTTAAAGTCAGTTTTTACTTGTATTTCAACCCGTATAAAAATGTAAAACGTTTTTACATTTTTATACTAATTTTTGACAACAATAACTCAACCGATAAAGCTGCACGGACCTCATCCCCGACCCTACTGTGCGAGTGAGTGACCACCAAATCCATCGAGATCCAAGAATATCCTCAGGATATATAACCAAAACTCGGGTCAACGGGCCCCAAGCAAGGACATTCTTGGAAATTCATAGATAACTCCTACCCAGGCCACATTTTCTTCCAACTCTCGTTTTCCTCTTTCCAAACATGCAATAAAAACGGAAATTAAAAAAAAAAAAAAAAAATCGCACTGTCTCTACATAGCATTGCATACGGCTCAACACTCTTGGGGAAAAACAAGTTAAAGTGAAGCTCAGCTTGGACGACCCCGACGCTTCATTCGGCCTTTTCTACCATTGATTTTCCACCTTCTCTCGAAACACCAATCGGTTCTTTTACTTTTCTTGATACGTATTTTTTTTTTTTTTTGGTCAATTCTTGATACGTATTGAATTCATCGTTTATGTAATTTTTCGTTACTCCCTCTGCTTCTTTCTTTTGTTCTACATTTCCGCTGCATCCAATTTTCAATTTCGCTGGATAAATGAATGTGACAATTTTACTTCGTTCTTCTGAGCGTTACTGATTCTCTTTGGGGCTTTCCTTTCTTTTCTTTTTCAGGTGCCGGAAGAATGGCTTATTAGTGTAGGCGAAATGTATTAAATATTGGTTCTATCGTTGAGTATTGGGTTCTGAACATCAACAAATTCAAACATGGATATAACTTGTAGCTTACCGCAGTCAAGAATATTAGATGGAGGGATCAGTTACAAACAAAAGTATAATCTCGGTTCTTGCATGACATTCAGAAGATGTTTTGGTTGTGCCTTCCTTGGCAACTCGAGTACTATTTTGAAAGCTCGGTTCCGTGGGATAAACAAAGTCAGTAGTACTGCTTTTTGCAGTGCTAGATTGGTTTCCGCGGGAGAGCTCAAAGTTTCAGATATGAAGAGAACTTGGTCTAGTAAGAAGAGTGATATTTTTACGGGATCCAAAGCAATTTGGGTAAAGTGTCAGGGTAATGATTCTTTGGCTTACGTTAATGGTAATGGTCGTAATGTCGATTATGTGAAGGGTGCCGGTGAGGAATTGGGATTAGGGTCTACTTCTAGTGCTGAACTGACTGTATCAGTAGAAGAGGAAGAAGGGGGACATGGAGTAGAAGAAGACCCGCATAGTGTGGATGAACTGAGAGAATTATTGCAAAAGGCCTTGAAGAATTTAGAAGTTGCAAGAGTAAATAGTGCCATGTTCGAGGATAAGGTTAAAAAAATTTCTGAGACTGCGATATCTTTGCAGGACGAAGCATCAAATGCTTTGAACAATGTTAATACTACTCTTGATGCTATCCAATACATTGACACTGAAGAATGTATGGCGAAAGAAGCTGTTCAAAAAGCAATGATGGCTCTTTCGTTGGCTGAGGCGAGGCTACAAGTGGCCATAGAATCTTTGGAGGTTGCAAAAGAAGAACATGATTCTCCGCAAGGTTCTGATGAGAGTGATGGGGACAATGACACAACAGAGGAGGATAAGGCACTTTTGGTTGCTCAGGAAGATGTCAACGAATGCCAGACAAATTTAGCAAATTGTGAAGCAGCACTGAGACACTGGCAGAATAGAAAGGAGGAATTGCAGAAGGAAGTGGAGAAGTTGAACGAATTTGCTGAAAAGGCACAGTTGAATGCATCAAAAGCAGAGGAGGATGTCACAAATATAATGCTTTTAGCAGAGCAAGCTGTTGCTTTTGAACTTGAGGCTGCTCAGCGAGTAAATGATGCCGAGATTGCCTTACAGCGAGCAGAAAAATCCATTTCAAGCACTAATGCTGATACCACAGAAACTATGCAAGTACAAGATTCTGAGGGTGTTTCTGAGGAGGAGAAAGCAGTTCAAGACTTTTCTGGTGATGCCATTACTGAAGTGGATGGAGATTTGCCAATTCATGATGTGTCCATGCTTCAGAAGCAATCATCAGAGACACTAACTGATCAAAGCAGCCAAAGTTTGATGGAGTCAACTCACTCTGATTACCTGAGTGATCATGAGAATGGACAGTTAGACTTAGACTCTTCTGTGGAAGCCGGATCAGAAGTAGAGAAATTGAAAAACGCTGTTCAGACAAAAAGCAGGAGACACAGAAAGATTTTACTAGAGATAGCTCAACCTTTGCTCCCAAAGGATTATTGAAGTCATCCCGTTTCTTTTCTGCATCATTCTTCTCTTTTTCGGTAGATGGAGCTGAGTTTACACCAGCATCAGTTTTCCAAGGTTTTGTGGAATTGGTACAGAAGCAGTTACCTAAGGTGGTTCTTGGGTTATTGTTAATGGGAGCAGGGTGTGTATGATCTTGCAGAATCTTCTGTCTTTTGTTGCTATTGCTTTTTGTTTCACACCTTTAGAAGTTGTTTGCACACGTCTTGCAGTTGCCAAATTATATATGTATATTATAAAATAGTGGAGATGGTACAACATATCATTATGATATTTAGTTTTTATTTTTGTGCCAATTGGAACAAAATTATTAAGGCATTGTATTTGCTTAGTTATTACAAAGTGGCTCCCTTGACACCAAGGAAAGAACAACATCAATGAATGCTACACATTAACCAGGCATGAATCCCTTCCAAATCCCATTGGAACTAGCTCGTCTAATGTTGATTTTGAAAATAAATTTATCATATTGAACTTCATTAAGTTGTTATTTTCTTGGTCGTAAGGGAGACTGTTTTAAGCCTTAATATTTTCTTAATATGCATAAGGTAAATATGAAGATGCCCTGTTTTCATCCAGCGTTCTTAATTTTTCACAGGGCTGCCTTTTATGCCAGTCGAGGAGATAGGAGCTCTCAGCTCTTTCAACAGCCAGAAGTCACTGCAAGCAGTGTTGAAGAAGTTTCCTCAAGTGAAAAGCCTGTGGTCAGACAACTTCAGAAACTTCCTAAGAGAATTAAGAAAATTATTGCATCATTACCTCAGCAAGAGGTATGTTTTTTTAATAATAATTTCCCCCTTCTCTAAATTGGATTCAACTTGCTGACCTTTTTCCTTGTATCTTATTTATATCAGGTGAATGAGGAGGAAGCTTCACTTTTGGACATGCTTTGGTTATTGTTGGCGAGTGTTATATTTGTGCCTATATTTCAAAAAATTCCTGGAGGTAACTCAGTTGCTTTGTTTCTTATGGAACATAAGCTGTTAAAGTATAACAAAGTTTTTCCTCTGGAAGTTTAATCTTCACATATTGCTAAAATGAAAATTTGATGCAGAGCTAATTTAGGCTTCTTTTCTAGATTATGTTTTCTTGTTACTATTTGTTAGTTTTGCTGTGATATGTTGATAGTAAGTGGAAGAAGAGGTACTTGAGGCAAATTATGAATTGAATAGAAAAATTATGCTATTTGATATGTAAAGATAACAATTAGTTAAAAGTTAGTTAGAGTCAGTTAGTAGAGTTAACTGTTAGAATTAGTTAGAAGAGTTAGTTAGTTAGTTTAGGATTAGATTGGTCATTAAGTCACTCTAGTCTATAAATAAGGGCCAAATCCCTATTGTAATCCAGATTATGATTGACGATGGAAACATGGAATAATCTCTCTCTCTGTTTCTGTTTCTGTTTGATCTGTCTTCTGCTTCTTCTATCCTCTGTTTCTGGTTTCTTCCCTCTCTTTCTCAATTCCATGGTAATAACCATATCAGTGGTATCAGAGCAGTCCTTCCTTGGCTGTCTCTTTCATTGCTGATTCTGTTTTGTTCTATTTTTCTGTTCTTTCTTCATTTCTCCTTCTATTTCTTTCGGTTATCATTGAAATTGTGGGGATGGTACAACTCGGTCAAGATTGTCAAGAAACCATGGAAGACAGAATCTTGGTTCTTGAAGAACGACTCCAACAAAAAAAGAGGTAACTTCAGCTATGGCACCTTCGACAAGAGGGGTCTACAGCAGATTTTAATTATGTGTTGGATTCCCTCTCAGCCAAACTAGATGTGCCAGCGGATTATCTGGTTGAGGGCTATGTTTCTGGCTTGAAAGAAGAGGTTGCAGAATCTTTTAAGATGTTCAAAACCCTCACTACCCTCACTCTGCTTGAAGCTAGGCGTATGGCAAGAATGCAAGAACTTTACTTGCAATGGCGAGCCAAGAAAGCGGAGCAGGCAAGAAAAGCTTTAAAAGATCAAGAAGATGACGAAGGTCTTAAATCCTTTGTTCTTGAGGAAGAAACAAAGGCGAAGTTGTTGCTGGAAACACGAAAGATGCGACAGAGGAGACCAGAAATGCAAGGTTGCCGTCGAGTCATCTTCTTTCTTCTCCAGAAGTGATTGTTTGGGAGACTTCATCACAGGTCGCTGCTGTTCCGTCGTCACTGTTCTTGCAAGTCGCGAGGAGAGTTGCGATTCTGCGACGAAGACGAACGCATGAGTTAAGTGACAGGCAGGGTGATCACTGTTTGTCGCCGACTGTTTCTGCTATATCGAAGGCCATTGCTTCTGTTTGCATCGTGCTGTTTGGTTCCTTTCCATCGCTACTTTCGTTGTTTCAGTCGATTGGCTCAAGGAGTTTGCAAAACATCGGTTATGCACTTGCTTTAGGAAGTATACACTGGAGTATGTGGCAGGTACAGAAGGTTACATGGCAGCAAGAGGGTGAGTTTGAAAAGTCAAATCCTCATCTGGTTCCCACCATCTCTTACTGACCAATATATTTTCATGACCCACTGGATTTTTTAATATGGGATGAGAATATGGGCTTTAACTTTCAATAAAATGGCCCAAGTTCATTGCAGCAGTGGGTGAATTCAGCCGAGCCTGTATTCATGTATATTCATTGGTCTTTTCATGTTAAACGCTCTCGTACCAGAACTCTTCTTCAGCTATGGTTCAAGGGAAAGTTGATTGTAATGCTCTATGGAAGGTTTTGCTCTCTAGGAGGGAAAGATAAGAAAATGGCTAAAGGGTGAAATGTGCAGCAGAATTAAACACAATCTGAAGGAAAAAGCTTCTGCTTTCCAGATCCCAAGTCAAAGAACTTTCACTAGCTAGCAGCAGTTTTCAGAAGTTTCATGGCTCAGTTTTTGTGAATCTTTGAAATTGACTTTTGTTGTTCAGCATTCTTGAGGGCAACGATGTTTTAGGGAGGGGGTATTGATATGTAAAGATAATAATTAGTTAAAAGTTAGTTAGAGTCAGTTAGTAGAGTTAACTGTTAGAATTAGTTAGAAGAGTTAGTAAGTTAGTTTTAGTTTAGGATTAGCTTGGTCATTAAGTCACTCTAGTCTATAAATAAAGGCCTAATCCCTATTGTAATCCAGATTATGATTGATGATGTAATAATCTCTCTCTCTGTTCTGTTTCTGTTTCTGTTTGATCTCTGTCTTCTGCTTCTTCTACCCTCTATTTCTGGTTTCTTCCCTCTCTTTCTCAATTCCATGGTAATAACCATATCGCTGTTGTCATATGAATTTTGCTTTGGGTTTTGTGAAATTTCTGAGAGGTATATGTCATAGAATTGATTATCTGACATTCATATCTTGTTTTTGTGATGTTGTGCCTTGCATCTGCTTTTTTAGGGAGTCCTGTTCTTGGTTACTTGGCTGCTGGTATTTTGATTGGGCCTTATGGTCTCTCCATCATCCGTCACGTTCATGGGACAAAAGCAATAGCTGAATTTGGAGTTGTTTTCTTATTATTCAATATTGGCTTGGAGGTTTTGCTTCCCACAAGTTCATGTTTTACCTTATTATCATTACCATAATCAAGAGCAAAAACTAAAGGTTTTAAATTCTTTGTTTAGCTCTCTGTTGAAAGGCTTAGTTCAATGAAGAAATATGTCTTTGGGTTAGGCTCTGCTCAGGTGATTGTGAACTCTTTTTCCTCTCTCGTTATTGTTTGCTGCAAGCTGCATTTTACAATGCTAGTCATGTATGAAGCATTGATTCTTGGCCTGTTTGAATATTCAAATTCAGGTGTTGGTGACTGCTGTAGCAGTTGGCTTGGTGGCTCATTTTGTTTGTGGTCTTCCAGGCCCTGCTTCAATTGTTATTGGGAATGGTCTGGCATTATCATCCACTGCTGTTGTCCTGCAAGTAATATGATCACCATCTGCCCTTTTTTTCTAATTTCTTTTTAAATCTCTACTGTTTTCAGGGGCTTGCAACTTTGGTATAATGCCACTCACTATATTGAATTTATACTCCTGCCTAATGCTTCTATATCTCCGACATTCTCTTTTAGTGATTTCCACCTTTGATAATTAATTGGAATTTTTTCTGTTGTAAGCATATTTTAACGAAAGAAATAGTATCGTAAAATACCTACCATAGCCTGTACTGTCCCTGATTTCCCTTAGTGTAGGATGCTCATCTGAGTTTAAGTTACAATATTTCCTGTAGCAGTGTAGGATGTGCTTATTCTAGCTTTTATTTCACCAACAGAGTTTGTCAGGATGCACTAACTTCTGTTAGCATGTTTTACAGGTATTGCAGGAAAGAGGTGAGAGCACATCACGTCATGGCCGATCTACTTTTTCTGTTTTACTTTTTCAGGTTAGGTTTATATCTCACCTGCTATCTAACAATAATTAAGGAATTTTCTGGTGAATGATGTTCAAGAGAAAATCATTATTGGGGTAATCTGTTTAATGAATTTTGTCTTATGCATGTAATATGCCTCTTGGCTCAATATCTGATACTGCTGCAGATACCTTCTCACTGCACCCTTTTGTTGAATTAATCTGTTATTGAGTGAGCATGCAAATTTTTTTAGCTTTCCTACAGTATCCCCTGTGCTGGAGCTTGGGGCTGGGCTGAGATAGGATCTAACAATCCACTAAGATCTCTTTTCAAATCGTTTAAGGATGGGCATAATTTAGTATAAAGGTTTATTGTACCAATGGTCCTATCCCAGAGGGAGAATAGGCATGTAGGCTCGACCTTTTAGGAGGGCATTTTCTTGCTTGTAAGTTAAGAGGGAGGGACTTTGGATAAAGAAGTGACTTTTGGAATCTTGTGCAATTAAAGCAGCTTTAAAACCTTTTGAGCTTGTGATTCTCTTGAGATTTTTGATGAGAATCCTCTTTTTCTCCGGGGGTGTTTGGCTTAGCTTATTTTAAGTGATTTTACATTATACGAGGTAAATATGTGAGAGTAATTGTCGTGTAAGGTGCAATGAAACTGTCCCAAACACTGAAGCACCCATACTAACTAGTCTTTGTTATGCCTATTTGTCATTTATGATTTTGATTGTTAATCAACTTCCAATTTATTGGTTGATGTTCCCAAATGTTGACATAAATTAACTATTCTTTGATTTTATTCAGGATTTGGCCGTTGTGGTCTTGCTAATACTCATCCCTCTTATCTCACCAAATTCTTCCAAAGGAGGGGTAGGATTTTCCATCATTCCATCTTGTACTAAGATGCTTATGTAGGCAGATGATATGTCATGATGTGATAGAAGGAGAACATTGTTATATTGTATGAACTGTGCCTCATATTTATTTGGTAACCTTTTTCTTGTTTATTGCATCATCTTATAGCAAAACGAGGCAAATTTTCTTTATCATAGTACTACCTCTGGTCCTAAATATAGGACAAAGATTGTAGTGTAAATTGCACTACAAACTTTATCCCATATTTAGACTGGAGGAGTATTAATTATTTTCTTCCGTTAAGCATGATATTGTTTTTTATGTATACTATGAAGTTTTTAGGAGAATAGGCAGAACAGTTGCAGACCTGAAATATCCACTGTCTTGTTCAAATTCTGATTGGAGACTGCAAATATGTAGAGGATAATAGGAGGCAAGTCTCCTGATAATGTATCAAAATAAAGTAACAGCAATTAACACCCCAAATAACTCCACATTAGACTGTTTGTGATATACGATCTAAATAAGGGCAAGAAAAGTAATGACAAATAAAGGTGCCAAATCAACATTAGAATATTCGCCAATACTTCCCTTCAAGCTGGAGAGTATTCATTTAGAGTACCTAACATGCTAGTTAGACCTTTGAACTTCTCCCATAGCAGAGTCTTGGATGGAGATTGATGACTTCTCATTTTTAATAGAGTTGAGATGTATTTTGAATTTTTGATATATTTGGAAAGTCATCAGAGATCAGCAGCTTCCTCTTGAGGAAAGATATAAGTTGATTCTTTAATTTCAACATCCAGTTTTCCCTTAATGACATTTCTATCTCCATTATGCAATGCTATGATGATGCTCTTCTCTAAAGGTTGGTAAAGATGAAGGTGTTGAAAAGCAACTGATGTATCACCTCTGGAGGTTTCCCTTCTTCCTGGATAGCATATTCCACTTTGCAACCTTCTTCCAGTACCTCCTGAGTCTCTAGTAAAAAGAGTTGGACTTCCATGCAATTGAGTTTTTGAAACTGCTTAGAACAGATAATTTTCCACTTGATTGCCCATGGACTTGCCCGGGCAAGTTCCAAACTTACCACTCTTACTCAAAATGAAATCTACTTGTTATATTTGTGATTTCTTTGTTGAATTCATTCTTTCTAACCCCAATGCACATGGTTGGGGGGTCCGGGCAAGGATTTGAGATGGTCAGATTTTGGGTGGTTTACCCATGGACTTGCCCGGGCAAGTTTCAAACTTACCACCCTTACTCAAAATGAAATCTACTCGTTACATTTATAATTTCTTTGTTGAATTCACTCTTTTTTACCCCAATGCACATGGTTGGAGGGTCCGGGCAAGGATTTGAGACTGTCGGATTTTGGGTGGTTCGCCCATGGACTTACCCGGGCAAGTTCCAAACTTACCACCTTTAGTCAATATGAAATCTACTTGTTACATTTGTGATTTCTTTGTTGAATTCACTTTTTTTAATCCCAGTGCACATGGTTGGGGGATTCAGGCAAGGATTTGAGACGGTTGGGGTATTTGCAGTTAGTTTATCAGATCTGCTTATTGTTGTGACCAAAAAAATCATAGTCAAGTTGGAAAAGTCTTGCTGAATGCTTCCTATAGATTTCAACCATAAGCCCTATCATAATTGTTCAGGGCTATCCCCAACAACCATTCTCCATTTACCTTCCTGCATACCCCAAATGTTTATTTCCTCTTGCCACTGTTACAGACATTTTTGGGGTTGGTTCCAGTTGATAATCTCACCTTTCTGCACATTGTAGGTCAAGGAAATCAAGGGTACTCCTCACAATCAATTAAAATTTGTACCATCTTCTTCCCTATGTACCCTTATACGTCTGTCTCGGTGGCACTGTCCCCATTTCAATGGCATTAAGAGTGATATTTGGATTAGAATTGCAATCATCTTCGTCACAGCTATTCTTGTCTTCACCCCCTTCCTCCTCTACTTCAATCAAGTGAACCTGTCATTTATTTGTTCTGGGCATTATTGGCCCTATGCTGCTCTACTTCTTCGGGAGTCAAGATCTTGTTTGACTCTTGATTCCATTTGCCCCATTCTTGGCCTCTCCTGCTTGTCATTAACACCATAACTTCAACTACTCTTTACTGCATACTTTTGACTGTTATCTTTATTGGCTGCTTTCTCATTAAACTCTTGTACCTACCTTCACTACCTTTGTTGCATTTAACAGTGTCTTGGGAACTAACAGCTTTACAAGTCAAAGCTTTAAACACATCTTGATGCCCGCTAACTGGTGCTACTTGCCTGATGTGCAAGTCAATATATCCTTGTTGCACAACGACATCACGATAAAAGTTCTGTTAAATATTTGCTTGCCCCTGCACCTAAAAATAGGGTGGCTTGGTCCGTAAGGCTCCCACCAGGTGGGGTCTAGGAGGGTCAAATGTAGGCAGTCTTATTCCAACTGGAGGAGAGGCTTTTTCCATTCCTTGTCTCTGTACCTAACATCTATTTATTTATTTTTCAAGGACAACTTATAGGTGATGCGTAATATAGAACATTGTTTCACTAAAAGTTTGAGACATCTCATTTTCTAATTTAAGGTGCTACTTGTTAAGTGCCTGATACAATTTAGTGATGTTCTTCTTAGTAGGAACATAAACCAAATATATTTGGGAACACCTTGCCCGCTGGCTGTAATCAGCCTGTCATCATTTCCTTGTGTATGCCGCTGTGGCTGCTTATGTTGTCATAATGTTGATATCTTTTTTCAGGTTGGTTTCCAAGCTATTGCCGAAGCTCTTGGACTGGCTGCTGTTAAGGCAGCAGTTGCCATCACTGCCATAATTGCTGGTGGACGATTGGTAAGTGGTATGGGAAAATGAGATTCAAGAGTTGTCAACACGTTGATTTATAATTAAATAGTCTGTAGTTTTAGTATCGATACTGGTGATTACCTTTCTTTGCTCATTGGGACTACATATTTTTCGCATGATAGAACAGTATATGTATATCCATGTTATGTATTTAAATTCATCAAACATGTGTGAGTCTAAAAAAAAAAAAAAAAAAGCTCATCATAGATGTGTATATGGAGATAGTGCTGCTTCACTGCGGGATATATTGATATCTAAAGATTCTTGTCTGGATTACTGGCAGGTACTGCCGATTCCTTTATACGGTTTCTAATGATCTATGATGTAATATGACGAGAAACTATTTTTCTAACTATTCTTCTGTTTAGATTCATAATTTAATCAGTGGTGGATTGAAGTTTTACTTTTAAAAATGCACTTAATCTGTTGCTTATTTTGGTTGAGATGAATTTTGTACTTGTAATGGTTTATTTTATCAGGACTTGCTTCAAGTTTCTTTTTACTGTGTCTGGCCCTAGTGGGATTAAAAGTGTGTATGGTTAGGATATCTTTTTTTACTGTGTCAAGATCCTGATAGTTACATGTTTTATGAACTGACTTTTTTTATTAAAAAAAAAAAAAACTATGATTATGATGACACTTATTATTTTAGAAACGTATCAAAGACATTTTTCTTTTGATGATGCTTCAGATATATGTACAATTTTTCTTTGTTCTCTTATTCTGCTCTTGTCTGTACAGCTCCTTCGACCAATATATAAGCAGATTGCTGAAAATCAGAATGCAGAAATATTTTCAGCCAATACACTCCTTGTTATTCTTGGGACTAGTCTTCTTACTGCTAGGGTTGGTGACCGTCATACTGCTTTTCCTCTTATTATTTCTTTTGGATCTTGACTTGTGGCAATTTGAGAATATAATTTCTTCTAGTGTTTGTAGATCCCAGTTTTTCAACAAACTAATCATTCTTTTAACAAGATTGCCTCAATACATAGAAAATAAAAAACCAGCCTAAATTTGAGAGTTTTCTTTAAGATAATTAATTTTTTTGTCTCTTTGATTGATTATCTATTGTCTATGTCACTGTTAATTTGCATTTCCCTTCTTTTTCCCCTTACTTTAAACAGGCAGGACTTTCCATGGCACTTGGGGCATTTTTGGCTGGTTTACTTCTTGCAGAAACTGAATTTTCCTTACAAGTCGAATCTGATATTGCTCCATATCGTGGTCTTCTATTGGGGCTCTTCTTTATGACGGTAGGTATTGGTACTTTCTAGGAAGTATGCGAGTCCCATAGCACTTCAATTGACTACTGGTTGATTTTTTGTTTGTTTGTTGTTGTTGTTTTTTTTTTTTGGGGGGGGGGGGGGGGAGCACAAAGGAGTGGGCAAGTCCATCATAGACTAGATAAGTTCACAAATAACAAGGTGCATGGAAGGAAAGACAACAAGGTTATTGAAATAAACTAATCTTTGGGAAATGAATGGAGTAAGGAATGGATGAGGAAAAAAAAAAAAAAAGGAAAGAGAGGGAAAAAAAGAAAAAGAGAAAGAAAAAGGAAAGTAATGGGAGATTTACACACCAAAGATATAGTAGAAAGTCAGTTTTTTAGATTATTATACTTTGAAACTTTGAGAAACAAAAATATACTGATGGTTACAAGACAGACCACTATAGCTCCTTAAGACAATTTTCAAGCTCCAAAGTTCCTTTGAAAATTATCTAGTTCTTGGCTTTCTGCTTTCTATCTTAAAGGAATTCAATCTGTTAATTTAACTGCCATTATTTCTTGGGAATTTTCAGGTTGGAATGTCAATTGATCCAAAACTCCTTCTGTCAAACTTTACAGTCATCATGGGGACACTTGGACTCTTAATTTGTGGCAAGACTATATTGGTTTCTTTGATTGGAAAAAGCTTTGGGATTTCGCTTATTTCTGCCATTAGAGTTGGTCTCCTTCTTGCTCCTGGAGGGGAATTTGCGTTTGTGGCTTTTGGCGAAGCTGTTAATCAGGTTTTTGTCCTTTATAACTACCTGTCTTTCTATCAAGAGTTTAATTGTTTCTATATAATACTTTATGCCACAGCTGTATCTTCATTTAAATAAATCATTCTGCTTGGGTTAGCATTTTAAAAGTCTTTTGGAGATTTTTGGTCCATTTTTTCAATTGATATTCATAATTTATTAATAAATGGATAAGTAATATGTCTTGGCCAGACAAGATCATTGTGTTTCTTAATGAAACTTTTGTTTCTGGAAGTTTTTGAGTTGTGCTAATTGTTCTGAGACAGCCATCTGTTCTTGCCTTACCTCATGGCATGGTGCATGCCACATGCATGAGGGAATTTGATGGAGGGTAGATTTGTGTGTGTCCTTATTGCTGGGAAGAGTATTTAGAGTATATGGATTTGACCGGAGCTCCTGAATTTTATGAAATCCTGAGCAACTATTTCTTAATTGTGTGACAGAATTCCATACCTTGTGCCATTTTGGTGCCCATTGTACTTGCATGGGAGTTCAACTAATGCATTCCTGGAGAGGTTTTGGGGCTTTGCTAATATGACTATTATTTTGGGTGGATTCTCTTGCAAATTTTTCCCCCTGTTGCCATATAGTTTTGATGATTTTCCCCCTGTTGCCATATTCTTTATTGTCGGTTTTGTGTTGAGGAATTCTTCAACTTCGTTCCAAAAATTAAAAAATATTAAAATTGATTGGTCTATTCACATCTCCTACAATATAATAATTTTTTCCTTTAAAATTGATATGATGTACATAACTTTTTGGTCCATCACACTTCTTCAGGGCATAATGTCTTCCCAACTTTCATCTCTACTATTTCTTCTTGTGGGAATCTCTATGGCTCTTACACCATGGTTAGCTGCCGGCGGCCAGCTTATTGCTTCCGTTTTGAGCTGCATGATGTTCGAAGCTTATTACCTGTAGAAAGTGAGGTAAAATCTCTAATAAGTGACTTTCATGAAGTTGTATCAATTGCCAGTTTCCTTGATGGCTAGAGCATATTGCTGATTTTGCTATTGTTTTATGGCAAGAGAAGATTTACAACACTTAAATGTTTCAAGTAAAACTAGCCTTACAAAATTCTATATCAGCCTCACGGAAGGAAAACTTCTTGCATATATTGTAAAAAATCTGAATCCCTTCTCAAAGTAACCTATCGTACCAATAATATTGGTCATAATATGGCCATCATGTTTCTAAATATGTTGTATACTCTTGCTTAAAACCAAGCCTAAATAACTGACAACTAAAATATGTTTACTGACATTTCTTTTCAGGAAAAGCTAGGTATTTTCTTTTTTGATCAATTAAGGCAAAGTTAATATATGCCAATAAACATAAAACTAACTGTGACATTAAATCTGTGAACTACATTCTCAAGTGTTCATACCGAATTGTTTTCCATTTTTGTTATTATGCTACTATTTATTATTTCCAAGTCCTAAATATAAGACCTAGTTGACTTTTTTTTTTTTTTTAAAGAGATTAAGAAAGCTAAATAAAAGATAAATCACTTAATCATAACATTTGTTGTGTATCATCAGATTATGTATTAGTTTTTAAGTCGAGCAAATTAGTTTGAGGAAAATTGATAAAGGTAAATATTCTAAATTAATTTATTTAACTTCCTTAATCTTCGCAAAAAAGTCAACTGAGTCTTATATTTAGGATCAGAGGTAGTATATAACCAGACCCAAACATCTATTGAAAAAATTAAAAATGTATTTTGATACCAATCTCGCTATATGCATCTAGAATTACACAGAGCACCACAAAGCACTGATATTAGTATTGAAGCAGATTTCTTGACAGGAGGTTAGAACACCCAACTCACACTATATCACCCATCATATTCTTTATATAACAAAATGCAATTGACTAGTTCTGATCTCTAACAGAGATTATATGCCTTGTATAGTTGCAACTCTAACAACCCTTGACATGCAATCTGAACTAAAAACTCATGGAATCCTGATTGAGGATACGATATAAAATACTTATCCTACTAGTTATAGGATATCTCAAGGCCAAACTAAATGTCATCCAATTAAATAGTGCTGAACCGAACTTGCAAGTCTATCATAAATTAATACAATAATCATAGTCTGAACTAATTTCTGGGCAGTACTTTAGTTGATAAAAGGATAAATTTGTTTACCATTTAGAGGGTTAATTTAAATCTAACAACTTTTATCCTTAATTCCATTTTGATTAGCTGGGACATTTGTTCCTTGCATATGAAATCTTTGCATGATTTCTGCTCCTTTATGAGATTATCAACCTGTTTGCAGTCAGTCAACTGGAAATTGTATATCATAGTTTAGTGCTTTGAGAAATACTTGTGGTTGTAAATATTGAATTCTGTAAGCTCAAACTCAATAATAATTTATTATTTAACTTTGATTTAGAGTTAGCATGATATCTAGTTTACATTGTGGATGACTACAGACGGATGATTTGCAAGATCACATCATTATTTGTGGATTTGGACGAGTTGGCCAGGTAAGTTCTTTTTCAGTTTTTTGTCCGTTTTTCTCATTTGATTGTTTTATTAATTTAAATAATAGATTTAGGCATAACAATTTATGTCTATGATGTTACAGATCATTGCTCAACTTCTTTCTGAGCGACTGATCCCTTTTGTTGCTCTAGACGTGAGAAGGTAACTTAATAAGCCAAGTGAAACTTTACCATTTCCTCTCAATACTTCTTTAAGATGAACAAGTTGACCCCGCATTACCTAGTTTTTATGTTACTTCTATTGAAAAAGGAAAAGAAAAATGCAACACTTTTGACTGTTATCTAGATGTGTTCAAATATGATGTGTGATGTTCATCTGCTGCTGATTTTATGAGGCGTTAGAGAGTGTTGGTTTCTAGTTACTACTATATAACAGTAACCTTTTGGGACAAAGATGGGCAGTATTTTATTTTTTCTATGGATTCTTTGTTTAGCTTCCTCCCTGTCTTTTTTCTTAAGATATGTAAACTAATATTATGCATTCAATTTTGGATGGAATTGGAAAATAGCTGTAGATGATCTAACCCATTACCATCTTTGTTAAATGTCTTCAGTGATAGAGTGGCAGTTGGTCGTGCTCTGGATCTGCCCGTATACTTTGGAGATGCTGGTAGTCGTGAGGTAGTACATCTGTGCATGTGATTTCAGCACTTAAGACCACATTCATGCCCATTATCTAATTTGCTTTGTATTGCATTACTAGGTCCTACACAAGATTGGGGCTGAAAGAGCATGTGCTGCAGCGGTAACTCTAGATTCTCCTGGTGCAAATTATCGAACAGTTTGGGCTCTGAGCAAGTACTTCCCAAATGTGAAGACTTTTGTTCGAGCTCATGATGTTGATCATGGCCTGAATTTAGAAAAGGCTGGAGCTACTGCTGTACTATTCTGATACCTCCTTTAGTGTTTTACTATATAATTTTGAAGCAATAGGAATAGTGGTCCATAATTAATATCATGTCTTCAGCAAAATGTGAAGTATTTGGCTATAACTGGAATAATTACTCTAAATTATGCATCCCCGCCTGTCACATGCATTTGCAGGTTGTACCGGAGACCTTGGAACCAAGTCTTCAACTAGCAGCTGCGGTACTTGCTCAGGTAAATCAATATGCTTTGAATACAATATCCGTATTGGAGTGTAGTTATTATTTACTTAATGACATATCATTTGATTTATATCAATTTACATTTTATTGAATATTTTTTTTTTTTTTTTTTTTTGGGAATAATTTTATTGATTCTTCTGTGTTGTTAATTGGCATAATTGATTTGGCATGCCAATAAGAATTTCATTAATATCACGTGTCTATCAATAAATTTTGAGGCTATGTAATATAAAAACTCAACTATTATGACACAAATCTTTTATACATGATGTTTTAAAATAATTAAATTCTTGCTATAGCAGTAATAGGCTAATAGCGGCTGCCTTAGTGGAATGCCTTGATATTATGGTGCATGAGGGCAAGGGTTGAATTTGTATTATTATTAGTATTATGTGGTTCAACAGAGTGCCGACATGGACTTGTGACTTGATGGGTGATGCTAAAATTCAGTCACCATCAAGCCAAAACTTTGAATGGCATATTGTTGTCATTTTAAATACCTTCTGTATGATTCCTTTCCAAAGCTTTTTCCACTTCCTTGGCATGTAATAAACTAAATGATGTATAGAGGGACAGCTATTGTGTCTTAACTTATCTCATAAAATCTGCTTTTGTGTAAAACACTGTTAAAGATAGATTGTAGGGTTAAGTAGCAAATCTACCCCGGAAGTACACGTCAGGGAGCAATTTTGCTTTGGAAGTTTTTTTTGGCTCAATGTAGCCCTGGAAGTCTAAAAACGTAGCAATCTTGCATTTTTTCGTTAAAAAACTAACATTGATCGTTAAAAAAGTGACATCGACCGTTAACTTTTTAACAGAAAAGGGCAACATTGCTACGTTTTTAAACTTCTGGGGCTACATCGAGCTAAAAAGAACTTCCAAGGCAAAATTGCTCTTAGGCTGTACTTCTGGGACAGATTTGCTACTTAACCCTAGAATGTATAAAACTGTCTGATTCAGTCTTGTATAGCGCGTCACCAGGTTTAAGTGTCGTTTAACTTTCCTGCTCATAAATCATTTACCAAAGTTTCGACTATGAGAACTTGTTCTTTAATGCATATCTCATTGAAGACATTTGCTGTTCCTATTCCTAGACACGAGGAGAATAAAAAGTTGAAATGGAAATGGCCAAAGATTGTTTGCGTTAGGCATTGCCAGAACTGTAATATTGAACGCAAGAGGTTCCCAAGATTAGATAGTTTAGTACATAATGGCGCGAGTAATCTCTTTGGATTATTGTCTGTTCTCTAATCATTATCTCTTCAGGCTAAACTTCCCACGTCAGAGATTGCATCAGCTATAAATGAATTCAGATCCCGGCATCTGGCTGAGCTTTCTGAGGTATGTATTTTGTTTAAATCACAAGCATGGCGACACGTGGGGTGAGTCATTTTGACTGCTGGGACTTGTCACTCATGAGATGTTTATTTGACCATCATCATCACTTTGGTATCATAGATTTCAAGAGACATTGAACTTATCTGTGTTTTGGTATTTTAATTTTCAAATATATCTGGTTTTATCCAAGCTACTAGGATAGGATGACGTCATTTTGACTAATGTCTTTTACCATCCCAATACTATGGATATCTCACACGTATATGAAGTTTTAGCTTTGTTGATCGTATTGTTCACTGACGAACCGACCATTTTCAATTGTTCCACCAAATATGAAAATCTTAAATACCATGCACCTTATAGTTGATTGACGTCAGAATATTTATACATGTTAATTTTGGTTTATGCAACAGCTGTGTGAGGCAAGTGGCAGTTCTCTTGGTTATGGATTTAACCGAATGGCTAGCAAATCCAAATCTCAATCCACAGATTCATTGGATGATAACCAAATCTCTGAAGGGACACTGGCAATATGAAGATTGCCTCTTCTATATAATGAAAAAAAGAAAAAGATAGGAAAAGGAAAATAATTGTGAAACTAGTTGATTAGGAATTCCATCAAATGTGTACAGAAATACATCTGAATATAAGAAAATTCTGAAGTGTCCTTTTCTTCTTCTTCTCTCTCTCTCTCTCGAGTCATTTACATTCTGTTAGAAAATTTTTGGTTCTCCAACCTTTTTTCTACATTTCTGCTCTTAAAGGACGACATAAGTTTGTGATGTTCCATTGGTTATAGAGTTGGGAATCGGGATCGGTCTTATAGAGTCCGGGGTAAGAAAAACATGTTTTTCAAAGCCTGGCTTGGGAGCACCAAGGCAGGGCACGCCCTATAGGGTCTCGAAAGTTACTATTCCAAATTTTACCTATTTTTCCTCTTTTTTTCCCAAATAAATATAATTAGTAAATTACAACAATTAAAATTTTAATTTTCAAAGAAATGTTGTCAATATTAATATCAAACGAACAACACGAATCATCCAATAAATAAATACATTTACTAATTCCTAATCAAAAGTAAAATATTGTTCACAAATAACTCATAAAAAACATAAGAAGCATACTTAGGTTTTAAATTTAAACTATTATACAATATTTCTATGGTAAGATTGACCCTATGACTTGTGATGAGAAGGTTGCCAATACAAGGAGTAGTGACTTTCATTTTCAATAAATATTCAAATGTGGGAACATCTCTTCCAACTCCTTATTAATTTTTTTAAAGAATTAACAAGGTCTAACAATTTGGCCTTTTAAGTCGGAAGCCGCGAAGGTCTTCTTTGTAACACCCCAAATTTCTAACGATTATAATAACATAAAATTTCAATAATTTTTATCAATAATTACTAAAATTCAAAATAACCAAATTTAGGAAGTGTTATCGCCACACTTGTATTGGGACAAGTGTAAGGCTAATTTATTACATTAACATA
Organism: Acacia acuminata; assembly: GCA_019022655.1. Lineage (NCBI taxonomy): Eukaryota > Viridiplantae > Streptophyta > Magnoliopsida > Fabales > Fabaceae > Acacia > Acacia acuminata. The sequence continues at coordinate 556,096 of JAFJYI010000030.1, forward strand.
AATCCAAACTTAAATAAAAATGTTTTATTCGAGCATAAAAAAAACTAGCTAAAATTATTTGAATGTTCTTCTTCACTTCTCATTCACCCATGAACACAAAAATCAACAAAGCCGGTAATCCTAATAAAACAAAGATAATATAGTGAAAATAAAATATTTACATAATAATATAAATATCATTCATATATATAATCAACGAGAAAATGTCGGTTTCGTTATTCTTTATGAAGTTTAATTAATGGGAAGAGAACCATGGTAAACCCGGAAACATTGTTAGTCTAAGTGGACCGGAAACCCTGTCAATTACAAATAATCAAATTGGCCATAAAACATCTCTTCCTAGTGTGCACACCTCTTTCCGAAGTTGCTACTAAGTCCCGGAAACCCCGCGTACACCACTTTGGGAAGAATGGATAATGGGAAGAATCGGATAATGTCTGTTCACATCATATGGGACAAGTGTAAAGCCTAACGGTTGTGTTCATTATCTTAGGAGGTACCACCTCAAAGCTATCATCCCATGATTAAATTATTTCAATCACACATAAAATGGATTTCTCAAATTTACGGAACCAAATTGAATATATATATATCGCTATTTGTCACTTACTTTAAACCTAGGCAAAACCATTTAAAAAGGGTCTATGTATATATTTTAACACGGGTGTAGATTGAACAAATTGAAAAGGATATATATATATATATATATACATATTAATGAAAGGCATGTATATATATATATGTGTGTGTGTGTTTCCATCACACAAACCGAAGCACCCGGGGCAAAAGATGTACATGTGTGGTATTATATAGATTAATGAGAGGAAAAGAGAAAAGATGTACGGGTGTATTCATGACCATGAAAACGATGAATGGCTTTGCAATAGTCAATCACGCAAATCAAGAAGAAGAATTATATATATGTACACAAGAAGGTGCGGCCTCGGGTTTAGGGATTAGGATTACCTTACCGGTCTTTGTCTTTGTTAACCTCCTAGAAACGCAAAGTAAGAATAGAGGAAATAATAGAAGAGAAGAAGAGAAGTATTGAGCGCTTAGCTAAGGTTAGGCTAGGCCTCTATTTATAATTTAAAATTAGGATTTAGCTATAGGTTGGACTCTTTAACTATTGCCAACTCATTAATAGGTTATATAATAATACCAATATTCTTAAAGTTCTAAATCTTATTATTATATATATATATATATATATTGTTACTATAATATTGTTATCATCATCATCATCATCATTATTAATGGGGGTATTACACGTCTCTATTGAGCCCAATTTCATTTAACTCTTCTAATTTTTAAGCCTTAGGTCCATGAAGGGCTAGGCTCAAACGGGCTCGCGCGATTTTCCAACTCTAATTAGTTATGTAAATCCCCCGAGGAGCAGCCGTCGAGTTATTTGAATGTCGCAACAAGAGCTCCCAAGTACAAGCAATGCTTGAAAATTTGTCTGTCAAGGAGTGCTTAAAAGTGTGTACAATCAAGAAAGTAAAAATAGAGGATAATCGTCCTTCTTCTAAATAACTCCATTGCTACGCTTGCCAGGTTGCAGGTGCCACATTCCTTAAACTGATGCCCTCATAAATATGATAACCATAATATCTCCAATTTTTTATATGGCTGTTTAATCTTTAATACTACTATTAGGTAAGTTTTGATATTATCAACATCAATTCTATAGTTTCTATTATGGCCTTATTAATGTATGATTGTACCAAGGATAAAGAAGACCACCATGAGCAGTAGAAAAACCAGGCAAGAAAACCATAGCTTCAATCTTTAAACCGTGCCTCAAGACAAAGCCCCACGTACATGAATAACCCGAATGATAAATAAAGAGCAACTAGGCACACCCAGATGCAAGTGAAACTGCAACGACAACCATGAGGAACCAAGAGAACGAGCAGCATACCGGGAAGAGATCATGACCAAAGTAAATTAAAGTTATAACAAATAGATATAACTAAGCCATAAGTAGACCAAAGAGGAAATACTATCGAATAAATAAAAGTAATAGGGGATTCTTAAAAGCCTAGGATGTTAATCATACTTCAACAACGATAACAAATATAAAAAACTTAGGTGTTAATATATGGGAGACACCCTTAAATTTTACTTACGGTGCGACAATAGGAAATGCTACATCATGAATAAAAGTACTTAAAATATGATAAATACTTGATATACAAAAAATAAAATAAAAGAAATATATTACGTAAATTAAGTTTATTTCACTTGACTCTTACTCGCATGTTTTCATATTGTTAAACTTATCTATAATTGAATCCATCCTAAAACTCAAAACAATTTCTTTTTCAATGTATGTAATCAAAGAATCATCAAGAAATTGATCTTCCATTCTATTTTGAAGTCTATTCTTGATTATCTTCATAGGCGAGAAAGATCTTTCGATAGTTCTTGTAGAACTGAAAAAAGTGAGTACAAGTCTAATCACTCTATCAATAAAAGGGTAAATGGTGAACTTTCCAGTTCTTGCAGGTCCTTAACATAATTCGGGATGTAGTTGATAAATTAATGAAATTTGGATGCTTAGGAATGTCAAGCTCAAAATGTTGTAACTCCATCTTCAAATACAATTTTTCCTGTTATGTGAAATCTCTAGGATAAAATTTATTAACAAGTTTGCAAATATTATCACTATTAAATGACTTGTACCTATTTCTGGATCTAAATTCATGCTTAAAGCAAGTAATTCAACATGTCTATGCCGCAATAGTGAGAATTTTGCAAAAGGCATGGAATCTCCGGGAGGAGTTCGAGGTAATCGAGATCCACGGGAATGTGTTCTTGTTTAAATTCGCGAAAGAGGAAGAGTATAACAAGATTCTTCGTGGTTGACCGTGGTCCATAAATGGCGATCTGTTAAACCTCATGGTGCGATCTAAGTACAAGACGAATGAGGGAGTTTGATTTTAGTGTTGCCTGGATTCAACGCACAACCTTCCGATGGAGGCTCTTTGTGTTTGGAAAATGCAATCGGGATAGGAGGTTTCGTTGGTGAAGTGGTGCTCATTGAGAATCAAAACTTAATTACAAGTATTTTCATAATTTCGCGCTCCGAGTAGTGCTTGATCTACGAGACCACTAGCTTATGGTTTTTGGATGAATAAACTTGATGGTAGTAGATTTTGGATAGATATTCGATATGAAAATGTAACATCCAATTTTAATTTTTAGGATTTAGTTGTAATTATAAAATAATCATATGTGATTATTGTAATTGTGAGAGAGAGAGGAAAAAAAATATAATGATAATCTTAAAAGGAGGTTTGGGCTTTTTGTGGTAATTTTGTTTAATTCAAAAAAAAAAAAAATGAAGTCGTGGAAAGAAGAAAAGGGGAAAAAATTAATTATGGAGTGGGAATATTGGGGAAGGGGTAATTATTACCCCCTCCCCCTTTTCCTATATATATATATATATATATATATCTCTCTCTGTGTGTGTGGTATGGTGTGGAGTGTGTCCGTGCTGGTGAGTTTAGTGTGTGCGTCCCGGTGTGAGAGTGAGAGCGTGGGAGAGTGAGGAAAAGAGAAAGTTGAGAAGGTTGAGGTAATAAAACTTCCTTCATGAAAGTTGTCCCAAATATTTTCTCTTTTCAATAAAGGAAAAATCATGTTGATTAGTGAAAATTTTGAGGTTATGATTTTGGAAAAGTTTTGAGTTTTAACAATAGAAAACTTGTATATATGTATAGAGCAATTAATAACTAGTTTTGATCGGTTTAGTTTTATTGAATTGTTGTTGCAAGAATTTAAATTAATGTTTCTATTTAAGAAATTTAGGATTTACATCTTACCTTATATTTCTACTAATTAAAAATTGTATAAATAATTTATTTTGGGTTAATGGAGATTATTGAAGTTTTAATCGGTTTGGTTTTGAAATTTGAAGAATAAAACTATTATTCTCATTTTTTATTACAAAATATATTATTATTATTATTATTATAATTTGTATTTTGAGTTACATAAGTTATACTTGTGATAATGTAGATTTACTGTGACCGCAAGTTGATTATTCACATTTTTGCTCCTCAAGATAAGGTTTAGCTTGAAGTTGAGGTAACAAGGGTTAATTTATTTCATATGCTTGTCTTGGATTGTAAGGTGTTGACATGAACCTTATTTTCATAAATACTATTGACATGTGTTTTGAGAATTATGTGATACCGAATATGTAGTTATTTTAGTAAGCCAAGCAGTGTATTTTTTATTCTATATGTATGTATGAGTAGATCTTGTTATTGAAATTGTTGTGGTGGTGGTCATTTGTGTTAAGCTATTTACGAGTTGTTGAGAATGGAGTAATATATTGTACTATGTTTCTCAAAACTATAGTGATAGAGACATATTGTTTATATGTTTTGAAATATGTGGGGTTGTGTGGAAGAGATTTTGGGTGAATTGGTGCCCACGACTCTCATTCCCGGCATTTCCTAATTTGAGTTAAGTGTTTTAGTAGGACACCTCCCGTTACAGTATATTGGTGGTGACATGGGGAGGGGACAATATTCTTGAAGTGACTAACTAACCTTGGCAGCAGATACTAGCAAGATCGATAAAATGTACCACGTCCGTAAGATATAAGGAGGGCGGGATGGATGAGTGGGGATGGTTTTAATTGTTGTTAATTATTATGTATTATTTAATTATTGTTGATATTTTAATTACGATAATAAACCCCTTCTCAATTGTCGTAGAGTTGGTCATGACAACCGCTCTTGTAAATCAAAGAAGCGTTATGATATTTTAGTGTTTGATGTCCAAGGGTTGTAGTAGTGACTCGCTGGTTGTTTCTCTTACTCAACAATTGTGCGGTTTGGCTCCTAGGTGAAAGCACTACCACTTCGTTGTGCTTACTTTTGTAGGATTTGGGAGGAATTGTTGTCTGTTTGTAAAGAAAGGGGAGGACTGGGAGGAAGCGGATTATTTTAGGAAGAAGGAGGAGGAGGCCATTTTGGGAGGAAGGATGCGTGGAGGACGCGGATTATTTGGAAGAAGAAAAGAGGTTGATCAAGAATCGATCGATGGGAGGGGAGGAGGAGGACCTGTTTTCTATTAAATTGTACAAATCCTCGGGGTCAAGGGATGCTCGGATGCCGTCTACGGATACGATTTAAGGAAGATGATGACGATGTTAGCCCATTTTGGGAGGCGAATAATAGATGAAGTAACAGCGCTAGGGATCAAGTAGTTGCGAAACCACATATATGTTAGGATAATGCCTTCGTAAGTGAATCTGTGGTTAAATCTAATATAGTCTCTACTAGAAAATCTGATGGCGTTTGCATGTCTGAACCTAGTGTCCTACATAGCAGTATGACTTCCTCTGTAGATGTGAGGGTAGAGAACACCCTGGCGATGGTGCCTTATCTTGGGAAAGTTCTGTTTGAGGTCATTTGTAGCTTACAAGGGCTTAGTTTGAAGAGGAGGGCAGAGGTGGAGTTAGTGGTGCCTCATTGTAAAAGGAGGAAAGCGTGTACTGACGAAATAATTGCCCCTGAATCTGTAATTTCTGTTTATGCAAGGAATCTAAGGAAAGTAAAGGCAAGAATAAGGAGTTATGCCAAGCACATAAGTAGAGAAGGGAAGGAGAATATATTCGTTGAGGAATTAGAATGGGATGAAGTGATGGAAGAGTCTGAAGTGCTAAATTCAGTGGAGTCTAACTTTGTGTTCAAAGCCAAGAAAGATAGAAGGAAGAAACATATTGCTGAAGGTGTAGGTGGCTGGCTTGTGACAGCCACCAAGCAGCCATGAAAATCTTATCTTGGAACTGTCAAGGCCTAGGAAGAGCCTAAGGGACATGGTGAGAAAGTTTCGTCCCTCGATAATCTTCCTAATGGAAACAAAAATAAACTCTATGAATTGTAAAAAATTAAGGTTGAAATGTGGCTATGATCAGGAACTTTATGTGGAACCGAGAGGCTTTTCGGGTGGTTTGGCTGTATGGTGGGTGGATTCCATCTCGCTGATTGTCCTATATAAATCAAGAAACATTATACATACATTCACTGAATCTTGTTGCCAGAATATGCCGCAATTAATATCATTTGTCTATGGTCCGCCTAAGGAGGGTGAACGCAAAATTGTGTGGGATTCTTTGAGGAGGCTGGCGAATGGCATTTTGGTTCCTTAGCCGGCTGTTGGTGACTTCAACGACTTACTTTCTCAAAATGAAAAAGAGGGGGTAATCCTAGAGCTATGAGGAAAATCATTAACTTCCAAAGCCTACTATCGGATTGCAACTTAATGGACTTGGAGTTTAAAGGTTCCAAGTTCACATGGTGTAATAAGAGGGGTGGGGCGCCAGTAAGAGAAAGAATTGATCGAGCTCTTCAGAATGTTGAGTTCAGAGATGAGTTTGCTCATGCTATAGTCTTTCATGTGGATCCTGTGGGTTCGGATCATCACTCCTTGGTGGTTGACTGTTGCTATCGAGATGGCAAAGCCCCAAGGACCTTTAAATTCTAGGCTAATTGGGTACAACATGTGGATTTTCTGCAGATAGTTGGGAGGAGTTGGGCAGAGGTCACTAGAGTAATGGATGATCGGGTTCTAGATTTAATTAGACATCTGGATATGCACAGGAAAAGGCTATTGGAATGGAGTAGGAAGGAATTTCCTAACTTCCAAAAAGTAATTGTGCAGCTGCGTCAGCAAATGTGTTTGTGTTATGATGGTCCGATGTCGGTTGCGAAATTGATGGAAGCTGAAAGCTTGGTTAGGCAGATTGAAGAGGCTTGGGATCGTGAGGAAACCTATTGGTGGCAAAGATCAAGGATTTCTTTGCTGAAATGTGGGGACAGAAATACCAAGTTCTTCCACAATAGTGTTATTCAAAGGAGACAAAGGAATAAAATATTGAGATTGAAGAGTGAAAATGGAACATGGTAGAGGATAAGGAGGCAATCAATAAATCTTTCAACGTGTTTTACCAAAAGTTGTCCAGTTCCGAAGGGTCTAGGCCTATGGACCAGGTTCTGGCTTATGTTAAAAAGTTGTGGCGGATGAAGATAATGACCAGCTAATGAGACCGCTAACAGATCTTGAGATTGAGGAGGCCGTTTTCCAACTTGATGTTAATAAAGCACCTGGGCCAGATGGTTTTTCAGCCTTATTTTACCAATTAGCCTGGGGGCAGTGAGTAATGAAGTGTGCAATATGGTGAAGGCTTTTTTGGCTGGAAAATCTGGTCTAAAGGACATTAATTTCACGGATATAGTGCTGATCCCAAAGATAGAGAAGCCTGAAGGGATACACCAGTTTAGGCCTATTGGATTGTGCAATGTGTCCTACAAGATTATTGCGAAAATTCTAACAAATAGAATGAGGGGTTTGATGGATAAAATTATCTCCCCTAACCAAAGGGCCTTCATTGCGAGGCGTTTAATTTAGGATAACATTATCCTTACCCATGAAGCATTTCATTATCTGCAACATAAGAAATCTGGGAAGAAATGGGAGCTTGCCTTGAAAGTTGATACGAACAAGGCCTATGATCAAATGGAGTGGGATTTCCTCGCGGCGGTGATGAGGAAACTGGGATTCTGTGATGGATGGGTTGTCTGGATTATGGAATGCATTTCATCAGTGGTGTTCACATTGAAGGTGGATGGGCATAGGGCCGAGGCTTTTAAACCTAAAAGGGTACGACAAGGGGACCCGCTGTCCCCATATTTGTTTATTATTGCATACGAAGTGCTATCTCTTATGATTCAATCTCATATTGACAAGAAGGATTTAACGGTGTGAAGTTAGCTCGCAAAGCTCCAGCTCTTTCGCATTGTTTTTTCGCGGATGATGCAATTTTGTTTCTAAAGGCTAATGTTGTGAATTGTTTGGTGCTGAAACAAATCCTGGAAGTGTATTGCAAAGCCTCTAGACAACTTATCAATACCGAGAAATCAAATGTGTTTTTCTCAACAAATGTTCCTATGCGTGTGAAGGAAAATATTTCAGCTTGTTTGGGTGTTAAATTCTCTGATGATCCAGGGAAATATTTGGGTTTGCCAACTATTTGGGGGCGCTCTAAGGCGGTGGCATTAGATTTTGTTAGAGATAAGGTGGGTTTAAAGTTACAAGGTTGGAGGCAAAAATTATTAACCTTTGCGAGTAGGTAAATTTTAATCAAAGTTGTGGCTAATTCCATACCCACATACCCTATGGTTTCCAAAAAAAATCGCTTCTCGTTTCCAAAAAAATCATGCACAGAAATAGATAGGTTGATATCTAATTTCTAGTGGGGACATACGGAAGAGCATGGGGCTATCCATGAATGTACAATTTTTACTCTTCATTTATTATTGTATTGATTTTATTCTCATGTATTATAATGTATATTAAATGGGAATAATTTCAAAAATGGTTAGATTTTGTAGTAAAGTTATGTGAACGAAATTTAAAGTTTTTCTTCGTTTATTATGAGAAATATATTGAAAGTGACTTGGCTGAATTTGAGCTGTAATTCAGTTTCCTTTTGTTATTAATTTCAAGGATCCATCACGCCAACACACAGTAGTATCTGATTTTAAGATATAAAGCGCATTAATTCCTCACCAACTTGTTCTTATATACCAATCCAACTAATAAGCGCTAGCTCCTTCCATTCTCCTTTTTTTCTACAGACACAGAGAGAGAGAGAGAGAGTGAGAGAGAGTCAATGGTGGTGGCATCAGCAAACCCGCTTGTTGGTGACGGCGGCGAGAGGGTGGGGGGTTTAGAGCTGCCGAGGGTGGACCTGTCGGGGGAGAGGTGGGCGGTGTCGGAGCAGATAGTGAAAGCGAGCCAAGAGTACGGCTTCTTCAAGTTGGTGAAGCATGGAGTGCCGGAGGATATCATAGCCACCATGGAAGAAGGAGCCTCCGCCTTCTTTGCCAAACCGGTGGCTCAGAAGAATGCCGCCGCCGGCTACGGCTCCAACACCATCGGCTTATGTGGTGACGTCGGCCGCCTCGAATACCTTCTCCTCAACGCTTCTCCTTCTTCATCATCTATCTCCCAACTAAACCCTTCCAACTTCAGGTTCTTCATATTTACTTAATCCATATATACTCCGCCCCCCCCTCTCTGTCTCTATATATATCATTCATTTTACTTTCTCATTTATTTTATGCTTGATATATATATATATATATATATTATGCTTTTACTGCGAAAAGATTCACATAGTTTTGAAAGTGACCTCAGACCATCTACCAGAGAAGCTCATGGGCTGGTTTAGTTTTGTGTTTCTATATGTTCAACAAACTCATATATATGTAAATGTATATAACCTCCAAGAACTCATATTTCTCTGTATTTTTAGCTTATTAACTCCAATCAATACCAACATTATTTATCAACGACAATGGAGATGAAGTGAGATTAAGTTTAGTGCTCACATTTTTTTTTTAAAAAAAAATGTATTTTTCTTTTATTGCTCTTTAATATAAGACATAATTAATTAATTAGAGTAAATTAGCGATGTTAGTTTACTTAGTTAATATGATAATATCTCTTGCTCTTAATATAAGATCTCAATGTAAATTGCGATAGACTAGCTCTTATATGAAGGATCAGATATATTAATATGTTTTTTTTCCTTTTAAAATATTATATTTATCTTCCTTAAATTTCTCGTTTCCTCTCTTACTTGATTATTGTTTAGGGAATATCAATAGTGTTAATTTAGAAAAAAATGATAAACATATGAAATAATTCTTATATTTAGGACCAATAACAACTTCACAATTATATTTCAACGTTGTTTGCTAATCATGTTGAGATTTTGCTTATGTCTTTGCTGGGGATGTTTTGGAACATCAAGTTTCTCTATCCAATTTTTAAAAAATGCTTTAACTAATTACAATATGTATTAGGGATAGTATATTATTCACTATAAATTTTGGTCAATGCAAATATTACTACTAATTTTATTTGTTAGATCATAATCTCATCTAATGATAAAGTAGATGAGATTACGATCTAGCGATGAAAAAATGGTAGCTACGATGTGCGACTTGATATCTATCTATATATACTAATATAAGTTTATTTGCAAGACAAGAAATTCTCAAAATAATTATGAAGTATATATTTCCCTATATTTATTTAATTACGCTCGATGGCCGTTTTACATCAAGATCATAATTAAGGACCAATAAATAGAAAGAACAAGATCTTATTATTTTTGTTCAAAATATTTTATGATTAGTAATATAATACATTATACATTAGATATGTTTATATATATTGGGTGCGCGTGAAATTTGAAATAAACAATAATTAAAATATAAAGAATCAATTCAAATTATTTAATATTAATAATACAGTAGTATATATTATATGCCGGGAAAACAATTCAGATGGCACATATTGGGGACCACAGAGGAAGAAAAATGTACTAGGAGGTCGGATAGTATGTGTCAGAGACATGTTACCTCCTTTTACTCTTTTCTTTGAATGACATGTCTGTCAATATCAGTCCTCCTTCAAATCAACACCCCTAGTTATCCATTATTTCAGTTTATTTATATTCTCCTCAAAATATAACACTTTATTTCTTAAAATCCCCGTTTATTATTATTAATTATTATTATTATCATAGTTTTTCAATCATATTTTATTACGATATAATTTTTTTAATGATTAAATCTCATGCAATCGAAGTTTTCAAATACATTAGTGTGACAAATTCATTTAAATTAGAATAAATTCCAGAAATTAAAAAAAAGAAAGAATAAAATATGAGAGATGATAAAGCAGAGGGGGCCTTTCAAGTACCAAGTTGAATTGAATAAGCAGATAATGACACGTCATGGATACATTAACAAGGTCCAATCAAATCAAACATGAAAATCCAAAAAGTTAATAAATCATTGTGACTAGGATAATATTATTTTATTCAGATTTTTATTACTGGCAGCCTTAACCGTTAGCTTCTTTCACGTGTAACTGTGATATGCAATAATTATTTGCAAAGTACTAAACCAAAAAATGAGAATGAAACCCAGTTTCCTAAAAACATTGCTGTACACCACGTGATCATCAGGAAGCTTAAATAAAATGTGAAGAAACAGAGTACTAATAAAGAAATAAATCAAGGGAATCAAAGTGGGGGTGAGATTTTTTTGAAGGCTGGAATGAGTATGTACATGTTTGTTGATGACAGGAACGGTGTGAGTGAATATGTAGGGGCAGTGAGGGAGCTGGCATGTGAAATATTGGAGCTAATGGCAGAGGGCCTGGAGGTCCCTAATACACAGGCTTTCAGCAACTTCCTCAGGCACCATGACAGTGACTCTCTCCTCAGGCTCAATCACTACCCTCCTCTCCTCAATAATGACATCATCAATGTCGCCTTTGGCGAAGCATTCTGACCCTCCAGATCTTGAGCCTCATCAGATCCAACGATGTTCCTGGCCTCCAGATCTCCCTCCCCAATGGCCTCTGGTTCCCTGTCTCCCCTGACCCATCTGCCTTCTTTGTTAATGTTGGTGATGCTTTACAGGTATATCTCTCTCTCTCTCTATTTCTACCTCATATCTCATCTCTATTCATATCACCACTGATCTTGTCCGTACATAGCAACCTTTACTAGGTTTAATTTTTTTTCCTTATTGTGTCACTATGGGTCCCCCCTAAGGCCCAAATAAAGCAAGAATAGTTGGCAGCAGGACAGGTGAAATGAGGTGGCAAGCCAATCACTGCCTACCAGTTTTGATGCCTTCTGATGAGTTCAACTTTACTGTGTAGGTCCACACTCCAGTTCAGATTCCGAAACCAGTCACATCAATGCATATCAATCACCAAACTGAATACATGCAATAGTGTTTTATTTAAGTACATGAAGATTGGATTTTGCTTAAAGAGTGTAGTTTTCTCAAGAAAGCTGAATTAAAAACATTGTGTTAGTAGTGACAGTACATATAGGCTTTTCTGAGATGGACCATTATTATTAATGGAACTGATGTGCGGTATTTGTTCACGTGAAGGTGATGACAAATGGCAGATTTGTGAGTGCAAGGCATAGAGCTATGACAAACTCCCACAAGTCCAGAATGTCAATGGCATTTTTGGGGCTCCACCTCTAAATGCCTGCATAGCTGCTTTGCCGGAGATGGTTACTGCCCAGAGGCCATCGCTTTACAGACCTTTCACCTGGGCTGAATACAAGCAAGCTGCTTACTCTCTCAGGCTTGGTGATCACAGAATTCACCATTTCAGGGTGGACACACAAGTAGACCAGCAATAGGCTGTCTCTCTAGACCACCACCACAATCAATGTGATACTTGAGGGGGAACCAGTTTCAGAGCTCGTCCTACGGACGAGCTCTCTCTCTCGTCCGTACGGACGAGCTCTGTTCGTCAGATTTGATCTGGACGGTCAGATCTGATTTTTACTTTTATATTTTTTACCGAAAATAATTTTAATGGGTAGAAGATCTAAAATAAAGATAATCTACTCAACTAACGTTTTTGAAAAAATGATTTTTTCATATAGAAAAAAAAATAAAAACGAAAATAAAAAATAAAAAATCTGAGCCATCAGATCTCAGATCTGATGGCTGGGAGACTCGTCCGTACGGACGAGCTCCTGCTCGTCCAAAGGACGAGCAGGTAAACTTTGGTTCCTACTTGGGGTAGTTATTAGTGTTTCTGGTACCAACTGAAGTTAGCACTTTTGTAGCTCACTCATCAATGAGAGTTTCTTTAGTTGTTTCAAGTTTTATATCTTCTTCCAGGATTTACAAGGCCAATAGAACAATCACAGAAAGTAAAAGAAAACAAAGCTCTATTATTCATCAAACTTGAAAGAACTAGCGGGGTTACTGTTTATATCCGGTCAACTGAAGAAACATACTGAAATGCAAACAAGATATTACTAATCCACCATGCAATTTCTGGCTATTCTAGAACTGTAAGGTCAATAATAAAATAATATCCAGACATGTCATATAAGTTTAACTAAAAATGCACCTCATTTATTCGGCTTTTAACAATTGACTGAATTTAATTATTTTTTTATTAGTCGGTTTTTTAAGCTTTTATGATAGTACCAAAAAAGTTATACAATGAGCTGCTGTCGCTAAAGGGCATAACAGCTCAGATTAGATTGGAAAAACAATGTTTTTGATTATATAAAATGGAGTTTTGTCAGAATCAATTCTGCTATTGAAAGAGGTCACCTTCAAATGATTACTTTCATCTAAAGAGTGATTTCAGTGCATGCCCATATACGCCACTGAACCACCAGACAGACTGAAAGAAGAGGGTTGGAACTTGGAGATGCTTCTCTTTTAAACAAGAATTTGTGATCTTGCTGCAAAACGTGAACACTTCCTTCTAGCTTCTTTGCTAAGCATGCAGATACAAGACTGAAGAAGTTGATTATTCTTTCTTTCTTTCTTTGTTTTTGGTTTTATAACCATCTTTGTGTGCAATGAGCACCATAAAGTCTTCCATGAAACTCATAAAAGCTCAGTAAACTGTGGCTTTTCCTCTGATTTTGTCATAAAAAAGTAGGGCTTCAGGGGCCAACTATAAAATGGATCAGGGCTTGTTTCAGCAAATCACTAGCTCATCAATGCTCATCTCAAGTACACAACCCAAGACAGAAATAACAAGATTTTCTTGGAACATTCTTAGCTTACTTGGATCTCAAGAGGATGACCATGAGGAACCATCAGCAACCAATATAGAAGGAAACATATCGAAACCATCAGTAACCAATATAGAAGGAAACATATCGAAACCATCAGTTAGACAGAGTTTAAGAATCAGCCTTATTCCTGTCTGTACATCCACTCTCTCTTGCAAAATATTCCACATAGGGCTTTAATATTTTAAGCATGATATTCGATTATAGATTTATAATATAAACAGAAGATATGCAAGAAGGATCTCACAAAGGTAAAATAAAAAACAAAATGTTCATGTTTTACCACAATGTTAATAATATTGTACTGGTTAATAAGGATATCAAAGCCTGATGATTGTGCAGCAACATTCCATATAACAAAACCATAATGTCTGAGCTTCCACCGTAAAATTTAACATACCAGAATCAACAGGTGCAACACGGCCAATTGCTGATTCACAGAAATCAGGATCCAAAACTTCCTCAAATGCTTCATTGCTTCCATCAAGAGGCACAGTCCTAACTTTGAAGCTTGCTGGCATTAACCCTTGCCCTGGGCTAGCTGTAGCAGTCAATAGTCCTCTCCCAACTCTGGCAAATGTAACCAATTGATTTTTAATACAATTGTTAAATAAAGTGAGGACATCAAGAGCCAATTACTGAAGTTCCATAAAAGAAATCAATCGGAGAAGGAGAGGTAATATGGGCTCTCTGGTCCAAGCTGCATATAAAATAATTAAGTTATATTGGTCAATGTTGTTAAAATGTAGAGTCTACGTTGAAATGGTAAGGGTGAGCAAAAATATAAAATCGGAAAACGTAAACGAAACGTAAAACGTAAGAGTTTACTACGTATTACAAAAAAAAAAAAAAAAAAAAATCCAACATATATAAAACCAAAAGTCCAAAACACACTAGTACATTAAAGTCATCACAAATTTAAATCCAAACACTCAATGAAATAATTAAGTTCAAACTCAGTTATCATAATATATATTAAAATCTCAGTTCTGCCCCACAAATATTTTGAATATTCGCACTTTAGTCCCTTCTTCAGAACTTTCAATGTTTGCAGTTAGGTCCCTGGTCAAAACTTGCGTTTTGACCCGGTAACCATTAGGTCTGGACTCTGGACTCTAAAGAAAGACGATAGGAGATCGAGAACCAGCGCGCGAGACCCACCTTGGATCTCGACCTTCATCTTTCATCATCGACCTCCACCTCCTCGAAGTCGCCGGCGGTCTTCACCTTCACCACCATCACCGCCGGTGACCTCCTTCCTTCATCCTCCACCACAGCCGTGAGATCCGACAGCGGTTGACAATGAAGAAGAAACAGCCAGTGACGGTCAAAGAATAAGCAACAGCCAACGGCTGACACGGTAAACTTGCCGATTCTACCGATTTTACCGAGTTGACATGGCGTTTCAACCGTGTCAACTAAAATCCGTTCATACACCCGTCTCGCCACGATTTCCGGCGAAAAAACGTAAAAACGTCCGTTTCTACGCTTTTGAACGGCGTTTTCACAACACTGATACTGGTCATTTTCTATCCTGCAACAATCCTAACTACAAATTAGATACATTGTTCATTAGATTGACACATAAAAAAATAAGTTAATTATATAAGAAATCAAACAGATAGGAGAAGTAACCTGAGCTCTCTAAGTTATTTACTCAAAAGTTCTCCAAAAAAACAAAGACTGTGAATTGAAAAAGAAGAAAGTACATGCTTAAGCAAGCTTGCAACAATTAGCAGAGAAAGTAGATGTGCCTTAGAGAAAGAAAGAAAAAATAGGGAGCAAAAGTGGAGGAGAAAATAGATGGATGCAAAAAGATTGTACTTATACACACACATATACTTGAACATATCCATTGCAAGGACTACCATAATCCCCACTACCATGTTGGCAAGTGGAAGCATGACTCCAGGTTCGACTATCATAGTGGGATAGTGGCCACATCTATCAGGAGTCATGAGATTTATTTAAGATTCCGTACGTATTCATTTTTTTAAATTAAATTAATAGATAACATATATTAATTTAAACATTTTGAATTTGAGAGGTGGAAGTACTCACATGTCGCACAGAGGGTTTCTCGAACAACTACTTTTATATAGTAAGAGATATTGATAAGTATATATTTTATGATTAAATAGGTGTATATTTTATGAGAATGAGCTAGATTTATTAATATTATATGCCTCTTTAATTATCTTTTATAAAATTTTCCATCATTGAATCAAACTTAGGATCAAAGCGACATAAAATCTACTCATATCCTATTTTTTTATTATGCGGGAGATATTATATGAAAGAGAAGAGACAAAAAACATATGGAGCTTACAGCCATAAATTAAATAAAAGGAATAAAGACGTGGACCCCACATGCTAAAAAGTAAACTTAGATCCTAAGCTTGGTGATTAAATTTGGATCCTAAGTTTGGTGATTAATTAAGAGGAGGAAACCTAAATTATAAATAGGGAGGCAGAGACACACACAAAGGAGGAGATCACAGAGGAGCAGATCGAGAGACGCGAACGAGAAGGAATGAAGAAGTAGAGGAGTAGAAGGCTGAGAGCATTTCGGTTCTCTTCATCATCTCCACGGAAGGACTTGTGGAGGCGATGAAGGAGCTTGCTTTCTTTGCTCTCTCTGTGTATTCTTTAAATCTGAATTCCTATCCTTTTGTTATGGATTTTATTATAGCCATGTGTGGCTAAATTTTCTTTTTAACCTAGAGAACCTATGAACTTGTTTGAGTTTTAGAGATTATTCCCACTGGTTAGTTTTGCTTAATTTTATTTTAGTTTATTTAATCCTTGTGTTTATTGCTATTGCTTATTGAGTGGCCACTATTGAGCATGTTTTGGGGATTTAGTGTTGAACTTGGAAGAGGGAATCCTAAATTGACATTGGGATTAAATAATGTGGAATTAGGTTTAAATTTAATGTGGAATTAGGTTTTAATCTAATTTGCGTCCAGGATAGGAATATACCTAGAAGCTCCGCATAATCAAATTAGAGTGAGCCGGATTTAAAACACATCTTATTTAGTTGTGTGATGCATCACATAATTAATTAATTAAGGTAGGTATATAAGTGGACCGGAAGACATTTATAGATATTAATACTCTAGATTAGTTGATTAAGTTAAATCAAAGTTATTTTAGAGGGGATAAAATCTAAGAATCAAACAAGGGATTAGTGACTCTAGGTTACTTGTTTGATTATTTTTGTAGTTAGTTCATTTTGATTTTAGTTTTCTCTTAATTAAATTTAATTTGGTTTGTTCAACTTAAAAAAAGTGTAAAATTAATACTTACCTGAAGTTGTGGGTACTAATTAAGTCGCCGTGGGAACGATATCTTACTTACTCTTTATTACTTAATACGGCCTGTGCACTTGTGGAGTTTTTAGGCTATAAAGTTTTGCCCTATCGGATATACATTTTTTAATATTTAAAACTTATATAAATATCTGAAAAATACTAAAAAATTAAAAAAAAGTATTGTATACGTAACCTCATGAAATAATAGAAAAATGTTTAAAAAATTAACCAAAATAATGGATACCATACATGCATAGGGATCTTTCTCCGAGATTTAATGCAATTTTATTTGATTAATTTTTTGGAAAAAAAAATTATAATGTCTTTAACTCCTCTGTTGTGTTAAAAGCAGCAATTATGCATAAATGCAGCAAGTTGGATTGCAATTAGAAACTCATCCCTCCATCCATCCATTTAAAATGAACTATCACAACAACTCAAAAACCCAAAAAAGTACAATACATGGCATATGCTCAACTAATTTGCTTAGAAATCAAATACTAGTATAGATTTGTAACATCTCAAACACCAACTTCAATCCATTTTTTCAAAACAACCACACAAACTCCAACAGTAAGAAGCCACAGAATAATATGTTTGCACTATGGTGAGTATAAGAAGCACAATTGCTGCAATAAAAGAGATAATAGGGCATGGATTTGTAAAGTAGTCCTGTTTCAAAGTCGCCTTCCATTTATGCCAAGGCACTTTACAGTAATCTTTCAGCTCCTTACAGAGATCTGAGAAGTAGAAATTGAATCTGATCAGAGTTATTCCCTGGAGATAGCTTGTTAATCACAGAAGCCACCTCTTGATTACCTGCTAACTTTGATTCAATAATCCCATTCTGAGCCAGCAAAACGACATCATCAGGCGTGTCGATAAGATAAAGATAAGGCGATCGAGGATGAAGACATAGTCATTCACAAAATTGTCCCTCAAGTGGTAATGTTCATATGCAATGAGATTCCTCAGAAAGTTCTCTATGGCATCATTTTTTCTCAATACTGGAATCTCCAAGATTCCATCTTTGAACTGTATATCAAAAATATTTCTACTTTGCCTTACCCTGAACTTCACTCCTGGTTGGTGTAACTGTGTAGCAGTAGGTAAAGTTTGAGACTTTAGCTTACTTTTTTGTGGCATCTCTTGTGGCAAGTGACAAATTCTGGCAAAATCAACAAAGTGTTTTATTTCAAATTGACCCAGACATTGAAGCTATTAACATCCTTAAGATACATTCTTGTTCTGAAGAAGTCAGGTTAGCTTGATTATGCTCAATGATGGAGAAAGGGACTTGATTTTAAAGTAAAAGCATGTCATTTTTAATGAACCTTGGCTTCCATGGTCTGCCAAAAAAATGATCATGTTCATGATTCTTCTGAACTTGTTTATGAGAACTGGTATTGTTATTATTTCTCAAGAACACTTCAACAATGAAAGCTGCATCAATTAGAATGATCTCAATGAACTTATCACTGTCAAACTCAAATGGATCTGCATGACAATTTCTCAGCTTCACTTCTTTTCTCTTCAACAGTTCAACACAGTCGTCTAGGCTTACTTGAGCTTGTGAGAGAAAGTCATTTAAGAAGCTCAATTATTTATGTTCTTCCATGTCTCTAAGAGGACCTATTGAAATAACTAGGGGTGTGAAGGACTTTTTATTTCCTTCACGTAATTCTTCAGGAACCCGATACATACAGCATTCAGGTGATAACGTAACGGAGACAGCTTCCCCAATTTGTCTTTTAAGCGTTTTGGAAGTGAATTTGATAATACTCTTTCATCAATGCTGATATGGTCGAATCCTTCTTTTCTACCAGCACTACAAAAAAAAGACCTTTTATGGCGGTCAAAACCGTTACTAATGATATGAGTAGTAGTCAAAGAAACTGCTACAAAATGCACCGTGACAAGCAGTTTTGTAGCGGTTATAATAAACCGCTACTTAAAGTTACTCATCGCTCTTGACACTATAGCGGTTAAAGACTTCCTACTACCGGATGACATTGGGATGTCACATTGTAAGTATATGTTGTAACTGTGCATAAACTGCTACAAGATGAAATTAGAATTTTTTGTTGCGGTTAACGAGCCGCTATGAAATACGTCCAATAATTTTAACAATTCAAATGCCCAAAAGGTTTGAAAATTTATATTTTAGTGGTTTTTCATGAACTGCTACGAGATGTTTGCCGCCAATTTCAAAAATTTTAAGAGTCGTGCCAATTTTTTTTTTTTTTTTAACAAATTGTGTAGAGTTAAGTATCCACTACAAATGAAATTAGAATTTTTTTAAAAAATGTCAGTAATTGTAGTGTTTTTCTATTTATTACTATGTCATTTTAGTGTTGTTACTTATATGTTTGTTTTTAATAATTTAAGAAATAATACAGTTAGACAATATTTAATTATGGATATTATACAAGTATAATGCGAAAAAAATGTAGATAATGTAAAATTATTATATTATTCAGTAGATGATATTTGTTAATGAAATGAATGTTGATCATCAAAGGAATGTTGAGGGAATGTCGTTCTCGAAAATAAAAATAATTAGTATAAAAGAATATTAGGAAATTAAGAAATAAAAAATCAAAGATATGAAAAAATATTAACCATATTTGATACCTCTCCGAAAAAATCGATTGAAAAAAAAAAAGAGAGAAGTTGGGAAGAAAGAATTGAAGGAGTGTGTGAAATGAAGTGTGGTGGTGGTATATATAAGGATTTCAGCGTCAAAGTTGTAGCGGTTGATGTGGTGGAATTAGTAACGGTTTTGAGTTTAGTAGCGGTTTTTTTTTTTTTTTTTTTTTTTCTTGGTAGCAGTTTCATATCCACTATAAAAAGTACTTTTGATTTTTTTTATAGATAAAATATAGACGGATTCTTTGTAAGATATACATTTTTTTAAAATCATTCTTCGTCTCCATCACTACAAAAAAGATGAGGAGAAAATGTTAGTTGTGAGTTTAATACATTTGAACAAAAAGTTGAACTTAAATTAATTGATAATAAAACGTAACTTAAAAAAAAAGCTCACACGACGATAAGTAAACTCTCACCGCCTTCTAGGAAGAAATCTTCAAAATTGGTGAAATTTGAAACGACTCACTCTTGTAGACGATGTTATCACCATCACCCATGTCGTAAAGGTCCCGAGGCTTTAAATGAACCACCATATTCTAATCCTTGTGCCTCTTGTCCTCGACATAATAAACATGTTGTGCCTCTGAGGCAAGAATATATGACTTATTATCTTCAAACTGATAGGTGTGAATTGTGTAACATCACAATTTTTCTAATAGTAATTAAATGCTATTAGGAAATGATTTATTAAGTAATATGGGTTTAGAGAAGTCTAGAGGTATAAAATTAAGAGTTGAAAATAATAATAATAATAATAAATAAATATATTATCAATTTTTATTTATTACATTTGATTAATTAACAATGATAAATGATATTGATAGGAATAATAAGGAAAAGAAAATATGTAAGGGAAATATCTTCATGAATAATCTGATCTATATCTAAATAAAAGAGAAAGACATAAGAGAGAAAAAGTTATATATTTTTATATCTTTTAAAATAATATTATTTTAATAAAAGAGTCAAACCCTAAATCCTTCTCAATAAATACTCTAATTCTCCAACTCTCCCCATACTCTATGCCACATAAGGAGATCTTCTCCTTATTTTGTTTCTCATTTTTTCTCATTGGCCTCATCTAGGCCCTTGATTTGGGAAAGTGAAAGAAAAATGAAAGTAGTATTGTATTGATTGGATAGATGTGATTTAGAGATTATAAGGGATGATGAGAAAATGATTATGAGAGAAATCTTTGCCTTGTCCACGCCGGAGGTAAGAAAGAAAACGTCTCGTCACAGTACTTTCATCTCTTATTTCTCCAACATCCAATGTTTTGTCTATAGGTGTGTCTACTGTAGATATTAAATATAATCCTTCACCGACTTTCTTTTCGATTACTGATTGTGTGTGTGTATATATATAGACCCAAAAAATAGGCAAAAAATTTATATCAAGGCGCTTTTAACAGAAAAAAAAAAAAATCTAAAAAACGCCTAAAGATTCTGAAAATCTCAGAAACGGCCCCAAGGCCTTTTTTAGTATAATTTCATTAAAACGTTGGTTGTTAACGGGGCTGATATAATTGTTAACGGGGTTGATATAGTTGTTAACGGGGATGATATAATTGTTAATGACCTACCCGTTAACAACTATATCAGCCCCATTAATAACTAGTTTTAGTGAAATTATACCAGAAAAGGCCCTGGGCTCTTTTCTGGGATTTTCAGAATCTTTGGGCATTTTTTTTTTTTGGGATTTTTCTGCTAAAAGGGACCCATATGGATTTTCCCAAAAAATAGCTGTATATGTATTTATCATTTTATCTTCACCCAGATTTCTCTCCATATTATGATAGTCTACCTAAATATTTATCATTATTTTAAAGATTTTCAATATATATATATATATATGCTTCTACAGCAATCTCTGTGTAAACTGATATATTTAATATGACCTTAGCTAAACCAGCTTGGAGTAGAGCTGGGAACTAGGGCCGGCTCATGAAGGGTCAGGGCCCAATAGAGCCAGCCCTTTAGGGCCCGAGGATAAGAAAAATATCTGTTTTTCAAAGCCCGGCTCGAGAACACCAGGGGCTAGGGCCGCCCTCCAGGGCCTAGAAGTTACTATTCCAAATTTTAACGATTTTTCCTCCGTTTTTTTCAAAGAAATATAATTAGTAAATTACAACAATTAAAGTTCTAATTTATCAAAGAAATGTTGTCAACATTAATATCAAAACAAAACGAATCATCCAACAAATAAGCGTTAAGTCACTAATTCATAATCAAAAGTAAACTATGTTCACAAATAACTCACATAAAACATAAGAAGTATACCACTAAGCGGCATTAGTACGATAACTATTATTGTCATCATCTTTGCCACTATCATCAATTTCAACGACATTTGATTGTGCTTCATTTTAAGTAAGCTCGGTTCATGAGTAAGAATATCATGAATTTTTTCTCTCGCATCATGAACAAATCCATAATCTTTATCGTAACAAATAATAAACCAAATATAAAACACATATAAATTAGTAAATTACCATCATATGTAAATCCATGCATCTAATAATAATAATAATAATAAATTAAAAAGGGCTTGCTTGGTGGCCCTTTTAAGCCCGAGGCCCTACACGGCTTATTTCATTAAGTTCCTCTAATTTTCAAATTTGGCCCTTGAAGGGCCAGGGCTTAAAATGGCTAGTCTTACGGGTTCAGTCCGATTTTCCGACTCTACCTTGGAGATGTATGTTTGCACACACCTACAAGACACATTCAAGGACTTCGTGTTTAATTTAAATCTCATGCATCTGGACAATTATTTTTTTAAATACTTCTAAAAAAAAACATACAATTTAAAATAAATATGTGGCAGCTAATAAATATACATTTATTTTTAGAAGGGAAGATTTAGGCTTTTGACTAGTTTTGAGAAATATGTTGATAGATATTTATATCTGTGATTTTGTAGACTCTTATTGAGAGTTTTGGAGAAATTTTATGTGATTACCTGTAAGCTTGGAGTAGAGGTAACTTAGTTATTTTTTTATATACTTGTCAACTATATATATATATATGTATATGTATACATTAAACTCTTTTGGTATTTGTTATGTCCATGGAGGGCTTGATTTAGAATTATATATTTGACTAATTTTATATTTGATGAGATGAGAAACTTTTCAAACATGCTTGTTGTATATTAGAACTCATGGTTATGTGCTTTGGAAACTTTTTAAGCATACTTACGTGTTATGATGGGAATATTATTTATTTTATTGTGATGGTTTGTCATTAATGCATATCAATGGTGGTACATTTGTGACGGGTTGGAGTAAGGAGGAATTTTTATGATAAGATTTCTTTATGTCATCACTCGTGCATAGTGTATGGTATTTGTCAGGGCCCCTTATTCCATGTCTTCCTTTGGCTGAGATTGCATTGGAGATGTATGACTTGTGACACCTCTTTAATTGTGTTTAAGGAGGGGAGCCATAGTCCAAACTTAATCTCTGTAGCTTTGGTCAGGTAAGTGTATCTTAAGAACTGGTGAGCTTGAGACAATTCAGTTAAATGGATGAGTTTCTATTAGACTATGTGTTAGTCTATGGCTCCAGTCAGCAGTTAAGAATGGACGGTGATATAAGGGAGGAATATTGTATATTGCATACCTCATATTTGTATGGTATATTATATGATATTTCTTGTGAAAGATGTTTGAAAACAAATGGTATGATGTTCCATAGATTTGCAACCCTTTTCGGAAAGGGATTTTGTTAACCAAATCGAGAACTAGTTTATGAAAGGTTTTATGTTGATAATGTAATAAATTATTGTGAGCTGAACTTGATTTTTGAACCATATGTTTTGGATCTTGGTTTGCATGTATATTTTCTGAATAACCAATGGTTACTGAGATCCTTGGATCTTTTGGTTATTATATTTATTTATTTTAGGATATTATTTTAATAGGGATCAAGGGAAGGCACCTATGGAGTGAGTTTTGAAGGCTCTTTAGTACTCCTAGAGTTCATATTATATCATTTGTATTTGTCATGACCATGATACTTCCACATTTATCAACTCTGAAATGTTTTAGAAATTTACTTTGACACTAAATAGTTTGTAAATATTTTGGAAAATTAATTCGGCCCTATAAAAATGAGTTATTGCTGATTGGCAATATTTCAAATACTTTGGTTAAGTACTTGGTTGTTGAAAATTGGGGTGTTACAAATTGGACGGGAGAAATTGATTGATGTGATGCCTGAAGCCGTTACGTACTCATTAAAAAGTATAGTTAAACGTTGTAAGAGAGTGCGTGAGAAAGAAATGGGCAATGGTGACAATGAAATGTGCATGGGTTACTATTGCTTTTAAACGCGTGACATTTTGTAGTGGTTATCCCTGAAACCTTTGCACTAACCGCTACAATATCCATCATTCGTCATCAAACTTTGTAGCTATCAACAAAACCACTACAAATTTTAGACTATCACATTTTGTAGCGGGTAATGCCAAAAACCCACTACAAATGTGAGCCTGTTTCCATTCTGTAGTGATTTATTTTTTGACCGCTACTAATGTTATTGCGAGTTTAAAGAACAGTAGCAAGAAACCATATATTGCTTTGAAAGTAGTTGCCAGTCTTGATAAGATGCAAATGTGGTGCTAAGTATCATGATACCAAGCACAACCCATCTACAACTTTTTAAGAGGACAACTGTTTTTAAAACCAAAGTTTGGTTTCTTGCTACTAACTCTTCACAAAATAATTTTTGTGTGGATTCGGGCTATATATAGGCTTCAGATATGTAGCCGTTATGGTAGGTAACCACTACAACTTTACCATCTATTTTCCATCTATAGAGTTATTGATACAAACCGCTATAAATTCACGAGGCACTTTGTATTTTGCAGCGATTAGTGTAGCGGTTTCCACAATGACCGCTACTATTAGAATATCTGTTGCGGTTTCTATAGAAACCGCTAAAAGGTTTCGTTATTAAAGAAGATAGTGCAGCATGAAGTGAAATGTTGATCTGCAAGGTAGATGCCAATCTTTTTGATAAAAAAGTCAATTGACTTTTTTCATCGGAGAGAGGTAGCTACATTGCAACCAATGTTTCGCTGCATGCTTCAAAATCTTCACAAAATGATTTCAGGGTTGAAGGGGTTTATATAGCTTTAAAATGTATAGCGATTTTAAAACTAACCACCACAAAATTTGCATTTTATAGCTGTTTTAGCCCCAAACTGTGACAAATTAACAGACTCTTCGAATTTTGTAGCTGGTTTCTCTTCCTAACCTCATCAAATGTTCAAGCTCTTTGAATTGTCGTAGGCGGGTATTACCTTGAAACCACTACAACCTTCGTTCCATTAGCACCAAGTTGGCGCCACATTTGTGTCGGTCATTTTCTTATAACCACTACAAAGTATGTTGCCTCATCACATGCACATTTTGGCGTGAGGTTGCCGTTGCAAATATGTAGTGGGTTCGATAAAAACCGCTAGAAAAGCTCATATTTGTAGCGGTTTTATATAACTGTTACATATTGACCGCTACTAAATGACAGTTTTTTTGTAGTGCAATTACCTCATCCATTTTCTTGTGTTTGAATTTGGATAACTACAACTATATTTTAAGGAAACAAAATAATCATGAATTGAGAGAATTTGTCCTTCACAGTGTTATGTGGGTTAATAGGAACATGTACATATCTGAAGAAAAATCTATAGACAGGAAACATATATGGTCTGAAAAAGGAAGGAAAAGAACTGAGTGAACGTGAAGAGCATACATTTTGAGGGGAACCAGAAATGACGATAAATGGCCTTCCTTGTCTTCCTCCTGAGATTGTTCTTCTCCGATGAACTTTGAGATCTCCGAGGAGGACGGAGGTCTTGCTTGAATATTTCATTATGAAGTATTTTATTGCTTTCTGGGAAGACGCCAATGATGTTATTTGCAAGTTGCAGACGTAGGCCACACCAAGAACCTGGTCAATGGTGGCTGCTAGTGCTACCTAGCTTATTGAATTCTTTGGACAATTGGACCCAATATATTTTCATATCATATTTTGAAAAATATACCTTGCTTCCTCTGAACTTTACCAAATTCTCATTTTCCTTTTTAATTCTAACACTAGATGGAGGTCAACTTTATGGATTGTACAGCTTCATTATGCTGCATCAAAAATCAGATTTCTGAATAAATTATTTACTAAAAGATCTTGTTCAATAACTTTATTTATTAATTAAGTGCTGTTTTAGCCAATTATAAAAATCAATATATTCTTATAAATAAATATATTACCGTGTGAAAAATTTAAATGAGTTGGATTTTGAAAGCTAATTAATAGCATCAAGCTTTAATTGCAATGAAATATTAATGGACTTGAGAACAAGGAAATATTGGCAAGAGCCATATTATGAGAGCTAATAGTTGATTTTTTCTCCCCCTAAAAGTCTATATTTAAATAATAATAATAATTTCAATGGGTATAAAATCTAAAATAAAAATAATCTTTTAGCTATAATTTTTTTTAAAAATTGATTTTTATTCAAAAAATTATCTTTTTTTTTTTATTTAAAAAAACTCAAATTTAAACCGTCAGATCAGATCGGACGATTTAGATTCCTTTAGCTCTCTCGAGGCAGGGAAATTGGTTTTATATTCTAACAAGTTACATAAACTTTGTGTGCTTAGCCTTTATTATTATTTTTTTTAAAATTCAAATAACAGCTCATAATTTTTATAATAACATTTTCCACATCATTTTTCCTAATCAATATGCCACATAAGCCAATTTAACAGAGTTAGTGCTACGTAGGATAAATTGACATCGTCAAATGCGGCTCTAAGTCCTTGTCAAACTTTAGGGACCAATTGTTATAAAAGAAGTAAACTAAAATGATCAAAATCACTAGTTTCAAACTTAAGGGATTAAAACTAAAATTGAGTGAAACTTCAACAAGGATAAAAAAATGGCATTAACCCTTAGTTTTATCATCGAGCAAAGAAGCTAACACATATATGCTACTTAAAATAATAGGACATCACTGCATAATAAGTTTGCAAGATGGTGAGTAGAAGAAGCACAATAGCTGCAATTACAGAGATAACAACCCAAGGATTCTTAAAATAGTCATCTTTCAGAGTCACCATCCATTTATGCCAAGGCACTCTATAATAATGAACCACATTCTCACACAGATCGAGAAGTAGAAACTTCTTCTCCACATTGTTGTTCCGGGTGAAAGCCTATTGATGGTAGAAGCCACTTCTTGAGTTCCTGATAACTTTGACTCTATAATGCCATAATGCATCAGTAACTCCACATCACCTTCTGTGTCTACCAGACGATCCAAGATAAATACATAGTCGATCATATAATGATCGTGCAAGTGACAACATTCATATGCAATGAGATTCCTCAGAAGAATCTCTGTCGCATCTTTTAATCTCAGCCGTGAGATTTCCAACACACCATCTTTGAATCGATGTCAAATGGATTCCCATTGTTCATCACCTTGAACTTCACCCCGCTTCACGTAACTTTGTTGCTCTTGGCATGCTCATACATTTTAGTTTGTTTTTGCATGGAAACTCTCGAGGCACGTAATGATTTACGGCAAAATCAACAAAATGTTGTATTTTCACTTCACCAACTTTTTCCTCAATATTAAAGTTGTCCATGTCTAACAGATTCAGTTTCCTTTTGAAGAACTCGAAGGTTAGCTTGATTGCTGAAAGCCGAACAGAGTTCTTCATAGGAATAATGTCTGATTTGATTAATGAAAGAAGGTCCTCGATGACGAAGAAAGGAACTTGGTTTTCAAGTAAAAGCATGTCAACTTTAATGAACCGAAGCTTCCATGGACCGCCAAAAAAATGATCATACTGATCTTGAAGCTGATTTTTATCACCTGATGATATATTTCTGAAGAATAATTCAAGAATGAAAGCTGAATCTACAAGAATGATCTCAATAAACTTGTCACTGTCAAATTCAATGGGATCTGCATAACAGTTTCGTAAACACACTTCTTTCTTCTTCAAAAGTTTGACATAGTCATGGAGGCTAACCTTAGCTCGTGAAAGGAAGTTCTTTAGTAACCTCAGTTTGTGTTGTTGCATGTGCTTGAGGTTTTCGTTGTTGTGGTGAAGTGGACCGATTGAAATTTCTCGAGGAGTAAAGCCTTTCTCATTTCGTTCTCGCAGACGGATAGGAACTCTACCAATGCTGCATTTAGTGAACAATGGAGAAAGGTTCTCCAATTTGTCTCCCAGACTTGTTACAAGTGAATCATCTGATAGAATTTTTACATCCACTTCGTTGTTACTACTTCCTTCATTTTTCTCACTTGCTTTCCCCATTATCAGCATGTATCTTCAAGTTCTGAAATAAAGAGAACGACAACGAGTGTATGAATTAAAAACATCATATTAGTTGTTGGTGGTTATCCCTCCTAATACAGGTGTCTCATTTGGGAACCAAAAGAAATTTAGACCAACTCTGCATTCACAAACAAAAATCTCATTCCTTACCCACGCGCAAAGACGGAGCAAAGCCAAGCAAAGATTTGTTTTAATTTTCATTCCTTGAAGTCTGAACTCCCAATATTTCATGGAAGCATTATCCTCAAATGAAAATTACGGCCTGATGGAATATAAGAAATATATATTTGTGAGGTTGACAAAAGTTTGCCAAACACTCTAAAATTTTCCCAAAGCTATTCTACATCAAAATCTAGGTTTTGACAAAAGTTTCCAAACACTCCAAAAATTGTCAAGAAGCTATTCTACATTAAAACCTAGGTTTTGGGGGAGAAAAATTATTATTATTATTATTTTCATATTTTTCTCTCTCCCCCGCTATCATCGATATTTTTTCAAAGCATCGGTCAACATCTTTAAGTATTTTTTTGAGTACCCTAAAATATTTTTTCAAGATAAGTCATTACCCTGAAATATTTTTTCAACATCCTAGAATTTTTTTTTCAAGATTATCAAGTATTTTTTCAATATCCTTAAGTATCTTTTTAGTACCCATTAGTATCTGATTTTTTTTTTTTCAAGATGAGTCGATTACCACTGAAATATTTTTTTGATTTCCTAAAATAAATTTTTAAGATCATGAAGTATTTTTTCAGTACTTTGAAATATTTCATGATTTTAAAAATTTAGTTTAGGATATTAAAAAAACATTTTAAGGTAATGACTCATTTTGAAAAAAATATTTCGTGGTATGACGGTACTAAAAAGATACTTAATCTGATCGGGCAACTTGACCAAATACTTCTCATGGTCTTAAAAATTTATTTTAGGATCTTGAAAAAAATATTTCAGTATGACTAATCTTGAAAAAAAATTCAAGTACTAACATATACTAAAAAGATACTTAAAGATATTGAAAAAATACTTCATGACCTTGAAATTATTATTTTTTAGGATATTGAAAAAATATTTCAGGGTATTAAGAAAAAACTTAAGGATCCGACTAGTAATGAGAAAATACCGATGATAGTAGAGGAGAGATAAAAAGCTAAAGAAAATAGCTTTTTAGAAAACCTAGATTTTGACTTGTGGGCATTTGAGTGTTTGGTAAACTTTTGCCAAAACCTAGGTTTTGATACAAAATAGCTTCCGGACAATTTTGGAGTGTTTGAAAAACTTTTGTCAAAACTTAGGTTTTGATGCGAATAACTTCCGGACATTTTTGGAGTGCTTCACAAACTTTTGCCAAAACCTAGGTTTTGAAGTTATCCAAACACTATCATTTTTATCCAAAAGCTATTTTTCAAAAATCATTTTTACTTAGTAAATTCAAAAAGTTATTCTTCAAAAACCATTTTTACATAAATCCCAAAAACTATATCCAAACGGCCCAGTATGGGAGGAAATCAAGCTATTTTTATATTTTATGTTTACTTAGAAAGTGGATGTTTTATTACAGCTGCAAGTTGTTATTGTTGTTATTTACTTTACGTAGCAAGTTTGTGATTTGTTCTCACTTCTCAGGAAGGAAACCTTTTACTGTTGCTTTTTTGCTTCCTTCAATTCTGGTTCTCTTAAATAGCTCTTATCAGCTTATGTAAACTTTGTTGGTATAGCTTAGCTAGTTCTATCTCTCTCTATTTTGTCCCCCTCCTTTCTCTCTCAATTCCCCCTCCCTTCTCTGTTGGAGATATGTTTTTCCCTCTCCCTTACCTCTGTTCAGCATTATATTCAAAGTGTACTCTGTGAGTGTTTTACATCACTACCTCTAATCATAAAGATAGAATTTGGTTTCCTACATTTAAAATCGGAGGAATATTTAATAATATGAAAAACACTTCTCCAAAATTAAGAGTAAGAGAGAAAAGAAGACCATAATCTTAACCAAGTAACCAGAAGTCAAATGTAAATTACAATACAGAAAAACGATCACAGATCATGACCAATTTGGAAGGGAAGAACTTACAGGAGGAGGCGTAGGAGGTTTAGAGGGTTTGCCAGAGATAGGGTTGAGTATACCAGTGGTGAGATCCAATACGAAGTGAGCCGCTTTGCTCCCAAGTGATTGCTTTCTTCCCATTTCTATATACAGCAGATGATGCCGCGAATTTCCAGCTCGCAATTTGCGAGCACAATCACATTGGCATCGTCTTTAGATAAAGATTCCTATATTCCTTTCTCCACTCGTGCTTCATTTTTGGGAATACTGACAACAAATCAGATAGGACACGAAGTGATTGCTTTCTTCCCATTTCTATGTACTGCAGATGATGCCGCGAATTTCCAGCTCGCAATCTGGTATCGCGATTTGCGAGCACAATCACATTGGCATCGTCTTTAGATAAAGATTCCTATATTCCATCCTCCACTTGCTGTGCTTCATTTTTGGGAATACTGACCACAGACCAGAAATACCCTGCCTCCGACGCCGAACAGGGAAGAAAGTATGATTGAAGCAACAAATGTTTGTTGTAGATGTAGCAGCGCTTTCCAGTCGTTGTGTGCAATCCAACACCTTGAGCTCGGAAAAGTCGTCGGCGGGCTGATTTTGATTTGGATTCTTAATCCAACTAAAGCCAACCCATTTTCTTTATTTCACTTCCTCGTAATATAATTCAGAGTTGCGATCACGTAACGTTGATGGAAATTCAAGGTGCAGATTGATAGTTCATGTTTACCTTACGCGGGGAGGCCTTAGGTGATAATCCCAATTTTAATATATTTTATCTTGCTTTATTCATTTATTTTGGAGACTATTTTATGCTAATTTAGAATTATTAGATAATATTTGGATTGTTAGCCAATTTTATGAAGTAATATAAATCTGGATTAATTATGAGATTATTGGGCTTAAATTATTAATATCCGATTGTTATTTTGTGATTAAATAATATTTCTTAATATATGATAGATCACGAATCATATTAGAAAATCTTATGGTGCGAAATTTTTTGGAAAAACTGAAAGTAAATCTGATAGTGAAATTATGTTATGCTTTTTTGAATTTTAATGAGCTGAAGTTGGTACCCAAAATCCTTCCTTTCCTCTCCCATTGATTAACCTAACAGCCGCTAAAGGATTGACGGACCCGAGCGCCATAGGCACGAGGAGAATAAAAGACACTGCCGCAACACTCACAGAATTGATTTGATTCATTCATATATTCATCTCCTATGTGGGCCCACCACCGTTACCTGGAGAGCCATTTAAACTCCATCTACGCTATTTCCAATTGAATTGTCACCATAATCGTGGCTTTTAACAATGAGCTTGAAGAGGAGATTTTCATAGAAGCTTAAGCTCTTTTGAGAAGTAATTTGGGAGGAAGATGGAAGAAGTTAGGGCCTAAAACTTATACTTGAAGATTATAAGGGAGTATTGTTCTTTTTATCTATTTAATTAAAGACTTGAGATTATTTAGTTTTAAAGGATTTCAAATTGTGTCAATTGAGAACAATCTAGTTTTAGATTGTAAACATATTTCTTTTGAATTAGATTAATGATTTGAAGTTTTTATATTTGAGATAATTACTGGATTTTTGTTTACAACATTTGGATTGTCAATTGAATTAATAATTGAGTTTTTGTTAGTAATTTAATTGTCAATTTGTGTTTATCATCTTAATTGTTTAATTAGATTGATAAATTGTTTAGTTCTTTAATTGGATAATTGTAACCAAGATTCTAAAATTACTTAGAAATTATTTGTGATTGCGTTTTAATGAGTTTAATTAACTAGCATTCATTCCATTGAGTTTTCTAGTGAATTAGGTATTATTGAATTTAAGGGTTTCCTATGTTTCAATTAGGTAATTAAATAAATTAATTCCAATATTTCATTAATTTCCTTTTGGTCCAATTAATTAATTTGTGCTAAGAAAGTGAACTCCATGTAAATTCTAAGTTGTCTCATTCATCATCATAATTGAATTAAATCTTTGTTATTTGATTTGATTTCAATCAATATTCTTCTTATGATTTTAATTATTCTCTCATAACAAAAACCCCCCAAAATTGCATTCAAATTTATATGGATTAGTTTCATTTTTATTTAGGTTTTAGATTAAATTTTCATCTTGTATTTAGTTAGTTAATTGCATATAGGTAGTAGTATCTTACATTATAGTTTAGGTCCAATTCCATTCTATTACATTATTCATCACCTAAATTTAACCTAAAAAAAAACTCACAACTTGTTTTTTAAGAGAATGACTTAGTTGACCCTGAACTATATAATAAGTTAGAATCTAATTTAATTAATTACTTTAGTGACGAAAGTAAACATATCATCAGGGAACTGTTGAGGTAGCTGTAGCTGAAGTTATACTCTCTCCATACATGTTTACTTTTTGTCTTTTTCCCTTGTTAAACAATACCTGTTTACTTTTTTATAAAAAAGAAAAAAAAACTAGAGTCATTATTTTTCAAAGAATAATATAAAGCCAATAATAATAAGGGGAAATCATTTCTGCATCTAATGGAGAAAAACACTTGCAGCAAAGCCCCTAAACGCTGCCGTTTTATTTATTTGTTTTTCAGTGAAATCCCAACCCGCGCCGATCAAAAAGTCATTTCTTTGTATGTTCAAGGAAGCTCATAAATCTTACGTTCTTTGACCCGCCTTGCTCTCTCTCTCTCTCACATCTTCAAAAATCTTCAACTTCTTTTTTGCACTTGTGGCGTTGCTGTCCATGCATGTATGGACACTTTGTATATATGGTCCCCGAAGAAAAATTTAATAAAACTAGAATTAAACTAAAACACTAAAATCTACTTGAAAATCCCCAAAAGGTCAAGCTTTGAATTCATCAAACTACCACTGGTGGTGATGGCTTTTGAACATAGAAAGAAAACAACAAACTCCCCACCAATTTTTCCAAACCGAAGGCGAGTCGAAGTTTCATTGTAGAATTCAACGGCCTTTTTTCCTTTCTTTTCATTTCACAGTTTTTGACACGCATTTGAAGGCCCGTCTTTGAAATAGGTTTTTCTTCTTCATACAGGGGTGTGTATATATATATATATAAGCAAGAAGCCACTTCCACAGTCTCATAACATCAATTAAATTAGTGGTGTTTGTTTTTGTTCTTGGAGTAGTTGGACTTGATATCTGGACGAGTCATCAAGGAAGAAGAAGGTAAATTCTACCGAAGCTATTACGCCTTAAAGCTGTTCGTTAAAAGTCCCCATTAAGCTTCGAGAAGAAGGCAAGTTGAGAATCCGAGAACAATTTCGGGAAACACAAATAATTGAAACAGCGGCGTTAGTGGCTTGCTGAGAGTTGTTTTCTCGCATTAGATGCGAAATGATTTCCCCATAATAATAATACTATCTTCGGTTCTAATTATAAGACATATTCAACCGATTTTTAAGAAATTAAGGATACAAGTTAAATTAGTTAATTTTACTCATTTTCTTAAAATACTTTTGTATAAACGAAATACTTTGTTAACTATTGATGTTGATTCCTAACCCTATTTCAAAGACAGCCGAGTCTGTTGAATCCTTGGGGTTAGGGTATGTTGCCGTTGGTCCTGTTTTCATATATTATTTTATAATTGTATTTATTTGCCTATTTTTCTAACAATATACTCATAATATTTTCTAAAAGTAACATAATCCTTGCACTTCAATGTAGCTCGAAATTACTTTACTAAAAAAAATAATAGAATTAAGGTGTATGTAACATTAATGTGTTGCAAACATTACTTATTTTATAGAATATATAGTGTATTATTAAATTATTATTATTAAAAAAAGTACCAATAAGGGTATTTTAGAAAGAAATTGATAAAAATTAGAATGTTGTCCTATAATTAAAACTGGAGAAAGTAATATTTTACATTAAAGTTCAACTCCAGTTAGTTTTTTTTTTTTAAAAAAAAAAACTCCATTAGTTGACAATTAACAAATTAAAGAAGCCGAATTCGTCAACGCAAGGGTAAAGGCCGTTGAATATGGAGAATAAAAAAAAAAAAGAAATTATCTTTTATCATATATGTGTATTCTTAAATAATAAAGATAACGCATAAAATAGAAATATTCGAAACACTTTGGCAGGTCTCTCCCTGCATGAAGGAGCCCACACTACATGCCCATTTTTACATACTTCTTATGTGCTCATACCTCTATTATATATATAATATATTTATTTATTTATTTAAATTTAAATTATATGCTACTTTCTGAGATTTTCTTGCACCCGTATCTTAAATTAATTAGTTTCCATGATCTTGTGGATATAAGAACTAAGCATGCAAAAATAGAGGTATGAGCACATAAGAAGCATATAAAGATGGGTATATAATATGTACTCCTGCATGATGGACTTTGGTCTCATTTGTTGGAAATTGGACTGGCATTTTAATTGAGGTGGTGTCGGCCATCTGAGTTCTAACGGAGGCAGGGGAGCTTCAACGCCAATCAAAAGTTCTTTCTTTTTATTAGAAAAAAAGAAAAGAAAATGAGGGAATTTTAGTAAAAACATAGCTTTTCAAATTTTTTGATTCCTCCTTATAGACCTATTTATCATTTCCATTTGTTAATAGATTTTTTAGGGTTTTCCAAGTTCAAATTATATTTTATTGAAATGTTTCCTAATAAATACCTATTCAAATTAAATTTATAGCATTAAAGGAAAAAAAAAACCTGAGCAGGAATATAGGAGGACTTTGAGACTTGAGAGAAATTAAAACTTGCTAGGAAAGAGAAAACTCGACGTTGGACTTGAATAATTAGAGATAATCTGGATTAGAGGCAAGGAGAAACTAATAATTAAGGGATAAAAAAGCTTACAGTATATTTTGAGTGATGGAAGAACCAGAGAAATGGTGAAAGGGTGGCCTCCCTTTTTCCTCGGAACTTGTCACCTCTTAGACAACGTATATTATTTATCTAGGGTTAAGTAGTAATTTTGTTATGGAAGTACACGCTTAAGAGCAACGTTACCTTAAAAGTTTTTTTGGGCTCAATTTTACCCTCCACTAATGGTTAGACTGACAGAGTTAGAACCCTCGAGTATGAATTGTACACATTTTTTTTTGATACATTTGAGCAACCACAAGTTATCTACCCATTATCATGAGAAAGGACCCTCTCCAACTCCGTATCAGCATGCAAAACAATCTAGAAGCCTGGCAACGTTGAGAGGCTCGATTTGGCGAGCAGGTCCGCAGCTACATTTGCCCATCTGCTAATAAGCTATATCTCCACACACCAGTCACGGGCGATCATAGTCTGAATTTCCTCGATAAGTTGTCTATCTTCATGTGTTCCTGAAATCGGGTTACTCACCAAGGCCACTGCATCCGCCGAGTCCACTTCCAGAATTACCTTTCGAAAGCCCAAGTCCCATGCTAGCTTGAATCCATGGAGACAGCCCCATAATTCAGCCGACAAGCTATCTCCCTCCACTCCTTTAAACATGAATGCTGTCAAGAACGCAGAGTGTTTATCTCGTAACACACCGCCACAAGCGATATCAGGTGTAAAGGCCGAGAATGCACCATCCATGTTGATTTTTACCCACCCGGGTGGGGGTGGTCGCCTATGATCTCTATTTTCACTGTGTTGCAGCTTCCTGTCTCCTACTGTGCAGATCCAAGAACGGGCATCATTCATGCTATGAACTAGTGCTGCAACGCTCGCCAAGACAGCGTGATTTGACGTTCGTTTTCCTTCAAACACTGCAGAATTTCTTCTCCTCCACGTCCACCAGCAAATACAGGTGAACACTTGACGCCAGTCTTCCTTCTCATGAGCTTCTCCTCTATAATTAAGGTTCCAAATAAGCCAGTTCTCCCACGGCATGGAGTTGAATTTTGCCCACATCTGAGGGGAGACGATCTACTTCCATAGTTCCAAAGTA
This sequence comes from Acacia acuminata, assembly GCA_019022655.1. Taxonomy (NCBI): domain Eukaryota; kingdom Viridiplantae; phylum Streptophyta; class Magnoliopsida; order Fabales; family Fabaceae; genus Acacia; species Acacia acuminata. The sequence continues at coordinate 592,055 of JAFJYI010000030.1, forward strand.
TTGGGGCACTCTCTAAGAACATGCTGGATGGTCTCCTTTTCCGAGCCACAAATTGGACAATGAGTATCTGTACTTAACCCTCGCTTGTACCTAGCAACATTAGTGAGAAGCCGATTATGCAGGACAAGCCATAAAAATATTTTGCATCGTTCCGGGACCTTAAGCTTCCAGACTTTATTCCATATAGCAACCGGTTGAGTATCCTCCTGAATGAGGGAGTTGTATGCTGATTTAACAGAAAAAATACCACTTTTAGTCCACTTCCATCTTAGTTGCCCACTAGCCATAACTTCAGTACCTTCTTGCACTTTATTCCAAGTACGTTTGATCCCCCTCCATAAATTTGATCCCGGTTTACCCATATCAATGTGTGGTATCAAATCAGCGTCACACTTATATTTGTTACGAATAACTTTTGCCTAAAACTCATCCTTTTTGTCAGACATGTTCCAGCCAATCTTCATCAAGTAGGCTTGGTTATAGTAACTAGCATGCCGGATCCCCAAGCCACCTCTATCCTTGGGTCTGCAAATTGCATCCCATGCGACTAGGGGTATTTTCCTCTGCTCCTCAGTACTACCCCATAAGAATTGGCGGTTACATTGATCTAGGGATTCACATGTGGAGGCCAGGAGGAGGGATGTTTGCATAACATATGCTGGAATAGTTGAGGAGAGGAGATGAGGGTGGATCTCCCTGCGGATGATAACGTTTTAACTTTCCACCTTGACAACCTTTTCTTCACCTTATCCATCACATAATGGAAGGATTCCTTAGTGACACGCTTATGGTGAAGCGAGACCCCCAAATACTTGCCTAAATCACTTGTAATAGAAAAACCAAGCGCTTCACACATCTCACTTCGTCGCAGGTGATGAACATTTTTGGAAAAGAAAACTTGGGTTTTCTGTTGGTTAACCTTTAGGCCTGAGCTTTCACAGAAGTTCTTAAGACAGCTGTTAATCATGGAAACTTGATCCATCGAGGCTTGTGCAAACAAGATGATGTCATCAGCAAAGAATAGGTGTGAGATAGGTGGCCCGGTTCTTGTGAGTCGAATTGGCTTCCAAAAACCTCCTTGAGTAGTAGCATGTATAAGATGGGCCAATTTTTCCATACAAATGAAAAATAAGTACGGTGATAGAGGGTCCCCTTGCCACACTCCCCTTAATGGATGGAAACGATCAGCCTTGTCCCCATTCCACAGAAGTTGCATATGAGAGCTAGTCACACACTGGCCAATGATCTCACTTAGATTGCTATGAAGATTCAGTTCCTGGAGACAACTCATAAGGAACTTCCAGTTGACCCGGTCATAGGCTTTCTCCAGATCAATTTTAATAGCCAAAAAACTTCTGCTTCATATTACGCATAGTGTGGATAACCTCCTGCGCTACAATGATATTATCACTGCTATGCCTCCCCGGAACAAAACTACATTGATTTGGGGCGATCACTCGAGGGAGGATAGGCTTTAATCTATTTACGATGATTTTTGAGATGACTTTATAGATGACGTTACATAAGCTAATCGGTCTCAAGTCTCCCATATATTCAGGATGATCCTTCTTCGGGATGAGGACGATCAAAGTGCCATTAATCTCCTTTACAGCCTGCGGGTTAGAAAACAAGTATTTCACATAGTTAATTACAGACAGAGATACCGTATTCCATTGGTTCTGGTAAAAGAGGGCATTAAAACCGTCGAGCCATGGGGATTTGAGGGCACCCATACTGAAGAGAGCCTCCCGAATTTCACTGTCTGTGACCTCTCGGCTACACCAACGAAGTGAGGTTGCCTCAATGCAAGGGAATGTCATGCAACAGTTTAACTCTGGTCGATCAGCGACATCCTCCGTAAGAAGATTGGAGAAGAAATCAGTGGCCATACCTTTAATCAACAGAGTATCATAGACCCAGGACCCCTCAGGATCTCGAATAGCCTTTATACGTTGGGATTTTTGTCTACGGTTGGCACGAGCATGGAAGTATTTAGTATTGCGATCCCCAAATACCGTCCATTATGCTCTAGCTTTCTGAGCCCAAATGAGGGATTCCTGAAGTAACACATCCTCAAGTTCCTTCCAGATAGACAACTGTAAGTCCTCATATTTCGGTAGTAGGCCATACCAGGAAACTGCCCTATTAAGCCCATCAAGACGTCGCAGAAGCTGCTTTTTCCTACCTTCCGTATGTTTGAAGACTTCTTTATTCCATTTAGAGCATGCATCAGTGAATTGAGAGATATTCTGTCCCCATGGAACGTAGGAAGCCACGCCTGCCGAACAAAGTTGTCAAATTGTTCATGGAGCACCCAAGCAGCAATAAACCGAAACGGACGATCCGGCTTCGTCCCATTCATGCTCGTATCCAAGCGAAGGAGCAGGGGCCTGTGGTCTGATTTGAAGAATGGTAAATGCGTAACCGAGGCATTAGGGAATAAATTAATCCACTGTTCATTAGCAAGCAATCGATCAAGTCTTGCTTCTGAAGTACCATGCTTCCATGTAAATTCTGGGCCAGTAAAGCCTAAGTCCCTCATCTCATGCGAATCAACCCAGCGAAGGAAGTCACGGTCAACAGAAGACCGGAATGTGGCCGATAAGCACCTTTCACCGAAGAGCAACGTACCATTGAAATCTCCACCTAATACCCAGGCGCCATGCACTGAGGGGGCTAAACGAGCCAGATTATCCCATAGAATCCGGCGAGAGGCTCCAAAGGGACTAGCATAAATCACAGTACACGTCCATGTATCCCCAGAAGCTCCAGATATTAGGAAGTGAATAAATTGGTGGTGACGTTCTATTATTGAAACGGAAGAAATAGTATGAGCCCAAAGACACCAAATTCCACCGTTGTACCCCACACTGTCCATTAATTCTATACTGGCGAATCCCAGCTGGGTTGCTCTAGCTTGAGACATCTCCTTAGTGCACCTTGTTTCTAAGAGAGCAAGAAAATCCAAATGATAATGAGCTTTCAGATTACATACAAGAGCAGGAAAGCTACGTGCTCCAGTACCTCTTGAATTCCATATTAAAAAATTCATTGAGAAACCAAATGGGGATGTTGGGTGAGATTAGCCTCCCCCTTAGCTTTATCCACATTACTCATAAGCGCATCATCCTGTTAGCATAAACCCAGACCCAACCCATTTTTGTGAGGCAAGGTACCAGCCTCCCAACCTTGTATCGTCGGAATAGGAGACGGTGGAACATCCCCAGGAAAACATGTCGCAACACCCTTGTCGTGCTCAAGAGTACCCACGGTTTGAGAGGTAGTGGCCTCCCCACAAGGTCCAGATGCTTCCACGTTTAAGCTGGGCCTCCACTTCCTGCAGCTTGGCAAAAGGATTTAAGTTAGTGGGCTTTGCATCATGTCCCACAAACGGAGCTCGGGAACACGATTCTTAGCAGGAGGTTTGTTCTCTTTGCCCTTAGCCTTCCCTTTACTTACACTCTTTCTTTTTGCCCCAACCTGGATCGACTCAGATTTTAATGGGCCCTTTTCCTTATTTAAATCCACTTTATTCTCCTTCAAAATTATCCTCTCTGCTTGCTTATTAATAGGAGCCCGCGAATCGCATTTTCCATCAATGCGCACCTGATCCACAATCTGATCCCCCTGTTCCTTCTTTTCCTCCTGCAAATCCGCCGATGAAGAATATCCACGAAATTCCCGCCTAAGTAACCGTATTTTCCCAAACGGGGACATCTCAGCATCAGCGTCACTGATAGCCGTGGTGGAGCCACCGTAAGGGGATAGCGTCTCATCCCTTTGTTTTCCTTTCATACCTCCTACTTCTGTTGACACAGGTGCCGAATCCTTCCCTGTCACATTCTCTTGAATCCCCTCCATCTGTACGCCTTCCTTGCCTCCTACCTCGGTTGACACAGGTGCCGAAACCATCCCTATCACAGTCTCATGAACCTGATACATCGGGCATGTTGCTTTTTGGTGGCCATACTTTCCACACCCAAGACACACCTGATGGAGCCCTTCATATATGATTGAGCACTCCTCACCAAACACCACATATGTCAGTAGTAGGGGTTGCTTTAGATCAATCTCAACACAAATACGTGCAAACCCTCCTTTGTCATAAATTGAGGTGGAGCGATCCACTTTGATCATCTTTCCAATCATGTTGCCAATCCTTCGGAGCGATTCAACATTGTAGAACTCAAAGGGAACATCTGGGAGACGTACCCAAGCCGTAATGTTACACTGTAAATCAGCCTTCCAAGGGTTGAAGTTGGGTCTCCATCGCTGAACAATCAAGTAGTGATCTTCAATCATCCATGGCCCTTCCAAGAAAGCATATTCTCTATCTTCCTTGTTTGAGAAGGAGACAATGAAGTAACCATTGCTTAATGGAGTAAGCTTTAGGGGATCTTTGGGCCTCCACATTCTGTTAATCCGATCGCGAATAATATACGTTGGAAAATTGGCACCCAGGACCTTAATAATGAGCGAATTCATCCAGGGTAAACACCAAGTGGTGTACTCATTGGCAGTGAATTGTAGTTTCCCAGGTTTTCCCTCCATCCTCCTCAAACTCGGGCTATCTTCCTCATCAGACTCCTCTGGTGTACACTGAGACTCTTTGGCATTCATCCTATTAAAATAATCCTTCCATCCCTGCATTATGTCATCCTCAACAGAATGCTGCACCAAAAAACCAGCGGATCCAGGTGAGAGTAATTTATCCCGATATGATAGATTACTTGCACCAGTTCTCGAAGCAGGCATGGAGCCCTGAGTCGCGCTAGTGCCACTACCCTTCGTCGCAGGCATTTTACTGAACACAAACCCCTTCTCTCTGTCGACTCGAGCACTCTAGCCCGCTGCTTTACCGCCATCACCGTCGTCGTCCCCTCCCCCTGACCCCTCCTTACCACCGCTCTCTGCTCCCCTCGATCGCACCATCTTTCTCGCTCTCTCGCTCATCGTCTTTTTAGAATTTTAGCAACCCTTCCTTTTTTGAATTGTACACATTTGAATGTGCACTTAGTGTACACTGATTTTTTAAGTGTGTACATTGCAAAAAAAAAAAAAAAATGATTGTGCACACTCGAGTGTGAGGACATCACTTTCAAGTGTGCTAATTCCATCAGTCTGACCGTTAGTGGAAGGCAACATTGCTACGTTTTTAAACTTCCAGGACAAAATTGAGCCCAAAAAAATTCCAGGGGAACATTGCTCCAGAGGATGTACTTCCGAGAGAAAATTGCTACCTAAGCTATTTATCTATTATATATTCTTGTCATCTCATCGGGGCACTAGAAGACTAGTAAAGTATATAACTATATATCATATTCTTTCTTGGGTTTCTTGTGTTAAGGTGCAAAAATAGTCATGAGCTTTTATCTAAAATGCATCTAACATCATATAATTTTCGGAGCTGCAAAAATATACATGAACTTACAAAATAAGAGCAAAAATGACACTACTATTAGAAGAAAGACATCCGTTTATTTCAATTTGAAAGTTCCAAAATAGCCCTAACTCAAAAAAAAAAAAAAAAAAAAAAAAATCTCCCCATCCTCTCTCCCACCCAAACTCCGATTCATCCTATTCACCTCCAAATTTATCATCAACTAGCATCAAGAAGAAATTAAACTAAAAATCAAGAAAATATGAGAAGACTAAGCCCAAAATCATCTTGTTCTTGCAATGTATCTTCGATATAATGATGTTTGCATATTTTACTACAAAAAAAAACCACGAATTACTCATGGAATTACCGACTGAAAAAATTCTATCGGAAATTACCCAAGAAATTGTTGGTAATGAAATTACCAACAGAATTTCGGTAATTAAAATTTCATAGTGATTTTACGCCATAAAAAAAATCGTGGCTAAATAAAATTAATTTTTCCCACGGCTTTTTTTGCGACGGAAATTTTAATTACCGAGAATTACCCATGGAATTTCGTTGGTAATTTTAGTTAAACGGAATTCCATGGGTAATTCTTTGGTAATTTTTACCCATAAAATTTCTTGGATAATTTTTGATGGAATTTTTCCGTAGGTAATCTACATTTTTTTTTTTTTTGGGGTAGTGATTTAGAGCCCAAAATCTCAAACCAAACAGATCTATGCGAATGGGAAGCAAAGTTGAACCACAAAAACATGATTGCACAAGCGAGTTTGATGTGATATCGAAGTTGAACTAGAGGAACACTGTTAGTTCTCAATATGTTTTGATGATTAACAACAAATGTAAAACATGTTTTGAAGTTTGCAAAGTCAGTTAAAAACATTCTGATAGTTGCATACTCGAGTATAGGTTTGCTTACTCGAGTATAGGACTATTAAAAGTTTGCTCAATTGCATTTTACAAGTGCATACTCAAGTAAAGGTATGTATACTCGAGTAAAGGCCATCCAGAGAGCAACCAAGTTTTTCAAGTTAAGTCAATCTTTTGCAAAGTATGGTTAGCCATACTCGAGTATTGGACTTCCGAAGAACAATCAAATTTGTTGAACTTAAGTGTATACTCGAGTATAGGTATGCATACTCAAGTAAAGGCCATCCGAGCAACCAGGATTTTCAAACTAAGTCAATACCGCGGTATGGGTAGCCATACTCGAGTATTGGACTTCCGAGAGAGCAAAAGGATTTTTCAAACAAAGTTGCTTACTCGAGTAAAGGAGTGCATACTCGAGTATAGAGTGTTACTGAGAGAGCTCCAAACATTTTATAACTAATGCATACTCGAGTAAGGGTTTGCATACTCGAGTATTGAGCTCTTAAATTGTTTTTCAACTTGGCACTTGTTCTTGTGTACTCAAGTATACCAATGGATACTCCAAGTATAGAGGCATTTTGAACTTAGAATTTTTCACACAAATAGTGCCATACTCGAGTAAGCCACTAACATACTCGAGTATAGGTTTTGTCTTTCAAACACAAGACACGTTGGTTTGCCTCTCGAAAGGTGCATACTCGAGTATCCCATTGGATACTTGCGCAGTATGGACACTTGTATACGTGCCATAGTCGAGTAAGCATGAACATACTCGAGTATACAACGGTAAAACTGATTTTTGAATTATACGAATTTGCAAATCATTGTTGTTTGATCTTATTGCTTCCATAATTCATTCAATCATATTCCTAGCTATGTTTAACAAGTTTGTTGAGTGAATTTCATTAAGATCGATGAAGATTATTGAAGGTCAAAGCCATAAAGCAAAAAGTGTCTTGTGCATTTAATGCACCTCGCAAATCTACCTAATTTCAGCTAATTCATCGAGCACGCCTTCAACGTTAAAGAATGCTTACTACAAAAAGCAAAGTAATCTCCAACGGGCAAATTCTCGAGAGAATCACACCAGATCAAATTAACACCTGGATTAGCGAAGTTAGAGAGAGAAGATGACCAGACCTTAAGCTAATCACCTACAATGGTTGGATTCATCAAGCAACGGTCATTTAATGTTCTCTACCTATAAATAGAGTGCATTAACTTCTTCTCAAGCTGATACACCTACTGAGAGCGAAAATTTATTAAGTATCATTTATTGTGATCATCTTCTCTCTGTATTGTATCAATTTGATACTTGTACTTCAGTGTTCATCTTATACGCTCAGTAAGAGAGTTATTTCGTAAATCATTCATTGATTGAGATAAACACAAGTCGGGGACTTGGTGGTTGGGTGTATTGATTGCAACTTGTAAGGGGAGTGAGTTCTAGTGAGAGAACTACTCGAGTACGAGTTTGTAATCAATTGTTGAGTTTTAGTGGATTGAAAATCCCAAGTGTGGCTTGGGACTGGATATAGGTCAAGGATAAGACCGAACCAGGATAATTTCTCTTGTGCAAGCTTTCCTTACCCTTCTCCTCGATATACTATGTTTTCACTTGTCCAAAACAGACCTAGTTCTTAAAATTTTAAGAATACCCAATTCACCCCCCTCTTGGGTATTTAGGCTCCACTTTCAAACACGATTGTATAGGGGAGTTTGACTCTGTAAGTACTGATAAAGGAGAATGACTTCCTATGAGTTTCCACCTCTGTTCGAAATGTTGCAGCTAAACCAAACAAACAAGGGAGCATTTCAAGGAGCCGAAGGATAGTACAATGGATTAGAGGAGGAAGAATCCCTCGTCACGCCTGACCCCTTTCTCCTCTCACCGGGCTAAGATGACGCCAAATTCAGATCTACAAAGAAAAAAAAGCACGACCCAACCAAACCTACAAGATATTGAGAGAGTTGAGAACAATCGTGATTGCTAGCGGAGTATAGTTGTTATTGTTTTTGTGAGGACGCTGGCGCCAACATATGATAAGACAATTGGAGGTGAAGGCTCGAAGGGAGAGAGTTGGCGACCACATATTTCAGGTAAAGGCATCAATGACAATTATTAGGGTTGTCCATAGACCAGACCAGACCGGGTTTAGGGTCAACCCGAGGTCTGGTCCAGGAGGGACCTCGGGCTGGACAATCCAGCCCGAGGTCTGGTCTGGTCCAGCACCAGCCCGAGCTCGGGCTGGACCAGACCGGTCTAGGAGATTGAAAGATGTGACAGAGACTCTTTTGAGAAATCTCATAGCATACGAACGTTGTCACCTACATGACAATTATGTGAATGACTATGTGTTTATCTTGGATCGTCTGATAGAAACAGAAGGTGATGTGGAGTTACTGATGCATTATGGGATTATAGAGTCAAAGTTATCAGGAACACAAGAAGTGGTTTCTACCATCAATAGGCTTTCACCAGGAACAAAAATGGCGAGAAGAAGGTTCTACTTCTCAGATCTGTGTGAGAATGTGGATGATTATTACGTACAGAGTGCCTTGGCATAAATGGAGGGTCACTATGAAAGAAGACTATTTTAAGAATCCTTGTGCTGTTATCTCCGTAATTGGATCAATTTCACTTCTTTTACTCACCTTCGTCCAGACTTTCTTTATAGTTATATCTAAATAGGCTTCTTTGCTTAATTAGCAGATCCATGACTTACATCTCTATAAGTAAGAGAGAGATTGATATTTTAATCTTTATAGACTGATCCACAGAAAAGGTTGGATTTGCTGTGAGTGTGGTACTAGTTGGTTGTTCAAAATATGTAATGGGAGTTGGTGGTGTTGTGAAGATACATGTCACAATAAATCTCTATTCAAACTTAATACTACTATTGCATTATTTCTTATGCAGATCCAAAATGATAATTTTGAGGAAAAAAAATATAAACTAGTCTCAAGAAAAGAAAATAAATATGAACAAGCTTGAAAATTGAGTTATTGTTAAGGGAATTTGTTGGTTCTTGAGGTTTGTCTTGATATATCTTGAATTTTTGACTCGCTTGAAAGTCAGTCCCTAATATTTATATCATTTATAAATTTGTCCTTGTCATCTAGAATATACCATTATATATGAATGAATGAGAGATTTTTTGTCAATGGAAAGAAATTAAAACAAACAAATATGTAAGTTAAAATAAATGGAAATCAGGTGCAAGATGAATGAAGGGATTGTTAGAGGCACTCTGTTTTGTAGGAGAAAAACAAGGGAAGAGCCATCTGTATTAAGCTTATGCCAACCAGAGAGTGGAGGGAGTCGGTTCACAAGAAGTTAAGTGTATATGATGGCGTCATTGATTAAAGACGATGTTGCTAGTTAACTGTCAAATTAAAGACTTGAATAATTACTTAACTTGAGGTGAGAAAGGAAAGAAATGATATATTCTTGACTTGTTCACTAGTGCACTGATGAGATGACGAATATGTATGTATGCATGTTGTGTGAGAGGTGACAAGTTCGAAGGAAGAAGAAGGGCCACCTCTTCACCATTTCTTTGGTCCTTGCATTGATCACTCAAAGTCTAGCATGTAACTGAATGATGAGATCTGAAAGAGGAACTGGTCATCACGCAATAGCCAACTGTTTAGAAATATATTTTCATCTTAGGAGGTAAGTATTATTTCCTTTCCTAGTACGTTGCAAATCTATAACATTCTAATTTTTATATTATAAATTCATTATAAATAAGAAAGAATTAATCATAATATTTGAATTTGTCATGTAATTATCAAGATAAAAGCTTTTATTTAAAATATGATTTATTAGGAAGAAATTAGTAGAAATAATAATATTTTATTATTATTATTAGTATTGTTAATATAAAAAAGAAAGAAAGAAGAGAAGGGAAGAGGGGAAAAAAATGCCGTGTGTACTTTAGGTGCTAATAATTACCCACCCCACCCCACAATTTTATTATCAACAAAATTTTGTTATAAGAGTTATTCTATGTATTTTTCTCTTTCTAATAAGGATAATCTTGTATTGATTAGTAAAAATTTTGGGATTAAGATTTTGAAGAGTTTTGAATTTTGACAATAGAAGACTATATATATATATATATGTAGATGATGATTAATAGTTAATTTTAATCGGTTTAGATTTGTTGGCGGAATTTAAAGTTAATTTTTCTATTTAAGAAATTTAGGATTTATGTCCTATAAGATATTTTTACCGATCAAATGTAGGTTAAATAATTTATTTGGATTAGTAGAGATATTATTGAAATTTTAATTGGATTAATTTTTGAAATTGAACGATTAAACTATTATTTATGAAATTTGTAGGCCTAAACTGTGACTTCTGAAATTCATAAGTTCAATATGTCTTTTCAGCGATTATTATAATAATATATTATTATTAAAAAATTTATATTTTGAATTATATGAAATTATAAGTTATAATTTTGATTATGTGGAGTTTTGAAGGGTTATTAATGGTTAGTAAATTAATTGTGGTGGATTGATTTTGGAGTATGTTTGAACTTTTGTATTAGGAGCCGTGTGATAATGATTGGCTTTGGCGAGAGGTAAGCACTTTCTTGTTATTGTATATGTTTGTATGATGTTTGTGAGTGATTTTTTTAAAACTATATAAATATATGAAACTATGTTGATAATGAAATTGTCATGTGGGATTTATTTAGAAAATGATTAGTGATATTATATTATTGATTTATGATATCAGAAAGATTCTCTTGATATGAATTGATAATGGTGTGTGAAAATCTATTGTCATTTTATCTCTTGAATATTGATACGAGAGAGGTTGGATCGTTGTGGAGTTGTGATAGGAGATTTCATGTAAGTATATACCACGTGGTATGCTACCACTTGATGCATAGTAGATGACTTTGACATTCTCAGGACTCTTGGTATCATTATTTTCCTTTAGCTGGGTTAAGAGTCAACTCAAGGGCCAATGACACCTTCTTGACTTCATCAAAAGGATGGGAGTTATAGTCCAATCATGATGAGTTAGGAACCCTGGCCAGGTGACACCTCATGACTTGGAATCTATGTAATCCAATGTAATTCAGTTGAATGGATGAATCATTTGTTAGCTATGGCTCTAATCAATGATTATAAGAATGGATTGCGGAAAAAAGGATGGATGGTGTATTGATCTTTGGTACGATAGAGAGGCAGCAGAGATGATGCTCCAAAGGAAGAAAGAGCAGGATCGCTTGAAGTACGGATAGTAGGAGAGGTTGAACCACTGTTTACCATGGTGATTTGCCTCACGCTCTAATACCAAGATAATAAAGGTGTAATTGAATAATGGGGGTTACTTGAGATGGTAAATTCTATTAATTTATATAATAGGGCTCACAATCCTAAAATGTATGTACATATGACACGTAGCAGAGAATACAAAAGAATAAGAATATTTTGGATAACACAACTAGAAGGTTTTTATTTTTTATTTTATTTTTTTTTATACTGACATCAACTATAAGTTCACCCTAAGAAACGTATGGGACTTCCGGTCTTACTAGATCCTCATTGGGCTTTTATGCGTTTTGTTTCAACATTGCCTATGTATGTGTATAGGGCGGAGTCAGGATTTGAAAATAGGGGGCAAAAATTACAAAATTGAACCCAAATTTTTAGAAAATTATGCTTCAGCCTCAAAATATTTCAATATTTTCAGTTTAGTCCCTCTATAAGACTTTTTAATAGGGACTAAATTGAAAATGTTAAAAATTTTATGAGGCTAAATCATAATTTCCTATACTTTTGGGTCAAATTTTATAATTTTAGGGGAGTAGGGGCCACCCCTAGCCCCCCGATTCCGCCCCCGCCTATGTAGTAGTAATGTTATTATATTAATTAAATTTCTTCCTTTTATAGCTTAAAATACTCTTCACCTTTCCCCTATCTTTCTTACTACAAAGCAGAGTACCCCTAACACGTGTGCCTTTATCATTTTCACAACACCATCAAGTACCAAAAGATCAATTTTTTCCTTTACTATAACTCAATTTCAAGCCATATGTTAATAATTATTTTCTTTGCTTGAGACTTATTTATAATTTTTCCTTAAAGTTATCATTTTTTCAAAAATGTTTTCCATTTTAGATATTGGCTAGAGGATATGCATAAGCAATAATGCAATACATATTTTTAACAACCAACTAGTACAATTTGACTCATAGCAAAGCCAACCAGATTAAAATATCAATCTCTCTCTCTTACTTATATATATACATAGAGAGGTGACACAAACAGAGAAATATTTGCAAGTGATCGATCTAATATATAATCAAAGAAGCCTATTTAAACATACTTAGCTAGCTTCGATAGTAGGATATGACTGTATAAAAAGTCTGCACGATGGTGAGTAGAAGAAGCACAACAGCTGCAATTACGAGATAATGGCCCATGGATTCTTAAAATAGTCCTCTTTCAAAGTAACCCTCCATTTATGCCAAGGCACTCTATAATAATCATCCACATTCCCACATAGATCTGAGAAGTAGAACCTTCTTCTCGCCATTGTTGTTCCTGGTGAAAGCCTATTGATGGTAGAAGCCACTTCTTGACTTCCTGATAACTTTGACTCTATAATCCCATAATGCATCAGTAACTCCACATCCCCTGCTGTTTCTATCAGACGATCTAAAATGAAGACATAATCATTGACATAATTATCATGTAGGTGACAACGTTCGTACGCTATGAGATTCCTAAGAAGAATCTCTGTCGCATCTTTTAATCTCAGCTGTGAGATTTCCAGCACCCCATCATTGAATCTGATGTCAAATGGATTCCCTTTGTTCATCACCTTGAACTTCACCCCTGCTTCACGTAACTTTGTTGCTCTTGGCATTCTCATACATTTTAGTCGGTTTTTGCATGGAAACTCCCAAGGCACGTAACAGATTCTGGCGAAATCAACAAAATGTTGTATTTGTAGTTCACCAACTTTTTCCTCAATATTAAAGTTGTCCATGTCTAACAGATTCAATTTCCTTTTGAAGAACTCATAGGTTAGCATGATTGCTGAACGCCGAACATCGTTCTTTATGGGAATAATGTCTGATTTGGTTAATGAAAGAAGGTCCTCGATGATGAAGAAAGGAACTTGATTCTCAAGTAAAAGCATATCAGTTTTAATGAACCGAAGCTTCCAAGGGCCACCAAAAAAATGATCATACAGATCTTGAAGCTGGTTATTATTATCATCTGATGAGATGTTTCTGAAGAATAGCTCAAGAATGAAAGCTGAATCTACAAGAATGATCTCAATGAACTTGTCACTGTCAAATTTCAATGGGATCAGCATAACAGTTTCGTAAGTACACTTCTTTCTTCTTCAAAACTTGGACACAGTCATGGAGGCTAAGCTTAGCTCGTGAAAGGAAGTGCTTTAGTAACCTCAATTTGTGTGGATGCATGTGTTTGAGGTTGTCATTGTTGTGATGAAGTGGACCAATTGAAATTTCTCAAGGAGCGAAAGCTTTCTCATTTTGTTCTCGTAGATGAATAGGAACTCTGCAAATGCTACATTCAGTGGGTAAAGGAGAAAGGTTCTCCAATTTGTCTCCCAGACTTTTTACGAGTGAATCATCTGATAGAATTTTTACATCCACTGTGATGTGATTGTATCCTTTGTTTATGTCAACTGCTTCCCCCATTATCTGTGTGTATATATATATGTATCTTCAAATTTTGAAATAAGGAGAACAAGTTGGATATTTCACCACTATTATTGCAAATAAAGAAGTAAATGTTGAAAGAAAAAGGCTACTACCATTTATTCTAATCTTCTATCCCCCAATCCATTTTGTGTTTCAAGATCATCATAACCCCCCCCCCCCCCCCCCAAAAAAAATCCCTATTAATAATACATAGTAAAAGAGTTTTCATCAAGTGGTAGCTAGTCTCAATGCACATAATTATAAAAAGTATTTTAGGGAAATCAACACTACACATTTTTTTAATAAATAATTGACTAACTATTTTTTTTTTAATATCTGATCTATAAATTAGTTATCTAATTCTTATATTAAGAATAAGAGGGACACATTTGAGGATGAGACAAGTAATGAATGTTTGATGGGCATGACGATTTTCCTTATGTCAATATTGGGGATAATGTTTGTAGACCTCCATGGGGTCACTCAAGCACCTCATAATATGCTAGTTAAATTGAGAACGATGCAGTGTGTTACATATGTACTTCATTTGTTTTAGAGGCCCACAACACAAACATGCTTGTAACTTACCAGCTAATAATGAACATTCAATTCAAGACCACGGTACCGGCAAAACACAAATATCCTTGTAACTTATAAAGACCACACTCTTCACTACTACTTTGTTTTGTATTGGTCTTAGTTATAAGTTTGCTTTGTGATTCATTTGTCTTTGATCTTACACTTCTTAATTTGGAGTTTTTGGATTGTACTTCAATTTTTTGTCATATTAATTAGTGAAATTATATTAGCCTAATGTTTGTATTAATAGCAAAAAAAGAAGAAGATTTTTTTCATCAAGTACAATAGCTCTATGCGATCCAAGTAGTCAACGCTATCTAGTAGGATAAGATTTTGTTATTATTGTTATTTCTATAGGTTTTTTTTTTAATAAAAAAAGAAAGATATTGTAATCAAAATAACACAACAGGTTGTTTGCCTGGATACAAATCTGGTTTGTGAATGGAGGGAGGAAGGTGGAAGGAGATCCACGCACTCCATTGGAAGATTTGAGTAATGTTAGGTCCATTTTTGCTCGCCCCCCCCCGCGGGGCGGTTGTTGTCGGAGTTCAATGATCAAACTGTTAAGCCCACATCGGTGGGGAGGCTATAAATAAGGGAAAATCCATTTCGGGGCTCATATTGGCAAAAAAATGTTAAAAAAGGTATAAGAAAAAGTCACATGTCTAAAAAGGTCTCAGGATCTTTTCTAGTATTATTTCATAACCGTTAACAACTAAATCAGTCTCATTAACAACTAAATCAGTAGCATTAACAACAATATCCTAACAACTAAATCAGTCTCATTAACAACTAAATCAGTACTCATTAACAACTATATCAGTAGACGTTAACAACTAACGTTTTATGAAATAATATTAGAAAAGGCCCTGGGGCTTTTTTTGATATGTGACTTTTTCTTAAGCATTTTTTGACATTTTTTTACCAATATGGGCCCTGAGATAGATTTTCCCTTTAAATAAAGCCTCCCCCATTCAATCCAATTCCCACCAAAAACATTTTTTCTCTTCCTTCTATAACTCCTTTAGTTATTCTGTGAGGAGTTCTCTTAATCTAATAGAGGGATAAAGAGAAGTTGTAATTTCAGAATTTTACATAGTGAGGTTTCCATATTAAACATTGGACGTGTTCCATTTATTATTTTTAGTTTCCTTTATTTATTGTTATTATTCTATTCGGAGATATATTAATATTCCAACACAAACATATATATATATATCTCTCTCTCCTCCCTTCTCGATTTGACGGTTTGGTTGCTAAGGACGAACTTGGCTGGGCTCCGTCGGTGGTGTCGTCGCCGGAGCAAAGAATATGCTGACTGGGGTGAAAAATGGGCAGGGACAATTTGTTCAAACAATGTTCAATCCCAGCACTGATTTTTTCAATACCAGAATCAAACTTCTCAGGACAGAGCCTAATTTTTTTGTGAAAATAATAAGGACTTTAGAGAAATTAAAACTTGGTAAAAAGGAGGAAACTCGATAGACGTTGGCTTTGAATAAAGATATATGACTTTAATTCTTAGCCGGTAATAATGATGATCAAGAAGAACTATGAATATAAGTTATGGACTCTAGCGCATATATGCAGAGAATAGAAAGTCAACGGCACGTATATTATGAGCAACCAAAGGGGAACGATTCATCATATGATCCATTGAAAAAGGAAAAAAAGGCAGAGAGAAAGTAATTAATTAAAGGACGAAAGCTTACATTATATTTTCAGAGATGGAAGAAGCTAAGCAGATCGATCGGAAGTTTGCGGTTGTGACGGCTTGATGAATAGCAACTTTTCACCGGAGCTCACCACATATATTTGTCATCTCCGTGTGATTCAAGTCCTCCTTATGTAGTACTGGTATTATGTTTTTCCAGTAGAGTTTAATATAATGTTACATCAGTCCTTATTAATATCATTCATTTGACTTTTTTAAAGAGTTTGACTATTCTAAATAAAATATTTTAAAGTATTTATATTTTTTTAACTAATTTGTCTCACTTCTAAATTTATATATAATATAATATTATACAACATATATTATAATTAAATAATTTATTTAACTTTCTTAATCTGTTTAAAAAGGTTAACTAACTCTTCTATTAAATATTAAAGCGAGTAATATTGTGCGTGTTATTTAAATTGCAGCTAGGAGACAGAACCTAAAGTTGGTAGCTCTCTTGGTCTTTAAGCCCTTTAACTCATGTTAGTAAATTTTTGGGTAATTCCTCAGCTTTTTTATTTCTTTCCCATTTTTTATAATTATATTCTAGATAAAATGAGGGATATTTTGATTATGAAGGTCAGTTTTAACTTTTTTATGATTTTTAAAGAAAATTAAGAAAAATGTATAATTTTCCAGTACTTTTCTTTACAAAATTATAAAAAACCAAAATTGCTTCATTTGATTTCACTATATAAAGATATAAATGTCACTTATTTTATATAGAATTTAATGATTTAAAAGAGAAAAAATTCCAGCTGAGATAGCAAAAAAAAAAAAAAAAAAAAAAAAAAAAAACATTACTCATGGCCCCTAACTCTAATTAGTCAATTTCAACAGTTGACTGGCAAAGTCGTCTTTAATAATTAACATCATCATGATGAACATGGAACATAAAAATTGAGGTTTAATTCATGGGAATCTTCTTAACGTCATCATCATATCAATTATCAATTGGTGTATCAGTAGTCAGTACTGCGTGTCTCTCTCTCTCTATATACACACACACACACATATTATACACTACATACACAGACGCGCACTCTCCGTGCAAGTTACTCCTCTAGCGTATTTAAGTATTTAATGAAGGGTTAAGTAACAATTTTGTCCCGAAAGTATATCCTGAAGAGTAATTTTGCTTTAGAAGTTTTTTTTTTTTTTTTTTTTTTAGAAATATTTCCCTGGAAGTTTTTTTTTTTTGGGAGCAATTTTGTCCCTTCATTAACGGTCAACTAACTGTTGATCGTTAGGGGTGGTTAACGGAGGGGCAAAATTGCTCAAAAAAAAAAAACTTCCGGAGCAAAATTGCTACTTAACCCAAAAAAATGTTAAAAATGTTATTTATGATATCATATATTTTTAATTCTTATTTATAGAATATCTAGGGGTGAAAACATGTCAGGCCTGTTCGGCAACAAAGTGGCCTGAGCCTGGCCTGTGGCCTGTTAGAGGCCATTTTTTCAGCCTGTGCCCTGTTAAGGCAGCCCATATTTTTAAAAATTTTATAATTAGGCTAACAGGCCACAGCCTCCCTCATCAAAAACAGGTCTATTTCAAATAGGCAAAAAATAGACCTATTTTAAACAGACCGAATTACATAAATCAGCGAAGGTAGAGATAAAAATGAAGGTGGAACATCACCTAAAGGGGGTAAATAGGTGATCTCAAAAATCCTTTTGACGTACGATGGATAGACGATGAAAGCAGTAAGAAAGGTAAAGAGAAATGACACAGAGGAATTATCTTGGTTCGGGGTCTAACTCTTTGACCTACGTCCAGTACCCGGACACTGCGGGATTTTCACTATCTCACAAATACAATTACACACTCAGTAACTTAGGATGATCCTTTCTCCCTAGGACTCACTCCCTCTTACAAGTTGT
Organism: Acacia acuminata; assembly: GCA_019022655.1. Classification (NCBI taxonomy): domain Eukaryota; kingdom Viridiplantae; phylum Streptophyta; class Magnoliopsida; order Fabales; family Fabaceae; genus Acacia; species Acacia acuminata. Next base: position 610,199 of record JAFJYI010000030.1, read on the forward strand.
AATCGTACACCCACACTCAAGATACCACTACCTTGAGATTTGAACGAATGTAAAACAAATGATAAAACTTTCTCACAGAGCAGATGAATAATAAACACGGAAGCTCAATAGTATCCGAAGATATAAACATAATAGAAATTGATCGCTTTGAATGCCTTGTCTGTGTATGCGTTGGTTCTTGTTGATGGATTCAATCCTTTGAGTATTTATAGTAGTTGAAGATTAAAGAAATATCCGTTGAGGCTCTTTAAAATGACCGTTAGAGATGAAGTAGAAGGGTCGGAATAATCACCGTCATTATTCCTATAATTGTGATTATGACCGTTGAGATTCAGCAAAGGAAATGAAATATTTTGCCCAGAACGTTGCAAAGGTATGTCTGATGGTTGACTTTCTCGAATAGGTAAGTTTAATAAATGCTGGATTGTTGTAGTCAATATCCCGTGTTGATCCTCATTCTAATAATCTGTAACTCATTAACAAATTGATTAAATGCAATTAAGAATAGTAATGAGTAATGATTTGAGAAAATAAAATCATAATCAGTTGATTTTGTTTTTCCAAAGACAGTGATTTTGAAAACAGAGAAGATTCATTCTTAGTTAAGGAGTTGATGCCTGGAGGTAATGACTTTGAAGATGGAATATCACCTAGAGGAGGGTGAATAGGTGATTTTGAAATTCTTTCACTAATTGCTCAAGAACACTTAAAACAGAGACAGAGAGAAGAGCAATGAACACGAGAGATTATACTGGTTCGGTCCAACTCTTGACCTACGTCTAGTCCCCAGAAACACTCGGGATTTCACTATCTTCAAACTTGATTACACACTCTGTAACTCTCGAGTAATCCTCTCACTAGGACTTACTCCTCTTTACAAGTTGTAACCAAATAACCTCAGACACAATTACACACTCTGTAAACAAAGGATGGTCCTCTCACTCTCGGACTCAACTCCCCCTTACAAGTTGTAATTGATACACCCTCACTTAAGGTTCCTTAGCCTTAAGATTTAATATCTGAATGAAATGAATAAGTGTTTAATAACTCCTCATGAGTAGATATAAATGAACACTGAAGTACAAGAGAATATCCGAAGATATTAATGAAACAGTTGAAACAGCGATTTGCAATAAGATTGAATTGAATGCTCAGCGTTTCGGTAGTTGGCGAATTCAATGCTTCGGCTATTTATAGATGTTGTAGGTAATGACCGGTGTTGAAGCTTGTGGGATAGCCGTTAAGAGTCTTGAAACTATTCGTTAGATAGATAGAATTTTCTGTTAAAGCTTTCGTCGTTTGAATAATCTCAGTGGTACGGCAGTGACGACATTCTCTTCGTCCTTCTGTTTTTTCCGTTGAGAGATAGCATTTAATGCGCAGTTGGAATAGCAGTGGTGGCTTTACTTCGTTCAGAGTATTGGTTTCTGAGATTTTCACCGGTTTAGGAAGTTGCATTTAATGCTTCTGACACACGACTTGCTTTATTCAAATATGCTGTTAATCCACATTTAAATAATCTAAAACTTACAAGCAAACATGTTAATAGCATTTGGTAATTGTAATGAATAATAATCCGAAGTAATGAAGTGATATAGCAAGATTTATGATTTCAGTCGGAGATTTAAGAACGAGAGATTACTTTGCTCGAGCAACAATCCAAGCTTGCTCGAGTAAGCTTCTTTTGATTGTTTAGAAAAGTGCTCCCTGTCGCTGATGCTCAAGCATGGAAATGCTTTTGCTCGAGCATGGTGCTCGAGCATGATTGTATCATGCTCGGGCTAGGCTTCTCTTGAATCAGATAAAAGCATATTAGTATCACTGATGCTCGAGCAAGACATAGACAGAGTGAGAATTTGACACTTCAATGATGCTGCTTGAGTAGCCTTTTTCCTCTGCTCGGGCATGCTTCAAACTAAGGCTTAAACAAACTTCAATCATCGCTGATGCTCGAGCATGCCAGATATCGTGCTCGGGCAACGCTGAGACAGAGAGTGAAATGAGTTCAGACACATGCTTGCTCGGACAACCTTTTTCTTCTACTCGAGCATAGTGCTCGAGCAAGCCTTCATCTCTCGCTCGAGCAAGACTCTTCAAATGTGCAATTTCCTTGTTCAGCTCGATGATGCTCGGGCATCGCCAATTGTCCGCTCGAGCATGGCTCTCCAGTTTGCTCTTCTTCTTTTTAAGTCCGATGATTGCTCGAGCATCACAAATTCTCTGCTCGAGCAAGCTTTCTGCCTTCGTTTGACTCGAAGCACACGCATATGAACTTGAGGCAGAAGCTCTTCTTAATTTTCTCTCTGCTTCTTCTTGACTTGAGGCTATAATTCAACTCAACATGAATTGTTCTCTGCCTTTCGAATGCAAGCATATCATCAACACTAGAGTCAATTTCCGAGTGAATGTGGCGTCCTTGATATAACTCCAAATTTGGAAAACCACTTATCCCCATATAGCTCTTTGAGTCTTCTTTCCAATGCAAGAAGAATCAGCTCCAAACTAATTGTAGTTCATCCATTAACATCAGATGAATGGAGGTTGTTCTTGATCAGCGTTTTTTACAGCATCCTCTACTGACTGTCAATTTCAAAACATCATATATCCTTAAATTGATCTTTTTTTCATGATCTTGATGTTTTGAAAATTTTATTTGAGTCTAGTTTCAAATGGCACGGTTTCATCTCATTTGGATTTGTCGTTTGTGAGATATGCTCAAAATACCGAAGCTCGTTCGATTGTGACGTTGATTTTTGTTGCAAATTCAAAAAATCATAGCTCCTTGATATGAACTCCTTTGGGCTTGAATTTTATATCAAAATGACACATTGGGAGTCTAGTTTCATACAAAATTGGTTTCACATCAATCGGACTTCTGGTTTAAGAGATATCATCGAATTACCAGAGGTCGCCTGAAAACAGCTGAATAGAGTAGGCTGAGAAATCGTTGTTGCTCGAGCATGACCATTTTCATGCTCGAGCAAGAACGAATTTCATGCTCGAGCAAGACACTGTTCATACGAAAATCTTTGTATCAAACACTATTCATCTAGAAGCTTGATCTTGCTTATTTTAACTCCAAATTGAGCCGTTCCAACTTCTATTTGATCACAGAAACTTGAATATTGATATTCTCATAATATTCAACAATTTCTTCTTTCTTCAAACTCCATTCTTGATCATTCTTCATTATATTAAACTTCACATCAACATTAAATATAAGAATTAGTCAAAGTAGAAGATAAATGTAGTATGCAAGCTTTTTGCTCTGGATAATGACATCTATATAAGACATCATCAAAACTAATCATAACCAACAGACTTGAGTCAAGAAAATAAATGACTCGAGGCAATTGTATTTAGAAAAATTAAGTCACAAGATCAATGAGTTTAAAACATGACTTGAGTTGAAAAGTAATTGACTTGAGTCAATGACTTGCACTACAAAACCGGTCATTTGTAGCGGTTAAAAATACACATTAGTAGCGGTTTTAAACGTGACAAATGAACTTTGTCGCGGTTACTAAAACCGCCACAAAAACGACCGAAACAAGGACATTTGTAGCGGATAAAAAAAACCGCTACTCAACGCACATAAACCGCCACTATTGAAGGCTAAGCCGACAACTAATGAACACATTAGTCGCGGTCAAAAAACCGCTACAAATTTTTCCCGCCATTAAATTTGTCGCTATTAAGGTCGCGGTCAAAAAACCGCTACAAAACATTCGGCCATCACATTTGTCGCGGTCATTAAACCGTGACAAATTTGTTTAAATAATTTTTTGTCGCGGTTATACAACCGTGACCATTTTCAAGCCATTATTCTTTAAAAAAAATTTTGCCGCTTTTTTTATTTGTATTTGTTTTTAAAACCGTGACAAAGGTGTCAAAACAATTTTTTGTCGCGGTGATATCACCGTGACCAAATTCCCGCCCTAATTTTTAAATTTCAGATGTCCCTCGTTATTTTCGTTTTTGTAGCGGTGTCATAACCGCGACAAAAAAGATGAAATTTAAAAAAAAAAAATTTACAAAAATTTTTTTGTGATTATAAAATGTTGAATTAATAAACATTTATATTTTTACTAATTATAAATGGATATTAACATTTGATAGAAAACTGTATAAGATGTCTTTAAATGTGTAAAAAGAATGAGAATCAACAATTTATGAGTTAGTTAAATAAAATGAATTTTAAAAAACAAAAATGTGGGAAAGTTGATCAAAGAATAAGTAGGGAAAGTAGAAAGAAAGTTGAGAATTGACAAAATATACCCGTAAAATAAGATAAAATAATATCATCGTGTAGAAGAAAAAACAAATATTTCGAGAATGGCTAGATTTGATGAAGTTTAGAGACACTTACCCCATCCAAACACTTTGCCTCGTTCGTAAAACGTGAAAATATAAGAGAGAAAACGTGAAAATATAAGAGAAGACAGAAAGCGGTTGGTGGCGAGGTATTTATTTTGATCTCGGCGCAACATTTTGTAGCGGTTGTTGTGTCGGTTTTTGTAGCGGTTAGCTTAGTAGCGGTTTTATCTAACTAGTAGCGGTTATTAACCGCTACAAATCAAATTTTGGTAGCGGTTATTTTTATTATTGTAGCGGTCATGAACCGCTACAAAATAATTTTTTTACATTTTTTTTAAAAAATAAAATAAAAGGAAGAGAAGGGATAATTTTTCGTCTCAATCTGCGTCAAAGCATCCCTACAAAAAAAGTTTGTATAAAAAGTTATGTTTGAGTTGAATTTAGAATAAGACATATATAAAACTTTTGTGAAATCAAAATTTTTATATTTCATATTGCGTCTATTTAAAAACGTACCGAACTATAGGTAAAGTGTCATCGCCGTCTGGGAAGAAGTTTTCAAAACGCGGCGGGCCGGAGCGGCTCACAATCGTAGGCGACGTTCTCACCATCGCCCATGTCATAAAGGTCCGAGGCTTTAGGTGAACCACCATATTCCAATCCTGTGCCTCTCATCGGCGACATAATAAACCCGATGGGCCCTCGAGGCGAGAATATACGGCTCGTCATCTTCGGATCGACCGGTGTGAATAGGGCGAGAGAAATTCACCGATGTGATGCCTAAGTCATCGGTCGTGAGTCCCCGGGACGTTATCGTATTCGCCCACAAACACTTGAACGGCGTCACGGAGAAAATGCCTTGGTAAGTTATCCGACCACATCAAGCGGCTTTCCATAATACGGGACGTCACCGAACCGCATGTTCCGTCACACGCGCTCGCATAACTCCTCGTCCCAAACGTGCCATATACACCCGAGTTTTGGGTGAGCAATCCCCGATCTCGTGAAACCGTGCAAAACTTGAAGCCATTCACATTGTATGCCGTAAATCTTTGGGCGTGGTCAAGCGGGCCGAGTGCGAGAGCTCGAATTCTGGCGAGTGGGGGTTGTGGTCATTCATTATTCTCCTCCTAAACCAACCCCGGAATTCTCTGTGGACCTTTCTATCAATTTCGGAGGATGTCGTGCGGAACGGATCCTCAAGCGACGCTTCACATGACTCCTGAATTCCCTACAATTTAAACATGCGATGACGAGCAATAAATGTGCCTATAAAATGTCGGGAAACATATAGGATAACAAATATATACGTGTGCAATCCTTGCGAAGGTACGGTTCAACTTGAGTGCAATTGATCAAGACATGTCTATGTGCTTGAAACTTCTCAAGTGCCGTGAGTTTGAAGTTCTCACATCCGCCAACCTGGTTTACCAACACGAGGGAATAACAACTCAAGCCGGCGCTCGGGTCCGCTCGGACAATCGTCCACACGAGGCGGCCGGTTGAATGACGTCTCAATGTCATCAAGGTACCGGAACAAAAATATAAGACCTCATCCCCAATATAACCTTACGCTATTGAACCTTCAAAGCCACGCCTTATTCCTCACGTAAGATTTCGGTTTCCCAAGGAACCTATAAAGTAATGAGGAAAAATGTCGATACATCAATGGTTAAACATGCGACTAGGAAGTAATATAATGCTGAAGTAATTAATTTTAAAAGAGTACCTCTCAATAGGATACATCCATCGGTAGTGAACCGGGCCGTAAAGCTTTGTTTCGTGAACAAGGTGTACCGTCGGGTGAACCATGACCGTGAAAATGAAGGAGGAAAGATCATCTCCAAATGGCACAACGTAAGAATGATTTGTCTGTTGCAAATCGGTCGAGCTCCTCCACGATCAACACCTTGGAACACAACTTCCAAAAGAAAGTACAAAGCTCGACCAAAACGATCGACACATCGAGAGGCGGTGTATTTTTTATGGCCAAGCGGAAGTAATCATTTGCATAAGCACATGTGAGTCATGACTCTTGTTGACAAGAACCTTCCGAGCTCGCACGTCCACACATCGTGAAATGTTGCTTGAATACCGTCCAGAACTTTTATTTTCTTCAAAGTGGCGAGGAAGATTTCCTTATTCGGTTTTGTCGGGGTGAATTTTGCCGGTTGAAATCTGTCATGCTCATCCGGCCACGCGTACGCACGAACCCCCATCTCCCATAAATCTTTCCTCGCTTGAAGATGATCTTTTGACTTGCCTGGTTCATTCATAATCGTGTACAACACATTGTCGCACACATTCTTTTCAATGTGCATGACATCCAGACTATGTCGGAGCAAATTATCTTTCCAATACGGAAGAGTGAAGAAGACGCTTATCTTCCGCCATTCTTTGGGTCCGGAACCGAAGCCCGACCGTCTTTGTCCGGCCTTTGCTTGGATCGTCTTTCTTCCCATACTCAAAATCAACATCCACAATCTGCTCTATGATCTCTGCACCGGATAATATGCGAGGAGGTCCTCTTTTTTCCTGTTGCCCATTGAAACGGTTGCGTTGCAACCTAAACCTGTGCGTACCATCGAGAAACCTCCGGTGACCCATGAAGCACCACTTACGACTGTGGGGAAGGCGCACTGAGTCAGAGTCAAAATTGCAAGCCGGACACGCAAGGCCGGTATGCACATTCCACCCGGATAATGTTCCCGGTCCGGGAAGTCACCGATAGTCCACATCAACGCCGCACGCAAGTTGAAGAGTGTCTTCTCGTGCGCGTCATACGTCTCGACGCCTACGTTCCACAACTCCACCAACTCCTTGATAAGCGGTTGTAGATACACATCGATGTCATTTCCGGTGCCTTTTTGCACGGAATGATCATGGACATAATGAAGGAGCTGTTTCATACACATCCAAGGGGGCAAGTTGTAAGGTATCAAAACAATCGGCCATATACTATAACTTGTGCTAAGATTACCAAACGGATTAAAACCATCGGTGGCCAAAGCAAGACGAACATTTCTAGAGTCCGCTGCGAAATCGGGAAAGTCCCGAGTCGAACGCTTTCCACGCTTCACCATCACGTGGATGTCCGAGTTTACCATCTTCGTTCTTGTCGGCTTCATGCCACCTCATATGCTCGGTTGTCTTGGACGACATAAATAATCTTTGTAATCGAGATTTTAAAGGAAAGTACCGAGAATCTTAGCGGGTTTCTTCTTCTCGCTTTTTCCTTTCCGAACCGTCATCCGAACCTCGAAGTGTGACACTTCTTACAAGTCTCCCCTCCGAGCGTCCTCCCCCAATAAAGCATGCGGTCGTTGGGTGCATCAATTTTTTCGTAGTTCAATCCCAATTTGTTGATTATCTTCTTGGCCTCGTAGAAGGTTGTGGGAATGTCCACGTCGGGGAAAGCATCTCGTAGTAATTCCAACAACATCGACATCGCCTTATCGGTGATGCCACACATGCACTTGATATGGTACAATTTGATCGAAAGGATAATTTTGAATATTTCGACAACCTTGATACGAGGACGATCGCTCTCATCCATGAGGCTGAAAAATTCCCGAGCTGCTTCATTCTTGAAGAAAACGGTTCGGGACCCTTCACTTCGTCGTGAAGTTGTCGTCTTGAACACCAAAAGCGTCGCGAATGCCTTCATTAACCGGATCATCTTGATTTATTTGATTTCCTACTTGTGAGGTTTGAGGAAGATGATCCCCATATCCCATACCACGTTTCTCACCATGAACATCCCGAATGTATATGCTTCGGAAAAGGCTTAATAAGCAGATGTTCCATAGCACCTTCTCGTGTTTGCCACTTCTTAAACTTGCATCTACAACAAGGACACACGATCTTGCCATTAATGCTAGCGTGAGAGAAGGCGAAATCTATGAAATTTTTCAATCCCGCTAAATATACGGAGAAAGCTGCGGCATCTTGATCCATGACTTATCCATGCGTAGTAAACAAAGCTAGGAAAGCATACAAATGTGGAGACAATGTTTAATTACTATCATCTCGAACTGGAGATGTTTAAATGCAACAGGGACAATTTGTAGCGGTTACAAAATCGCGACATCCACCGCAACGAAATTTACATTTGTCGCGGTTCCTTAACCGCGACAAATTGAATAAAAAATCCGCCTTTACCTAGTAGCAGTTTATAACCGCTACGAATTCGATACCAAATGATGACCGTTATTACATTTTGGCGGTTTTTTTCTTTGAAATTCAAAATTTGTCGCGGTTATGAAACCGCTACAAATGAGAATCAAATTTGTGGCGGTTCTTCATTGAAACCGCGACTAATATATTTTGTGGCGGTGAAACTCTAAAACCGCTACTAATGTATTAAAATTTAAAAATTTTTAAAATGTAAATTTTTAATAAAAATCATATTTTAATAAAATTTAAATTTTCATAACATTAGAAAAAAAAGATAACAAATGTTTAAATTGTAAAAATCTACATGAAAAAAAGAAAACAAGTAATTACATTTAATAAAATTGTCATCAAACATCCGGGGCATACAAAAGAAGAACTAACTATCAGAGTCCGATGATCGGATCCGTCTCGGGGGGTCTCTCTCGGGGGCGGCGCGAGCTCGGACCGAGGTAACATCGTCCTCCTCCTCACCCGGAAGCATGTTCGGAGGGGGGCGGGGGAGGCGGGGGAGCCGAAGGGGAATCCTCGAAGATGAACGGGGGAGGCTCGGGAGACGGAAAGCGTCGTCCCGGCAAGAACTCTGTCAAGGCCCGGCAATTGACTGCCGGCTTTGCTTCCGAGTAGCGAACCAACCGTGAGGCTCTCGCATGCGCCTAGTCTTGGCCTCATTCCTCGCGAATGCGGCAACCGCTTCGGCAACTGCACTGGCGCGGCAACTTTCTCGGCAATCATCGCATCAACCGCCTCGGGTTGTTGTTGCTCGCTCGAGCCGGAGGTCCGGCGCCGGAGGAGGAGGTCTTGCCGTACACCATGCTAGGCTCGGCGCCTAGCCCAAAGCCCCTAACACGGCCGGGATGCTCGACGGGGCCCACACCGGCTTTCAAAGTGGCCGTAGGATCAATAGAACCCCGTGACTCGGGCCGCGACGCTCGTATCTCTTGCCGGCTCCTCAATACGGGTCCCCGCACATATTTCATAAAACATTAATCAAACAATTAAATTAAATTAAGTTAAATTAATTTTTTTTTAACTTACTATTATCTCCCTCGCTTCATGAAGATCGGCGTCCCATCACGGTGTCTATGTGTGCGTGTCCACAACTCCCCATAGTCCGTCGACGGTTCTCCTCCCGAGCCTTCTCTTGCTAAAAGAATATAAACTTTGTTATTTCTAAAACGAAACAATAATCATTTAACATACGATGAATTTAGCTTTTAATATACCATCTCACCGTAGGGTCACAGCAAAGAACGTCTTGGATCCCGACGTGTGATTGACCCTTTGAGCTGCCCGGATCTGGTGTTCCTCTCGCGATAGAGCACGCAAAATAAATGAGTTGTTTGTGCAATTTAGGTACAATAGAAGTGTAGTCAATGTATTTTACTCTAATTAAACCAAATCTATATTTTACTCTATATTTAAATTTTTAAACTACATTCAAACAAAATTAATTAGAACAAATTTTCAACTACATTCAAAACTAAACTATATTAATTAAAAAACGTACTGTCCATTTGGACTCCTCCTATATTGGACAAAAGCTGCCCATTCATTTGGCTCCACGCCGCCTGGGACGTTTTGCCATGTTGTTGCATAGTCCCATCTCCATTTCGTTGGTCGTACGGGACGACCCCTCCGGCTTTTCCACGCTTCTCCCATCTTCATCTTGACATACCTCTTCGCGTTGGCTCGCAGTTTAAACTTTTTCTACATTATAAAATAATTAGTAATTAGTAATTAATTAATAATTATTTAAGAAATATATAACGAAATGAGCCACAATTTATACACCTTAAAACTATTAACATGTAAAATTTAATTACACAACATAACTTACCCGCACAATGTCCTCGAACGCCCTATCCTTGTTTTCCTTCGGGACCTTTTTCCGATCGTGGAAATAGATTGGGAACCATGCATAATTCCCACCTAACCGGATGAGTATCGGTTTAACAGGTGGCCACCGGTCCCCGTCGGCCGGTCCGTGCCGTGTTCGAGGGGACTATCACGCGATAGTTGTCCCCCCGACTCGACTCGGCGTATGAAGATCCGGCGTCCTCCGGCCGACGTTCCCATGTGGATCTGCATAATTATAACAAAATTGTTATATTGTATTTAAATTTAAATTTTATTTGTTTCCAATAAATTACTTATACTTACCTTCGACATCCACCGCAAATCCGGTGGAACGAGAAGACGACGGTCGGGGTTCCCTTGCTCCCGCTCGTTCTCCTCATCGAGAAACCGCTCGCTTCATTTAAGGGAAACTCAATGTCGATGTTCGGATTTTCCTCATTGAGGATGTCCTCAATCGATAGAGTTACGCCTCGACCTCCACCTACGGTCTCATGTAGGTTCATTTGGGCTTGGGATTGGCTGATTTACAAAGAGCTCATCAAACTCATTCCCAACCCGAGGGGGCTGAAGAGGGTTATCCGGGCCGAGGGGCGGGATATTTACTCTAGGGAGGCTGAATGGTGATATTTAGAATCCCACGACCTCTCCTACGGCCCTCGCACTACTACTACCACCCCGATAAACTTTTTCGGTGGTTCAACCGCCTTTCCTTTTCCTTTATTGGGAGAAACCATGATGTTGAAAGGTAAAAGCGAAAAGAGAGAAGTGAAAAAGAGAGGAACAAAAGACGCGCGTGAATTTCAAAGGTGAGAAGGTATATAACCGCTACAATTAGTCGCGGTTATAGCCAAATAACCGTTACAAAATTAATAACCGCGTGATTTGTGTAGCGGTTTTATCTAAGACCGCCACTACAGCCGTGACAAATGTGCCTCGTTCCGGGTGACAATTTGTAGCTTGGATAAACCGTTACCAAATTAATAATAGCGTCATATTTGTAGCGGTTATGCAAAGACCGCTACGTCCGACGCGACAAATGTTCCTCGTTCTATGTGAATATTTGTAGCGGTTATACAAACCGCTACAAAAGTTCACTTCAAGAATTCGGTTATTACCAAAACCGCTACTGAGATCTTAATATATTTTTTTTAAAAAATTTCCAAACTAATTAGTTTGATTTATCAAAAATCAAACTAATTAGTTTGGATTTTTTTCTTTATTATAATCAAAGCATTCTCAATTATTTTCTTTAATTTCGTTATAAAATTAGAAATGACAAGTCTATTGAAAATTGTCCAACATGCCTATGAATATTCGGATTCAGTATAGCCACCGATCTCCCAGGAAAAACTCACTGACTCATTTTGATCAGAGATATTTGCCAGAGACAAAGGTGGCTAGTATTGAACCCAATATTCGATGGCGTGTTAGACATATTTAGAGGAGTAGAAGTCTTCGGAGTCAATGAATATCTGAATCTGGATTGTCATCTGAAGGAACCTTCTCGGCTTGAACGATGAGAAGACGACAAATATCTCCACGAGAACAAAGCCAAGAATGCTCTTTCAGCGACAAAGCCAGATTTAGAATATTTTTAAACATTATAATTGTTGTACGGATGGAATGGGGTATTTATAGAATAAATTTTGTAGCGGTTATTGTGAGAACCGCTACCAAATTTGAATTTTTGACGCGGTCAACGTGTCGCTTTCTTCTAACCGTGACAAAGGTGTGTCGTTTCGTGATTTGGTAGCGGTTATTTTGACATAACCGCTACGAAACAACCACGACGGACTTCGCGCCATAACGCGCCAAAAGGGCGCCATATTTGTAGCAGTTGGGTTTTGTGAACCGTGACAAAAAGCGAAGCAAAATGGTCAGCATTTTGGCGGCAATGCTTCCGTTACTAATTTGTGGCGGTTGGGGTTTAAACCGCTACTAATTTGTTCATTTGTAGCGGTTGCTCTTGACCGCTACAAGATCACCGCGACAAACGTTACGTTTTTTGTAGTGTTGAGGCATTCACTTGATATGCAAGAGTTAATGACTTTCTCTTTGAAATGTACAAGTTTAATGTTTTAACTTGAAGTCGAAAGTCTTGCCTTGAGTTAATGACTTGAGTCATTAACTTGATATGCAAAAGTTAAAGTCAATGGCTTTGAAAAATATGCAAGTTGATCTCTCAACTTGAGGTCTAAAAGTCTTGCCTTCTAGTCATCAACTTGATATGCAAGAGTCAAAGTCGATACTTTCCAAAAAGATGGAGAATTGAAAGCTTAATTTGATATAGGCAGTTAATGACTGGAGTCATTAACTTGAAATGCAAAAGTTAAACCCGATGCTTTCAAAAGAAATGGCCAAATGTAGACTTAACTTGAGTTAATAAGTGAATGACTTGAGTCATTAACTTGAAATGCAAAAGTTAAACTAGATGCTTTCTAAAGAAATGGCCAATTGAAGACTTAACTTGCTATAAGAAGTGAATGACTTGAGTCATTAACTTGAAAAGCAAAAGTTAAACCCGATGCTTTCTAAAGAAACGACACTTAACTTGATATAAGAAGTGAGTGACTTGAGTCATTAACTTGATATGCCAAAAGTCAAAAACGGCAGTTTCAAAATCTTAAGATTAAAACACATGACTCGAGGCAATTAAATAATTGACTGGAGTTAACAATATTTATTTAAATCATTTTCATCGAATAACTAGAGGCATACATAGATTTAACTAGAGTCTTGCATAGATTTAATTTATTAACTCCAAGCCAAAAACATTTTAGCTCGAGGCAACCACTGCAAAACTTTCAAATACATTATAGATTAAAATTAACTATATAAAACAACCTTGAATCCATTATATTTGTTATCATCAAAACATCAAAAACATAGAGAACTAACAAAAAAAGGGTTGCATTTTCATTAATGAGTCATTATTGCAAAGTTAAATATTAAATATACTTGGGTTAAGTAACAATTTTGCCTTGTAAGTTTTTTCTTAGAGCAATGTTGCCCGAAAGTTTTTTTTGGGAGCAATTTTGCCTCTCTCGTTAATAGTCAACTAACGGTCAGCGGTCAACTAACGGTTGACCGTTAGAGTTGTTAACGGAGGGGCAAAATTGCTCAAAAAAAAAAAAAACTTCCGAGGCAACATTGCTGCAAAAGAAAACTTCGAGCAAAATTGATCCTCGTGGTATACTTAGGAAAAATTTGCTACTTAACCCTTTAATGAAATACTCTACCGTACATATTCATTAATTTTTTTGGAGATTAAGGAAGATATAATAGATTACTTAATTAGAATATGTAATATGATCTCCCTAAAATATTTATATGTAACACTAGATTTTTCTCCCTCTGGTCCTTAATATATGGCTAATTTAGAAAGGTGATCTTAGCTTTAAATATACATATAACACTTCTTCTTCTTCTTCTTCTTCTTTTTTTTTTTTCATATTTATCAATATTTTTCTAATTTACTCATTTTGATGCTCCCTTTACAATAATCAAAGAGGGGAGAAAATAAAATTAAAAAAGATGATTGGAGTGTTAATACATATCATATTATCTAACTTATTTAATACAATCAAATTAAGTAAATATGTATTATTTTAAGGAATGTGAGAAGTATACCAATTTATAAGTTAAGCGTATGGAAAAAAAAATCATAAATATAAAAGATAAAATGGAAAATTATATTATATTTATAACTAAAATCAATACCAAAGCTAGGTTTTACATTTAGGACTAGAGGGTTACAACTAATTAATCAAATTAAGTAGATGAAATTGGATAAAATAAAGCAATATATATGATACACACACACATATACATATACATATTTTTTTTTTCAAATACATCCTTATTTTTAGGAGTGAGTGAGAGAGAACGTGTGTGTGAGAATTGAAAAAAATAGATGAGATATAGGTCAGGTAATTAATTATATTGAGGGTGAATTAATGAAAAAGTATATTAAAATTTCAGAGAAAAAATATAACGTGTGTGTTTATAACCATCTCTGATCCTAAAGAATATAGAGTAACTTATATATTGGGTCGGTGGAATTACTTGGCAACTTAAAAGGAGAAAGCTTTTTCAATATCCATGGTGATGTGTGGTTGATTCCTTCGTTTTTCAGTGCAGCGATATTAAAATTGTGCATGAGGTTTGGCAGAATAATCTATGATAAACCATCAAGTTAATTATTCACACCATCCAATAACTATGGATTTTTTTATTAAAAGAATCAATTTTGTTAGACCAAAAACTATGGGTATAGTTTTAATTTAGTGATCCGATGTTGATTGGGCATTATGTAGGACTTTTTAATGGAAAGATTAATTGGATTTTTGCTAACTTGATTCAGTGGAACTTCAACAGGATTTGTATTTTCAGATCAAACAGAAGTTTACAATTTTCTCTCAATTGTTCTTCATATTTTTCGTCATTTCTTTTGTGTGTTTTATTCCATGTAGCCATGCTTGGCTAAGTTTCTTTGATCAACCCATGAGTTGAGGATTCCACGGTTTAGTCTAGAGGACCTACGCTTTCGGTAACTGAATTTGTTTCTTTTCGCTTAAATCAGATTCAATTCTAGGGAAGAGATTGGATGTTAGATTTAACATTCAGGTTGATTAACCAAATGATATAATTCGAACTAGGTTATAGTGAACATTATGCGATTGCACAGTGAACATGCCATGTGTTCAAATAAATTCTCGGTGATTGTTTAGTTGAGGGAATTTATGGACAAATGCAGGGATTCTGATTTGGCTGGAGTCAATAAGGAATTTAGCAATTTCTTATCGATGATAGATATTGTTAGGATCCCAATTCTAGGTTAGCTGATTTGTCAAATCCCTCTTTAAATCTTGCTTTAATTTTAATTGAAATGAAAACCCCCATTTAATTTAGGGATAAGGGTCTTAAATGCCATGGAAGTTTTCGCTCAGGAGCACTGGTAAGACGGAAGTTTTTTCTGGACCAAAAATGCCACGGAAGTTTTCGCTGAGGAGCAATTTTGCCCCGGAAGTTTTCACGAAGGAGCAATTTTACCCCGGAAGTTTACAAAATGTAGCAATTTTGCCCTTCTGTCCCAAAATATTAAATTTGACTATTAAATCAGTCAAAGACCACACATGTCATGCCTTGAAAAGGTCAAACTTGGAGTCGAGAGAAGGAGATCATTGAGATGTTGAGCTCAAGGCGGCCGAATTTGTGAAGCCGAACCGGGTCAAAGGGACCGAAAGGTCGATTGTCACAAAACCCAAAGGAAGCATCACTTATGATCTAAGCAAATGATCAGTCTATACAAATGTAAATATTATCACTATTGATTTGTTTTACTGAACCAATTTTTGGAACAATTCATTTCTCGTTTTGCAGTTCATTTGCGTTTGTGACAGACGACCTTTCGGATCCCTTTGACAGTTAGACTTCACAAATTTCGGCCGCAGCTTTAAGCTCAACATCTGAAGGATCTCCTTCTCTAACTCAAAGTTTGACCTTTTCAAGGCATGACATATGTGGTCTTTGACTAATTTAATAGTCAAATTTAATATCGGGGACAGAACAAAGGGCAAAATTGCTCTTTAGCGAAAACTTCCGTGGCAAAAATGATACTTCCCGGGCAAAAATGATACTTCCTGTGAACTTCCGTGGCATTTTTGGTCCAAAAAAAACTTCCGTCTTACCAGTGCTCCTAAGCGAAAACTTCCATGACATTTAAGACCCTTATCCAATTTTTGTGAACAATTCATTACTTGAGTGATTTAGACCCACGAATTCCTTGAGAGACGATTCAGTTATCCTTATATTGTAAATCTTTGGAAATATGGTATTTTACATGAGTTCGACATCTCGCGTTCACAATGCTTGCCCGAGCCTAGCAAAAAAATGCCCAGTTCGGCCCTAAAAATAAGCCCATAAGTCATTTGAGCATCTTTAGGTTGGGCCAAATAGTAGGCAAGGCTGGGCACCGCGTAAGGTTTCCGCCCCGCTCATTTAGCCCCTGCCCAAAATATATATAATTGTATTTAATATATATATATATATATATATAAATAATTGAACAAGTATTTACTTACTATTCATTAGAATTTAACGAATCAACATATTTTGTATTTGATTAACACATGCATATTTTTTCATACACATTTTTAATGAAGAAGTAGGTAAATTAAGTTTTTCAAAAGTAAATTATTATCAAATAATAAGAAAATAATCTCTATTGTATTAATTTGTTTTATTGGCGTATGAATTGAATCTAAATAATTAAATCTTAAAAGGACTATGACATAAAATATGTTTTTGAAATATCAAACTATACATTTTTTCTGTATTATTTTTTAATGGTTCATTATTTTTAAATTTTAGAGATTTCGAGCACACAAGCACGCCCTTGCCCACCTCGGCCCAACCCTGTCCAAAATTTTTCAGGTTTTCATCGGGTAAGGCCGGGCGGCAAGCTACAAAATGCTGCCGTTTCATCTTTTGGGCTAGGCATGGTTCATATCCTGCCAGCCCTACCTATAAACACCCCTAAACTACCCTCTATTTAAGAGCCAATTGACTTATATATATATATATATATATATATATATTAAAAAAACTAAATAAATTACTCATCATGTGATATATCTTATATATTAGTTTACAAATTAGACAAAATAATTTAGAGAAAAAATAATAAATATAAATATTTTAAACTAGGTAATCTAACTAGTTTTCATAATATCAAAAAAAAAAAAAAAAAAAAAAAAAAAAAAAAAAAAAAAAAGAACCGAGCCTTCTAGATTTAGCACGAAGGTAGTAATGCACTATTAAGTTTCAATAGATATTTATTGTGATACATATCTTCACAACACCACCAACTTCATTACATATTTTGAACAACAACTAGTACCATACTCACGGCAAATTCAACCTTTTATGTGGATCAGTCTATAAATATTGCAGTATCAATCTGTCTTACTTATATATATACGAGAGAGGTGACAAACACCCACACAAAAACATATTTGTAAGTGATAGATCTGTTAATTAAGCAGAGAAGCCTATTGACACATACTAGCTAGCTAGCTTCATTAATAATAGGACATGACTGTATAAAAAGTCTGGACGAAGGTGAGTAAAAGAAGTGAAATTGTTGCAACCACAGAAATAATAGCCCAAGGATTCTTAAAATAGTCATGTTTTAAAGTGACCCCTCCATTTATGCCAAGACACTCTATAATACTCATCCACCTTCTCACACAGATATGAGAAATAGAATCTTCTTCTCGCCATTGTTGCTCCGGGTGAAAGCCTATTGATGGTAGAAGCTTCTTCTTGAGTTCCTGATAACTTTGACTCTATAATCTCATGGCCTATTGATGGTAGAATCTTCTTCTTGAGTTCGTGATAACTTTGACTCTATAATCTCATAGTGCATTAGTAACTCCACATCCCCTACTGTTTCTATCAAACGATCTAAGGTAAAAACATAGTCATTCACATAATTATCATGTAGGTGACAACGTTCATATGCTATGAGATTCCTCAGAAGCATCTCTGTTACATCTTTTAATCTCAGCCGTGAGATTTCCAACACACCATCTTTGAATCTGTTGTCAAATGGATTCCTATTGTTCATCACCTTGAACTTCATCCCTGCGTCACGTAACTTTGTACCTCTTGGCATGCTCATACCTTTTAGTTTGTTTTTGCATGGAAACTCTTGAGGCATGTTTTTACAGATTCTGGCAACATCAACAAAATGTTGTATTTTCAGCTCACCAACTTTTTCCTCAATATTGAAGTTATCAATGTCTAACGATTCAGTTTCCTTTTGAAGAACTCGTAGGTTAGCTTGATTCTTTGAAAGCCGAATAGAGTTCTTCATGGGAATAATGTTTGATTTGGTTAATGAAAGAGCCATGATGAAGAAAGGAACTTGATTCTCAAGTAAAAGCATCAGTTTTAATGAACCGAAGCTTACATGGTCCCCCAAAAAAATGATCATACTCATGTTCAAGCCATTATCATCTGATGAGATGTTTCTAAAGAATAGTTCGAGAATGAAAGCTGAATCTACAAGAAAGATCTCAATGGACTTATCACCAGTGGCGGACCCAGAAAATTACAGGAGGGGGGCACACTTGGTAGGAGGACTCGGGGGTTTGGGGGCAGCGCCCCCGAAAATTTTTTTAAGGAAAGTTTTAAATGCATTAACAAAAAAAAAAAAATAAACAAGAAAAATATATATCAAAAAAATATTTATGAAATCAAGTGAATACTAATGATGTAATAAGAGAGACAATTATTTTATAAACCTGTCATTTAGAAAAGCAAGGCTAAGTACGGTTAGAAATCCAACTACATAAATACAATAAAGGTGGGCACTCAATAACTTCAAATACATATATTTTAATAAGAAAAGTATATTATAATAA
Organism: Acacia acuminata; assembly: GCA_019022655.1. Classification (NCBI taxonomy): domain Eukaryota; kingdom Viridiplantae; phylum Streptophyta; class Magnoliopsida; order Fabales; family Fabaceae; genus Acacia; species Acacia acuminata. The sequence goes on from JAFJYI010000030.1 coordinate 628,978, forward strand.
AAATAATTATAATGTCATCCTTCTAGGCCTTATTTGTTAAAATTCCATCACAATTGTATTATTACCAATGCTATCAGATACATCTTTTTTCAATATAAGGCACTAAACAATCATTCAATCATTCATCCCCATCACATTACGAAGTGCAGTCTTGATGTACTAAAGGTGAACAATCATTCAAACATATATTAATTTTTATTTTTAAAAAAATTAATTTTTTTTATTAAAAAAAAAAAGCCAAATTCAAGGGGGCACGTGCCCCCTTCTCTTATACATGGGTCCGCCCATGCTTATCACTATCAAATTCAATGGGATCTGCATACAATTTCGTAAATGTTCTTCCTTTCCTCTTCAAAAGTTGGACACAGTCATGGAGGCTTACCTAAGCTCGTGAAAGAAAGTCCTTTAGTAACATTAATTTGTGTTATTGCATGTGTTTGAGGTTGTCATTGTTGTGATGAAGTGGACTGATTGGAATTTCTCGAGGAGTGAACGCTTTCTCATTTTGTTCTTGTATACGAACAGGAGCTCTACAAATGCTACATTTAGTGGACAAAGGAGAAAGATTCTCCAATTTGTCTCCTAGACTCTGTACGAACACCATGGACTAACTATATGTTTGGGAAACATCAATATTGTAACGTGGTTTTAGAAACTTTTTTTTTTTATAAGCCGGGACAAAACTCATGTTACATATTTATCTCATAAATCGTAAAAGTACTTCAAAAAAGTTAAAACAAACGAGCACTAATTGTTGATTGTATCGTATGTTAATGATTGATTTTGGATTTATATATGTTTACTTTTAATATGCGGAATTGTGATGCATGTTTAATTTGTAGTTTCTAAAACTTTGAATTTGATGTTTTATTATCACTTAATGATTTTATAATTTATTTTTAATTTTTTTTATGGTTTAGGTTTGTAGGAAAAAATATTTCATTATATTGTTTAAGAAAGTTTGAAAAAGGCAACATGAAAAAGAAAGGGTTGACCGGGCTACCCACTAACCCACATATTAAGGGTTGGATTGGCTAAATGTTAGTCCATTTAATGCGAGTCTTTATAGCCGGACTTGGCGGGCCACCAACCGGTGGCGAGTTAGCCTAAACCCGAAGGGTTGGCCTAGATTACCAATTTTAGGTGAGTGGAAGAAAGAATAGTAAGTGAAAAAAGAGATGAGGGAGAATGAATGAGAACAATGAGATAAGAGACATATAATTAATTAGGGACAAACATAAAAAATATATATATATATATATATTAAATGATAAGACAAAAATAAAGTATATCTTATATAAAAAAACTACACCCCCAAATTTTATCCCTATATTTAATTTTAACCAGAGGGAGCATATAAAAAATACAACTTATTTATTTTAACTCGGGAAGGTATATCTATCTACGCGGATTCAACACTCTCCAATATGAAATTGAATTAAACCTTTTTTTTTTTTTTTCGCGTGACTTAATCATATGATCAAGGGAATTAGAGACGACTTCGCTAGTTAATTAACTCCAAAAAAAAAAAAAAAAAAAAAAAAAAAAAAAAAAACCAACTTTTCCGCGTTGCTTCTGTTTCCCATTCATTACGTACAATATTACTAGTATATAGAGTTTTATTCAAGGAAGATTTTTTTTTTTTTTTTTTTTTTTTTTTTTTTTTTTTTTGGGACCAGAAGGAAGACTTGATCTACAGTGAGTAATGACTTGACTTGTTCACTAGTTCAAACAAAGACTCTTTCGCTGCTCAACATAAAATATATTTATTTAGTTTTTTTAATTAGATTAAAGAAGTTAGCTAATATAACATGATTTTCTTAAAACCTGGATCCTTAATTCCCTTAATCTCTCTTTTATTTGATTATATAAAAGTAAATTAGAAAAACTTAACAAATATGGATGAGAAATACTCCATTCGGTCCTAATTATAGGACATGTTTACCGCATTTTGGAGAAATTAAGGATAAGAGTTAAATTAGTTAATTAGATTCATTTTCTTAAAATGACCTTATTTAAATATGTGGACACTCACACTCGGCCAATTGGAACGGGCCATCAGGCAACAACTAACTATTTATGCGAACATTTTGTGAAGTTTCTGGGCACAAAATTAACTTGGAGAAATCCAGAATGTTTTGCTCTAAAAATGTCAATTTTAATAGAGCTCGGAGCTAAGTCAAATGCTTGGAATTGGATTGGCTTCGATCCGAGGAAATATTTGGGAGTGCCGATCATTCATAACGAGTCACTAAAGCCACGTATCACCCAATTGTGCAAAAGGCTCGATCGAAGCTGTCTATGTGGAAAAGTAAATTCCTCATGATCGCTGGGCGATCGATGTTGATTAAGTCTGTGTTATCTTCTTTGCCCAGTTACTATATGCAATCAACTCTCCTCCCCATTTGTACTTTAAATGAAATTGATAAGCTTTCGAGGAAGTTCCTTTGGTCGCAGGATGAGGATGCCAGGAAAATGCATCTTATTGCTTGGGATAAAGTTACACAAGCAAAGAAACAGGGGGGCTTGGGGTTTAAAGATCTTAGGCGTCAGAACAAGGCGTTCATTATGAAACTGTGCTGGAACCTCCTGAATAAAAGACATATTCTGTGGGTCCAATGTCTCTGGGCTAAGTATAATTGTGGCAATTCTCCTGTGGCTAAAGTGTCAAGAAAGAGAAGTTCATCATCGGCTTGGAAAGCCATTGTGCAAGTGTGGGAAAAGTTCATGGATGGGGTTGGAAGAAAAATTAATAATGGGGCGGATACCAAGTTTTGGTGTGATATCTGGCTTCCCTTCGATCACCCCCTTCTTACCTTTGCCCACAACCCTTCTCTAATTAATAAAGATGAATCAGTGAGAGATCATGTTTTGATGAATGGACAATGGGACACAGGCAGGTGGCAGGGAATCCTTCCCTTGGACGTTATTAGCACTATCTCTAGAATGCGCCCACCTGGTAACAATTGTCCTGACTGCTTCACGTGGAGAGCTGCAAAAGATGGGGGATTCTCGGTTAAATCGGCTTATCAATATCTCTCTGACAGGGGAGGAGAGGATAGAAGTCAATTCACGGTCCCGATATGGAAGTGGAAAATCCCGGATAAGGTTAAGTTTTTCATGTGGCGGAGTTGCCCATGAGAGACTCGGCCACTAACTCGTTTAGAGCTAGAATTGGTCTCATAAGCGACAATCATTGCCCGTTCCATTGTAACAAGGAGGAGAATGTTCTTCATATAGTCAGGGACTGTGAAAGAGCAAGAAATTTGTGGAAAGAAATTGTAAATCTTAACTATTTTGCCCAGTTTTTTGCAGTTAACTTGCAGGGTTGGCTTATCTGGAACACCAAGCATAAACCAGGAAAGGGAAAGTTTCAGAACTTTTCGTGGTCGAGAGTTTTTAGCTTGGGGTGTTGGATTCTCTGGACACCTAGATGCAAATGTTTATTCCAAGGCGAAAGCGTTGATATCAAGGAGATGCTGCACTTGTGTAATTATCTTTTGATGGAGAGTATTGCTAATTGTAATTTGTCTCACCAAATTTTTCAATTTGACGGGAAGGAAGAAAAGTCTTGGACTCCGCCACCTGGAAATGTGGTCCGCATTGACGTGGATGGATCGGTGCGACAACAAAATCAAGCAACGTGTGGAGGGGTCATCAGGGACTCTCAAGGACATTGGGTGATGGGGTTCTATAAGTCGCTTGGCCTTCATACGGTTATCGAGGCGGAGCTATATGCCATCAGGCTGGGACTAAGAATAGCTCAACAGTTGGGTCTTCAGCAAATTCTGCTATATTCGGATTCTCTTGATGCCATCAACACTCTCATGAGAGATTGTTGTCACGCTGATCATCCATTGAGAGATATCGTCAGCGAGATCAGAGATCTTTTGTTCGGGGATTGGAATGTGAAGCTCACTTATACCCCTAGAGACAACATTGCATGTCTGACTTTTTGGCCAAGAAAGGCCATGATGGTGCTCATTGATGCGGACGCGATTCTTATCCCAGCGGTCCGGTGGAGTGCCTTGATATGGTGTTGAAGGACCAAATTTGGTTTCTTTGGTCCCGTCTTTACCTAGTGTCATGTAGTTAGGGCTAGAATTTCATATTCTGGTTCCTTTTATTTTCTCAAGCGATAGCTTGCCTGTACTACGCCAAAAAAAAAAAAAAAAAAAAAAAAACCTTTCATTTTCATATTTCCTTTCCTGGTACACTTAAAGTCAGATTTCAACATGATAATCTTGGATTTTGTTTGTGCACAAAGCATGTTGTTTTACTGACCTCCCAAAGTTCAAAGTAGTAGAAACATCAACCATTTGAAAAGAGATTTCAAGTGTTATGGTGTTCAGAAGCCATTCAAACACCAATTAATTAGCAGCTACACAATCTTCAAAAGCAACATTGAGCTTAGTAACTCCATTTTCATTTATAAGCTGAGGAGGGCAGATTTTTGTGCCGTTGAGAAAACCTTCTAGCTTGTGTCCTTTTATGATAGGTAGGACAAGTGTTTGTCATACTAAATAATTTGTTTCATCCAACTTGACAGAGCAAATTTGATTCAGATTGTTTCCAGAGGGTGCTTTTGGTAGAGAGGTAGCAGAGATGATAAATGATGCTTCAGAAGAAGAAAGAACAGGATCGCTTGAAGCACTGATAGCATGAGAGTTTAAATCACTGTTTGCCATGTACCAAGATAATAAAAGTGTATTTGTATAGTGGTGGCTTCTTCACTAGTGTTTTCTATTCATTTAATAGGGCTCACAATCCTAGAATGTATGTACAGATGACATGTAGCAAAGAATACACAAAGAATAAGAATATTTTGAATATCATCAACTATAAGTTAGCCCTAAGAAACGTATGGGCCTTCCAAGTCTTGCTAGCTCCTTATTGGGCTTTATGAGCTTTGTTTCAACGTTACTGTGTAGTATACTAGTACTAATGTTATTATATTAAATTTCTTCCCGTTATAGCTTAAACTACGCCCCCTCCCCTTCCACTATTATTTTTTTTGAAAAATTAGAATGAAGGACCTGCAGGAAAAGATATTTATGAAGAAAGATCATAAAAATTGTAATTATTTAGGGGACCAAATATAAAAATATAAAATTAAAAAAACTAAAATGACCCTAATAAAATTATCTGCATTCCCTCTTAAATTCTCTTCCACATTCTATTTTTAAAACTAGTATAGAATTCTAAGATTTTTTTTTTGATACAATAGAATTCTAAGATTTACTAAATTAAAGAAGAGTTTTCTCTTTTCTTTTCTTTTTTTCATTTTTCAAAACTTGGATAGGTGTGAGATATCTATGGAAAAAAAAATTATACATTCTTCAATTTTAAAAAAGTTATATTTTTTTAAATCAACAAAAATTTTCAGTAAAGATAGAATTATATAATTTTAATAAAACTCAAGGTATTTTATAATTTGTCATATATTCCAAACCAAGAAATTTTATATCATCTATTTTTGTTTCAAAAGAAATTTATGTGGGTTAAAAAATTTATTTAATGCTATTAAAGTTAAAAAATCTAAATAATCTAATATCCTGAAAAATATGAAATGAGTTTAGTTTTTTTTTAATTTATAAAAAGAGCTTAATTGATTCCAACGTCGATAATATAAATGAGACAACTTAATAAAATAAATTGATTAAAAATAAAAATTCAAAAAAATATGAGTTAACTGTTGTTAATTAAATAATATATTAAAAATATATATTAAAAAAAAAAAAGAACCGATTATATCATGATGTGTGGTTTTAGTTTTAATATTGATTATTTTTTAAATTATAAATACAATAGATAATATTGGAGTTTGATTAGGGATAATTTAGTGATTTTAAATTTATATTATGATTTTTGGTCCTTCTAAGTAATTACTATTTTTATGGTCCTTTAAAATAAATATTATTTTTTCTAGGTCCTTTGTTTTAATTTTCCCTATTTTTTTTTTTTGGATGTGACCCTTCCTCTATTTTTCTTACTATAAAACAGAGTACTTTTAACATGTGTGCCTTCATCATTTTCACAACATGAAAGATCAAAAGATTAATTTTCCTTTACGATAACTCAATTTTAAGCCACATGTTAATAACTATTTTCCTTGCTTCAGACTTATTTATAATTTTTCCTTAAAGTTATCATTTTTTACAATTTTTTTTTTCATTTTAGATATTGGCTGGCGGATATGCATTAAACATAATGCAATACATATTTTTAACAACGACCAACTAGTACAATACTATTGATCTCTCTCTCTTTTACTTATATATATACAAAGAGAGGTGACACAAACAGAGACATATTTGTAAGTGATCGATCTAATATATAATCCAAGAGCCTATTTAAACATGCTTAGCTAGCTTCAATAGTAGGATATCACTGCATAAAAAGTCTGCACGAAGGTGAGTAGAAGAAGCGAAATAGCTGCAATTACAGAGATAACGGCCCATGGATTCTTAAAATAGTCCTCTTTCAAAGTAACCCTCCATTTATGCCAAGGCACTCTATAATAATCATCCACATTCTCACATAGATCTGAGAAGTAGAACCTTCTTCTCGCCATTGTTGTTCCTGGTGAAAGCCTATTGAAGGTAGAAGCCACTTCTTGAGTTCCTGACAACTGTGACTCTATAATCCCATAATGCATCAGTAACTCCACATCCCCTGCTGTTTCTATCAGACGATCTAAAATGAAGACATAATCATTCACATAATTATCATGTAGGTGACAATGTTCGTATGCTATGAGATTCCTTAGAAGAATCTCTGTCAAAGGTTTCAATCTCAGTCGTGAGATTTCCAACACGCCCTCTTTGAATCTGATGTCAAATGGACTCCCTTTGTTCATCACCTTGAACTTCACCCCTGCTTCACGTAACTTTGTTGCTCTTGGCATGCTCATACATTTTAGTTTGTTTTGGCAAGGAAACTCCCGAGGCACGTAACAGATTCGGAAAAATCAACAAAATGTTGTATTTGCAGATCATCAACTTTTTCCACAATATTAAAGTTGTCCATGTCTACCGAGATGCAATTTCCTTTTGAAGAACTGGTAGGTGAACATGATTGTTGAAAGCCGAGCATTGTTCTTTATTTGAATAATGTCGATTTGGTTAATGAAAGAAGGTCCTCGATGATGAAGAAAGGAACTTGATTCTCAAGTAAAAGCATATCAGTTTTAATGAATCGAAGCTTCCAAGGGCCACCAAAAAAATGATCATATTGATCTGGAAGTTGGTCATTATTATCATTTGATGAGATGTTTCTTAAGAATAGCTCGAGAATGAAAGCCGAATCTACAAGAATGATCTCAATGAACTGTCATCTTTGTCAAATTCAATGGGATCTGCATAACGTTTTCGTAAGTACACTTCTTTCTTCTTCAAAAGTGGGACACAGTCATGGAGGCTAAGCTTAGCTCGTGAAAGGAAGTGCTTTAGTAACCTTAATTTGTGTGGATGCATGTGTTTGAGGTTGTCATTGTTGTGATGAAGTGGACCAATTGAAATTTCTCGAGGAGTGAAGGCTTTCTCATTTCCTTCTCGTAGACGAATAGGAACTCGCAAATGCTACATTTAGTGGGTAAAGGAGAAAGGTTCTCCAATTTGTGTCCCAGACTTGTTATGAGTGAATCATCTTATAGAATTTTTACATCCACTATGATGTGATTATATCCTTCATTTATGTGAACTGCTTCCCCCATTATCTGTGTATAAATTTTGAAATAAGGAGAACAAGTTGGATATTTCACCATTATTATTGCAAATAAAGAACTAAAGGTGGAAAGAAAAAGGCTACTGCCATTTATTCTCTCTTATATCCCAAATCCATTGGGTGTTTCAAGTTCATCATAACCCCCCCCCCCCCCAACAAAAAAAAATCCCTATTAATAATATATAGTAAAAGAGTTTTCATCAAGTGGTAGCTAGTTACAATGCACATAATTATAAAGAGTATTTTAGAGAAATCAACACTACATATTTGTTATAAATAACTAATTTAGCTAATTTTTTTAGTATCTTATTTATCTAATTCTTATATTAAAAATAAGAGGGACATGTTTGAGGATGGGACAAGTAAGGAATGTTTGATAGGCATGACGATTCTCTTTATGTGAATATTGGGGATAAAGTTTCTAGACCTCCATATGGTCACTCAAGCACCTCCATAACTCTCATATGCTAGTCAAATTGAGAACTATGTAGGGTGCTACACATATTCGTTTGTTTTAGTGGCGCACGACACAAAAACATCCTTGTAACTTATCAGCTAATATTGAATATTCAATTCAAGGCCACAGTATCAGGAAAACACAAATATCCTTGCAACTTATCAGCTAATATTGAATATTCAATTCAAGACCACGGTACCTGGACAACACAAATATCCTTGTAACTGGTCAAAACCACACTCTTGGAGCTGATGTGCATTTTCAAAGAAGCAAACTTGGCTACTAGTCTTTGTTAAAACCTCTGCCACAGCAGCTAGCTACTACTTTGTTTTATCTTGGTCTTAGTTATAAGTTTGCTTTGTGTTTCATTTGTCTTTGATCTGACACTTTTTAATTTGGAGTTTTTGGATTGTACTTCAACTTTTTCTTATATTAATTAATTAAATTATATTATCCGAATGTTTTTATTAACAACCCAAAAAAAATATGATTTTTCATCAAATAAAATGGCGCTGTGCTGTACGTAGTTGTTTGGATTTTTTTTTTTTTAGTAAATGAAAAAAAAAATGATATTGTACACAAAATAACACAAACCATGGCTTGGTTGTTTAATTTGCCTGGATACAAATCTGGTTTGTGAATGGAGGGAGGAAGGTGGAAGGAGATCCACATACTCCATTGAAAGATCTGAGTCACGTTAGGTCCGTTTTTGCTCGCCTTTCCCCCCCCCCCCCCCCCCCGGGTTCTCGATTTGACGGTTTGGCTGCTAAGGACGAACTTGGCTGGGCTCCGTCGGTGTCGTCGCCGGAGGAAAGAATATGCTGACTGGGGGTGAAAAAAATGGGCAGGGACAATTTTTTCAATACCAGAAACAACCTTCTCAGGACAGCGCCTAAATTTTTTGTGGAAATAATAAGGATTTGAGAGAAATTAAAACTTGGTATAAAAAAGGAAACTCCATAGATTTTGGCTTTGAATAAAGATATATGACTTTAATTCTTAGCTGGTAATAATGATGATCAAGAAGAACCGTGAATATAAGTTATGGACTCTAGCATATATATGCAGAGGAACGATTCATCATATGATCCATTGAAAAAGTTAAAAAAGAGGCAGAGAGAAAGTAATTAATCAAAGGAGGAAAACTTACATTACGATCGGAAGTTTGCATAGTTGTGGCGGCTTGATGAAGAGCAACTTTTCGCCGGAGCTCACCACACACACACACACATATATATATTTGTCATCTCAGTCAACTTAGTCACCAGTCAATTAATTAAATATTAAAGTCTTCCTTATGAGTTTAATATTACATCTGCTCTTTTATATAAAATTCATTTGATTTTTTTGAAAGTTTGAGGAATCTAAATAAAGTATTTTAAAGTATTTATATTATTTTTCTTCAAACTAAATAATTTTTCTGACTTTTAAAATCATATATAATCTAATAATATATAATATATGTTATGATTAAGTAGTTTATTTAATTTTTTTATTTTCTTTAAAAAGGTTAACTAAGTCTTACGTTAGTGATGGGAGCAAGTACTATTTGTGCGTGTTATTTAAGTCGCAAATGGGAGGCAAAATCTAAAATTGGTCGCTCTCTTGGTCTTTAACTTCCCTTTAACACATGTTAGTAAATTTCTGGGTAATTCCTCAGCTTTTTAATTTCTTTCCCATTTTCTTATAATTAGATTCTAGAAGAAATGAGAGATATTTTGATTATGAGGGTCAGTTTTAACTTTTTTAAAAAAATAAATTTTTTTAGTACTTTTTCGTTACAAAATTATAAGAAATCGAAATTGCATATCATTTGTTTTCACTACACAAAGATATAATATTGTGAATTATTTTATATAGACTTTAATGATTCAAAGATTTTTTTTTTTTTTTTTTTGAGAAATTGGAAAAGAAAAAAACACACACATTACTAATGGCCCCTAACTCTAACTAGTCAATTTCAACAGTTGATGAGCAAAGTCGTTTTTAATAATTAAGGTCATCATATGACACGGAACATAGAAATTGGGGTTTAATTCATTCCATATTAATTGGAGTGTGATAAATTTTAAGTGCCTGAAAATGCATGGGAATCTTCTTAACGTCATCAGTGGCGGACCTAGGATTTGAAGTTTGTGGGAGCACAATTAGTAACAGGATCCGGGGCTGCCCCCGAAAATTTTTTTTTAAAGGGGAAAAATACTTTTTGTGGCAAAAAGAGAACATAAAAACCTTTTCAATGAGATCCAATACATCTTGATTATCCACAAATTCTAAGTAGCTCCAACCAATTCCTTCTCTTGTATATTCGTCTTGCTCCATCTTAAACATATGCTGCATATCATCATCAACCTCAGATTGCATGTTCAAACAAAAAGTTATAACCCAAGTTGTAAAATCAATTTTAAAATAATCAAGACTAACCTCATACCTGGTTGAAGTGTTGTCGTAGCTTTTCATTTGTGTAATTAATACAAATCTGCTCAAAACTGCAGCCAAGGAATTAAATATCAGCAATATTTTATTTTGTAAAGTACAGGCACTGCCAGTTATGAATTAAAAGAAAAGAAAACTTCAACTTAATATAGAAAAATAATAATTAAGAGTCAACTAACCTTTATATCGAACGATTACAAAAGCATTCTTCGATTCTTCATTCATTGAAAATATTGCATTATAGCTTCATCATCAATCGTATCAAATATATCATGTTCCACATAAGTAAGCATGCATGAATTAAACCACTCATCACTTATCCGATTGCGCAACTTGTCTTTAACAAAAGTCATTGCGAGAAAAAACCCGCTCAACACTAGCGGTTTACCGGTAGAACGGGTGCCAACTTTATCAACAAATAGACCAGTGGATAAACAATATCCTTTTTCTTCTCAACCATCTTCAAAGCAAGGTCAGAAATTGTTTGCAAATTGACAAAATTAGAATCAGCCCTCACATCGACAATAAAATTACTGAGACTTGAAGACAGAAAAGGAATATTTGCAAGCTCATCAAACTCCAAAGGATAGAATCCAGCAAACTCAATCAACTTTTCTTTGTTAAAATTAGCAAATGAATTATAAGGATCAAGACAACTCAAACACTCAAGCAACTTGGTATTGACATTATCAAATCGATCGTTCAACTCTTGAACCCGAGTATCTATCATTTGTATTAAATAACTCCACCTTAAAGTAGTGGAAGAATGTGAATGATTGCAATCTCCGTCTCGATCTCCCTTTAGGACAATAAACATCATTCATATCCGGAATGTCAATATCATATTTATTTGCAAAAATCTTCGTTTCTTGAAGCAATTCATCAAAACCATTATCTCTCACCTCTTGTAAACGAGACTTGACTACCTTCACTAAACCAATTGCATTTAAAAGGTCTTGATCTTTTCTTTGTAGTTCTTGTGACAACTCATAAGAAATCCCCAAGATCAATTTCATAAGATGCAACAAGAATGCAAATTCAAAATCCTCCATGGCATACAAAATGGAACCTGCATCGGTTCTTGCAAAGCATCATTTTTCGGCTCGTCTTCAATAAAGTTCATCAAGGAAATTATTGGAGAAAATAATAAGATAACACTTGTAACCGTACCAAAATGGGAACCCCAACGAGTGTCTCCAGGTCACTTTAAGGTTGTCTCTTGATTTAAACCTTTTCCAGTCGGTATTTCACCACTACCAATTCTTTCAACTATGACCTCATATCGATTCATTTGAAGAATTTCCTTCCGCTTGCATGAACCCCCCACAACAAGTAGCCATCTTTTGAAGCATGTCAAAAAATTCTTGAATCTTCTTGTGATGTTTTGCAACCTTCACAAGTGCTAATTGTAATCGATGAGCAAAACAATGAATGTAGAATGTGGATTTGTTGTCTTCCGTAATCAAACTCTTAAGCCCTTTGAATTCACCTCGCATATTACTAGCACCATCATAGCCTTGCCCACGACATTTAGACAAACTTAAACCAAGTTTAGAAAATAGGGCATCAATCGCTGCTTTTAGTGATTGTGCAGTAGTATCTGAAACATGAATTATGCCAATAAAACACTCAACAATGGACCCTTTTTTGTTGACATAACGAAGTACAACCGCCATTTGTTCTTTAATTGCAACATCACGAGCTTCATCTACTAGCAAGGAAAAGTAATCATCACCGAGATCACCGATTATTGCTTTAACAAAGTCAAATCAGCACAAGCTTGAGAAAGATCTTTCGAATCTTTGGTGAAGTCAATTTGTGATTATCGGGGCATTTTGCAAGACCACATCACTCATCTCTTTATTTGGCTCAGATTAAAACTTTAGAATTTCAAGGAATAAACCTTGTCGATTTGAACTTGTAGATTCATCATGTCCTCGAAAAGCAAGACCATTGCGTAGTAGGAATCTAGCACAATTTAAAGAAGTTTTTAACCGAATACGATAATCAATTTTCTTTGATCGAAATATTCGAAAGAGCAAGATCAATATGTTGCTTTTGCTTCATCAAATCTTGGCAAGCTTGATAACATCTATTGTGAGCACTCTTATGATCTCCAACATGAATTTTGAATCTATCCTTCTTATGCCAATTTTTGAACCCCACACCGACAAATGCTTTCTGCGTCGAACCACTACCTCCTACCTCCATATCAAGTAGATAACAATACAAGCAAAAACATGCATCTTTTGATACACTATACTCCAACCAGGAACCAAATTCTTCATACCACTTAGGATTGAATCTACACATTTTTCCATACACATCTGTTTGAGGGAATGGTTTAAGAATTGGTTGAGTTGGCCCCTTGAGCAAATAAGCTCTCCGAATATCCTCTCTTTCTATAGGATTTGATGTTATTGAATAAATTGAAGGTCTTTTTCCCGGATCCGCTTCAAGATTTTCTATATTAACTTTTGCTTGAGGTGGCGATTGAAAACTTTGAAATTGAGATGCTTGTGGTGGTTGGGAGGATTCTTGGACAGTTGGAATTGAAATACTGTTTGAAAGTTGCTCACTTTGAGATTCGGGTTCGGTATTTGTGGATTTTAGACGTTTGAAATAAGATTGTATCGTTGACATTTTCTGGAAGAAAAAAAGTTCGAAACCTATAAGATTGTATCTTTGTTCATATTGGGACACTAAGCAACTCAAGCTATGATTTCTAACTCCAAAGCAATTTAAATAAAGCTAATCAATGAAGATAATGTAGAGCAATGAAATTTAAAGAAAGCTAAGCAATGAAATTTAAATCACGGTCTCATTTAAATCATAAGGTATAAAAGAGAAAGTAATGATAAGACAAGAATATAACCGGGCCAATTTGAGCCATGCATTAATAAGCTCATCATATAAGCCCTAAGCTTGAGCTGAGCCCAAACTCCTATCTTAAGCAAAGGGTTAACCCACAAACTAAAAGCTTATATGCCTTTAGCCCAAACCTGGCCCTTGAATAACTACAAATGCAACAAAAGGAAAATATAATATTCCGTTTCTAACTAGTTTTTCTAAGATGCGCTGTGTCATTTTGGACTTGAGAGATCATAACATAAAAGTCCAACTCATGAATTTGTAAACAGCACAACAAGCTGGGATTTCTTTGAGGCAGTGGCATATTTAGAATTCATGAATTGACATTTGTGTAATTATCAGTTATGTATGTCTTTTCATTGTGTATGTGTTTTTGTACAAGGAAAATTGGGTAAAAACCCCAACTAAAATTTTTTTTGGTGAGACAAAACTGATAAATTTTAAGGAAAATGACATTAAGGTCCCAACTAACACAAATAATATCAGAAAAGTTTCAAAACTTGATAATTGTTGCTCTTTCACTTGTATTGACAAACTGTAGGACTTTTATGAACTATAGAATTGTCAGAAAAAGGCACCTACATGGAATAAACAGAGAACCAAGAGATGCATAGAAACACAGGGCTAAAGACACCAGGCATCAACTGAACTTTATGAAAAACTAAACACCAAGAAAGTTCCCAGAAAAGTTTCGAGACAAAAACTTGAAAATCAAGAGCATAAAGATGAAAGGCTAATTAACTAATTTAAAACAACACAAATAGATATTTATAAACCAACATGAAAACCCAAAAGCTACAAATAGAAACAAGCAATATCACCTAAAACAAATCAATTGTAGGTTAAAACATACTAGAAAATGAACAAAACCTAAGCAGTTCTTTGAAATAATAGTTAAGAACACAACAAATTTAACTTGACTTTTGATCAATCGCACAAGTATGGGAGTTCGACTCAACAATGATATAATATAATCAATCAACAACTTATATTCACTTGTAAATAGCCCTCAAGTAAATGCAAAGAATAATCTAAGCAATTAATGCACATGCAATACTCACAAAACTATGGACACCAAGATGGCAGCATATCAATCACAGAGACCAACTATAATCTGTGTATCTCAAGTATGATTGATTCGAGTGTCAAACACAGACTTGACTTGTTTTTAAGTATTTCATCCTATTTTTATCATACGACATGATAGTATTTAATGAACATCTTAATAGAGCTAAGCGCAGTAAGGATACACCCACCTAGGAGTCTTTAGTATGTTCTTTCCACCAGCAAGTGGATGTAGCGCTGTCAAAAAGTAGTACAAATGCCCTGCGATGATGCCTAGCAGATCTGGCACTAGAGGTGAGCCAAATATGACATCCAAAGCAAGCATTGCCCATGGGAAATAGAAAGCCTTAAGTTGAACAAGTCAATGTGACGAAACTCGGCGATTTTAACATCAAAATCAACGATTTTAACATCAAAATTAGATTATAAAGGTCGTGGCCGTGGCCCCAATCGAACATGCCAATGCAAGAAGAATAAACATGAAGGTATCCAGCATTTGGTGTAATGTGACAGAAACTCAGCGATTTTAACATCAAAATCAGATTATAAAGAATTGGAAAATACTTGAGCGATGGGCGACGGCGGACGAGGCAGAGTGTGGCGGCAGAGAATGAGAGAGAACGCAGCTTCAGCGACGGCGGCAGAGGACGAGGCAGTAGAGACCGTCGTCGGGCAGAGGGCGTCGGAATTTTGGGGGGGGGGATGTGGTGACGAGAGAACCAGAGAGGGCAATGGAAATTGGGGGGTAAAGCAAAGGGCTTCAGCGACGGCGGCAGAGGCGGAGGCGGCAGAGGACGTCGTCGGGCAGAGGGCGTCGGAATTTTGGGAGACAAAATGTCGAAGTGGTGGGCGAGCGTCGGAATTTTGGGGGACAAAATGTCGAAATGGTGGGCGAGAGAATGAGAGATGGCATCGAGCAAAAAAAGAAGGGCAATGGAAATTGGGGGAAAAAAAGGTCCAAGGCGCAGCTCGAACCGGAGACCTGTGAGTGAGGGGAGAGAATATTTACCAGCTGTTCCAACTATAGATATTCCTATACTTTGCTTTTAAATTCTATATATTTTGTGTGTTCACTTGCCCACATTGGCATTGATGTGGGTCCGCCATCGAACGTCATCATCAATTATCAATTGCTGAAAATGGAAAAATATTTTATATTTAAGACTAAAATTAACACCAAAGCTAGGTTTTACATTTAGAGAGGAGTAGTATATATATATATATATATATATAGGGATTATAGTTTGTCATGTCACTTGATATAAGGTTATGTCAATTCACCCCAAAACTACGTCATTTTGGGGTTAAAGGAATTAATGAACTCTCAAAACGACATAGTTTTGGGGTTAGGAGAATTAATAAAAGATCTTTTGGTCAAATTCATATAATAAATAAAAAATAGAAATACAAAAACACCCTTTGTTAATTCCCTTAACTCTTAAAACGATGTAGTTTTGGGTTGACTTGACATAACCTTATATCAAGTGACATAACAAACGATAAACACACACACATATATATATATAAGGAGTAAGTGAGAGAGAATATTGTGTGAGGAAAACAAAGATGAGATATAGCTTAGGTAATTAATTATAGTGAGGGTGAATTAATGAAAAAGTATATTAAAATTTCAGACAAAAAATATAACGTGTGTGTTTTTATAACTAGCTCTTCCTAAAGAATATAGAGTAACTTATAGATTGGGTCGGAGGAATTACTTTGTAACTTAAAAGGCAGAAGGCTTTTTCAATATCCATGGTGATGTGTGGTTGATTCCTTCGTTTTTCAGTACAGCGATATGAAAAGAATTACTTTTGAGGGTTGGCAGAATAATCTATGATAAAGCTTCAAGTTAATTATTCACACCATACAATAACTATTGGATTTTTTAATTAAAAGAATTACTTTTGTTAAACCAAAAACTATGGGTATAGCTTTAATTTAATTACTGATCCGATGTTGGTTGGGGATTATGTAAGATTTTTTAATGGAAAGATTAATTGGATTTTTGCTAACTTGATTCAGTGGAACTTCAAAAGGATTTGTATTTTAGTGAATTAAGCCCCACACGCTTTAAAATAAAAATAATAATAATGACCTTGTAATTTAGGGAAAATATCACTCAGCCCCCAAGGAACATAAAAGATATAAAAAAGTCTCAACCCAAAATCACATATAAAAAATGTCCCCAAGGACTTTTTTTTTTATACACTTTAGCAGCCAATCATTATCTAACTGTTATCGTCCTCCAGAAGCCTCTGCAAAGATGAATCAGCATGTGTAAAGACATGTACACCAGGCAAAGCAAAGAGACCCAGCTTAGCTAACTTATCAGCAACAGAATTCACCCAACGACTGATTAACGCGATCATGACATCCCAGTCTCGGTCCAGCATCCTTTTGATTTCCTCAACTATCTGTCTGTCTTCATGAGTTTCCGGGGTCGGGTTCCTTAGGAGCGCTGTTGCATCCGCTGAGTCGGTCTCCAAGATCACTTGTCTGTGCCCCAAGTCCCATGCAAGCTTTAAACCGTGAAGGCATCCCCACAGTTCCGCCGACAAACAATCGCCCTCCGCGACTTTGAACATGAAACCCGCCTAGAATTCACCATACTCGTTTCACAGGACGCCGCCACACGACACACCAGTGGAGAATGAGGAGAAAGCCCCATCAGTGTTGAGTTTCATCCACCCAGCCGGTGGCTTCTGCCAATGCTCCCCATTCTGACTATTTGAAGCCGTCCTAGCGGCTCCCATGTAAAGCTTGGTACGAGCTTCATTCAAGCCGCACACCGTGGCGGATGTGCTTGTTAGGATTTGAACATTCGATGTCTTCTTTCCTTCGAAAATGGTGATGTTCCGGAGGCGCCACAGCCACCAGCAAATAAGAGCAAAACGCTGACCCCAGTCTTCTCTGTGTTGAGAGCGCCATCTGAGGTTTAGGTTCCAACAGATCCAAACTTCAAACTGTGCAGTAGAGAAATGCCGCCAACATCTGGTCGGAACAATCTGTTTCCACAATTTCGCAGTTTCGGACAATCCCTAAGGAGGTGCTGCAAAGTCTCCCGTTCACCTTCACAAAACGAGCATTTGTCATCTACACTCAAACCTCGCTGGCATCTGGACACGTTTGTTAGAAGCCGATCCTGGAAAACCAACCACAGAAACATCTTGCACTTCTCTGGCACCTTCAATTTCCAGATTTTACCCCATATTTGATTCGGCAGAGGTACAGCTGGTTTGAGAACGTCATACGCTAACTTGACAGTGAAATTACCACTTTTACTCCACCTCCAACGGACCTTTCCATTTGGCAATTCCTCAGATCCTTCCCAAACTTTATTCCACGTGCGTTTAAAGTTTTTTCTGTGAATATAGTTTTTTCTGTTGTGAATGACCAGGTTTTTAAATTTTGTTGTTAATATAGCACTTCCTGTTGTGAATATAGCATTTCCTGTTATCAATACAACTAATATCAAAAAATCCCTAATGACTTTTTTGATATGTGATTTTGTATTTAGCCTTTTTAAATATTTTTTATGTTCCTTGGACCTAAGTGATATTTTCCCTATAATTTAATAGCATGAAAGCTCTTTACAAGTTCAGTTCTGCTAGTCATATAGTATATGCCTTATTTATGTTCACACATGTGCATGATTAATTAATATGGGAAAGCCCACAATCCAATTTGTTTTAGTTTTTCAAAGAAAAACAAACTTTATGTATCAAATGATTAGAATGAAAATGTGAATTTTTTAATATCATAGCATAGGTAATTAAATTACTCTAAGAGCACCGGGTTACCAGATCTGATAATGAAGCAAAATGAAAAAAAGGAAACTTGGAGTGAAGATCTTCTTTTGCAGATGGGCGAATCTTACCATGAATCGCAAGACATTGAAACCCCTCACCATGCTCCGTACTTTCAGCCGACGCCAAGAGGTGTCGACCACTTCCCGATCTTGCTCGGAACCCACCACCGACAAGCACGCCACCAGGCCGATCTCGCCTTGCGTAGTGGTGGTTATGGGCCGCAAGACCGTGATGAAGTTGGCTACATCATCTATCAGACTAAGGAATCTGTCAATGCCGCTATAGCTGCTGCACTTGACCCATAAATAAGCTTTGTGATCTTTCTTGGGGCAATTTGTTGGCCGATTTGGAAGCCAGGTCATTTACTTTTGCTTGAGAGATATTGGATTTGATGTGAAAAACTGGGATATGTTTGCATGCCAGTCGAGGAGGGTGGTGGCAGAGGCGTCGCCGGAGAAGAAGACTTTGGCGTCGAAGAGGAAAGGCGGAGGCTGCTGGTGGTGAGGAGGGGGGAGAGAGAGAGAGGGAGGTAGTGACTTGGATGATGAGGGGGCTATAGATGAAGAAGAGGTGGCGATGACGAGTGTGTGATGTTAAACTAACTGTTAAAATTAACTTGCTATGCTTTTAACACTGCCGAAATAATTTTAAGGGGGAAAAAATCCCCTTAGGTATCCAGTGCTCTTATGTGAATATTTTCAGGAAAAAAAATCGACCTTATCAAGAAAAAAACGCATGAAAATTGAATCTAAACAAGAATTATCTTAATAAGCTTAATAAAGATGGGTCTTCCCTTTTTTTCCTACAAAACAGCTCCGACAATCCCTTCATTTATCATGCACCAGATTCCATTTATTTAACTTATACTTGTTGTATCAAAAAAAAAAAAAAAAACTTATACTTGTTTGTGCTAATTTCTTTCCATTAAAACAAAAAGCTGACATCCATATATAGTGGCATATAGTGACGCACCCACATAACCAACATGAGCAGATTTAGAAGCCACATGGTTAATTTTTAATGCCACGTAGGATTATTCAATAATGACTCACTCATAATGAGTTATGGATGATACGGACAAAATTACAAATGATCTAAATATTTCCAAACAAGTTAAAAGTTCAGGAATTGAGTTAAACTTCAAGACTAAATAAATCATAAGGGAGTCAAAATATCCACGACTGAAAAATTAATTTTCCCTTTACAATAATCCAATTTCAAGCAACATGTTAATAGTTTGTTTCCTTGCTTGAAACTTATTTACTACATTTGGTCCTAAATATAGCAATATTTTGTAGTGTAATTTATACTACAAACTATATGATATATTTAGAACCTGGGGAATATAAGTCTTCCTTAAGGCCGGCTTGGTTTGAAGGGAGGAGATGGAGGTGAGGGGATGGATGAAAAGGGTAGAGGGCCGCTACCTTAATTGGTTTGGTTGATATAAAGGATGAAAACTAATTAATATTGCACCCAAATAAGTGAACAAGTTACCCAGCCAACTAGAACGACTAGTCTTACTCTTATTTATAACAAATATTATGTACATATACCTAAATGGGCTAGGGCCAAACCTATAAACCCAAACTATACACAAGTAATACCTAATAAAAAAAAATATTAATATTCTAACACCCCCTTCAAGTACGGGATTAAACAAATTTGTAGTGCCTAACTTGCAAACACAATTATCATGACTTTCTTTACCAAGTGGCTTCGTCAAGACATCTTTGCCAACTAATTCTTAGAAGCTACGTGCAGTAAATCAATAATACCCTGTTGTAGCTTTTCATGCACGAAGTGACAATCAATCTTAATGTGTTTCGTACGTTTGTGAAAGACAGGGTTTGTAGCAATATATATATATATGGCTGCCCTATTATCACAATGAACCTTAGCTGGTTCCAATCCTTTTACACCTAGATCTTTTAATAATCTAGTAACGTAAACTATCTTCGACACCGCTGTTCCAAGTGCTCTATACTCAGATTCGGCTGATGACTTGAAGACGATATGTTGTTTCTTTGATTTCTAATACACCAATGACTCTCCTAACTTAATGGCGTATCCAATAACCAATCTCTTAGTATCATGACATGCCGCCCGATCTGAATCTACATAGCATTCCATATTGAATTGATTTGCTGAAGAGAGAAGAATCCCAAGTCCTGTACAGCTCTTGAGATATCTCACAACACGAATCGCCGCTGCCATATGTGACTTTCTCGAAGCACTCATATATTGACTCAAAGTCTACACAACATAGCTAATATCAAGTCTAGTATTAGTAAGATAACACAACCTACCAATCAACTGACAATAAATCGCCGAATCCAACAGCAAGGGATCAAATTTTCTTCTTCAACTTTGTTTCTTATAAGCACACTTGCTTGTATCATGTCTCACATGTCCTTCTAGAGTCAAGCGTGTGCTCCTTTCCATGGGAATATATAGCGGTTTTGCCCCGCTTGACCCCATATCACTTATGAGATCAAGTGTGTATTTTCTTTAGCTAAGCACTATTCCCTTTTCTAAACAAGCCAACTCCAACCCAAGAAAATATCTCAAATGCCCTGGATCCTTGATTTTGAATTGACGGTGTAGATAAGCTTTAACATCCTCTATTCCCTGCATATTGTCTCATGTAATAACCAAATAATCTACATATGCCAAAGCAAGGGTTATTCTATAATCATCCGATTTAATAAATAAACAATAGTCATATACTTGCTTTGCCTAAACCCCCTTGAATCAATGTATTAATAAGTTTCACATTCTATTGCCTAGATGTTTGCTTCAACCCATACAAGGATTTGTGAAGTTTACAAACTTTATTTTCGCCAAAAGTATCAAATCCTTGTGGGATGCGCATGTAAACCTCTTCATCTAAGTCACCTTGCAAAAACACATTTTGACATCCATTTGAAAGAGATGCCACCCATGCATTGATGCAAGAGTGAGGATGGTCCTTACTGTTACCATTTTTTGACCGGGGAGAAGGTCTCAAAATAATCAATCTCCTCTTGTTGACTGTATTCTTTAGCCACTAGCCTTGCTTTATACCTCTCAATGTTACCAGAAGAGTCATATTTACTTTTAAAGACCCATTTACCACTAATGGCTCGTTTACCTTCCCATGTCTGATTATTTTCCAAGGCGGCCATTTCCTCATAGATGGCCTTCATCCACTTGGGATCCTTTGATGCCTCATGAAAAGCAGAAGGCTCAATGAGCTTAGCAGTACTTAACAAATAATCTTTGTAATCCTTCATAACATTGGCATATGATATATATTCATGACTAGGATACTTACAACCTGTTTTAAGTGTCTCACCATTTTGAACCTCTCCAAGACAAAGGTATTCGTTTAGTCATGCTGAAGCTCGTTTATCTCTTGTTGGTCAAGGCTCCCTATGTAAAAGCAGTTCTGCATCAATAAATGACTCATTCTCAAGTGAATCATGATCATGAGGGTAGGGTGTGTCCCCATGTTCCTCATGAACAAAATCGGACCTTGGAAAATCTTGCAAATCATGAGCATCATATAGAAAAGGATTTAAATTAGATGGAAAAGAACTTTGTTGTACCATTGGTATATTATCTTTAAAAGGAAAGCGAGTTTCATCAAGTGTAATATGTCGACTAACCATCATAGTCTGTTTAAGCAAATTATACAGCAAATAACCCTTTTGATTGGTGGATATCCCATAAAAATGCAAGCATAAAAATGATGCTGAAATTTATCAGTATTGTTTTAGAGTGTCATAAAAGCTAAACAACCAAAAACTTTAAGATAAAAAAGATGATGTTGTTTATAGTGCAACATTTCATAAGGAGTTTTATAATTCAATGATTTAGAGGGAGTGTGATTAATCAAAAGATTAGTTGTCTTAATGCTATCTCCCAAAAACGGATTGGCATATAAGAGGATATAATGAGACTATGAGCAACATTCAAGAGGTGTCTATGTTTTCGCTCCACCATGTCATTTTGTTGAGGTGTGTATAGACAAGTTATTTCATGCACAATACCTTTATTATGGAAAAAATCAGCAAGCTCTTTATTTACAAACTCAAGGCCATTATCACTTCGAACCTTATTAACATTGGTGTAGAATTGATTATGAGTATATGCAATAAAAGTTTTCAGATAAGAAGCACTTTCATGTTTATTACACATTAGAAATATCTAGGTACATTTAGAAAATTCATCAACAATAGCAAGAAAATATCTATGACTAGAATATATGGGTACTCTATAAGGTCCCTAAGTGTCAACATATATCAACTCGAAAATATAATGAGTAACAAAAGTGCTATAAGGAGAAGGTAAACGAGTTTGCTTGGCTTGAGAACATATGTCACAATTTGGCATAGATGAATGACCAACATCCTTATTTAGGGAATCTAAATGTTTAAGAACATCTAAAGGGGCATGACCCATCCTATGATGCCACAAAACAGAATAGTCTTAAGTGTAATGAGTAGAACGTAAGTGCATGATTCCTTGAGATTGTAGAATCTCCTCAACTAAGTACAATCTATCAGAAACCTTATCAATCACGTGGGATTTCCTAGTTAACTTCTCCTGCAAAGTGCAGAATTCAAGGTGAAATGATATAGTGCATTGCATTTGCCTAGTAAGCCTAGAAAGGGAGACCAAATTGAAACAACATTGGGCAATAAAATATACATCATGCAATACAATATTATCAAATAATTGTATTGTCCCATATGTGGAATAGTTATTTTATCTCCATTAGACATTTTAATCTTTCTAAGTGGACCAAGATAAGGTGCAATAGTGTCAAAAATAGAAATATTACTAACAACGTGACATATGGCACTTGAATCTAGTATCCAATGAGATTTAGTTAAGTTATGAGGCAATGCATTAATCAAACCTGAGATGCTTTCCTCAACATATCCAATAGCCCCAACAGCGACCTCATCCGAATCTTTACGGAGAAGTTGAATAATTTGGTTGTATTGCTCGTGGGTTAACGGGGGAGGAGAAGAGGTGGATTAGGATGCATTTTCTTCTCCCACAGTTGGATTGACGTGATTATCTTGGTTTCTACAGTTGACGTTAGGCGGATACCCCATAAGCTGAGAGCAAGTGTCTCACTTGTGACATTTCTTGTTGCAATGACTACATATATCCTGAGAACGTCCTCTGCCCTTACCATGGCCCTGTCTACCACCTATAGTTGTCAAAGCACTACCATCAAGAGGACTTACCGAAATGGGAATAGTAAGGTAACGCTGGTCTTCTTCTTGAACAATTATAGAATAAGCTTGGTTCACTGTCGAGAGTGGAGACATAAGCAAAATTTGTGACCTAATAGGCTGGTATGTCTCATTAAGGGCCCGTTTGGATCGGCTTTTAAAAAAAGTTCTTTTTTTTAAGTACTTTTTTTTAAGCTCCAAATTTGAGCTTTTAAAAAAAAAAAAGGAGCATTTTGACTTTTTTTTGTGACTTTTGGTTTTTTTTAAAAAAAATATCATCTAAACACATAAATTAATTTAAAAATCATTTTTTTTGCATTAAAAAAGTGCTTTTTTATTATAAAAAAGCCCATCCAAATGGGCCCTAAGGCCCATAAGAAATTAAAACCAACATTGTTGTTGACTGATTTTAATGAACTCTTGAGAAGTATTGCATTTACGGGAGGGTAAGGGCTCTAACACGAGAATACTCATCCCATAGCTCCTTTAATTAAGTAAAATATATAGCAACCGACAAACCATTTTGAGTGGTAGATGCAATAGAAAAATGTAAGGAATAAATTCATGCACCATCTACCTTATTAAAGCGTTCCTGAAGGTCGTGCCATACACGATGAGAGGAGTTGGAAAACACAATCCCAGTTGCAATATCTTTGTCAACCAATTGAATGAGCCATGAAAATACAACAACATCACAACGTTCCCATAAATCTGTGTACTTAGAAGCGTGTGTACGTGTGAATGTGCCGTCTATGAAACCAATTTTATTCTTGCCTCGAAGCGCTAGGCGCATGGCTTTGCTCCAAACCACATAATAGGGTGGAACCGATGAGAAATTATGGTACTAAGGATGTTATGTGAGTATTTGAAGGATGCAAATAAGGGGGATGATTAACACCAATAAGATTCTTGGTGGTTTCCATGAGGAACAAACAGGAAATACAAGCAAAGTCCAAAATGGCGACGATGAAACTAGAATGGTGGGAGTAGGTCAGAGAACAATAATCAGATCGCAGCTTAAAGTCAATAACCATAATAGTGAAGAGCTGTTTTTCTCAGACACAATGGCAACGCTCGAATTGGAACCAGATCATGGAAATCTTGTGAAATTCAAACAAGTTTGACGACCTTAGAGTGTGTCAATCTTGCGAAATGTAACCAAGGGGAAGCCACAGGGTACGAACAACAGAAGTAGGACCAGATCTTGGCAGATGTTGGTACTAGATGTCATTGACGGAGGTACATTTATGAGGAAATGGATTGGTGACAACCTCAACACGATCCTTCAAATCTCATTGACGAAAAATTCGGAGCGGATACTTCGAGTCTCGGATCGGCTAACAAAACTTAGCAACATACCGCATTGGAACTCACGGATGGATCAAGAAACATAATACGGAGTCTAGTGAGCAAGAGAACACCATCTAAAAAACCAAGAAAGCCTCAGATCGGCGCTTTCAAACTAGGAAAATCACAGACCTACAACAACAGCAATGAGATTGAGAAGAATCTTCAGCAATGATCCTGTGAATCTTTTCGATGGGAAAGAAAAAGAAACAGAGCTTGGAATTAGGGAGAATTGCAGTAATGATCGGCAAGAACAACCAGCATAGCTTCGTCAAGAAACGTAGATCGTGTGAAGGTGATTGAACAAGCAGAGTCTGAGTTCTCACGGTCAAATGTTGCTGCTGCCGGATCTTGAAGTTGGGCCGTCAATCTTGGGTGATATTTTTTATGGGTTCTTGAATATGGGCTTGCAATACAAGGAGGCTTATTCTTCCATGAAGCCCTCTTCTTGTCCACTAAAAGTTTGTGCTAAAAAAATGAACCTGGCTCATGAGACCATGAAAACTAATTAATGTTGCACCGAAACAAAGTTAACAAGTTACCCAGCCAACTAGATTGACTGGTTGTTGGTCGATTTCCTTGATAGCAAGTGAACCAGTCGAACAAGTAATAAAGAGTAAGTAGAGTATCGTCCTATAGAGACTGGATACCAAATGAGGACACTGAATTACAGGATAGTTGTGTTTGAAAAGAGAATAAATTTGATTTGGTTGAGAGTTTTTATGGCTATGCTAATAAACAAGAAAGTAAACAGAGTGTCGTAGTCGTAAGAAGATATCAGTAGGAAAATAGGCTGAGCTCGGAATCATTCTTAAACATATCAATCCCCCAGTTGCTTCACACATTGCTGTAGCATTTATACTGGACAGCTTCCGCAATGATACAACATACATACTAATTACAACGCTATTAGCTAACCCACCACTAAAGTCTATCAAAGCTTCCGCGTCTGATACGTGTAATACTAACTTTACTTCTCCCATATGCCTATGACAATTTTCTAGTTAGATTAACATTACAAAACAAGGTGTTATGGTTATGAGTGGTAGACCCATTCCTAAAGCCTACAATAATAGGTCAAGTTTTGCACCAGCTACCTTGCAAACACTGTTTCTCAGAGGTCTAACCCCGACTCCTTTCCAGTAAGCCGAGGCCACTAATCTAGCCCTTAGCTTCCGCTAATCGACAAGAATTTAATTCACTAATAATCAAACTAAATTTATTGAATTAAGAACTAGCAACGGGTTCATTCCAAACTTGAGAAATCATCCTTGCTCGGCCATAGGAAATTTAGTTCATGACCGATGAAGGAAACACAAAACCGATAACAACAAAATGACCCATGATCAAAATATTAAAAACGAGAAAACAAAAAGCTTGACGAAGTTTCAACGGCATGGAAGAAGCCCTGTCACATTACTACTCCACGTCTTCTTCTCTTCGTCTTACTGCAAGGAAGGATGCTGGGTTCTCTTAGAGTTGTCGTGCCTTGTGGACTCTCTCTCTTCTTTCAAGTCTGGCTATCTATGAATGGAATTAAACTCTCAGTGACTCAACCTCCCTTAGGGTTGGCTTGCTGTTTCCTTATATAATCAAGCTTTCTTGCGACGTAAGTTCCAGGAGCTGGGCCTTTCCTAATCTGTTGAGATCCAGTCGTATCTCTCTTTCCAATCTTAGTAGATTGATTCTGCTGATCTTGCGGGATTCTTCAAATCTTTTAGTTTCAATCCTCCGCATCTTCTATTCCGTTACGTCAAGCAAACTACC
This sequence comes from Acacia acuminata, assembly GCA_019022655.1. Taxonomy (NCBI): domain Eukaryota; kingdom Viridiplantae; phylum Streptophyta; class Magnoliopsida; order Fabales; family Fabaceae; genus Acacia; species Acacia acuminata. The sequence goes on from JAFJYI010000030.1 coordinate 655,689, forward strand.
GTTGTTCTCGACCTTAACTATATTTCTGAAATAATCTTGACAAAAGATCGAACATATGCCGCATAGCATTGCATCCTTTACTTTGCTATAGCTCCAAAGATGCCTTGTATTGCACTTCGATAAGTTGTCATGATGCTATAGCATAGTATCAGCTTTGCTAAACGTTCTTCTCAGAAAACCTCGTAACTTGTTCTTTTCTTAGCACATGTTTAGGATGCAAATGGTTTTTATCCTTTAATTCCCTATATCATGAATTAATGTCTTTTTGCTTAGATTGATTGCAGTTAAGCTCGTATTTACCATACAATTCAGTCACAAAATACAAGGAAAACATGACATAAATTGTGTTCGTCACTAGTCTTACTCTTATTTATGACAAATATTATGTACATACACCTAAATGGGCCAGGGCCAATCTTGTAAGCCCAAACTGTACATAAGTAATACCTAATACAAAATATTAATATTCTAACAGAGGAGATAAGAGGTTTTTAATGATTACTTGTTTGGATTTAAGAGGATAGGGGAAGAAAGCTCCCATCGCCTCAATAAAAATCTGGAGAGGGAGAGGAAAAGCTCGCACCAGAGGCAAGAGAGGACCACAACTGTACATAGAAATCAGAGAGACACCACAGTTGGAGTGGTGGTGAAGACGAAGAACAAAGGAAGGCCAGCGCCGATGAAGATATAGAGGCTCACCGCTGTGGGTCTCTGTTCCGATCTGAGAATCGCGGCTCTATAACTTTCTCTGGTACTACCTTCTTTGGGTTCTTAGGGTTCTAATCTGCTTCTCTATCATGGCTGTGGTTCAGGATGGTGCTAGTTGGAGGCAAGGACGCCTCCGGCGATAGAGAAACCCTAATGGTTGGAGTACGAGAGAGTCGGGTCACAAGAGAGTGACGGGGAGAGAGAGTTGTGGTTATCTAACTCCGTGAGCAATAACACTACCAATTCCTTGTGCCTTCTATATTTGGCACGAAGGTAGTAATGCAATACTCCTATTAAGTTTGAAGAGAGATTTAAGGCCCGTTTGGGAGTTGCTTTTGGAAAATGATTTTCACTATTTACAAGGCAAAACCTAGATTTTGGAGAATAGCTTTTGGAGAAAACTGATAGTGTTTGGATGTTTTTATCAGAATAGCTTTTGAGGGATCAAATTTACCAAAAAGGACATTAGCTTTTTGTATAATTGCATTTAAAGGATAAAGTGGTATTTTAAATATCATAAACATTATGTTCAATAATAAATACCAAAAATTACATAAAATTGTTAGAAAAATAAATTTATATCATTAGTGAATTATGTAACATGATAAAAATTAGATCCAACATATATGTATTAATAAATTGTATAGAAAAAATATTTGTAAAAAAATTCAACATACTTTTTTGCACGAAAAAAAAAAATCAACATACAAGAGTAATGTTTCGTAAAATGGTGAGAACGTCTTCAACCAAAAAAACAAAAATGGTGAGAACGTGAATTGTTACAGGAGAGAGGAGGTAGGTTTAAAGGATTAAAATTGAGGGTATTTTGGGGTTTGGTGGGACCCACAATCTGCAAAATGAGTTTTCAAAAGCTAAAAGTGAAAAAAAAGTTGGATTTGGCAAAACCTAGGTTTTGGGTGGAAAATGATTTTGGAGAAAAATTGAGGTGTTTGTCAAAACTTTAACAAAACCTAGGTTTTGTTTCCAAAACCTAGGTTTTGAAGGTTGCCAAACAGGCCCTTATTATGATACATATCTTCACAACATCACAACCTTCCATGACATACTTTGAACAACCAACTAGTACCATAATCACAATAAATCCAACCTTTTCTGTGGATCAGTCTATAAAGATAAACGTATTAATTTCTCTCACTTATATATGCTACTTAAAATAATAGGACATCACTGCATAATAAGTCTGCAAGATGGTGAGTAAAGAAGCACAATAGCTGCAATTACAGAGATAATAGCCCATGGATTCTTAAAATAGTCCTCTTTCAAAGTGACCCTCCATCTATCCAGGGCACTCTATAATAATCATCCACATTCTTACATAGATCGAGAAGTAGAACCTTCTCCTTGCCATTGTTGTTCCCGATGAAAGCCTCTTGATGGTAGAAGCCACTTCTTGAGTTCCTAACAACTATGACTCTATAATCCCATAATGCATCAACAATTCCACATCCCCTATTTGTTTTTATCAAATGATCTAAAATGAAGACATAATCAATCATATAATTATCATGTAGGTGACAACGTTTGTATGCTATGAGATTCCTCAGAAGAATCTCTGTCGAATGTTTCAATATTAGCCGTGAGATTTCCAACACGCCATCTTTGAATCTGATGTTAAAAGGATTCCCACTGTTCTTCTCCCTGAACTTCACCCCCGCTTCATGTAACTTTTTGCTATTGGCATGCTCATACATTTTAGTTTGTTTTTGCATGGAAACTCTCAAGGCACGTAACAAATTCGGCAAAATCAACAAAATCTTGTATTTGCGGTTCGCCAACTTTTTCCTCAATATGAAAGTTGTCAATGTCTAACAGATTCAGTTTCCTTTTGAAGAACTCATAGGTTAGCATGATTGTTGAACGTCGTACATCGTTCTTTATGGGAATAATGTCTGATTTGGTTAATGAAAGAAGGTCCTCGATGATGAAGAAGGAACTTGATTCTCAAGTAAAAGCATATCAGTTTTAATGAACCGAAGCTTCCAAAGGCCATCAAAAAATGATCATACGGATCTTGAAGCTGTTATCACAATCATCTGATGAGATGTTTTTGAAGAAAAGCTCAAGAATGAAAGCTGAATCTACAAGAATGATAGCAATGAACTTGTCCTTGTCAAATTCAATGGGATCAGCATAACAGTTTCATAAGTACACTTCTTTTCTTCTTCACAAGTTGGACATAATCATGGAGGCTAAGCTTAGCTCATGAAAGGAAGTGCTTCAGTGGGTAAAGGAGAAAGGTTCTCCAATTTGTCTCCTAGACTTTTTATAAGTGAATCATCTGATGGAATTTTTACATCCACTCTAATTTGATTGTATCCTTCATTTGTGTCAACTGCTTCCCCCATTATCTATGTGTATATATGTATCTTCAAATTTTGAAATAAGGAGAACAAGTTGGATATTTCACCATTATTATTGCAAATAAAGAAGTAAAGGTGGAAAGAAAAAGGCTACTGCCATTTATTCTGATCTTATATCCCAAATCCATTTTGCGTTTGAAGTTCATCATACCCCCCCCCCCCAAAAAAAAAAAAAAAAATCCCTATTAATAATATATAGTAAAAGAGTTTTCATCAAGTGGTAGCTAGTTACAATGCACATGATTATAAAGAGTATTTTTAGGAAATCAACACTACACATTTTTTTAAAGTAAATGATTAACTAATTTTTTTAATATCTTATCTGTAAATTAATTATCTAATTCTTATATTAAGAATAAGAGGGACACATTTGAGGATGGGACAAGTAATGAATGTTTGATGGGCATGGTGATTCGCTTTATGTGAATATTGGGGATAATGTTTTGTAGACCTCCATGGGTCACTCAAGCACCTCATAATTCTCATATGCAAGTTAATTTTTTTTTTTTTTTTATATAATAAAATTTTAGGAAAGGGGTTAGGCACCTACGGTCTAAGGGCGGAGCCGTACGCTTGTCCGCATGGTATATTAGGTTAGAGAGTACACATGCATCCACCTCTTTCCAGCATTTTCACTGCTTCCTAGACCCCTAGGATACCTCTCTCAGTGCCTTGACCAACTCCAGGATCGAACCCCCTCCCTTTTGTTGAGAAAGTCCGATCCCTTCATTAGTTGAACCCAAAAATGAGGGTATATGCTAGTCAAATTGAGAACGATGTAGTGTGCTACATATATAATTCCTTTGTTTAAGAGGCCCACAACACCACAACACAAACATCCTTGTAAGTTGTAACTTATCAGCTAATATTAAACATTCAATCCAATACCACGGTATCAGAAAAACATAAATATCCTTGTAACTTATCAAGACCACACTCTTGGAGGTGCATTTTCAAAGAAGCAAACTTGGTTGCTAGTCTTAGTTAAAACCTCTGCCACAGCAATTAACTACTACTTTGTTTTGTATTGGTCTTAGTTATAAGTTTGCTTTGTGTGTCATTTGTCTTTGATGTGACACTTCTTAATTTGGAGTTTTTGGATTGTACTTCAACTTTTTGTCATATTAATTAATGAAATTATATTAGCCTAATGTTTTATTAATAGCCAAAAAAATGATTTTTTTTCATCAAGTACAATAGCTCTATGCCATCCATGTAGCTAACTCTATTTAGTGGGATAAGATTTTATTATTATTGTTGTTTCTATAGGAGTTTAAAAATAAAATAAAAAAAGATATTGTAATCAAAATAACACAAACCATAGCTTGGTTGTTTGCCTGGATACAAATCTTGTTTGTGAATGGAGGAAGGAAGGTGGAAGGAAATCCACATACTCCATTGGAAGATTTGAGTAATGTTAGGTCCGTTTTTTTCTCTCTCTCTTTCTCTCACCCGTAGTTGTTGGAGTTCAATGATCAAACTGTTAAGCCGACATCGGTGGGCATAAAAGAATGAAGCGGTGGGGAGGTCTATAAATAAAGCCTCCCTCATTCAATACAATTCACACTAAAAACATCTTTTCTCTTCCTTCTATAATTTCTTTAGGTATTTTGTGAGGAGTTCTCTTAATTCAAGAGAGGGATAAAGAGAAGTTGTAATTTTAGAATTTTACATAGTGAGGTTTCCATATTAAACATTTGATGTGTTCCATTTATTATTTTTAATTTCTTTTATTTACTGTTATTATTCTGTTCGGAGATATATTAATATTCCAACACAAACATATCTCTCTCTCTCCCCCTTTCTCGATTTGACGGTTTGGTTGATAAGGACGAACTTGGCTGGGCTCCGTCGGTGGTGTCGTCGCCGGAGCAAAGAATATGCTGACTGGGGTGAAAAATGGGCAGGGACAATTTGTTCAAACAATGTTCAATCCCAGCACTGATTTTTTCAATACCAGAATCAAACTTCTCAGGACAGCGCCTAAATTTTTTGTGAAAATAAAGACATATGACGTTAATTCTTAGCTGGTAATAATGATGATCAAGAAGAACTATGACTTTTTTTATTAATATCACATTCACTTGACTTTTTTAAAGAGTTTGAGTAATCTAAATAAATTATTTTAAATTTTTTTTTTTTTTAAAATAATTTGTCTGACTTCTAAACTTATACATAATATAATATTACACAATATATGTTATAATTAAATAGTTTATTTAACTTCCTTAATCTCTTTAAAAATGTTAACTAGGTCTTCTATTAAATATTAGAGCAAGTAATATTGTGCGTGTTATTTAAATTCCAGGTAGGAGACAGAACCTAAAGTTGGTAGCTCTCTAGGTCTTTAATGACCTCCCTTTAACTCATGTTAGTAAATTTTTGGGTAATTCCTCAGCTTTTTAATTTCTTTCCCATTTTTTATAATTATATTCTAGATAAAATGAGGGATATTCCGATTATGAGGTCAGTTTTAACTTTTTTTTTATGATTTTTATAGGGAAAAAAATGTTTAATTTTCGAGTACTTTTCTTTACGGAATTATAAAAAATCAAAATTGCATCATTTGATTTCACTACACAAAGATATAATAATGGCACTTATTTTATATAGAATTTAATGGTTTAAAAGAAAAAAAAATCAAGCTGAAATAGAGGGGGAAAAAAAAACTTGAGAAATTGAAGGGGGAAAACATTGCTAATGGCCCGTAACTCTAATTAGTCAATTTCAACAGTTGACTAGCAAAGTCGTCTTTAATAATTAACATCATCATGTGATGAACATGGAACATAAAATTTGAGGTTTAATTCATGGGAATCTTCTTAACGTCATGATCATATCAATTATCAATTGCTGTATCAGTAGTCAGTACCAGCCACCAGGGTAGTCAAAAACGCATTTAAAACGTTAAAAACGCCGATTTTATTTTTTTTTTTTTGCTTAAACGTGTTTCGTGTTGAAAAAAAGGTTCCAGAGTAAAAATGGTAAAAACGCCGCGTTTCAACGTAAAAATGAAAAAACGCAGAGTTTACTAAGGGACTTAAGTGAAAGTTTTAAAAGTTCTGGAGAGGGACTAAGGTGAGAATTTTCAAACTATTTGGGGCATAACTGAAATTTCAAAAACATCTGGGTCCTTTTCTGTAATTAATAAATAAAGATCATTTTGCCCCTAATTACACTTAATTCAATACAAATGTCCCTAACTCAACTTAGTACTTAATCATGCAAAAATGTCCTAGACATTAAAAATCACAATTTAATCATGTAAAATCATATAAAAAATATGGTTTGATCAATGACAATGTTAGATATTTTGATTGATATTGCATTGATCAAAGATATGTGTGGATGATGACAGGTACCTTACTTTTCTTGAATTTATATATATATATATATATATATATGCAGATAAAAACTACGTTTTGTATTAGGATTTTTCATTCTCCTTCTATTTTCGTGTAAAAACTACGTTTTCACTACCATGGTCAAGATTACTCTCTCTCTCTCTCTCTATATATATATATATATATTATACACATAAACATACACGCACTCTCCGTGCTATACAAGTTCTCCTCTAGTATTTAATGAAATACTCTACTGTACATATTCATTAATTTTTTAAAGATTAAGGAAGATATAATAGATTACTTAATTAGAATATGCAATACGATCTCCCTAAAATATTTATATGTAACGCTAGATTTTTCTCCTTCCGATCCTGAATATATGACTTATTTAGAAAGTTGATCTTAATTTTAAATATATATAAGACTTATTATGTTTCATATTTATCAACATGTTTCTAATTTACTTTTTTTGATGCTCCCTTAACAATAATCAAGGAGGAGAGGAAAGGAGGAAATTAAGAAAGATGATTAGAATGTTAATACATTTCATATTAATTAACTTTTTAATATAATCAAATTAAGTAAATATGTCTTATTTTAAGGAATGTGAGAAGTATATCAATTTATAAGTTAAGCGTTTGAAAAAAAAAATTCATAAATATAAAAGAAAAAATGGAAAAATATATTATATTAATGACTAAAATTAACACCAAAGCTAGGTTTTACATTTAGGACTAGAGGAGTACAACTAATTAATCAAATTAAGTAGATGAAATTGTTGATTAAAATTGGATAAAATAAAGCAATATATATGATATATATACACATACATACACATTTTTTTTTCAAATACATCCTTATTTTTAGAAGGAGTGAGTGAGTGAGAGAGAATGTGTGTGTGAGGGAAAAAAATAGATGAGATATAGCTCAGGTAATTAATTATATTTGGGGTGAATTAATGAAAAAGTATATTAAAATTTCAGACAAAAAATATAACGTTTGTGTGTGTTTATAACTATCTCTGATCCTAAAGGATATAGAGTAACTTATATATATTGGGTCGGTGGAATTACTTTGTAACTTAAAAGGAGAAGGCTTTTTCAATATCCATGGTGATGTGTGGTTGATTCCTTCGTTTTTCAGTATAGCGATATTAAAATTGTCCATGAGCTGACGGTTGGCAGGATAATCTATGATACATCCACCCTTACTAGTGTGGTATCAGAGCCTGCACGAATTTTGCAGATAATGCTGAAATATTTAGAACGAAGGTGAGTAAGAAACAACTCTCAAACATGAGTGAAACAACTAGATCGTCCACTTCTGATCCTTCTACCTCCCTAATTTCACCCTTTATTCCCAGATCCTTGTCTCCTTCTATGAAAAGAACTCTTTCCAGTAAAATAGAAAACCTCATTGAGGTTACTCATCATCCTGATCAGCCCATCGGAAATACCGACTTACCCCTTCTCGGCCGTATAGTTTTTACCACGGGAATAATCCTTTCACTCAGTTCAATCGGATCTCGATTAGAACCGAAGACCCGAGGTTAAAGAAGTTGTTCGATCTACCAAACTTGAACAAAGTGTACTCTCCCAAAGCAACAACTCGGGAACAATATTCCACTATTGAGATCTTTCCTAATCTCATTGATAAATGGAAATCTGAAAGATACACCCATCTTCATTTTGGTGCTATTCGTCTAGTTCTCACTCTCCATGGCGTAAAAGGACTTCCTCATCGCTAAAGTGGCCCTTTTAGACTCCACTTATAAGAAATATTCTCATGCTCTTATTGGTGCACTTTTTACCACTCTTAGCAACGACAGTGTTGTTTTGACTATCCAGCCAGATTACAACGTCAGTATTTTTGACAGGACTCTCCCCAGGAGACTGAGAGTTCAAATCCAGATCACAGGAGCTGATCAAGACTCCCAAGCCATCATGGCTACCCTTCATCACCAGATTGTCTATCGTCTTCAGAATCATGCCTATGATCTTCAGCTTCCTAACTCCACCACTGATGCTCTTGTTGCGATCTCTAACAGAGCAGATGATACTTCTATCATCCAGATTCCCCGGCAGATTCCAAAGGATGAACTTGCCAAGATAATGCCAATGCAATGGATTAGCAACTATGAAAAGCTTTTTCATGAAAGGAAGCCAGATGTCCACACCACTACTCCGCCAGTTATTGAAGATCTTGGAGTTGGTGTTTCAAAGACTACTTTCTCCAGATCCAGTACTTCTGGATCATCAAATCCACATCCTCGTGGCAGACTTTTGTCTCTCACACCGGCCTATACACCTTCCAAGAAAGACCCTCCAATAGCTTGGGTTAATCAAGACGCCAAGCCTTGCTATATTTCTCATATTAATGGTCACTTCCTATGGGATGTTCCAGGATCAGGCATGTGTGATCCAAACTGTGAATGTGACACCCCTGAATGGTGGGAAGATTCAGATGATGAACAAGGATTATATCCTTGTAAGTATGTTTACAAGCAAGCACTAAAGAGTAAGAAAACTCCTAGATCTCCTTGTAGATCTCACAGAACTAAGAGATTTGATGACAATGATGATTATGGCTCTGCACAGCCAGTTACTTCACGGCGCTCCACACGTCGTTGGCAACCTCCTCTTCCTCCAGCGAAATCTTCAAAAAATATGTCCCTTGTTGAATTGATGCTAGAAACAGGTCATCATGACCTTGTTGAGAAGTATTTTCCTGATGCTGTTACCAGCAGTCCACTAAAACCCTTTGTTGCTTCTCCAGCTCCAGCTACTCCTCAACCTATTCCCTGTATTGCCATGCTCAACCCTTATGAAAAGGAATTTCCTCCTCTTGAAAGAAGAGTTGACCATGCTAATAAGATTCCATCCAAGCCTTATGCTATTCCTAATACAGTTGATGCTCAGGGAAATTTTCAATCCACACAGGCTGAAGAAGTTTTGAATTGGCAGACTCAGAATGCCGTTTGCCAAAACAATACCTTGAAAAAGATTGATTCCAAGCTTGACTCTCTGACAACTAAAACAGAAGGATTAGCCTATCAGATTGATCAAATATCTGAAGAGGTTAAAAATCTATATCTTCATCAGAAGCAGCAGGCCATCAAGCTGGATGCAGAACTCAAAGCATTTATCGAAAGAGGGTACATGGGTTCCCAGTTCAAGCAGAAGGAAATTGAGCTTCAAGCCATTCAGCAAGATTTAAAAAGGATTGAACTAGATATAGCCAAAAAACAATCTCAGGCTATATATGAGCCCTATCCTTCATTTTCAACCATTCCAACCCCTTTGCTTCCATCATCACCTACAAAAGATTACAACAAGCAGTTCAAATTCAATTATCCATTGTTTGCTCAACTGTCACCTCCAAAGTTACCTTCACAAACCAGACCTCAGCTTAAGCCCCAGTTTACCTATCCTAGGCCAAGGCCACCTCACTTCACGCCCTTTCAAACCCATGACCCAGGATCCTATTCAGGTATTCGAATTAATGAACCATGTTCTAGTGTACCTCCTTCTCAAGAGAAAAATAAACAAACAGCAGATCCTTCCTAGTCTACTCAACCGCCTACATATTCATCCATTACCACAACCACATTCTCCTCACAAATCTCCACTAGTACTACACCAACCACTAATTCATCCCATACTCCCTCCATAGGAATTCTCCAAAGTCCAAATTCATTTACCCCCTTACAGGACTCATCTAGCTCGGAAGAATCAGAGTCTGAAAGTTTTTCACAGAGCTATTCTGATGCTAGCTCTGAAGCTAAAATGGCTGATATCTCAAGAATTGCTATGGTCGACCGGGTGAAGAAGAAGAATTCGATGAATCATTTGTTGAACACGAGAGAAGATCGGCCTCGCGCAGACAAGACCATGATTATAAGCCCGCCAATGGTCCATGGTTTACTTTTGATAACGTTCCTTATGAAAGATGGATATTCCGCCTTCAAGAGTTTAGTGCCTGGATAGATTTACAGATCACTGCAAACCAAATCCCCCTTAGACAAGCTTTGCAGGAGTTTGTCTCCAGATTTACTGGTACTCTTAGAGAATGGTTCCAAAACCTTTCTCCATACTAGAAACTTCAAGCATTTCAGTTGAAGATCCGCTATTCTCCTTCTTTGTCATCCATAAAGAGTTTATTGGTGACCACCATATTATCCAAGAGAGAAAAGCAAGAATTCTTTGAAATGAAGTGTTGTTCCTTAAAAAGAAAAGATCTTCGACTCATTATCGAGAATGATACGAAGTACCACATATTAAATGGTGGTAATGATGTGAATTTACGCCATACTTTTGTTGCCTCCCTTCCCGATGAGCTTCAAGCGAGCTCAATAGGAGCATCAATGCTCTTCAAAGAGACATGACCGATATCTCTATAGAGAACCTGTACAGCTTGCTCTCAATGCCCTTGACAAACTCTGTGAACAACATAAGTTTTTCAAAGACGTGCAGAAGAAGGCCCATAAATTCAAGCCAGCATGTAAAAAGCCTTATTTGAAGATTAAATGCAAAGATCAGAAGGATTGTTATTGTCCTTCAAAGAAGAAGACCCATTATCGCTCCTATTCTCAATCTTTCCAAAAACCTTACAAGAAGTCAAGGCAACCAAGGTTCAGAAAGAAACCTAGATTTTTTAGATCTAGAAGACCTTCCTCCAAAGGCTCCAGGTGCTTTATTTGCAGAAAAACATGACATTTTGCAAAAAATTGTCCTCGAAAAACAAAAGGCGATGTCAAGATGATGCAGAGGCTTCAAAACATTCTGATGATTTCAGATAATGCAGCAAATATTGAAGATTATATTGAAGAACAACATGAACAAAATGATGAAACACAATATGTTATTCCTCCTTACGAGGGATCAACAGACTCATCCCTTTCTGAATCAGAAGATGAATCAGAAGAAGATTATTCTCCAGGAACTATCAATCTTGTCCAACAAGTTTCTCCCCAAACTCCATCCATAAGATGTCTTGGATCTTTAAATCTCAATCCTGAAGTTAATTTGAAGACTCCATTGCCAAATATTCAAGTCCAAGTCCTACCAGAAAAATATTTGAAGCCCATTACTGCAATAGCCTTCTTTGACACGGGTTCATCTCACACAGTGATGAAACCGCACATCCTTCCTCCCGAAGAATGGGTGCCTCATAATCGACTTCTTTCGCCGATGGAAAGATGTTCAAGATTGATTTGATTACCAAAAGAAAGATCAAGCATTAAGTTCTTCCCATGTGGATGTACCTTGAAAATCAAGGTACTAGGAAGTGAACTTCCAGGAAAGGATATTCTTCTTGGTTTTGATGCTTTTTATCATATCAAGAACTTAACTATACTTCCCAAAGGAATCAGATGGAAATCTAACTTCAGTCCTTGGACACAAATTCCCTCTCTCTATGAATTGCAAGATGCTCCGCCACAGTATTCAGACATAAAGGACCAGTTGTTACGATCGTGGTCGACAACCATGATCGGTTTCCACATCCTTCTCCACTATGGAAAAATACGATTTCTTCATCACCTTCCTTTTAAAAGGAATGAAGATATTAATCCCACTAAAGCTTCACACCCAGGAATGAATCCAGATGATTTGAAGCTAGCCCGAGAAGAATGTGCTACATTACTTAAGCAAGGCCTCATAGAACCAACCAAGTCTGAATGGGCTTGTCAAGCATTCTATGTTGAGAAAAGATCAAAAATCAAAAGAGGAAAGAAAAGGCTTGTCATTGATTATAAGCCTCTTAATCATTTTCTTCAAGATGATAAATTTCCTCTTCCCAAGCCTACAGCCTTGTTTGCCCAGTTGAAAGGTTCGGCCCATGTTTTCTCAAAGTTCGATCTTAAAGTAGGTTTTTGGCAACTTGGGATCCACCCACAGGATCGGCCCAAAACAGCATTTTGCATACCCAATGCTCAGTATCAATGGATTGTTATGCCCTTTGGACTCAAAGTAGCGCCTTCACTGTTCCAGAAGGCCATGATTAAGATATTCGAGCCTATCGTCAATAATGCTCTCATCTACATTGATGATATTCTACTGTTCTCGGCAACTGAATCAGAACACCAATTGCTTCTAGCCCAATTCTATCAGATTGTAGCCCAACATGGCATCATGCTCTCCTCCAAGAAAAGTGAAATTGGAATTACAGAGGTTGATTTTCTTGGAATGCACTTTAAAGATGGTAAGTACAGTCCAGGTCCGCATATTGCTCAGGATCTACTAAAATTTCCTGATGATAATTTCTCCTACAAACAAGTTCAACAGTTCCTCGGAATTGTTAATTTTTTGAGAGACTTTATTCCTCAGTTGTCCCATCATACCAGCCACCTGTACAAGATGCTAAAAAAGAATCTACCACCATGGTCTCAGGTATAGACAAATGCTGTGATTACTCTCAAAATGTTGCTCAAAATCCTCCACCATTAAAGATCCCGGACAAAGGACAGAGGATCTTACAAACTGATGCTAGTGATGACTATTGGGGTGCAATACTTCTTGAAGAAGTTAATGGGGTACGAAATTACTGTGGGCATGCTAGTGGACAATTTAAAGACTCAAAAAAACACTACCATGCTACCTACAAGGAAATCCTTGCTGTCAAGCGGGGAATTGAAAAGTTTAGCTTCCATCTGAGCCCCTACCACTTCACAAAGTTAGAAATGGACAACACATCTTTTCCAAAGATGCTAGATCCAAAAAGAAGTTATCGCGATGCCCAAGCATTACTCGGTGGAAAGACTGGTTTTCACGTTATAAATTCTCAGTTAAACACCTCAGGGGTCCCCATAACATCCTTGCAGACTTTCTTTCTAGACCAGAAAAGACTCCTCCTTCTCATCCACAAATCCTCTACATCCTTACCCTCTCAGATATCCATCCTCCAATCACCATGCCTTACTACACTAAAGCAACTATCCTCCCTCCTGATTCAGACCTCCACTCCTTCATAGATTTTCAAAAATATGCCAATGAGCATCTTTACTCTTGGCTTCATCTCCCGTTTAACAAGACCGACCTTATCCCTAAAGTCCAACATTTTAGCCCTATCTCGTCCTTATACTACTATCCGTTCATTCAAGGTCCCATTCGATGAAGGTCGGTACGTCCGGTCCATGACTATCCTTCATACCAGTGCCATCGCCTTTGCTCCTCTACCTGTTTACCACTACATCTGTGACAGCCACCATGCAGACTCTGCCCTTGTCAAACTCCTTACTCTCTTTGCCCCTCTTCCCTTCTGGAGAGGTTCCTTGTTTAATGTGATAAATGAAAATAAGCTCTGGTATCTTAAAAAATCAAAACAAAAAAGATTTTCTTGTGTGTTTTTTCTTAGCAGGGTATATCATGCATAGAAACCAGATGGGGTCGAACTGGAGACCAATGCACTACTTTGGCCTCAAACTCTTGATTGGGTCCGACCAGACCCACCACAATGGACAGAACTTGGCCTCATTCTTGCCAATTTTAATAAATGTGTCTCAAAGGAATGCACAATCCTTGGTCCAGTTCCCAGTGAGGATAAAGCATATGCATATGACGAATTGTATCAGCCAGAGCCACACTATGTGTCATCTTACCATACAACTTCCTCACAAGCAGCTGAACTTCCCCTTAACTCTTAGGAAAATATTCTTCAGGACTCTCAAGACCCTTACGAAGATGATTATGGAGACCAATTCACTCGCTTATCCTTGTCCCTTCCAGGCTCATCTCAAGATCCAGCTCATTGTACTCAACCACAGCCCAAAACCAAAGCCTAGACAATGACCCAGTTGGCCCGGATCCATGCCATGATAATTTTGACCCACTCAGTTACATCCAGTCCAACTACTACGACAGTGACAGTGACAACAACAATCTCTCTCCCAGTCACGAGCCAATCAGTAAAGGGTGGTCCCCGTAGCTAGTGTTCAAGATCGGCGGCCAGTTTTCGGTTTCAAGTTTTAAGTCATGTGTTTTCAATGTGTATTACGTGTCCTTTACTTTTCGGCGTGGAGTTAATAATGTCGAGATTATCATGTACTCATTGTCTGTCATCTTTTATTTTCAGTCACTACTTTTCTTTGGTAACTTGTCTTCTTTTCAGTTTGTCTTGTAGTAGCTCTGCTTCTCTATATAAGCAGACTTCGTGTTCAGATGTAAGCATATCGCAGTTGATCAATAATATCCGAGTGTGTTTTCTATGGCTTTTTTCTAAATTCCTCTTCTCGTTTCTGAAAGCCCTAGTTCTCAGCATGTCAGTATTATCTGCTCCTTAGATTCCAAGTATGCTCTGCACTTGCCTCTTCATGAGGAACCTGTGCATCAGAACAGAATCAAGATCATGATCCAATATGTGAGAGTACTAAAAATTAGGATACTAAATATGCCAGTATTGTATGCCTTGATTGGCAAGATACTTGAATCCTAAAGTGTCCTTGAGCGTGGGCAAGAGGTAAGTCCCGGGAAAAGCTCGGACTGTCCATTGGATTGAGCATCTCCCCATCAATACGTGCATTCCCTGGTAATTGTCCAGTATAATAATTTTCAGTTTATCAAACTTTCTCGGTTATCCAGTCAGTTAGATAGGATAGATCAAGGTCCCAATGGCATTATTGGTGGCTGTGTCTGAGATCTTCTAGCCCCAGTGTCATTTGGATCCTGATACATCCACCCTCACTAGTGTGGTATTTTCAGATCAAACAGAAGTTTACAATTTTCTCTCAATTGTTCTTCGTGTTTTTCATCATTTCTTCTGTGTTTTTGTTCTGTGCAGCTATGCTTGGCTAAATTTCTTTGATCAACCCATAAGTTGAGGATTCCATGATTTAGTCTAGAGGACCTGTGCTTTCAGTAACTGAATTTGTTTCTTTTCACTTAAATCAGATTCAATTCTAGGGAAAAGATTGGATGTTAGATTTAACATTCAGGTTGATTAACCAAGGGACATAATTTGAACCATGTTATACTAAACACTAGGCGATCTCATAGTGAACATGCCATATGTTTGAATAAATGCTAGGTTATCGTCTAGTTAAGGGAATTTCTGGACAAATACAGGGATTCTGATTTCTCTAGAGTCAATAATGAATTTAGCAATTTCTTATCCAATGATGGATGTTGTTAGAATGCCAATTCTAGGTTAGTTGCTTTTAATCTATCAAATCCCTCTTTAAATCTTGCTTTAATTTTAATTGGACTGAAAACCCTCCCATTTAATTTATTGTTTTTACTTGAGTAATTTAGACCCACACAAATTTCTTAAAAAACAATTTAGGTTATCCCTATATTGCAAATCTTTGGAAATCTAGTATTTTACATGAGTTCGACATCTCGTTTTCACAATGCCTACCCGAGCCCAGCAAAAAAATACCCAGTCCAGCCTTAAAAAATAAGCTCATAAGTCATTTGGGCATCTTTGGGTCAAGCCAAATAGTAGGCAAGGCGGGTACCGAGCAAGGTTTGCTGCCCTACTCATTTAGCCCTGCTCGAAATGTGTATATAATTGTATTTAATATGTGTGTGTGTGTGTAATTGAACAAGTATTTACTTACTATTCAATTAGAATTTAACAAATAAACATATTTTGTATTTACTTAGCACATATGCATATTTTTCCATACACATATTTAATTAAGAATTAGGTAAATTAAGTTTTTCAAAAGTAAATTATTATCAAATAATAAGAAAATAATCTCTATTGAATTAATTTGTTTTATTGGCCTATGAATTGAATCTAAATAATTAAATCTTAAAAGGACTATGGCATAAAATATGTTTTTGAAATATCAAACTATACATTTTTTTGTATTATTTTTTAATGGTTCATTATTTTTTAATTTTAGAGATTTTGAGCACACAAGCCCGCCCTTGCCCCGCCCCTACCCTACCCCCACCGCCCAACCCCGCTTTAAATTTCTTAGGCTTTCATCAGCAGACCAGCTGCAGCTACAAAATGCTGCCCTTTCATCTTTTGGGCTAGGCATGGTTCATGCCCTACCCAATTCAATCCATGAACACCCTAAACTACCCTCTATTTAAGAACCAATTGACTTTTTTTTTTTTTTTTTTTTTTTTTTTTTGGAGATTAAAGAAACTAAATAAATTACTTAATCATATCATATATCATATATTATTTGATTATATATTAGTTCACAACTAAGGTAAAATAATTTAGAGAAAAAACAATAAATATAAATATTTTAAACTACATAATTTAACTAGTTTTCATAATACTTAAAAAAAAAGTGAATTGAGCCTTCTATATTTAGCACGAAGGTAGTAATGCAATATTAAGTTTGAATAGAGATTTATTATGATACACATCTTCACAACACCACCAACTTCCATTACATATTTTGAACAACAACTAGTACCATACTCACAACAAATTCAACCTTTTTGTGGATCAGTCTATAAAGATTGAAATATCAATCTCTATCTTATATATATACAGGGAGAGGTGACACACCCACACGCAAACATATTTGTAAGTGATAGATCTGGTAATTAAGCAGAGAAGCCTATTGACACATACTAGCTAGCTAACTTCATTAATAATAGGACATGACTATATAAAAAGTTTGGACAAAGGTGAGTAAAAGAAGTGAAATTGTTGCAACCACAGAAATAACAACCCAAGGATTCTTAGAATTGTCCTGTTTTAAAGTGACCCTCCATTTATGCCAAGGCACTCTATAATACTCATCCACCTTTTCACACAGATCTGAGAAATAGAATCTTCTTCTCACTATTGTTGCTCCTAGTGAAAGCCTAATGATGGTAGAAGCTTCTTCTTGGGTTCCTGATAACTTTGACTCTTTAATCCCATAGTGCATCAGTAACTCCACATCCCCTATTGTTCCTATCAGATGATCTAAGATAAAAACATAGTCATTCACATAATTATCATGTAGGTGACAACATACGTATGCTATAAGATTCCTCAGAAGGATCTCTGTCACATCTTTTAATCTCAGCCATGAGATTTCGAACACACCATCTTTGAATCTGTTGTCAAGTGGATTCCTATTGTTTATCACCTTGAACTTCACCCCTGCTTCACATAACTTTGTTGCTCTTGGCATGCTCATACCTTTTAGTTTGTTTTTGCATGGAAACTCTCGAGGCACGCTTTTACAGATTCTGGCAACATCAACAAAATGTTGTATTTTTAGCTCACCAACTTTTTCCTTAATATTGAAGTTATCCATGTCTAATAGATTCAGTTTCCTTTTGAAGAACTCATAGGTTGGCTTGATTGATGAAAGCCGAACAGAGTTCTTCATGGGAATAATGTCTGATTTGGTTAATGAAAAACATCCTCCATGATGAAGAAAGGAACTTGATTCTCAAGTAAAAGCATCAATTTTATTGAACCGAAGCTTACATGGTCCCCCCAAAAAAGGATCATACTCATGTTCAAGCCATTATCATCTGATGAGATGTTCTGAAGAATAGTTCAAGACTGAAAGCTAAATCTACAAGAATTATCTCAATGTACTTGTCACTATCAAATTCAATGGGATTTGCATAACAATTTCGTAAATGTCCTTCTTTCCTCTTCAAAAGTTGGACACACTCATGGAGGCTTACCTAAGCTCGTGAAATAAAGTCCTTTAGTAACATTAATTTGTGTTGTTGCATGTGTTTGGGGTTATCATTGTTGTGATGAAGTGGATCAATCGGAATTTCCCAAGGAGTGAATGCTTTCTCATTTTGTTCTCGTATACGAACAAGAGTCTGCAAATGCTACATTTGGTGGACAAAGGAGAAAGATTCTCCAATTTGTCTCCTAGACTTTGTACGAACACCATGGACTAACTACATGTTTAGGAAACATTAATACCGTTACGTGGTTTTAGAAGCTTTTGTTTTTACAAGCCGGGATAAAACTTATGTCACATACTTATCTCATAAATCGTAAAAGTACTTCAAAAAAGTTAAAACAAACAAGCACTAGTTGTTGATTGTATCGTATGGTAATGATTGATTCTGGATTTATATATGTTTAGTTTGTAATATGCAGAATTGTGATGCATATTTAATTTGTAGTTTCTAAAATTTGAATTTGATGATCACTTTATGATTTTATAATGTATTTCAATTTTTTTTTATGGTTTAGGTTTGTAGGAAAAAATATTTTATTATATTGTTTAAGAAAGTTTGAAAAACTCAACATGGAAAAAAAAATGGTTAAGCGGGGTAACCCACTAACCCACATGTTAAGGGTTGGGTTGACTAAATGTCGGTCCATTTTAATGCGAGTCTTTATAGCCTGACTCAGCAGGCCACCAACCGGTGGCGAGTCAGCCCAAACCTTAAGGGTTGGACTAGATTACCGGCTTTAGGTGAGTGGAAGAAAGAATAGTAAATGAAAAAAGAGATGAGGGAGAATGAGTGAGAAAAATGAGATAAGAGACATATAATTAATTAGGAATAAATATGGAAAAAGAATTAAACGGTAAGACAAAAATAAAGTATATCTTTTATATATATAAAAAAAACTACACCCCCAAATTTTATTCCTATATTTAATTTTGGGATAGGTTATTCTGTCGACTTTTATTTTGCCTACCACTCTCAATACCATTAGATTATAATCTCATCCAACGACAGAGATTTGAGGAATAAAATAAACCCTTTTACCCCTTCCTATCTCCCACCCTCCTCCCTCTGCTCGCTTGATCTTAACCCTTTCCAAAAGATAGCTTCATTAGAGGAGACGACAGTTTCATCCAAGAAAATGAAATGCTCTGAAAAATTCTCAGGGCCCGTTTGGTACAAAGAATCGGTGGGAAGGGAAAGGAAAATTAGAGACTTCCCTCGTTTGGTACGCATTTTGGACCAATCTTCCCAAAGAACCTATCTTCCCGGGCCCACCAATCTTCCATCATATGTGGGAAGATCAAATCCCTCCAAAATTGGTGGGATTTCAACTTTTCACATCACTATTCATACTTTTTGACAAATTTACCCCTCAAATTCAAATTTAGCGGGACGTTCGAACTTGGCGGGAACGTTTGAATTTAAGTTCGAACTTGGAGGGAACGTTCGGATTTAAGTTCAAACTTGGCGGGAATTTTTTTTACAGAAGTTCAAACTTGATATATATTTTTAAAAATATATATTTTAGCAAGAAAAAAATATTTTTCTTTTTTATTTTGAATTAATTACGTTTGAGGGTAAAATAAACATTTATTGTTTCTTTACCAACTACCACTCTTCATTTTCTTCCTACCAAACAACTCATCTTCCCTCATTTTTCAAGATCTTCCTTTCCCTTCCTTTCCTTCCTCTAAATTCCTTTCCTTCTCAAATTTTCCCCATACCAAACGGGCCGTCAATTTCTATTTCTTTCCATGAATCTCTATTTAATGAATAGACTTCCACTCGAAGATCTATGTGACCAGCAATTGCCACTATCTTGTAATCATTAAGAGATGAACTGAACCCAAATCCAAACACACAAGAATCGGTAATTATGGATATAGGCACCTCTCTAACATCTTTAGTCACCGGATTCCGCAGACAAATGGAAGAACGAGACTTGGCAAACTGATTCTCACGGATTGCAACACAGAGCAAGCCATTGCTGGAACCAATGATTTTAACAAGCCCAGCCCTCAAGGAATCGAACCGAGGTGACTTCTGAAGATCACGGACTTGCATCTCGCAATTGAGAAATTTTAACCGCGCAGGATTGTCACATCCGTAATTGAAATTATCCAAGAAGAGAAAATAAGGGTTGCGATGACGGGAGTGACGGAGGAGATCAGCAATGAAAGAAGGGTTCTTGAAGAGATTTTTCCAACGTTAACAGACATATCTAAATCGAATTAGGGATTTCACTGGGAGCCGCTTGAGAATTTTGGTGATAATTTCTTCGGGAAGGAAGGGTGCGCGCCATTCATCGCCATCTGCTCGCTTGATGTCATCGGAATCTCACAGATGATCCAACGGGAGAATTTTAGGGTTTATTGGAGGCACGCATAATAGGCATAAGTATCGTCCCCAGTTTCTAAATTCTATGCATAAATCATTTTCTTCTTGTTCATTTTTTTTAATCAATATCAATAAATCGATATCTTTGTTAATAAAAAAAAAAAAAAAAAAAAAAAAAAACCCACATTTGAAATATAGGTATCCTTGGATTTCACAATGATCAGAATCTCGAAAGAAATCTGCAGAACAATGCAACTTGAGAGAGAGGGGAGAGGGTGAGAGGCCGTGGGGGAGAGGGAAAATGAGTAAAATGGTTTATTTTATCTCTGAAATCTCTGTCATTGGATATATTATAATCTAACGGTATTGAGAGAGGTAAGTAAAGGTAGGCAAAATAAAAATAAGCAGAATAATCTATCCCTTTAATTTTAACCAGAGGTAGTATATAAAAAATACAACTTATTTATTGTAACTGGGGAAGGTATATCTATCTACGCGGATTCAACACTCCAATATGAAATTGAATTGAACCCTTTTTTCTTTCCGCGTGACTTAATCATTTAATCAAGGGAATTAGAGACGACTTTGCTAGTTAATTGACTACCAAAAAAATTGACCCACTTTCCGCGTTGCTTCTGTTTCCCATTCATTACGCACAATATTACTAGTACATAGAGTTTTATTCAAGGAAGACTTTTTTTTTTTTTTTTTTTTTTTCTGATGCCTGGATATAGTCTTGAAGGACCAACTAGCCTACCATTACTAATTATTTTTCTAATTTGTTGTATTTAGGATTAGACTCTTAGTCTAGTCCCTTCCTCACATTTTCAAGCTTTGACTTGTCTGTACTTATAAAAAAAGAAAAGAAAAAAGGAAGGCTTTTTTTTTTTTTTTTTTGGGACCAGAAGGAAGACTTGATCAACACTGAGTAATGACTTGACTTGTTCACTAGTTGAAACAAATATTGTTTCGCTGCTTAACATAAAACATATTTATTTAATTTAATTAGATTACAGAAGTTAGCTAATATTAGCTAATATGACATGATTTTTTTTCCTAAAACCCGGATCCTTAATTCCCTTAATCTCTCTTTTATTTGATTGTACAAAAGTAAATTAGAAAAACTTAACAAATATGGATGAGAAATACTCCCTCCAGGTCTAATTATAGAACATATTTACCAAATTTTGAAGAGATTACGGATAAGAGTTAAATTAGTTAATTAGATTCATTTTCTAAAAATGACCTTATTTAAATATATGGACACTCACACTCTGGTCAATTGGAGGTTTTTCCCCCTTTTATATCAAAATTATATGAAATGGGTTGGGCTCATCTACAATTTAAGGGTTTTCCTTTTTCCTAGGTGATACTAATGTTGGGCAGGGTGAGCCCTCTCCCTTTGGTGAAAGTAACCTATCCCTTTGACAGTTGAACCCCAAGATGAGGGATACAATTGAAGGCTTTGATATGTGACATGGCTTTCATATCCTTTTTATCCCATAGGCCCAGTCCATTATCACGTACGGCCCAACTTTGAATTTTCAACTCATGAGTCATGCACATCCCCTGTTCTATTTTACCGTCAATTATGCCAGTTTTAAAAATAAAAATTGGAAAAATATTTTTAAAGAAATCTTAAAATTATTTTATTTAAAAATAAAAACTAAAGTAGAATCTCTCACTTAGTAAAATATAAATGTATTATTAAATTAATTATTGTGAAGGAAGTATTAGTGGGAGGTGATATGATAAAAATTGCTCAAAATTATTTTATTAAAAAAACAGTATAATTGAGGTGCATGTGGTATTAATGAGTTGCAAATATATTTATTTTATAGAACATATATGTGCATAATGAGTTGCAAATATATTTATTTTATAGAACATATATGTGCATTATTAAATTATTATTAAAAAAGAATCAATAGGGACATTTTAAAAAGAAATTAACAAAAATTAAAATTTTGTTCTATAATTAGGACTAAAACCAACTTTTAAATGTTATCTTATAATTTTTTTTTTTAATACTAAAATTTTAGGAAAGGGGTTGGGCTCACCCACATTCTAAAGGCATGGTGCTTGAAGCCCAGTCCACAGGGGATATTAGCCAAAGAGTACACATGTCTCCACCTCTATCAATGTTATCACTGCTTTCTAGACCCCTAGGATACCTCCTCCAGCGCCTTGACCAACGCAGGGATCAAACCCCCTCCTTTAAGGTGAGGAAGACCGACCCTTACGCCAGTTAAACCCAAGAACAAGGGGTAAATGTTATCTTATAATTAATACCAGAGGAAGCGGGTGTGTTTTATATTTAGGACAAGATCTATTCTACAATTATGTTATTTTAAGGGCCGACTTATCCCAGGGGATAGCAACTTCTTGGAAAAACATGGACGGATCTAGTTTGAAGCGGAATTTGAAGAGGAAATTTCATTTTCAAAATGTCGGTCCTTGGGCTGAGGTGACCAAATAAGCTCGGAATTTGAATATATATTGTGTGAGAGGTGACCACAAGATCCTCGGTCGTCTCAAACGCAAGCTTCCGAGGAAGAGGAAAGGCCACCAGTTTATTTCTCTGCTTCTTTCATGACTCAAAATGTAAGCTTTCGGCTTCGATCTTATTAATTTCTCTTTGCCATTTTTTAAACCCATGAATCGTTCCTCTTTTTAATTTGTTCCTTTTAAATATGCTGTTGACCTTCTATTCTGCATGAATTGTAAAGTTCAAATCTTTATTCAGTGCTTGAATTGAAGTTATCTTTATTCAAGGCCAAAATCCAGGTTTCCACTTTATTCCAAGTTTTAATTTCTTTCAAGTACTTACACTTTCACAAGAATGTTAGTTTTTGTTGGAATAGATGTGAGATATATACTATGGTTGTCAGTTAGTTGCTTAATCACTAAGGTTAATTAACATAAGACCTCTTTTCCTTTAGTCCTCATCGATGTGAGATACTATGGTTGTCAGTTAGTTGCTATTAATGCCGTCTAGTCAAATGACGCCATTGATTGCTCTATTTTGGTAAATCTTTTCTCATATGCTTTAACTGGGTACAATTTTTAGTAAAAGTTGCTATAATGGTGCTTTCCCTTTCATATTTTATATATATATATCTTTTGTTGTGATTTCAATCCTGTTAACAGTTTTAATTTGATTCTTTTTATTAATGACTTAACAACTCATCCAACAAGTGGAATGAAGCTTTTAGAAATATTCCCTTTTAGCTTTTTTTTTTTTTTTTTCCCAAACCACATCACTTAACTATAGTTCTAGTCCAAATCATACAACCAAAGATTGTTATCATTCAATCTAGACCTGGTAAAAAGGGCTAGGCGCGCAAGCTCGGGCTGGCTAAATGATAGCCTGCCAAAGTGTGTGCTTAATCAGCCCACCCCGCTTAGCTTGTAGGTTGGCAGGCCAGCCTGCCTTTTTCCTCCCTTGAAAACACATGTTTAAGGAAGCTATATATAGAAAAAGAAGAAGAAATTATTGCCAAAAGAATACACATAAGTGACATCATACACAAGCAAAATGGCCATGGCTCCATGGTATTAAGCTGGAAAAGAAAATTTCAATATATGTGATAGGGTCTTAACGGTATATACTTACACAATTCTTTTCAATTCACAATTGCATATAAACTTCTTTTATATAGATTTATACCATCTACTTATACTTAGGCGGGCTTGGGTTGGGGTTTTGGGCAATCCTCCTAAGTGCAGGCTGTATAGGCCTGGCCTGCATAGCCCGTGAGCTAGCTTGTATTCCTGAATCCTAGCTCTAAATTTCAATCAAATATAGCCCCTTTTTCCCCTTTCTAGCTTAACTACTTCTTTCTTTGTAATTATGAAATATCCAACTTGTTCTCCTTTATATATATAATTTTGATATATACAGATAATGGGGGATGCAGTTTACAAAACCGAACAATTCAATCACATCGCAGTGGATGTACAAATTCTATCAGATTCACTCGTAAAAAGTCTGGAAGACAAATTGAATAGCCTTTCTCCTTTGTCCACTAAATGTAGCATTTGCAGAGTTCCTGTTCGTATACGAGAACAAAATGAGAAAGCCTTCACTCCTCGAGAAATTTCAATTGGTCCACTTCATCACAACAATGGCAACCTCAAACACATGCAACCACATAAATTAAGGTTACTAAAGTACTTCCTTTCACGAGCTAAGGTTAGACTTCATGAATGTGTCCAACTTTGAAGAAGAAAGAAGTTCATTTACAAAACTGTTATGCAAATCCCATTGAATTTGACAGTGACAAGTTCATTGAGATCATTCTTGTAGATTCAGCTTTCATTCTTGAACTATTCTTCAGAAATATCCCATATAATGATAATAACCAAGTGCAAGATCAGTTGTATGATCATTTTTTTGGTGGCCCATGGAAGCTTCGTTTCATTATAAATGATATGCTTTTACTTGAGAATCAAGTTCCTTTCTTCATCATTGAGGGCCTTCTTTCATTAACCAAATCAGACATTATTCCCATAAAAAACGATGTTCGGCTTTCAAAGCAATCATGCTAACCTACCAGTTCTTCAAAAGGAAACTTAATGTTAGACATGGACAACTTTAATATCGAGGAAAAAGTTGGTGGACTTCAAATACAACATTTTGTTGATTTTGCAAGAATCTGTTACGTGCCTCGCCAGTTTCCATGCAAAAACAAACTAAAATGTATGAGCATGCTAAGAGCAACAAAGTTACGTGAAGCAGGGGTGAAGTTTAGGGAGAAGAACTATGGGAATCCTTTTGACATCAGATTCAAAGATGGCGTGTTGGAAATCTCACGGCTGAGATTGAAAGATGTGACAGAGAATCTTTTGAGAAATCTCATAGCATATGAACGTTGTCACTTGCATGATAATTATGTGAATGACTATGTGTTTATCTTGGATCGTCTAATAGAAACAAAAGGTGATGTGGAGTTATTGATGCATTATGGGATTATTGAGTCAAAGTTATCAGGAACACAAGAAGTGGTTTCTACGATCAACAGGCTTTCACTAGGAACAACAATGACGAAGGGAAGGTTCTACTTCTCAGATCTGTGTGAGAATGTGGATGATTATTATAGAGTGCCTTGGCATAAATGGAGGGTCACTCTAAAAGAAGACTATTTTAAGAATCCTTGGGCTGTTATCTCCGTAATTGCAGCAATTTTACTTCTTTTACTCACCTTCGTTCAGACTTTTTATGCAGTTATGTCCTACTATTGAAGCTAGCTAGCAACGATGTTTAAATAGGCTTCTCTGCTTAATTAGCAGATCTATCACTTGCATCTCTATAAGTAAGAGAGATTAATATTTTAATCTTTATAGACTGATCCACAGAAAAGGTTGGATTTGCTATGAGTATGGTACTAGTTGGTCGTTCAAAATATGTAATGAGAGTTGGTGGTGTTGTGAAGATACGTGTCACAGTAAATCTCTATTGAAACTTAAGACTACGATTGCATTATTTCTTATGCATATCCAAATGATAATTTTGAGGAAAAACTTATAAATTAGTCTCAAGCAAAGAAAATAAATATGAACAAGCTTGAAATTGAGTTATTGCTAAGGGAATTTTTTGGTCCTTAAGGTTTGTCTCGATATATCATGAGTTTTTGATTCGCTTGAAAGTTAGTCCCTAATATTTCTTTCATTATAAATTTTTCTTTATCATCCGGAATATACCATTATATATGATTGAATGAATAAGAGATTTTTTGTTAATGGAAAGAAATTAGAACAAACAAACATGTAAGTTAAAATAAATGGAAATCAGGTGCAAGATGAATGAAGGGATTGTTGAAGGTACTCTGTTTTGTAGGAGAAAAACAAGGGGGAAGAGCCATCTGTTTTAAGCTTATGACACCCAGAGAGTGGAGGGAGTCAGTTCACAACAAGAAGTGTTAATTATATGATGGCGTAAGTGATTAAAGACGATGTTGCTAGCTAATTGTCAAATTTAAAACTCGAATAATTTCTTAACTTGAAGTGAGAAAAGAAAGAATATGATATATTCTTGACTTGTCCACTAGTGCACTATGAGATGACACACACATATATATGTTGTGACTTGTGAGAGGAGGCCACGCCACTCACCATTTCTCTGGCTCTTCCATCGATCACACAAAGTCTAGCAAGTATCTGAATGATGAGATCTGGAGAAGAAACTGGCCATCCGGCAACATCTAACTGTTTAGAAATATCTTTCATCTTCTTATTTACTTTCTTGGTCCGTTGAAAATCAGATTCCAACATGATAATCTTGGATTTTGTTTGTGCACCAGCATGTTGTTTTAAAGCCTCCCAAAGTCTAGCACCAGTAGAAACAACAACCATTTGAGAAGAGACTTCAAGTGTCATGGTGTTCAAAAGCCATTCAAACACCAATTAATCAGCAGCTACCCGGCCAATCTTTAAAATCAGGATTGAGCTTAGTAACTCCATTTTAAGTTATAAACTGAGGAGGCAGATTTTTGTGCAATTGAGAAAATCTTAGCTTGTGTCCTTTTACGATAGGTAGGACATGTGTTTGCCAAACTAAATAATTTGTTCCATCCAACTTGATAGAGAAAATTTGATTCAGATTTTTTTCCAGATGGTGCTTTTGTAAAAGAGGCAGAAGATATGAGATGATGCTTCAGAAGAAAAAAGAACAGGATCGCTTAAAGCACTGATAGCAGGAGAGTTTGAATAATCACTGTTTGCCATGGCGATTTGCCTCACGCTCTGAAAGTAAGATAACAAAGATGTATTTGTATAATTTCTATAACGGTGGCTACTTTAACTAGTGTGAATATTTGTATAAGACTTACCTATATTTTTTGCTTAAAGTGATCATTTTTTTACAAATGTTTTTCATTTTAGATATTGGCTGGCGGATATGCATAAGAAATAATGCAATACATATTTTTAACAACCAACTAGTACATTACTCACAGTAAATCCAACCAGATTAAAATATCAATCTCTCTTACTTATATATATACATAGAGAGGTGACACAAACAAAGACATATTTTTAAGTGATCAATCTAATATATAATCAAAGAAGCCTATTTAAACATACTTAGCTAGCTTCGATAGTAGGATATGACTGTATAAAACGTCTGCAAGATGGTGAGTACAAGAAGCACAATAGCTGCAATTACAGAGATAACGGCCCATGGATTCTTAAAATAGTCCTCTTTTAAAGTAACCCTCCATTTATGCCAAGGCACTCTATAATAATCATCCACATTCTCACATAGATATGAGAAGTAGAACCTTCTTCTCGCCATTGTTGTCCCTGGTGAAAGCCTATTGATGGTAGAAGCCACTTCTTGAGTTCCTGATAACTTTGACTCTATAATCCCATAATGCATTAGTAATTCCACATCCCCTGCTGTTTCTATGAGACGATCTAAAATGAAGACATAGTCATTCACATAATTATCATGTAGGTGACAACGTTCATATGCTATGAGATTCCTTAGAAGAATCTCTGTCGCATCTTTTAATCTCAGCCGTGAGATTTCCAACACACCATCTTTGAATCTGATGTCAAATGGATTCCCTTTGTTCATCACCTTGAACTTCACCCCTGCTTCATGTAACTTTGTTGCTCTTGGCATGCTCATACATTTTAGTTTGATTTTGCATGGAAACTCCCGAGGCACGTAACAGATTCTGGCAAAATCCACAAAATGTTGTATTTGTAGTTCACCAACTTTTTCCTCAATATTAAAGTTATCCATGTCTAGCAGATTCAGTTTCCTTTTGAAGAACTCATAGGTTAGCATGATTGTTGAAAGCCTAACATCGTTCTTTATAGGAATAATGTCTAATTTGGTTAATGAAAGAAGGTCCTCTATGATGAAGAAAGGAACTTGATTCTCAAGTAAAAGCATATCAATTTTAATGAACCGAAGCTTCCAAGGGCCACCAAAAAAATGATCATACGGATCTTGTATCTGGTTATTACAATCATCTGATGAGATGTTTCTGAAGAATAGCTCAAGAATGAAAGCTGAATCTACAAGAATGATCTCAATGAACCTGTCACTGTCAAATTCAATAGGATCTGCATAACAGTTTCGCAAGTACACTTCTTTCTTCTTCAAAAGTTGGACACAGTCATGGAGGCTAACCTTAGATCGTGAAAGGAAGTGCTTTAGTAACCTCAGTTTGTGTGGATGCATGTGTTTGAGGTTGTCATTGTTGTGATGAAGTGGACCAATTGAAATTTCTCGAGGAGCGAAGGCTTTCTCATTTCGTTCTCGTAGATGAACAGGAACTCTGCAAATGCTACATTTAGTGGGTAAAGGAGAAAGGTTCTCCAATTTGTCTCCCAAACTTTTTACGAGTGAATCATCTGATAGAATTTTTAGATCCATTGTGATGTGATTGTATCTTTCGTTTATGTCAACTGCTTCCCCCATTATCTGTGTGTATATATGTATCTTCAAATTTTGAAATAAGGAGAAGTTGGATATTTCACCACTATTATCACAAAATAAAGAAGTAAAGGTGGAAAGAAAAAGGCTACTGCCATTTATTCTCATCTTATATCGCAAATCCATTTTGTGTTTCAAGTTCATCATAACCCCCCCCCCAAAAAAAAAAACAAAAACAAAAAATCCCTATTAATAATGCATAGTAAAAGAGTTTTAATCAAGTGGTAGCTAGTTACAATGCACATGATTATAAATAGTATTTTAGAGAAATCAACAATACATATTTATCAAAAACAACTAATTTTTTTAATATCTTATTTGTAAATTAATTATTAATTCTTATATTAAAGATAAGAGGGACATGTTTGAGGATGGGACAAGTAATGAATGTCTGATGGGCATGAGGATTCTATTTATGTGAATATTGGGGATAATGTTTCTAGACCTCCATGTGGTCACTCAAGCACCTCCATAACTCTCATATGCTAGTCGATCAAATTGAGAACTATGTAGGGTGCAACACATATACTTCGTTTGTTTTAGTGGCCCACGACACAAAAACATCCTTGTAACTTATCAGCTAATATTGAATATTCTATTCAAGACCACAGTACCAGGACAACACAAATATCCTTGTAATTTATCAGCTAATATTGAATATTCAATTCAATCCCACCGTACCAGGACAACACAAATATCCTTGTAACATGTCAAAACCACACTCTTGGAGCTGAGGTGCATTTTCAAAGAAGCAAACTTGGCTACTAGTCTTATTTAAAACCTCTGCCACAGCAACTAGCTACTACTACTTTGTTTTATCTTGGTCTTAGTTATAAGTTTGCTTTGTGTTTCATTTGTCTTTGATCTGACACTTTTAATTTGGAATTTTGAATTGTACTTCAACTTTTTCTTATATTAATTAATTATATTATATTATCCTAATGTTTGTATTAACAACCCAAAAAAAATGATTTTTCATTAAAAAAAATGGCGCTGTGCTGTACGCTGTTGTTTCTATAGTTTTTTTTTTTTTTTTTTTTTTTTTTTTTTTTTAGTAAATAAAGAAAAAAGATATTGTAATCAAAATAACACAAACCATGGCTTGGTTGTTTGCCTGGATACAAATCTGGTTTGTGAATGGAGGGAGGAAGGTGGAAGGAGATCCACATACTCCATTGGAAGATTTGAGTAACCGGGGGGGGGGGGGGGGGGGGGGGGGGTGTTCTCGATTTGACGGTTTGGCTGCTAAGGACGAACTTGGCTGGGCTCCGTCAGTGTCGTCGCCGGAGGAAATAATATGCTGACTGGGGGTGAAAAAAATGGGCAGGGACAATTTGTTCAATCCCAGCACTGATTTTTTCAATACTAGAAACAACCATATCAGGACAGCGCCTAAATTTTTTGTGGAAATAATAAGGACTTGAGAGAAATTAAAACTTGGTATAAAAAAGGAAACTCCATAGATGTTGGCTTTGAATAAAGATATATGACTTTAATTCTTAGCTGGTAATGATGATCAAGAGGAACTGTGAATATAAGTTATGAGCGAGTCAACCGCACATATATATTATGAGCAACGAAAGAGGAACGATTCATCATATGATCCATTGATAAAGTGGGGGAAAGGCAGAGAGAAAGTAATTAATTAAAGGACGAAAACTTACTTACGATCGGAAGTTTGCATATAGTTGTGGCAGCTTGATGAAGAGCAACTTTTCGCCGGAGCTCACCACACACACACATATATATATATATATTTGTCATCTCAGTCAACTTAGTCACCAGTCAATTAATTAATTAATTAAATATTCAAGTTTTCCTTATGTTTTTCCTTATGAGTTTAATATTACATCTGATCTTTAATATAAGATTCATTTGACTTTTTTTTTTTTTTTTTTTTTTTTTTGAAGAGTTTGAGGAATCTAAATAAAGTATTTTAAAGTATTTATATGTATATTTTTTTCAAACTAAGTAATTTTTCTGACTTCTAAAATCATATATAATCTAATAATACACAATATATGTTATGATTAAATAATTTATTTAGTTTTCTTAATTTCTTTAAAAAAGTTAACTAATAAGTCTTAAGTTAGTGATGGGAGTGACTCATATTTGTGCGTGTTATTTAAGTTGCAAGTGGGCGGCAGAATCTAAAATTGGTCGCTCTCTTGGTCTTTAACTTCCCTTTAACTCATCTTAGTAAATTTCCGGGTAATTCCTCAGCTTTTTAATTTCTTTCCCATTTTCTTATAATTAGATTCTAGAAGAAATGAGAGATGTTTTGATTATGAGGGTCAGTCTTAACTTTTTAAAAGAAAATAAATAAAAAATTGCATAATTTTTAGTACTTTTCTGTACAAAATTATAAGAAATCGAAATTGCATGTCATTTGATTTCACTACACAAAGATATATAATGTTGTGAATTATTTTATCTAGAATTTAATGATTAAAAAGAAAAAAAATTGAGAAATTCAAAAAAAAAAAAAAAAAAAAACACACACACACACACACACATTACTAATGGCCCCTAACTCTAATTAGTCAATTTCAACAGTTGACGAGCAAAGTCGTCTTTAATAATTAAGGTCATCATGTGATGAACACGGAACATAAAAATTGGGGTTTAATTCATTCCGTATTAATTGGAGTGTGATAAATTCATATATATTTTTTTTGAACCATAATTGTGATAAATTCATGGGAATCTTCTTAACGTCATCATCAATTATCAATTGCTGAAAATGGAAAAATGTTTTATATTTAAGACTAAAATTAACACCAAAGCTAGGTTTTACATTTAGAGGGGGGAGTATATATATATATATATATATAAGGAGTAAGTGAGAGAGAATGTGTGAGGAAAACGAAGATGAGATATATATATATATATAGTCAGGTAATTAATTATATTGAGGTGAATTAATGAAAAAGTATATTAAAATTTCAGACAAAAAATATAACGTGTGTGTGTCTATGACTAGGTCTTCCTAAAGAATAGAGAGTAACTTATCGATTGGGTCGGAGGAATTACTTTGTAACTTGAAAGGAAGAAGGCTCTTCTTCGATAACCATGGTGATGTGCGGTTGATTTCTTCGTTTTTGAGGGCTGGCAGAATAATCTATGATAAAGCTTCGAGTTAATTTATTCACACCATCCAATAACTATTGGATTTTTTAATTAAAAAATTACTTTTGTTGGACCAAAAACTATGGGTATAGTTTTAATTTAATTACTGATCCGATGTTGGTTGGGGATTATGTAGGATTTTTTAATGGAAAGATTAATTGGATTTTTGCTAACTTGATTCAGTGGAACTTCAAAAAGATTTGTATTTTAGTGAATCACACCCACACGCTTTTAAAAAAATAATAATAATGACCTTGTAATTTAGGGAAAATATCACTCAGGTCCCAAGGAACATAAAAAATATAAAAGGTCCCAACCCAAAATTACATATCAAAAAAGTCCCTATGGACTTTTTTTATATTAATTGTATTGAAACAAAATCCAGGTGTTTAAATTTTGTTGTGAATCTAGCTTTTTTCGTGGTAAATAGCCTCTGCGTGCACTAAGGGATCTGAATTTGAAACAAAATTCAGGTGTTTAAATTTTATGGTGAATATATGTTGTGAATATAGTTTTTTCTATTGTGAATGCCCAGGTTTTAAAATTTTGTTGTCAATATAGCATTTCTTGTTGTGAATATAACATTTTCTATCGTCAATACAACTAATATTAAAAAAAAATCTTTAGTAACTTTTTTGATATGTGATTTTAAATTAAGACTTTTTTGATATTTTTTTATGTTCCATGGACTATTTTCTCTATAATTTAATAGCATGAAAGCTCTTTACAGGTTCAGTTCTGCTATGCCTTATTTATATTCACACGTGCATGATTAATTAATATGGGAAAGCCCACAATCCAATTTGGTTTATTTTTTTTTTTAAAGAAAAACAAACTTTATGTATCAAATGATTAGAATGAAAATGTGAATTTTTTAATATCATTAATATCATAGCATAGGTAATTAAATTACTCCAAGAGCACTGGGTTACAGGAGGTGGTGTCCAAGACTTCTCATCCATTTTATCCAGTTGGAAAATCTGATGATTTAGAGTTTGATTTGTAGCAGTTTCCATGAGAAGATAGTTGCACAAGTGAAGCATCTCCCTGGTATTTGTGCTTACTCCTTGAAAAAGAAATTTGCATCCGGTTGTCCAAAGAATCCAAAGCATCCCAGGCTAAAGACTCGTGTCCAAGGGAAGTTCTCAAATCTTCCTTTTCTAGGTTTATGATTTGCGTTCCAAGTAAGTTAGACCTGCAAGTTACCTAAAAAAAAAAAAAAAACTGAGAAAAATAGTTAGGCTTTAAGATTTGTTTTGTAACACCCCCAATTTCTAACTATTATCATAGTATAAAATTTAAATGATTTTTTTTTTATAAATGATTAATAAAATTTGAAATAAACAACTTTGGGGAGTGTTACCGTCGCACTTATACTTTGGGACAAGTGCAAGGCTACCGATTACAATAACGTAAATCCAAACTTAAGCAAAAATGTGTTTTATTCTGAAAAAAATAAAATAAAATAAAACAGAATTAGATGAAGGTACTTCCTCACTTTTCACTGCTAGCCCCAACTCTTGGCACCTGTTTCAATAAAATTTTGCTCCCCCGAAGGATCATCACAGCCCATGAATACAAACATTAGCAAAGCCGATAACCCTAATAAAACAAAGATAATGTAAAGAAAATAAAATATTTATATAATAAAAATATCATCCATATATATATATATATATATATATATATATATATCCAAGAAAACATTTTTATTATTCTTTATTCAATTAAATTAGTGGGAAGAGAACCATGGTAAACCCGGATATCCTGTCAGTCTACCCTGTGACCCGGAAACCTGCCAGTCACATATCATCAAATTTGGACATAAAACATTTTCTTCCTAGTGTGCACACATCTTCTCAAAGTTGCTACTAGTGTCCCGAAAACCTGCCAGACATCACTTTGGGAAGAACGGATACTATCGGTTCATATCAAAAAATATATCGAAGGCATAAAGCCTAATTGTGTTCATCACTTTGGAAGGTACCATCCCAAAGCTATCCTCCCACTATTAAGTTATTTAAAATACACACATAATAAACTCCTAAATTATTTCTATTATTTAATTATCTTTTATATACTTTTATATTATTTAATTAAATATAGGATACAAGGATATTTTAATATAAAATCTATTCATATCCTATTTTATTGTGCAGGAGATATTATATAAGGAAGGAAAAATAAAAAGGAATCAAATAATATAACATTGCGCAACAAACAAGAGCTAATCAATATACTTATATATATTATATATATATGCCCTGGATATCAACAAAGAAAATTATATACAAATATATATATATATATATATATATATATATAGGGAGGTGTAGATCCTATGTCAAAGCATTTAAAGAAGTGATCAGACGTGTGCAAAGCATGGCCAAGGGACATATTGTAGATCTTATATAATACATTATATTATATTATGTATAATGCATTACATGGGATTATGAAAATATAATATGTCACGAGAAAAAGCAAATGTGGGACCTATGTGAGGAATAGATAACGCTGATGTAAGTATATGATATACCATATCTTTAAGAAATTTGGAAGAGACGCTGGGGTCTTTGGATTGCATAATAAGAGGATCAGTTAGAATAAAAGGACGCATAGAAGCA
This sequence comes from Acacia acuminata, assembly GCA_019022655.1. Taxonomy (NCBI): domain Eukaryota; kingdom Viridiplantae; phylum Streptophyta; class Magnoliopsida; order Fabales; family Fabaceae; genus Acacia; species Acacia acuminata. The sequence goes on from JAFJYI010000030.1 coordinate 690,276, forward strand.
CGAAGGGAAGGGAAATCATGTAGAATAGTGAGCAATTGCGCTAGTTTAGGATTAAAGGAAATACAACCTATGAACAAATGATTTCTATTGATCTAGGGATTAGGATTACATATAATGTATTTCATATATAACAAACACATATGATATATTTAGGATCATAACTACCTATGAAGATTCATATAAAATTAACCTAAGACTCATCGGGATTAGGATTACTTGGTCTTCGTTTTTGCTAGCCTCCTAGAAAAATAATTTGATGAGAGTACGGAAAGAGGATTTGAGAAGAAAAGTAGCGAGCGTTTTCTAGGTTTAGATGGCTAGACCTAAGTTTATAATTAAAATTTAGGGTTTAGTTATGGGCTGGGCTCTTTAATTATTGCCAATTAATAAATTATACAACGATACAAACATTATTAATTTTTAGATTTTTTTTATTACTATATTATTGTTTATTGTTGTTATTATTATTTTTATTATTATTATCATCATCATCATTATTAATAATAATATGGGTTATTATATGTTTCCACAAGTTTCTAGCACCCTCACGGTCTCGATTATGTGGATCACACTCTCCTCTTATTGCAATGGAAAGGACATGTGTTATCAATCGTAAGACCTCTTCTAGCTCTGAGAGAGTTAGCGACAAGTCTCTCATGACCAACTTGCCACATGAAGAATTTAACTTTCTCCGGAAGTTGCCATTTCCACAATTGAGCCCAAAAGTTGCTAGAGTTATCTTCTCCTCTTTCAGAAAGGAATTGGTATGCTAATTTAACTGAGAAGCAACCATCTTTCGCTATTCTCCAAGTAAAGCTATTAGGGGAGTTATTATTGGGAGGACGCATCTTGATAATCATATTTATAATTATAGGTGGAAGGATTCCTTGGGACCTACTAATGTCCCAACGCCCATTAAGCAATAATTGATCCTGAACTGTCTCCTCCTCATTAATAGAGATTGGATGTTGAACAAAGGTTATGATGGGTCGGTCAAGGGGAAGCCAAAGGTCATACTAGAACTTAGTTCCCATCCCATTGTTAACCTATCTCCCAACTCCATTGATAAATTTATCCCAGACTTCGACAATCACTCTCCATGTAGAGGAGGAACTCTTTTTCTTGGATACCTTAGGTATATATAACAGGAAAAAATAATAAAAAGTTGTTAAAAAGACCGTCGCAGGCCCTTTTTACTAATTTTTCAACTTTTATAAAAGAAAAAATTAATAAATTATAACATTGAAAGTTCTAATTTGACATTAAAATAGTAATAACACTTATGAAATAAGAAATATCTTATATATTTTTTTAGGGTTTATTTTACAAAGTGTTCTAATAAAATTTAATTTTAAAAAGATAATAACAAGTAACGAATATTTGCAACATCATTTACAAAACTTAAAAATCAATAATAATAGCATCATATAAATAATTTTAATAAATGAAAACATAAAGATGGATGATAGCTTTGGGATGGTACCTCCTAAAGTGATGAACACAATTCTTAAGCTTTATGCCTCCGACATATTATATGATATGAACATATATTATCCATTCTTCACAAGGTGGTGTCGGGCAAGGTTTCTTGGGATACTAGTAGCAATTTTAGAAAGAGGTGTGTACTAGGAAGAGATGTTTTATGGCCAATTTGATTATTTGTGATCGCGGGGTTTCCGGGTTACGGTGGTAGAATGGCGGGGTTTCTCGGGTTTAACATGGTTCTCTTCCCACTAATTAAACTTAATAAAGAATAACAAAATTGACATTTTTCTTTTGGTTATATATGAATTCTATTTTATGTATATTTTATTTTTACTATATTATCTTTGTCTTGATTAGGATTACTAGCTTTGCTGATTTTTATGTTTGTGTGGCTGCAATAATCCTTTGGGGAGCACATTTTCAGTGAAACAAGTTCCAAAAGTTGGGCTAGCAATGAGAAGTGAGCAAGAACATTTAGTTAATTCTAGTTTTTTTTATGCTCTAAATAAAACACATTTATTTAAGTTTTGGATTTATGTTAATGTATTAAGTTAGCCTTGCACTTGTCCCAGTACAAGTGCGGCAATAACACTTTCCAAATTTGATTATTTTGAATTTCAGTAATTATTCATAAAAATCATTGCAATTTTATGTTATTATAATTGTTAGAAATTTTGGGGTGTTATAGGTCACACACAAAGGTTATTCCTAATTGCTTAAAATTAGCAAATCTGAGCCAATAATTGTTATTGGGCTTTATCAAGAGTAAATGTGTGATTGGGTTGGAGTGGGACTCCAAATCCAATAGTAAAAATGATGCCACATTTGAGCCTCTAATGGGAAATCAGTTTCTCCACAAAAATGTCGAAATGTGTTAGAAGAACAAACGGGGTCTTAGGCCAAGTTGAATTTGGAATTCGAATTTTGAATTTAAGTTTGAAGTTTAAATTCAAGATGTTAGGTTATAAAATATAATTCTGAATATATATATATATATATATAAATATATATATATATATATATATAAAGATCCAATAAAGATTGAATAAGAGAAATAATGAATAAAGATTGAATTAAAAAGTTGATCTTAAATTTTAATTCAAGAAATAAATTAATGATATGGATATGATCCATGATGTTGAATTTTAATTTAAGATATGGATGGGATCCATCTTCTTAAATTTTGATTCAATCAAATAATCAAGATATGGATGTGATCAATCATCTTAAATTTTGATTCAATCAAATAATCAAGATATGGATGTAATCAATTATCTTAAATTTTTTATTCAATCAAGTAATCAATCATCTTAAATTTTTTATTCAATCAAATAATCAAGATATGGATTTAATTCATTATCTTAATGATTTGGATAACACCAAGTAATGGGCCTATATATAATCTAAAACCCTATTTTTAGTATGGTGGCCGAAATATACAAGACAATATTAGGTCTTGGAATTTTTGACCTACTAATGCTATTTAAAGGGGAGTTGGCCGAAATTCGTGGACTCTTATGCTTTTGAGAATTTTGGGCCAACTACTAAGGTGTAGAGAAAGAGGCGTCATCTAAGAAAGGTAAATATTCAATCTTGTTCATCCTATCTTCAACCTAGCTCCGAGAAACCACCATCTTCTCAAAAAAGAGAAAAACCCAAGAAATCAAAACCCCAACCTTATCATTGCCTAGCAAGCATCCAAGGAGTGAGAAGTATTAAGACAAAGAGTTCTTATTGCAATCAAGGGATAGCCGTGTGGATCAACATTAGAAGACATCAACAACATTGAAGTCTTATTCTAATTCCAATAGTTGTTTTAACGAGTAATCTTAAAACTCATAAATATCATAAAGTGTTACAAGTTCTCATGAGTATCGAAAAGAGTTATGAATTAATTAATATAATAATAGTAATAAATAATTAGTCTAATAAGTTAAAGTTAATAAATTAATTAGCAAAATTTTTGTTGTTGTTCTTGTGAGACTTAGCATGAAAGTCATGCAATATCCCAAATTAACCAACACCAACTTGACAAAGCAAATTTGATTCAGATTGTTTCCGAGGGTGCTTTTGGGTAGAGGCAGAGAGAGATGAGATGTAATACAGGATAATTATCTATCTAGAATATTATATTTTAGCAAATAATACCTATTTGGAAATAGGTGAATATGTGGTTTTAAAACCTTGTAGGATACTTATTCTATTGTCTAGGGAAATTTCTAATGAAATTAGAGGGATTAAAGTGTCAAAATCCCTAAATGCAATTATGGGCCATGAAATGCCCTAAAAATATTATGATAAATCCCAAGAGGCAATAAAATATTTATTGAAAATTAGAAAGTATGTTGTCTCTAATTTTAGGAATTTTTGGGATTATTTCCCTTGGAAAAATAATGAGGCAAAATTAAATATAATTTTGGGGAGCATAAGTTGCCCCATGATTTTTAATATGATATGTGGGACATAAAATACCAATGTCAGTGAAATAGTTGTGAGAAAATGATTAATACTAATTAAGAAAATTATCAACAATTAGAAAGTGATTAGTTAAGTAATTAATGTCTAATTGTTTAAGCCTAAACAAGAGAATATTTAAGGTAGATTATGGAAAATCCTTTAATTAAGTGTTTATGGCTAATATTAGCATAAAGTGTGCTTGCTAATCAATTAGAAAAGATTAAGAAAATTGGTGAGATTAAGAACATGAAAACTTTAAATCCTAAAAGATTGATAATCATGGGATTAAGGCTCTAATTAAGCTTCTAGCTAATTTAGATAAATTAAAGGGGAAAAAATAATAATAAAGGGAAGAGAAAACCAAAATTTGAGTGTGAAAAGGGTTGTGGGTTTTTCAAAAATAATATCATGATATTTTGTTAATTAAATAATAATATAATTAAGATATTTGTGGAAGAACCAGGTTGGATAAAGGGGAACCGATAGAAATTAAATCCTACCTAGAAAACCGTGAACTAAGTTTCTTAGGTCGGGACATATTACAAACAAGTGAATTTTTGTCCAGAAGTTGGTGTTAGCGGAAGTCATTTCCCAGAGCGGCGGGGGCGAATAAGGGATCGATGAAAAGATATTTTGTAAACAAAGGGCAGATAAGAAAAGTGAGAACCAATGGAAAATAAATCATAACTTGAAATCCTTGAACTAAGTAGAAAACAACTGGACATATTATGAATCAGTTGATTTTTGTCCCGAAATTAGCATTACCCGAAGTAATTTCAGAATCGACATCGTCCGTTCGAAAATGTTCAATGTAACAACGGAATACCCTTAATGGGATCAAAAATTTAGTTAACTCAGATATTTCCAAAGAGGAAGAATAGAACTTCAAGGTGTTCCCTGATTTTTGAGATTTTCTAAGATTACGCGATTAGAACACCGATCAGGGGATTTTATCGGGTAAATGCATAAAGTAAGGGAGTGACATCATCTTGATGACATCATGGTCTTGAAGAATGAGGTAAGGAGGTGGATTGGATGGTGGAGATGAAGCCATGTGTAAAGTCAAGATCGACGGTCGAAATCGATATGAAAAAGTATGAATAGTGTCATACTTTTTGCCTATAAATAGGCCTTCTCTTTCACTTCATTCTTCACAATTCCTAGAGCCACTTAGAGAGAGGTTTTAGAGAGAGGTTTTAGAGAGAAGAAGGAGTCTGGAGAAAATAGCAAGTTCCGGGTAAGTTCTTCGGTCCCTAGTCTTAAGCTTTGGTAGTTCCTTCGGTAATTATAGTAGAAATGCTAGATTAATCTTTAATCTTCCAAGTTAGTTTAGATATCATGTTTTAGGGATAAATATGATATTTATTTCAAAAATATATTGGAGATGAGATATGTCAAAATTTTGGAAGTTTAGAGTTAAAGTAACGAAGTTCCGCGAAATTCCGCCAATTAGGAGAGTTAGGGGCAAAATGGTAATTTGTACCTAAAATGCCTATTATGATGTTGGGCCTTGATAATATGATATTATCCTTATAGGATATCTGTAATCACGTACCGCATTGTTGTACCGTTGTCATCATTGTCAAAAAGTACCATTTTCCGTCAACGAAGGTACGTTCGCGTCTTCGTAACACTAACTCGCTAACTCGATGTTTATTGTATGCATACATGTGCTATGTGTATGGTATGTTTATGTGAGGTAGTTGATAGCTCGTGGTATGTTCAATGTCTTCGTTATTATGCTTCTTTGGGTGTTGGGATACGTTTGCTAGGTGCGAAATGTTTGGTGCGAAATGCTAGGTGCGAAACGATTGCTAGGTGCGAAACGTATGCTAAGTGCGACATATCTGCCAGGGGGCATGTGTGCTGTTGGGATAAGCTTGTTTGTATACTCATATACTGTCTATGTTGTATATATAAACATGAGGTTAACCGCTACCTGAGGTTCAATGGGCATTGAACCTCAGCTCTTAACGTCAGGAGGACCGAGGATCGAGGAGAAAGGCAAGCGGCACGCATAGGGACTCAGCTGAAGACTTTCTTCTTTTGTTATTTACTTTTGAAAACACTCGGTATAACATACCGCTACTGTAATCAACCAGACTTACGGCATTTTGAATTTAAATATCAGTTACTCAATCGCTCCGATGCTCTACTCTGATGAAAAAAATATATATATACTGCTTTTGAAAATGAGATGTTACAAGAGATGATGCTTTAGAGGAAGAAAGAGCAGGATCGCTTGAAGCATTAATAGCTGGAGAGTTTGAATCACTCTTTGCCATGGCGTTTGCCTCACGCTTTGATACCAAGATGATACAGGTGTATTTGTATAATGGGGGTTGCTTCAGCTAGTGTATTCTATATATTTATATAATACGGCTCACAATCCTAGAATGTATCCACATTTTTTTTTTTTGATAAGAATGTATCTACATATTACATGTAGCACAGAATACACAAAGAATCAGAATATTTTGTATAACATCAACTATAAGTTAGCCCTAAGAAACGTATCCTTCCAGTCTTGTTAGCTCCTGATTGGGCTTTATGAGCTTTGTTTCAACAGTGCGTATGCAGTAGCTAGTAATGTTATTATATTAACTTTCTTCCCGTTGTACCTTAAAATACTTCCCCTATTTTTCTTACCATAAAACAGAGTACCTCTAACATATGTGCTTTCATCATCTTCACAACATCAAGAACGAAAAGATTAATTTTCTCTTTATGATAACTCAATTTTAAGCCACATGTTAATAATTATTTTCCTTGCTTGAGACTTATTTATAATTTTTCCTTAAAGTTATTTTTAAAAAAACCAATGTTTTTCATTTTAGATATTGGCTGGCCGATATGCATAAGAAATAATGCAATGCATATATATTTTTAACAACCAACTAGTATAATATATACTGACAGCAAATCCAACCTTCTCCGTGGAACTGTCTATATAAAGATTAAAATGTGAATCTCTCTTACTCACTCACTTATATATATATACACACATATAGAGGGGACACAAACAAAGACATATTTGTAAGTGATCGATCTGATATATAAGCAAAGAAGCCTATTTAAACATACTTAGCTAGCTTCAATAGTAGGATATAACTGTATAAAATGTCTGCACAAAGGTGAGTAAAAGAAGTGAAATAGCTGCAATTACAGAGATAACGGCCCATGGATTCTTAAAATAGTCCTCTTTCAAAGTAACCCTCCATTTATGCCAAGGCACTCTATAATAGTCATCCACATTCTCACACAAATTTGAGAAGTAGAACCTTCTTCTCGCCATTGTTGTTCCTGGAGACAGTCTATTGATGGTAGAAGCAACTTCTTGAGTTCCTGATAATTTTGACTCTATAATACCATAATGCATCATTAACTCCACATCCCCTGCTGTTTCTATCAGACGATCTAAAATGAAGACATAATCATTCACATAATTATCATGTATGTGACAACGTTCATATGCTATGAGATTCCTCAGAAGAATCTCTGTCGCATCTTTTAATCTCAGTTGTGAGATTTCCAACACGCCATCTTTGAATCTAATGTCAAATGGATTCCCTTTGTTCATCACCTTGAACTTCACCCCTGCTTCATGTAACTTTGTTGCTCTTGGCATGCTCATACATTTTAGTTTGTTTTTGCATGGAAACTCTTGAGGAACATAACAGATTCTGGCAAAATCAACAAAATGTTGTATTTGCAGGTCACCAACTTTTTCCTCAATATTAAAGTTGTCCATGTCTAACAGATTTAGTTTCCTTTTGAAGAACTCATAGGTTAGCTTGATTGCTGAACGTCGTACATCATTCTTTATGGGAATAATGTCTGATTTGGTTAGTGAAAGAAGGTCCTCGATGATGAAGAAAGGAACTTGATTCTCAAGTAAAAGCATATCAGTTTTAATGAATCGAAGTTTCCAAGGGCCACCAAAAAAATGATCATACTGATCTTGAAGCCGGTTATTATTATCATCTGATGAGATGTTTCTGAAGAATAGCTCAAGAATGAAAGCTGAATCTACAAGAATGATCTCGATGAACTTGTCGTTGTCAAATTCAATGGGATCTGCATAGCAGTTTCGTAAGTACACTTCTTTCTTGTTCAAAAGTTGAACACAGTCATGAAGGCTAAGCTTAGCTCGTGAAAGGAAGTGCTTTAGTAACCTCAATTTGTGTGGATGCATGTGTTTGAGGTTATTATTGTTGTGATGAAGTGGACCAATTGAAATTTCTCGAGGAGTGAAGACTTTCTCATTTCGTTCTCGGAGATGAACAGGAAGTCTGCAAATGCTACATTCAGTGGGTAAAGGAGAAAGGTTCTCCAATTTGTCTCCTAGACTTTTGACGAGGGAATCATCTGATAGAATTCTTACATCCACTTTGATGTGATTGTATCCTTCATTTATGTCAATTGCTTCCCCCATTATCTGTGTGTATATATGTGTCTTCAAATTTTGAAATAAGGAGAACAAGTTCAATATTTCACCACTATTGCAAATAAAGAAGTAAAGGTGGAAAGAAAAAGGCTACTACCATTTATTTTGATCTTATATCCAAAATCCATTTTGTGTTCAAGTTCATCATACCGCCCCCCCCCCCCAACACACACACACACACACAAAACATCACAAAAGTTCTTATCCTAGTTCAATGGATATGAATAATATTTTAGAAAAAATAGAACACATTTATTATAAATAATTGATTTAACTAATTATAAATAATTGTTCTAAGCAGTCTAGCATTTTGAACTCTTTAAAACTTGATTTTTAATGATGTGACCAAGTGCAAATTTTTAAAACAAAACAAAATTAATTATTTAATTCTTATATTAAGAATAAGAGGGACACATTTGAGGATGAGATAAGTAATGAATGTTTCTTTATCAACTTTTCTATGGAGATCTTTAACAAGAGGAATGTGCCCAGGAATAACTAAGTAATGCCTAAAAAGTAGACCAATTCAAGTTAGTCACCTCCATAAAGGTTAAACTATGCAAAAGTATGACACAACTAACAAGTATAAAACTAAACAAGGATTGAAATATTTACAAAATCTATCAAAATAGAACCAAAGATACAACAATTGTAAGCATAAATGCTGTACATCCACCAAATTTTCCATTTCATTAGTTTTGTTAGGGATATGAACATTTTTCACTAAGTTGAAGTCACTTTTTGTGATTGATAATAATGGAAATATTCTCTTCTCAATCAAGATCAATTATAAAGAATTTTAAATTTAAGGATAAAATCGTAATAGTATGGTATCATCAAAAGTAAAAAAGAACTTGCTATACCAGTTTCTTCTTCTTCTTTTTTTATTTTTGATCAGAATTCATACAACCATAATTTTGTGAGTACATATGGAATTCATTATGAATAAGTTAAACTTATCAAGTGGTAGCTAGTTACAATGGATATGATTATAAAGACTATTTTTCAGCACTACGAACACATTTATTATAAATAATTGATTTAACTAATTATAAATAATTGATTTAACTAATTTTTTTAAAAAATATCTAATTCGTAGACCGAAAAAAATTAATTATTTTTGATGGGACACATTTGAGGATGAGATAAGTAATGAATGTTTGCACTACGAACACATTTATTATAAATAATGGGCATGACGATTCTCTTTATGTGAATATATATTGGGGATAATGTTTGTAGACCTCCATGGGGTCACTCAAGCACCTCTTAACTCTCATATGCTAGTCAAATTGAGAACGATGTAGTGTGCCACATATATACTTCATTTGTTTTTGTGGCCCACAACACAAACATCGATCCTTGTAACTTATCAGCTATTCAAGACCACGGTACCAGGACAACACAAATATCCGTGTAGCTTATCAAAACCAAACTCCTGGAGGTGCAGTTTTAAAGAAGCAAACTTGGCTGCTAGTCTTGATTAAAACCTCTGCCACAGCAACTAGCTGCTACTTTGTTTTGTCTTGGTCTTAGACTCTTAGTTATAAGTTTGCCTTGTGTTCCATTTGTCTTTGATCTGACACTTTTTAATTTGGAGTTTTTGGATTGTACTTCAACTTTTTGTCATATTTGTTAATGAAATTATATTATCCTAATGTTTGTATTAACAGCCAACAAAAATATGATTTTTCATCAAGTACACTAGTATTGTGCGATCCATATAGCCAACCCTATCTAGTGGGATAAAGTTTTCTTATTGTTGCTGTTTCTATTTTTTTTAATAAATAAAGAAAAGATATTGTAATCAAAATAACACACACCACGGCTTGGTTGTTTGCCTGGATGCAAATCTGGTTTGTGAAGTGGGAGGAAGGTCGAAGGAGATCCACATAACCATTGGAAGATTTGAGATCCTAAATTTTTTTTCGTGAAAATAATAAGGACTTGAGAGAAATTAAAACTTGGTATAAAAGAGGAAACTCGTAGATGTTGGCTTTGAATGAAGATATTTAACTTTAATTCTTAGCCGGTGATAATGATGATCAAGAAGAACTATGAATATAAGTTATGGACTCTAGCATATATATGCAGAGAATAGAATCGAAAGTCAATGGCACGTATATTATGAGCAACCAAAGAGGAACGATTCATCATATGGTCCATTGAAAATTGAAAAAAAAAAAAACAAAAAAAAAAAAAAAAACAAAAAAACAGAGAGAAAGTAATTAATTAAAGGACGAAAGCTTACATGATATTTTGAGAGATGGAAGAAGCTAAGCAGATCGATCGGAAGTTTGCGGTTGTGCTGGCTTGATGAAGAGCAACTTTTCACCGGAGCTCACCGCATATACTTCTCATCTCCGTGATTCAAGTCTTCCTTATATAGTACTGGCCGGTATTATGTTTTTCCTGCAGAGTTTAATGTTGCATCAGTCCTTATTAATATAACACTCATTTGATTTTTTTTTTTTTTTTTTTTTTTTTTGAATAGTTTGAGGAATCTAAATAAATTATTTTAAAGTATTTTTATTTCTCATTTTTCTTCAAATTAATTTGTTTGAATTCTAAACTCATATATAATCTAATAATACACTATATATGTTATGATTAAATAGTTTCTTTAGCTTTCTTAATATTTCCAAAAAGGTTAACTACGTCTTCTATTAAATATTAGAGGGAGTAATATTATTGTGCGTGTTATTTAAATTGCAAGTAGCAGACACAACCTAAAGTTGGTCGCTCTCTTGGTCTTTAACCACCCTTTAAGTCATGCTAGTAAATTTTTGTGTCATTCCTCAGCTTTTTAATTTCTTTCCCTTTTTTATAATTATATTCTAGATAAAATGAGGGATATTTTGAATATGAGGGTCAGTTTTAAATTTTTTTAAATGATTTTTAAAGAAAATAAATAAAAATTGCATTACTTTTTAGTGCTTTTTTTATACAAAATTATAAAAATTGAAATTGCATCATTTAGTTTCACTACATAAAGATATGATAATCTCACTTATTTTATATAGAATTTAATGATTTAAAAAAAAAAAAATTCAAGCTGAAATAGATTTTTTTTTTGGGAAATTGAAAAAATAAAAAACCTAACTCTAATTAGTCATTTTCAACGGTTGACTAGCAAAGTCGTCTTTCACAACTAACATCATCATGTGATTTTCAATTGCTGTATCAGTTCTGCGTGCATAGTCAAATATAACATATTTATATTTAATGAAATACTCATTTATTAATTTTTTAGAGATTAAAGAAGCTAAATAAATTACTTAATTATAATATATAACATGATCTCCCTAAAATATTTATATGTAACGTTAGATCTTTCTCCCTCCGATTCTATTTTAAAAAAAAACATATTTAGAAAATTGATCTTGGTTTTTTATATATATATATATATATATATATATAGGGGTTTAAACTTCTCATGTTGCATGAGAAGAAGAAAATTCTTACACACATATGAAATAGTGGGACCCATATATATATGGGGTTATCATTTATCATGTCATTTGACATAAGGTTATGTCAAGTCACCCCAAAACTACGTCGTTTTGGGGTTAGAGAAATTAATGAACTCTCAAAACGACGTAGTTTTGGGGTCGGGGGAATTAATGAAGGATCTTTTGGTAAATTCATATAATAAATACAAAAATAAAAATATCAAAAAACCCTTCATTAATTCCCCTAACTCCCAAAACGACGTAGTTTTGAAGTGACTTGACATAACCTTATGTCAAGTGACATGACAAACGATAAACCCTATATGTATATATATACAATGTAATACCCAAGAATTTATAATTCTTATAAATACTATTTTTGGGCAAATAATACCTATTGGAAATAGGTGAATATGTGGTCTCAAAATTTAGTAGCTTAATTTAGGGAATTTTGTTCTAGAAGTAAATAAACCAAAGACCCAAATTTTCTAATTTGGTTTAGATATCATAAATTGCCCTATAATTATTGAATTAATAGATGGTGCATAAATGGCCATGAAAAGCTAAAAAGTTGTGAGGAAATAATTAAACCAATTAGAGAAAATTGCCAACAATTAGTGGATAATTCAATCTATGTTAATTGAATTATTTTCATAAACATTCACAATTAATTTAGTGGCATATATTAAAGGCATAATTAAGGATGTATTACCTTAATTAAGAAACAAGGGCTAGTGAAGGGCTAGGATTAGCATGGAAGTGGTTTCTAATTAATCTTAGAACCAATCATATTTTGACAATTACACTTAACTACTTTATTAGGGATGCTAATTAAGATTAGATATGGAGGGCTAAGATTAAATTTAATAAAGCCAAATCCAAAGGCCTTAATTAAGCCTCATAAAGCTTAATCCATGAGAAAAGGTTTTGACCAATGAGAAAGAGAGAGAAAAAAATAATTAAAGCAAATTTGATAATGGTTTGAAATCCAGTAAATATCTGATGTACACAGTAAAAAACTCAAAGTGAGAATTTATACAAATTTAAATAGTTGTGAAGAAGTATGAACCCTGGAGAAAATATAAGGACTTATCTTGAACCCACATAATTTAACCTCGAAAGTAAGCCTAGTAAAGGCTATTTTTGCAAACTTTGAAGAATAAGCTTAGTACAACCAGGGAAATCTAATTAGACCATAAATCTTGATATCCAACTACTAATCAAGATACATACACAGAATTCAAAAGTATTGGTAATTGATCAAGCAACCAAAAATAGATTTCATTAAAGTGAAATATGCTATAATAGAGCACATGGGGGATTTAATTTTGGAAATTAAGATAATTAGCTAAATCCAATGTAATTGTTTCTAACCAATGGGAAGCATTTGCTCACAAATTGTATCTTCATAGAAGCACAAATTAATATTAGCCATTGATAAGAAAAGTTGATCCAAGGGATAAAATTCATGAACTTTTGCTATAAATAGAGGCCTTGCCTCTCCTCATTCTTCACACCAAATCAACCACCAAGTGGTGATTTCTAAGAAGGAGGAAGGAGTTCAAGAAGCTTCAAGAGGTAAGCTTGTCTTTAGTTTTTAGTTTCTAGTCTTTAGTTTTTAGTTTCTAGTCTTTAGCTTTTAAATTCTTAGATAGAAGTAGTGTAGATCTTAAATATTCTAGAATAATTCTATTTACATGTTTTTATGGGCAAAATTGGCTTTATTTCGAAAAAAGGATGAGGGAGGTTATATAGCAAATTTCTGGAAGAGAAACATCAAAGTAACGAAGTTCGCGAAATTTCATCGGTTTCGAATTTCTGGAATCAGCCATGAAAACGCCAGAATTTCATATTGAAAATATAGTAACCAAATTCTGGGAAAGTTCATGGTTAAAATAGACATATATGTATTTTTAAATATGTCAAGAACATGTTAAAATGATTTCTGTACAGGGAGATAAAATTTCTCAAAGTTGGGCTACGAATTTCTGGAAAAATTCTGGGCAGAGGCTCAAAACTTTAAAACTGGGAGTGATTCGTGTAATCTGGGAAAGAGTGATTATTTTTAATTGAAAATAGACATCCTAAGGATTCCAAGGAATTTTACGGATCCTCGTTTCGATTTTTTAGAATTAATTATGATTTTTCAAAGTTAGACAAAATGCTGCCCAGATTTGTACCAGCGTTGTTCTACGAATTTTGAGGAAACAAAGTGGAAAATAAATGTTGCAAGGGCAAAATAGTCATTAGTGGCCAGAATATCTCTTAGGATATTATTTGTAAATTAATAAATACGATATTACCATTATAGGATATGCGTGATCACCGCCCGACCGTCAACGTACCGACAACACCGACGAAGGTACGGACGCGTACTGTAACACTAACTCTGATGCTTATGGTGTACATATATGTGATAGATGTATTCATAGACTCAAAAATTGTTTCAAAGTTTCATACACATACAGCTGTACACGGGTTATGGTCTTGATAATGCCGTTGAGTTTTCCTAGCGCTGAGGACACGATAGGCCATCGTGGCACCGGTGAATAGTGCGAGACTAGAGATAACGGACATATGCAAAGGGTCGTGTACCGTTATCCGGAAAAATCTGTTATGAGTTTTTATGTTGATTATTTCGTAATGTCATGAATATCTGTAATGTCATGAATATCTCGTCATACATAACTGTTACATAAGCATGAGGTTAACAGTTACCCGAGGTTCAATGGTAATTGAACCTCCCTCACTATAGCTTCGTGGTCCGGAGGAACCGGGACCGAGGACAAGGGTAAACAAGCACGCGTGAGGGCACGAGAGAAGACTGTTATGAAATATTGTATCACCATATCGTTGAATATTCGGATAATTGTACCACTGTAATAACAACCAGACACACCAATAGTGAAGGTTTATCATATGCTCGCTCTTTTAAATTATTCCGATGCTCTACTCTGCTCAAACTATTTTGAAAACACTTTAGAAAATTGGGATGTTACATATAATGCTAATTATATATATATATGGGTCCCACTATTTTATGTGTGTGTAACATGAGAAAACACTTCTCCTACAACATGAGAAGTGTTTTTCCCATATATATATGACTTATTTTTTTTTTCATATTTTTCTAATTTACTCATTTTGATGCTCCCTTAACAGTAATAAAGGAGAGGAGGAAATGAGGGAATTAAGAAAGATGATTGGAGTGTTAATACATCTCATATTAATTAACTTATTTAATATAATCAAATTAAATAAATATGTTTTACTTTAAGGAACGTGAGAAGTATATCAATTTATAAGTTAGGTGTTTGGTAAAAATCATAAATATAAAAGATAAAATGAAAAAATATCTTATATTTATGAGTAAAATTAACACCAAAGCTAGGTTTTACATTTATGACTAGGGGAGTACAACTAATTAATCAAATTAAGTAGAAGAAATTGTTGATTAAAATTGGATAAAATAAAGCAATATATATGATATATGATAAAGGATGAGATATAGCTAAGGTAATTAATTATATTGAGGGTGAATTAATGAAAAAGTATATTAAAATTTCAGACAAAAAATGTAACTTATATATGTGTGTGTGTTTATAAGATCGAATAACTTATATAATGGATCGGAGGAATTACTTTGTAATTTAAAAGGAGAAGGCTTTTTCAATATCCATGGTGATGTGTGGTTGGTTCCTTTGTTTTTCAGTACAGCGGTATTAAAATTGTTTGGTTTTAAAGGAGGAGGGGAAGGGAGAATGATAACAATTTATCATTTTACCATAACATATTAATTTATATTTTATATTTTTATGTTATATAAATAAATTTTCACTTTATTTAGTTAATATAAAATTTGTTTATAATTTATATAATAATATATTTTAAACATGGAATAGTTTTTTTCCTAGAATAATATATTTTTTAATTAATTTTGTACAAATATATTTTTAACTATAATAGTATTTTTATTAATATTTTTAAGGGATAATGGTCTTAAATGTCATGGAAGTTTTCGTTCAAGGTGAAAGTCACAAGACGGAAATTTTTTTGGACCAAAAATGCCACGGAAGTTTTCTCTGAGGAGCAATTTTGCCTCGGAAGTTTACAAAACGTAGCAATTTTTCCTTATGTCCCCAAATATTAAATTTGACTATTAAATCGATCAAAGACCACACATGTCATGCCTTGAAAAGGTCGAACTTTGAGTAGAGAAGGAGATCCTTCAAATGTTGAAATCAAGGCGGCTAGAATTTGTGAAGCCAAATCGGGTCAAAGGGACTAAAATGTCATTCACAAAACGCAAATGAAACACAAAACGAGAAATGAATTGTTCCAAAAATTGGTTCAAGAAACAAATCAATAGTGATAATGTTTATGTTTGTATAGACGATCATTTGCTTAGATTATAAGTGATGTTTCCTTTGGGTTTTGTGACAATCGACCTTTTTCGGCCCTTTGACCATTCGGCTTCACAAATTCTAGCCGCCTTGAGCTCAACATCTCAAGGATCTCCTTCTCTAGCTCCAAGTTTGACCTTTTCAAGGCATAATATATGTGGTCTTTGATCGATTTAATAGTCAAATTTAATATTTGGGGACAGAAGGGCAAAAATGCTCCGTAGTGAAAACTTCCGGCAAAATTGGTCCTCAAATAAAAAAATTCCGTGGCATTTTTTGTCCAAAAAAACTTCCGTCTTACCGTGCTCCTCGAGTGAAAACTTCCATGGCATTTAAGACCTTTATCCCTATTTTTAATGATGATAATATATAATTATTTAAATTATATTAACATATTTTAAGATTATAATATTTTTTATTTATGAAAATATATTCTTATAATTTGAATTAATTTCAAATTAATATATTTTTTAATTATTAAAATATATTTTTTTAAAAATTATTTCATAATAAATTTTTAATTATAAAAATATATTTGAATTTGAATTAATTTAATAATAATATATTTTTTATTTTAAGTAATATCTTTAAATTTAAAATTATAATAGCATATGTTATAATAATAATACTTTTTTATTCTTAAAATTCTATTTTTTATATCAAATAAGTAATAATTTTTTAAATATAATATTTTCCAATAATATATTTTTATTTTTAAATTGTTTTATAATAAATTTTTTTAATAATGACATATTTTTAGTATCATAATATTTTTGATCATGGGCATTATTAGAATAACATATAAAGTATAAGGGCAAAATGGTCCAAAATTTTGGCTCCCCCCTAACCCCTCAATTTAGAGGGGAGCCAAAATAGGGGTGTAGGAGGGGAGGGGTTTGAAGATTTTGGGTTTCTCCCCTCCAAAATTTTAAATCAAATGAGAGGAGGGGAGCAACTATCCCGCCCTAAACCCCTCAATAATGAATTTAGTAATTTCTTATCCGATGATGGACGTTGTTGGGATCCCAACTCTGGGTTAGTTGCTTTTAATCTATTAATTCCCTCTTCAAATCTTGTTTTAATTTTAATTGAACAGAAAACTCCCATTTAATTTATTTTTTTTACTTGAGTGATTTAGACCCATGCAAATTCCTTAAGAGACGATTTAGGTTATCCTTATATTGCAAGTCTTTGGAATGTGATATTTTACATGAGTTCGACATCTCGCGTTCACAATGCCTGCCTGACCCTAGCCAAAAAATTCCCAGCCCGGTCCTAAGAAAATGAGACCATAAGTCATTTGGGCATCAGGTCGGGCCAAATAGTAGGCAAGGCTAGGCACCGAGCAAGGTTTGCTGCCCTACTCATTTTGCCCTGCTTTCGAAATATGAATATAATTGTATTTAATATATATATATATATATATATATATATATATAAAATTGAACAAGTATTTACTTAATTTAACGAATAAACATATTTCGTATTTACTTAGCACATATGCATATTTTTTTCACACACATATTTAATTAAGAAGTAGGTAAATTAAGTTTTTCAAAAGGAAATTATTATCAAATAATAAGAAAATAATCTCTATTGAATCTAAATAATTAAATCTTAAAAGGTCTACGAGAAAAAAATATGTTTTTGAAATATCAAACTATTCATTTTTTCGTTTTATTTTTTAATTTTAGAGAGATTTTCGAACACACGAGCCTACCCTTGTCCAACTCCGCCCAACCCTGTCCGAAATTACTCAGGCTTTTATCAGGCAGGGCCGGGCAACGGGCTGCAAAATGCCACCCTTTCATCTTTTAGGCTAGGCATGGGTCATACCCTGCCTAACCTTACCCATTAACACCCGTAAACTACCATCTCTTTAAGAGCCAATTGACTTTGTTTTTTAGAGATTAAAGAAGCTTAATAAATAACTTAATCATGTCATATGTCGTGTATTATTAGATTATATATTAGTTTACAAGTTAGGCAAAGTACTTTAGAGAAAAAACAATAAACATAAATATTTTAAAGTACATAATTTAACTAGTTTTTATAATATCTCAAAAACAAAAAAAAAAAGGTGAACTGAGCCTTCTATATTTGGCACGAAGGTAGTAATGCAATATTAAATTTGAACAGAGATTTATTATGATACATATCTTCACAACATCACCAACTTCCATTACATATTTTGAACAACCAACTAGTACCATACAACAAATTTTTTCTGTAGATCTGTCTATAAATGTTGAAGGATCAATCTCCGTCTTACTTATATAGACACATAGAGAGGTGACACACACACACACACAAACATATTTGTAAGCGATAGATCTACTAATTAAGCAGAGAAGCCTATTGACACATACTAGCTAGCTAGCTTCATTAATAATAGGACATGACTGTATAAAAAGTCTAGACGAAGGTGAGTAAAAGAAGTGACATTGTTGCATGCACAGAAATAACAGCCCAAGGATTCTTAAAATAGTCTTGTTTTAAAGTGACCCTCCAGTTATGCCAAGGCACTCTATAATACTCATCCACCTTTTCACACAGATATGAGAAATAGAATCTTCTTCTCGCCATTGTTGCTCCTGGTGAAAGCCTATTGATGGTAGAAGCTTCTTCTTGAGTTCCTAATAACTTTGACTCTATAATCCCATAGTGCATTAGTAACTCCACATCCCTTGATGTTTCTATCAGACGATCTAAGATAAAAACATAGTCATTCACATAATTATCATGTAGGTGACAACGTTCGTATGCTATGAGATTCCTCAGAAGAATCTCTGTCGCATCTTTTAATCTCAACTGTGAGATTTCCAACATACCATCTTTAAATCTGTTGTCAAATGGATTCCCATTGTTCATCACCTTGAACTTCACCCTTGCTTCACGTAACTTTGTTGCTCTTGGCATGCTCATACATTTTAGTTTGTTTTTGCATGGGAACTCTCGAGGCACATTTTTATAGATTCTGGCAAAATCAACAAAAGATGTATTTTCAGCTCACCAACTTTTTCCTCAATATTTAAGTTATCCATGTCTAACAGATTTAGTTTCCTTTTGAACAGCTTGTAGGTTAGCTTGATTGCTGAAGGCCGAACAGAGTTCTTCATGGAATAATGTCTGATTTGATTAATGAAAGAACGTCCTCCATGATGAAGAAAGGAACTTGATTCTCAAGTAAAAGCATCAGTTTTAATGAACCGAAGCTTACATGGTCCCCTAAAAAAATGATCATACTGATGTTGAAGCCATTATCATCTGATGAGATGTTTCTGAAGAATATATTCAAGAATGAAAGCTGAATCTACAAGAATGATCTCAATGAACTTGTCACTATCAAATTCAATGGGATCTGCATAACAGTTTCGTAAATGTTCTTCTTTCCTCTTCAAAAGTTGGATACAGTCACGGAGGCTTACCTAAGCTCGTGAAAGAAAGTCCTTTCGTAACATTAATTTGTGTTGTTGCATGTGTTTGAGGTTGTCATTGTTGTGATGAAGTGGAGTGAATGGAATTTCTCGAGGAGTGAACGCTTTCTCATTTTGTTCTCCTATACGAATAGGAGCTCTGCAAATGCTACATTTAGTGGACAAAGGAGAAAGATTCTCTAATTTGTCTCCCAGACTTTATACGAACACCATTGACTAACTACATGTTTGGGAAACATCAATACTAGCTTTAGAAACTTTTTTGGCAAGCTGGAACAAAACTCATGTCACATAGTTACCTCATAAATCGTAAAAGCACTTCTAAAAAATTAAAATAAACATACACTAGTTGTTGATTGTATCGTATGTTAATGATTGATTTTGGATTTATATATGCTTAGTTTGTAATATGCGGAATTGTGATGCATGTTTAATTTGTAATTTCTAAAACTTTGAATTTGATGTTTTATTATCAATTTATGATTTTATAATGTTTTTTTTTTTTTTTTTTTTGGGCTTAGGTTTGTAGGAAAAAATATTTCATTATATTGTTTAAGAAAGTTTGAAAAACGCAACAAGAAAAATAAAAAAGGGTTGGGCAGGCTAACCCGCTAACTCACGTGGTAAGGGTTGGGTTGGTTAAATGTCGGTCCATTTTAATGTGGATCTTTATAGCCTGATTCAGTGGGCCACCAATTGACGGCGAATCAACCTGAACCTGAAGGATTGGCCTAGATTACCAGCTTTAGGTGAGTGGAAGAAAGAATAAGTGAAAAAAGAGATGAGGGAGAATAAGTAAGAAAAATGGGATAAGAGACATATAGTTAATTAAGGACAAATATGAAAAAAAGAATTAAATGATAAGACAAAAATAAAGTATATCTTATATAAAAAAACTAAACCCCTAAATTTTATTCCTATATTTAATTTTAACCAGAGGGAGTATATAAAAAATAAATAAATAAATAACTTATATTTTAACTGGGGAAGGTATATCTATCTACGCGGATTCAACGCACTCCAGTATGAAATTGACTTAAACCCCCTTTTTTGTTTTCCGCGTTACTTAATCATATGAACAAGGGAATTAGGGACGACTTTGCTAGTTAACTAACTACCAAAAAGTTTGACCAACTTTCGGCGTTGATTCTGTTTCCCATTCATTACGTATAATATTACTAGTATATAGAGTTTTATTCAAGGAAGACTTTTTTTTTTTTGGACCAGAAGGAAGACTTGATCAACAGTGGGTAATGACTTGACTTAGCTTGTTCACTAGTTCAAACAAATCCTCTTTCGCTCGTTCACATAAAATATATTTATCTAGTTTAAAATCTGGATCCTTAATTCCTTTAATCTCTCTTTGATTATATAAAAGTAAATTAGAACAAATTAACAAATATTGATGAGAAATGCTCCCTCCAGTCCTAATTATAGGGCATATTTACCAAATTTTAGAGGGAAAATGATATGAGTTAAATTAATTAATTAAATTCGTTTTCTTAAAATGACCTTATTTAAATATGTAGACACTCACACTCTGGTCAATTGGAGGATTTTTTTAATATATATATCTATATATATATATCAAAATTTTAGGAAAGGAGTTGGGCTCACCAATGATTCAAGGATTTCCCTTCTTCCTAGGTGATACCAATGTTGAGTAGGGTGAGCCGTCTATTATTCTTAGGCATTTACTTAGGCACCCAGGAGCTAGAATGCCTTCCCGATCGCTTTGACCAACTCCAAGATCGAACTATCTTCCTTTGGTGAGAGTGTCCAACCCCTTTGACATTTGAACCCAAAGACAAGGGGTACAATTGGAGGCTTTGACATGTGACATGGCTTTCATATTCTTTTCATCCCATAAGCCCAGTCCATTATCAATTGCGGCCCAACTCTGAATTTTCAACTCATGAGCCATGCACATCCCTTGTTTTTTTTTTGGTTAAGTATCATTTTTGCCCCTAAATTTTTCTGGTGTAACAATATTTCCCCTCCTTTAACAACCCTAACGGTCAACGTAATGGTCAACAACATTGACTGTTATAGTTGTTAACTGAGGGGCAACATTGCTACGTTTTTAAACTTTAGGGGTAAAATTGCTACGTTTTCTTGGAGCAATGTTGCCCCTAAAGTCTCAAAACGTAGCAATGTTGTCCCTCCATTAACAACGCTAACATTGACCGTTAGGGCAGTTAACGGAGGGGCAACATTGCTAAGTTTTGAGACTTTAGGGGCAACATTGCTAAGTTTTGAGACTTTAGGGGCAACATTGCTATGCCGAAAACTTTAGGGGTAAAATTGCTGCTTGGCGCGTACTTCAAGGGTAAAATTGGTACTTAACCCATATATATATTTTTTGATACACAAATTTTAGGAAAGGGGTTGGGTTCACCTACAATCTAAGGATAGGGCGAAATCTTCCTTCCTTCTAGGTCATACCGATGTTGGGTAAGGCGAGCCGTCTATTACCCTTAAGCATTTACCTAGGCACCTAGGAGCTAAGATGCATTCTCCAGCGCCTTGACTAACTTCAAGATCGAACCCCCTCCCTTTGGTGAGAGTGTTCGATCCCTTTGCCAGTTGAGCCCAAGGACTTGTTTTGTTTCACCCTCAATTATGCCTTTTTTTGGATAAATGATGCCAATTTTAAAAATAAAAACTGGAAAAATATTTTTAAAGAAATCTTAAAATTATTTTATTTAAAAATAAAAAAGAAAGTAGAATATCTCACTTCATAAAATATAAGCGTGTTATTAAATTGATTATTGTGGAGGAAGTATTAATGGGGGTGATATGGGAAAAATACGATAAAAATTGCTCAAAATTATTTTATTAAGAAAAACAGTAGAATTGAGGTGTATATGGCATTAATGAGTTGTAAATATTACTTACTGTATAGAATATATAGATGCATTATTAAATTATCATTGAGAAAGTATCAATATGGGTATTTTAGGAAAAAATTGACAAAATTATAATTTTATCTTTTAATTAGGACCAAAACAAACTCCCAAATATTATCTTATAATTAAGACTAGGGAATATATTTTATATTTAAGACAAGATCCACTCTACAATTATGTTATTTTAAGGGCCGAATTGTCCGAGGGGATAACCAAAAACAAGGATTAACCGTTAGTTCTAGATGTGTTTTGATGATGCTTAACAACAATTGTAAACAAGAAAAGATGTTTTCTCTTGAAAAATTTAAGCTCTTTGTTTGTCAAGGGAAAACTCGAGTTTTGGGGTCAAAACTCGAGTTTTTGTTTGTCTCGAGGAAAATCGATCAAAAAGCAAACCGCGAGTTTTAGGCAAAGCGCGCAGTTTTGAGTTTTCATGAAACATATGAAAACTCGAGTTTTGGCATGGCCGAGAGCCTCGAATTTTCCAAGTCTCAAAACCTCCAGTTTTCAAAGAGCACCGCGCTTTGAACATTTCAAAGAACTTCTCATATTTTGTGAAATAGTTCAAAACTCGAGTTTTGGGGCAACACTCGAGTTTTGGTCTTTTAGAAGAGCACCAGATTTCGGTGTAAGAAAACATCCAGTTTTGGGTCAAAATTGCCAGTTTTCGGTTTTCACATGTTTTTGTGAAAACTCGAGTTTTGGGAGAAAAACTCGAGTTTTGGTCTCGATCGAGAGCATTCAAGTTTTCACAAGATTAAAACCGCCAGTTTTGAAGCAAAACCGCCGTTTTTGATATGTTCACAACTTTTCGAATTTTCATATTTTAAGTGAAAACTCGCGTTTTGGGAGCAAAACTCGAGTTTTGGGCAACCCGAGAGCCTTAGTATTTTCATGACTTGAAAACCTTCAGTTTTGGATGAAAACCTCCAATTTTGATGTTTTGGACTAAAACTACATTTTCACATCAATAGTCCAAAACTCGAGTTTTGGGTTCAAAACTCGAGTTTTGAAGTTTTACATCAAAACTCCTTGTTGAAGCTCAAAATCGTGATATTCCTCTCGTAAGAGGAAAACTCGAGTTTCGGGGTTGAAACCGAGTTTTTGGTACCACACAGTTCAAAACTCCAGTTTTGATTATCAAAACTCGAGTTTTGGTCATCTGGATTTAAAAACGCAATCGAGCTTAAAATTACACATTTTAATTTATGCTTCAAGTTTTAAGTTGCGAATTGGTTGAATATGTTTTATATGATTCTTATCTATATTTCTAACCAATCTTAACAAGTTTGCTTATGAGTTTTCAGAGGATTTGAATGTTTAACATTTGAATTATTTTAACTTATCCTCAAAGACAAAATAGCAAATGGAAGACAGCTGGAAGTTGTGGGCAGATCTTTTACCTTACATAAACAACAAAGCCTCCACCAACTAAAGCGAGCTTCAGCAATATGGGACGAATTTGAGGAGACAAAAACCTGAATATTATATTCCCAACTGAAGAATTCAAATCTGCAAAGTTCCCAACAGCTATATTCTAACATCTAGTGGTCACATCAGATAGATTCATGAAGAGACACCCATAACAGCTATATTTTCGAATGGGTTGAAGTCTCAACGGATCTATAACGTTCACCTACTTCAAATTACTATAAATACATGAAGATTTGAAGTTTGACAGCAGAGAAGACAGTCACAGAAAGCCTACACGAAAATATCAGTCTTTTGCTGTTTATTCATTTGATTGTATCTTTGATACATTGAGCTTCAGTGTTTATCAATATCTACTCTTAGAGAGAGTTTATTTCTGTGTATATCATTCATTGTAAGAATCTCAAGTCAGTGGACTTGGAGATTGGGAAAATCAGAGTACAACTTGTAAGGGGGAGTGTGTCCTAGGTTGAAGAGCATCCTTCGTTTACAGAGTGGGTATCTGATTGTATACAGAGCACAGCTTGTAAGGGGGAGTGAGTCCTAGTTTGAGGAGCATCCTTCGTTTATAGAGTGTGTATCTGTTTGTAAGCAATTACAGCTTGTAAGGGGGAGTGAGTCCTAAGTTAAGGAGCATCCTTTGTTTACAGAGTGTGTAATTGTAATTGAGTGATAGTGGAAAATCCCAGAGTGACTGGGGACTGGACGTAGGTCAAGGAGTTAGACCGAACCAAGATAAATCTTTCGTGTCAAGCTCTTCTTCTCTATCTCCACTTTGCCTTGATATAATCTGTTGTGTGGGTGATCCGAAAAGAATTTTGAAATCCCCAATTCACCCCCCTCTTGGTGATTTCCTTCACTTTCAAGAACTAGTTTTGAATAAGAATTTGAAGATTAGTCTTTCTCACCTTTTTTGCTACCCTTGGAAGAGGAAATTTCATTTTCAAAATCAAGCGCAAAATTGCGTGAGAGGAGAGGTGGCCATAAGATCCTCGGTCGTCTCAAACGCAAACTTCCAAGGAAGAGAAAAGGCCACCAGTTCATTTCTCTGCCGCTTCTTTCATCACTCAAAATGTAAGCTTTCGGCTTTGTCAATCTTATTACTTTCTCTTTGCCATTTTTTAAAATCCATGAATCGTTCCTCTTTTTAATTTGTTCCTCTTAAATATGCTGTTGACTTTCTATTCTATTCTGCATGTATAGTAAGGTCCAAATCTTTATGCAGTACTTGAATTGAACTTATCTTCATTCAAGGCCAAAATCAAGGTTTCCACTTTATATCAAGTTTTAATTTCTTTCAAGTACTTACACTTTCACAAAAATATTAGTTTTTGTTGGAATAGATGTGAGATACTATGTTTATCAGTTAGTTGGTTAATCACTAAGCAGGGCGGAGCTAGGAATGAAAATGGGGGCGAAAATTACAGAATTAGACCCAAAATTTTAGGAAATTATGCTTCAGTCTCATAAATATTTCAATATTTCATTTTAGTCCCTCCATAAGCCTTTTTAATAAGGACTAAATTGAAAATTTTTAAACTTTTATGAGGCTAAAGCATAATTTCTGAAAATTTTGAGTCCACTTCTGTAATTTTAGGGGGCGGGGCCACCCCTAGCCCCCTAATTCCGCCCCTGTCACTAAGGTTAATTAACATAAGACATCTTTTCTTTAATTTTAGTTCTCATAATTAAGTTTGGGCCTTTATTTGGGGTTTGTTCATCACTCTTAAGTAAGGGGTTGATTAGTTTAAATCCCAATGAGTTTATTGTAAGTTGTTGTAAAAGAGCTTATTGATCTTTCATCATCAATGAACACTTTATTATTTGTATATAAGGGTTAAAGTGTAAAAATACACATGTGCTTTGGTCAAAGAAGCGCCAAAGTAGAGAGTTTTTTTTAGGTGGAAAAGTGACTATGTGGTTACAAATTAAGTGCAAAAATACGGTTTAACCGTTAAGTTTAAGTTTGATCGCCGATTGGACAATGACGTAGCTTTCAAGATGCAAAAATACACATGTAGCCAAAATAGCATTCAACACCAAGTGCTTTTTTTTTTTTCCTTTATTATTATTTATTATTTTGATTTCTTATAATAATTATTAAATAAAAATTTTAAATATTAACTAAATAAAAAATTCATTTTTAATTAATAATAATAATAATAATATAAACTTAAAATATAAACTGAATCTTAATACTTAATACTTAATAATATTAACTTAATTACGTTCGTACTCTTTTTTTCTCTTAACTTTTGTTTGGCAAGTCTACTCGTAAGTTTTCGATAAGATCCTTAATTTGAATACTAATACTTTGCCCTAGAAAAATTCAGAATTTATTCAAAGATTCGAACATTTTAATAGTCTTAATTTATAATATCAAATAAGTTTTATAGTGTGAATCCTCTCGTGTACTTTTTGTTTACACGGTAGTGATATCCTTTATTTCTCTTTTCATCTTTGAATTCTTATCTAACAATCCAGGACATAATCGGGACGTGAAGAATAAAAGTCATATTTTTTTTATTCTTTTGTTTTCTGTGTTTTTCTTGCTTGTGCTTGATTTTGAAATATTCTTATTATCCATTTTTCAATATAGAAATATAAATTAGAGATATATTTTATAAATATATTTCTAAATTTATTAAATTCAACATAGAAATATATTAAACATATAAATGAAACATAAATAAATTAGAAATCAATATTTATATTCTATTTTCAATATTTTAAAAATGAACAAGAAATAAACAAATAATTATATAATTATAATAATAATATTGTTAATAAAAAAATTCAAACAAAGAAAAGAAACAAAAGAAAGGTAGTCAAGTCAGCAAAAAAAGTCAAACTAACGGTCAAACGGTATTTTTGTACCTAAAAAAATCACTTGGTGTTGGACACTCTTTTGACCAAACTATATGTATATTTTTGCACCTTTGAAAGCCACGTCATCGTCCGCAAAAAAAAAAAAAAAAGTCAAACTTAACGGTCAAACGGTATTTTTGCACTTAATTTGAAATCACATAGTCATTTTTTCACTTAAAAAATGCACTTGCTACTGGGCGCTCCTCTAACCAAAGCACATGTGTATTTTTGCACCTTAACCCTATATCTAAATACATATATATATATATATATGTGTGTGTGTGTGTGTGTGTATATATATCTCTCTTGTTGTGATATCAATGCCATTAACAGTTTTAATTTGATTCCTTTTGTTAATGACTTAAGTGCTCGTTTAGAATAGTGATAAGTATAATTTTATGATTAAATAGGTGTATATTTTATGAGAATTAGTTAGATTTATTGATATTATATACCTATTTAATTATCTTTTTATATACTTTACTATCATTATAGGATAAAAAGATATTTTAATATAAAATCTACTTATTTCCTACTATATTTTCTAGGAAATATTAGCTGATTTGGAAAGAAGTAGAAAAAGCAATTAAGAGGATATGCAATCAGCCAAACTCGGTGGTCCCACGCAAGATAAATAGAAATAAAATCAATTGTGTTATCTGGTGGAGTATATTACAAGATATAAGATATCTTTTTAATAAGAAAAGGAGAATCAATGACCCACGGCCTAAGTTATATTTAGGTTATATATATGAAGAAAAGAAGAAGCAAGAGGAAGGATCAAGAGACGTAGAACAAGAAGGGACGAAGAAGCAAATTAGTAGCGGCTGAACATTTCGATTCTCTTCATCATCTCTATGGAAGGACGAGAGGACTGTGGAAGCAACAAAGAAGCTTTCTTTCGTCTCTCTCCTTATTCTTTGAACCTCGAATTCTTATCTTTTTGTTATTGATTTTATTAGAGCCATGTGTGGCTAGTTGGTTTTGCAACCTAGAGGACCTATGAACTCGTGGGTGAATTGGATTTTGTTTTCATTATTTTGTTAAATTTGATATTAATTTTGGTTACTTAATCTTGGTTAGTTTTATCTTTTAAGTGATTGGCCATCATTGAATATGATTTTGAGCATTAGGATTTACCTTAACGAATGAGATTTTAATTAGGCTCTGAGATTAAGTAATATGGGATTATATTACGATTTAATTTGCGATTGGGATAGACATATACCTAATGGCCCCATATAATTGTTGAAGAGTGTGTTTGATTTTGTTGCCTCTTGAGTAACTATGTTAGACATAATAAGCTATACTTAAAATAGGATTGTAAATGGACCGATGTGCACTTATAGCTATTTATACTCGAGATTAACAAAATTGATATTAAAGTAAATTAAATTAGTGAAAATAAGGTTTATGAAGCTAATAAGGGATTAGTGACTCGGGTTGCTCATTTGATTATTATGGTAGTTTTCTTATTTTTATTTTAGTTTTAATTTTAGTTTTCTCTTAATTAAATTTAATTTGGTTTGCTCAACTTAAATAAAAGTGTAAGATTAATGCTTAACTAAGGTTGTGGGTACTAATTCCTCGTGGGAATGATATCTTACTTACTCTTTATTACTTGATACGGCCTGTGCACTTACGGAGTTTTTAGGCTACAAAGTTTTGCCCTACCAAGTTTTTGGCATCGTTGACGAGGACTTGTGTGTCACAACTGTCTTGGTTGGAATTGATTGAGAATTAGTAGTTTAAGTTTGAGTTCATAAATATTTTACTTTATTTTTTAGAATTTTTTTTTTTAAAAAAATGGATTTCAATTGGCAAACAACTGGTCTTAATATTGAGAAGGAGATGAATTCTTTGTCTTCTATACAAGATGGATTGATTGCTATTTTAAATTCTTTGAATGAACATAGGCAACGTAAAATGAGCATAAATGATGGTTGTATTTCATATGTTGATTCTTCTCAATACGTTTGTATGTCTTGTGTTTATTGTGGAGGGAATCATTTATTTGAGCATTGTCCATATAGTACAACTAGTCATTATTTGAGAGATGATTTCACTAGAAACCAAGCTTTTACTCACCTTCGTCCAGACTTTCTTTACAGTTATATCTAAATAGGCTTCTTTGCTTAATTAGCAGATCCATGACTTACATCTCTATAAGTAAGAGAGAGATTGATATTTTAATCTTTATAGACTGATCCACAGAAAAGGTTGGGTTTGCTGTGAGTATGGTGCTAGTTGGTTGTTCAGAATATGTAATGCGAGTTGGTGGTGTTGTGAAGGTACATGTCACAATAAATCTCTATTCAGACTTCAGACTACTATTGCATTATTACTTATGCATATCCAAAATGATAACTTTGAGGGAAAAAATATAAATTAGTCTCAAGCAAAGAAAATAAATATGAACAAGCTTGAAAATTGAGTTACTGTTAAGGGAATCTTTTGGTCTTTGAGATTTCTCTTGATATATCATGAATTTTTGACTCACTTGAAAGTCAGCCCCTGATATTTCTGTCATTTATAAATTTGTCCTCATCATCTAGAATATGCCATTATATATGAATGAATGAGAGATTTTTTTGTTAATGGAAAGAAATTAGAACAAACAAACATGTAAGTTAAAATAAAGGGTAAAGTGCGCTCGGCCAAGACCACGAAGTTTCTTCTCGTGGAGCGCCAAAGACCACGAAGTTTTTTTGGAGCGTCCAACACCACGGCTATGTTGTTGGAGCGTCCAATGCCATGGCCGTTAGTTGACCGTCGTTGACCGTTAACGCCGACGTGGGCTGATGTGAATTGACACACGACATGGTGTCGACGTGGCGCCGACACGTGGGATCGACATGGAATTAAAAAAAAATTCAAAAAATTAGGGAAAAATAAAATAATTATGAATTTTTTTAAAAAATAATTAAAATAATTAGAAAAAATTTAAAAATTACAAAAAAATTAGAAAAAAATCAAAAAATGACGAAAAAATTAAAATAATTAGGAAAAAATTAAAATAATTAGAAAAAAATTCAAAAAGTTAGGAAAATTCAAAAAATTAGGAAAAAATTCAAATTTTTTTTTTTTAAATTAGAAAAAAAATTCAAAAAAATTAGGAAAATGCCCTTATATAAATTTTGTACTTCAACTACCTTATTGATTTCACATAATCCCTCATTTATATCAATAGGCATCTTTTAGCAAAAAACTAACAAAAATTAGGATGTTGTATTATAATTAGGATCAAAACAAACTCTCAAATGTTGTCTTATAATTAGGACCGGAGGGAGTATATAATAAATTTTCATTGTCATTTCCCAAATGAGAGAGACAAATCAAGAACATAATTTTTTTTGCCAGTTTTTTCCTAAAAGATGCCTATTGATATAAATGAGGGATTATGTGAAATCAATAAGGTAGTTGAGGTACAAAATTTATATAAGGGCATTTTCCTAATTTTTTGAATTTTTTTTCTAATTTTTAAATTTTTTTTCCTATTTTTTTGAATTTTTTTCTAGTTATTTTAATTTTTTTCTAATTATTTTAATTATTTCTAAGTTTTCTAATATTTTTCCTAATTTTTTGAATTTTTTCCTAACTTTTTGAATTTTGTTCCTAAGTTTTTGAATTTTTTTCTAATTATTTTAATTTTTCTTAATTATTTTAATTTTTTCATCATTTTTTTGTAATTTTTAAATTTTTTTCTAATTATTTTAATTTTTTTTAAAAAATTTCATAATTATTTTATTTTTCCCTAATTTTTTGAATTTTTTTATTCCACGTTAACATGTCGTCCACGTGTCAGCACCATGTCAGTTCACGTCAGCGTCCACGTCAGCGTTAACGGTCAACTGACGGTCAACTAACGGCCATGGCACTGGACGCTCCAAAAACGTAACTTTGTGGTGCTGGACGCTCCAAAAAAAACTTCGTGGTGGTGGGCGCTCCTGGAGGCAAACTTCGTGGTGCTGAGCGCACCTTTACCCTAAAATAAATGGAAATCAGGTGCAAGACGAATGAAGGGATTGTTAGAGGCACTCTGTTTTGTAGGAGAAAAACAAGGGAAGAGCCATCTGTATTAAGCTTATGCCACCCAGAGAGTGGAGGGAGTCGGTTCACAAGAAGTTAAGTGTATATGATGGCGTCATTGATTAAAGACGATGTTGCTAGTTAACTGTCAAATTAAAGACTCAAATAATTACTTAACTTGAGGTGAGAAAGGAAAGAAATGATATATCTTGACTTGTCCACTAATGCACTGATGAGATGATGAATATGTATGTATGTATTTATGTATGTTGTGTGAGAGGTGACAAGTTTCGAGGAAGAAGAAAGGCCACCCCTTCACCATTTCTCTGGTTCTTGCATCGATCACTCAAAGTCTAGCAAGTAACTGAATGATGAGATCTGAAAGAGGAACTGGTCATTACGCAATAGCTAACTGTTTAGAAATATCTTTCATCTTAGGAGGTAAGTATTATTTCATCTTCATACTTCCTGAAAAGACCTTTCCTTACTAAACAATAATTATCCATAATTTTTTCATTAAACCGGATTAACAAGAGATCAAGGGAAACTCTTTTCTTTACAAAAATAAGCACATCAAAGTCCAGAGCACAAATTTCACCCACAAACTCACCACAGCAAAATCCAAAACTCTGGGCACAATTGTTGAGCAGAATAATACACAGCCCACGAGTTTTACAACGCCAAATCTACAACAAATGGTTTATCTCAAAACATTTCCACAAAAGTTTTGATTGTGGATCCACTAAAACATTATAGCGTATAAAATAAAACCTTTGGTTCAACAGTAAATAAACAGTCATTCCAAAACGGTTAAAATAGTATTCTCAAAACATGTGGGCCCTAGAATGGCAATATTGTGTTGGAAATTATGCCCTAGGGGCAAGTCATTGTACCTTAGACATTTATGTTATTTAAAATTATTCTCTTTTAGTTATCATTTCATTTGCATGTTTATATTGATGATTGTATCCCTGGATATATCTTATAGATTATCCTAAATGTCCCTAGTCGGTTATCTACACGGGAGCGAAGATGAGATAAGACCAGTATGACTTTGATGAGGTATGGAGATACGAATCAAAGTCATGGGCACTTGTAAGAGTACAAGGTGCCGGACCGACCCACTATGAGAAAGCTACATGGATTTAGTCATAAGCTTATCTCATGTATAACCGTGTCACGACACCCTATGACTCGAGATCATCATGGATTCCTACATGATGAGTCACCGATCTTTGACCTAGTCAAAAGTCACCTTTGACCGGGTGATGATAAAGGCTTGGATCGGGATCAGTGGTTTTCATACGAGGAATGTGAGTGGTCAAGATGGAATTTGTCCCTCACATTTATAGAGAGATAATACTGGGCCCCTTGATGAGTGAGTTTGAGAAATGTATGGCCATACTACGATGGAAAGGAGTTTCCATTTCAATTATTAGACTACTCAAGAATCGAGAAAGTAATGGTCAAGAAGAGCAAGTTGACATTATCCATGCCTCATCCTTGACCAAATTATCGAGTGACAAAAGGGAGTGACATGGTTGTACGATAGGTTGTATCGTGTCATCGATCTCTATATGAATTGGGTAGTCGCAATGTCTTGCTAGAGGCCGCTTGCGACTTGTGGGCTGGTACAGTATTGGCCCACTGCCAATCTCATGTGGGCCTGTAGGGTCGAACACAAGAATAGCCCAACACGAGCAAAAGTGTCCAGATTCATTGAATTTTAGATATACCTAAGATTTAATGAATATTGAATTTAATCTAGGATGAATATATATATATATATATAATAAATTCGAAAATAATATAATAATATTATTTAATGCAGATTATAATATTATTTTTTGTTTTGTATTTAATTTATTTTGTAAATTAAATATCTAAAACAAATAGAGATATTGTATCTCACATTTTATTTTAAAATAAAGATATCATATATCTATTTAATTTAAATTGAGATATAGTATCTCGATTTAATTAAATAGATAGATATCATTTCTCGAATTTAATTTATAGAGATAAATTAAATCGAAGAAGACTTTTAATTTGGATTCAATAAATAGATTAGATTACATCTATCGATAGATTTAATTAATATATTTTTAATCCGCATTCAAAATTGAATTTCAAATGAGGCTTTTAATTTAGATTAAATAAATAGATTAGATTAGATCTATTAGATAGATTTAATTAATATATTTTTAATCCAGATTCAAAATTCGAATTTCAAAATTAATGAGGATTAATTTTGAATATAATACGCTAATCGGGTTTAGAAAAATCTACGGACTTTTGTCGAGCGTATTAGAGAAAGGCGCGAGAAACCCTAGAGTAAATAATAGAGAGAGACACACAATTCACCGTAGGTATGATTCGCATTCTTCCTCGAAGAGATTCATAAAGTTTTTTAATTCCGCTGCGTGTACGATCCCAACATATAGAAATCATTACAACACCAAAACCAAAAGAGGCTTACAAAGTTCGCACTATCACGCCCGGTTGCTTCCCTTTGCTACTAGTGAAACTAGGAGTCTCACCCGAAAAATATTGATAATGACGGGGTGAGACATAAAGTCCCAGTAACCAAAATTAATTTACCAAATATGTAGGGAAGGATTGCAAGTCAGAGAAGCAAGTTTGCTAACATAATTATAATATTAACAATATTTCAATAATACTGAGAATAGTTAACAATAATCAAAATCATCCCCACTCATCCATCCTACTCCTCCTTATATCATCTAGATGTGGTACAACCTATCGATTACTAGTATACTCGGCCAAGGTTAGCTAGTCACTTCAAGAATACTGTCCCCTCCCATGCTACCACCAATATACCGTAACAGGGAGGTGTCCACCCAAAACACTCAAGTCAAATTCCGGGTCAGGAATGAGAAAGCCGGTGGCCCCAATTTCACCCTAAATCTCTTCCACACAACCCAGCATATTCCATAACACATAAACAATATGTCACTATAATTTTTAAATACATCGTACAACATGTTATTCCATGTACAACAACCCACAACAATTATCATAACAATCACCACAGAACAAGATTCACTCATATATACCTACAAATAGAAAATACACTTTTTCACCGAAATAATTACATATTCACATATACACAAAATTTTTAAAACACATATCAGTAGTACATATGAAAATAAGGTTTAGAAAACACCTTATAGCCCAAAACAAGCATATAAAATAAATTAACCCCGGTTACCTCAATTCCAAGCTAAACCTTATCTCAGGGAGTAAAACGCGAACAATCACTGGTCACGAATAAACTCTACATCATCACAATTATAATTTCATATACCTTAAATTACACAAATTTAAATAAATATATATTATCATAACAAAAACTAAAAATAATAGTTTAATCCTTCAAATTTCAAAACTAACCAATTAAAATTTCGTAATTCCTCTATTAACTCAAAACAAGATTTATACAACTTTTAATCGGTAAAAATATTCGGTAGGATATAAATCTTGAATTTCTTGAGTAGAAAAATCCATTTAAATTCCTACAATAGTCAATCAAAAATTATAAACCGATTAAAACTAGTTATTAATCGTTCTATACATATATACAAGTCATCTATTATAAAAACTCAAAACCTGTTTCAAAAATCATAACATCAAAATTTTCACTAACCAACATAATATTATATTCATTGGAAAGAGAAAAATATATAGAACAACTTTCATAAAGGAAGTTTATCGAAAAGAAATTAATTTAATCACCAAAACGGTCTTATAACATAAATAAGATACCTTAATATACGCCCAATGTAACATCCTCCATTTTAAAGGGCAATTATTAGTTATAAACTTGATTAAATCATTTATTAAAATGTTTTGTGCACATACTTAAGCTATAGATTTCACTAGGCCCATATTTAAAAATTAAATATTGCTTTAGAATTTGCTAAAATATCCAAAATATACTAGAGTATGCCAAGTGAGCCCTAATGTGGCAATATACATTAATTCAACATGTACCAAGAAGTTGGAAGCACTACCGTTAACAAAAGTAGCTTAAGCTTCCAAAGCCTTCCCTGATTGACTCACACGAGAACTATCACCTGAAAAAATGTTTGTAACCATCAATCCAACTCATTATAAATGCTAATATGTGCTCGTGAGGTGCCAAGTGAAATATTTATATAACAGTACTCGATATATAATTTACAAGTTTATTAAATCACAATTTCTAAATCAAACTTTATATTATGAATCACATATATAACATGCCAAGTAACAGATCAATACCCGGACAATCCTTATCACCCCCATCCTTATAACCGCTGACAAAACCCATGGGCTATAATGTAATAGGTGTAGTCTCTATGACAAGACAACACCAAGCTCTCCAATAATGAGGTACAGTCCGGCCAAATACTATAGAACTCATATCGGACCATGGGTTCCCTTTCCTTCGAATATGGAAAGGTGTCACTGTCCCAAGGGCTTACCCTTAACCCGGCCAAAGGAAAAGGGTGATAACAAGGGCCCTGAAAATATCAAAGTCATCCATTGTGCACCGAGTGATGACATATCACGTGGTATTATATACACAATAACCCCCATCATCACTCCACAACCATCACAGCTCCACAACATCATAATCTTGGCATGAATATATGAAATTCCAAACAAGATTTATGACAGTAGTACATCGTCACAATAATCAATAAGATGACAATATTATTTCAGCTCAAGAAACCATAAAAAGTACATTTTCAATAACATATAATATCACTAATCATTCCAAAAATAAATCCCACAAGGCAACTTTGTCAAAAACATAGCTTTCATAAATTAAAAATCACTCACAAATCATCATACAAGCAAATACAATGAGTGGAAAGTGGTTACCTCTAGCTCTTGATACAAAAACTAAATTGGAGAAAGATCAAGCCTACTCTAAAAATAAATATATAATTATATGTTAATATCGTTAACAAAATACCAACTAATATAATAAAAATAATTAAGTAAACTATAATTATCTCATTTAAAATTTCCTTAGAAGAAGTGAATTTATCTATTCTTCAAATTGTCGTTACAAATCTCAATTCCTCCCTTCATAAATTATTTGTCACTAATTATAATTACCAAAATATCACCACATCCTCAATTTAAGCAAAATACCCAATTCCCTACAATAAAGTTTTCACCTAAATATCCATATTCATTATAAACCTTAAATTCAATTCATCTAATTCTCGATGTAACCTCCAATAAATTATAATTCATATTTAAAAGAGCTAATATGACAAATCCCAATTTCTCAACCTAATACTAGCTTAAATAAGCATAACCCAGTTTATTTAATAAAATCTTCAAACCTCCACATAACAAAAATCATATCAACTTTAATTTAAATTTCAAATCTCAACTCATAATTTTATACAATTCAAGATTTAGCAAAACTAAACCGATTAAACGACAACAATACTCCGTAATCCAAATAAATACCTTAAACCTCATTTAATCGGTAGAAATATCCTATAAAGCATAAATCCTAAATTCTTTTAGACAGAACATTAAATTTAAATTCTCACAACTACCAACTAATAAATCTAAACCGATTAAAATTACTTATTAATCATGCTCTTCATATATACAGTCATCTATTATCAAAACTCAAAACTTTATCGTAATTCTAATCTCAAAATTCTCACTAATCAGTACTATATTACTCTTATTAGAAAGAGAAATGTGTAGAATAACTTTCATGAAGAAAGTTTCTTGAAAAGAAATTAAATCAACTACCTAAATGATCCTATAAAATAAATAACATACCTTAAAATATCTTCTAAACTCTTCTTTTCTTCTTTTATTTTCTTTTTTTCCTCATTCCCTCACACTCTCTACGTTTCACTCCATCAGCTCGTCCGGCCCACTCTCACGCTTACAAGTCCCACACACACACAACACCAAATTGATATTTATAGAGGGTGATTGATATTTATAATGGATCAGAGGCGGTTTGAGAAATACTTACTCCTTAAGTAAGTATTAAATGTCCCTAGGTATGTATATCAAGTGGCTGCCACGTTTTACAGCCCCTTGTTTTTTTTTAATAAATATTAATTTGTCCATTATTATCATCATTATTACTATTTCCTTCTTCTTTTTTTTTTTTTTTTTTTGCCTTTTCCTTTTAAAATTAAATATTAATTTATTATTTCCACACTCATCATATATGCTATTTTATATACAAGCCTTTATTTTGATAATTACACAATAAATTCATGTATCTTGATTAATTAATTTTTCTTATTTGTAATTAAATCCTAATATAAAATTTGGATGTTACACCCAACGGTCTTCTTTCTCTTCTCTCACGCTCTCAGTCACTCACTCTGTGTTTTCTCTTCAATTCCACCGCCTAATACACTCACTCACAATGCACATATATATATATATATATATATATATATTTGCCAAAGGTGATGAATCATTACCTCATTAAATATTAAGGGCGGTGGAATTAATCTCTATTTTTTTTATTCTTCAGCCGACACCACGTAGTCCTTTTTTAAAAAAAAAAAACAAAAGATAAAATTACCACAAGAAGCCCAACTTTATTTTTATTTTAATATTAATATATATATATATATTAAATTACTTAAAATAATCCTATATTTCATATTTACAATTAAATCCTAAAAATAAAATTAAGATGTTAATCTTCCTTTCCTAGTACGTTATTTCCTTTCCTGGTTTGTTGAAAATCTATAACATTCTAATTTTTAGATTATATATTCAATATAAATAGGAAAGAATTAATCATAATACTTGAATTTATCATGTAATTATTAAGATAAAAGCTTTTATTTAAAATATGATTTATTATAAGAAATTAGTAGAAATAATAAAATTTTATTATTATTAGTGTTGTTAATATAAAAAAGAAAGAAAGAAGAGAAGAGAAAAAAATGTTGAGTGTACTTTAGGTGCTAATAATTACCCACCCCATCCCACCACCGCTTTCTTCTCTTTTTCTATAAATGGCGTTGTGTGTGTCCTTGGAGACCACGAGAACAAGAAAAGGCAGGAGAGGTGGGGAGCAAGATTTTTTTTTAAGGTAAATTATCTATCTTATGAGATCATTTTGATAGCTGAATTAATTTATTGTCAACAAAATTTTGCCATAATAGTTATTCTATATATTTTTCTCTTTCTAATGAGGATAATCTTGTATTGATTAGTAAAAATTTTGGGATTAAGATTTTGAAGAGTTTTGAATTTTGACAATAGAAAACTATATATATATTATATATATATATATACAGATGATGATTAATAGTTAGTTTTAATCGGTTTAAGATTTGTTGTTACGGAATTTAAAGTCAATTGTTCTATTTAAGAAATTTAGGGTTTATGTCCTATAAGATTTTTTACCAATTAAATGAGGGTTAAATAATTTATTGCATTAATAGAGATATTATTGAAATTTTAATCGGTGTAATTTTTGAAATTGAAAGACTAAACTATTATTTATGAAATTCTTAGGCCTAAATTATGATTTTTGAAATTCATAAGTTCAATATGTCATTTTCAGCCATTATGATAATAATATATTATTATTAAAAATTTTATGTTTTGAATTATATGAAATTATAAGTTATAATTTTGATTATGTGGAGTTTTGAAGGGTTATTAATGGTTAGTAAATTAATTGTGGTGGATTGATTTTGGAGTATGTTTGAGCTTTTGGATTAGGAGCCGTGTGATAATAATTGGCTTTTTGGCGAGAGGTAATCACTTTCCTCTTGTTGTATATGCTTATATGATGTTTGTGAGTGATTTTTTTTAAAACTATATAAATCTATGAAACTATGTTGATAATGAAATTGTCATGTGGGATTTATTTTAGAAAATGATTAGTGATATTATATTATTGATTTATGAGATTAGAAAGATTCTCTTGATAATTTGTGAATTGATAATGGTATGTGAAAAACCGTTGTCATTTTATCTCTTGAGTACTGATATGAGAGGGTTGGGTGGTTGTGGAGTTGTAATAGGATATTACATGTAAGTATATACCCACGTAGTATGCCACCACTCGATGCATAGTAGATGATGGGAGCTATAATCCAATTATGATGAGTTAAGAACCCTGACCAGGTGACTGTTGGTCAATTTCCTTGATGACAAGTGAACCAGTCAAATAAGTAATAAAGAGTAAGTAGAGTATCGTCCCATAGAGACTGGGATACCAAATGATGACACCGAATTGCAGAATTAGTTATGTTTAACAAGAGAATAAATCTGATTTGTTTGAAAGTTTTTATAGCTATACTACTAAACAGGAAAATAACTAAATGATCATAGTCGTAAGAAGATATCAGTAAAAATATAGACTGAACTCGGAATCCTTCCTAAGCATATCAATCCCCTAGCTGCTTATATACATTGCTATAACATTCATGCTGCACAGCTCTCGAACATGCTACAACATGAACACACTTTACAATGTTATTCAGTTAACCCACCATACTAATCTATCGAAGCTCTCGCGTCCGCTACGTACAATCCTAGTCTGTACTTCTCCCATATGTCTATGGAAATTTTTCTAGTTGGATTATCATTACAAATCAAGGTGTTATGGTTATAAGTAGTAGACCCATTCCTGAAGCCTACAATAATAGGTCAAGCCTTGCACCAGTCTGCCTAAGCAATCTCTGTTTCTTAGATGTTTAACCCCTACTCACTCTCAGTAAGCGAGACCACTGACCCTTAGCTCTCGCTAATCGATAAGAAATTAAATCACTGATAAACAAACTGAATGTATTGAATTAAGAACTAGCAACTAGGTTCATTCTATACTTAGAAAGTCATCCTCGTTCAGCCACAGGAAGTTAGTTCATGATTGACAAGGGAATCAAAAAATAGAGTACTACAGAATAGCTCATGACAAAAATATTGACTGGAATTAAAACAAAGAAAAAGAACAGAAAGCTTGATGGAGGTTCCGACGGCGAAAGAAGTTCTGTCACGTCGCAACTCCACATCTTCTTTACTCCGTCTCACTGCAAGGAAGGATGCTGGGTTCTCTTGGAGTCCTCGTGCTTCGTAAATTCTCTCACTCTTCTTTCGAGTCTGGCCGTATAGGATTGGTCTTTGACTCTTGACGACTTCGACCCCTTTTAGGGTTGGCTGTTGTTTCCTTATATAGTCTAGTCTACTTGCAGCGTACGTTCAACGAACTGGGCCTTTCCTAATCTGTCGAGGTCCAATCGTATCTTTCTTTCCAATCTCGGTAGATTGATTCTGCTGATCCTGCAGGATTCTTCAAATCTTTAGTTTCGGTCCTCCGCATCTTCTATTCCAATATGTTAGCAATCTAACCAATGTTCTCGACCTGCGCTATATTTCCTGAAATAACCTTGATAAAAGATCAGAACATATGCTACATAGCATTGCGTCACTTATCTGCTAGAGCTTCAGGGATGCATTGTATTGCACTTCGATAAAGCTGTCTTGATGCTATAGTATAGTATCGGCTATGTTATGGGACTTTCTCATAAAGCCTCAAAACTTGTTCTTTTCTCAGCTCATGTTTAGGATGTATGTGGAATTTATCCTTAAGTTCCCTGTACAATGAATTAATGCCTTTTTGCTTAGATTAAATGCAGTTAAGCTCATATTCACCATACAATTTAGTCATAAAATACAGGAAAAATATGGCATAAATAGTGCTCATCAGTGATGCCTCATGACTTGGAATCATGTGTAATCTAGTTGAATGGATGAATCATTTGTTAGCTATGGTTCCAGTCAATAGTTATAAGGGTGGGTTGTGGTAATAAGGATGGACGGCGCATCCATCTTTTGGTAGAGAGCCAGCAGAGATGATGATAAATAAGAAGAAAGAGCAGGATCGTTTGAAGCACTGATAGTAGGAGAGTTTGAACCACTATTTTCCATGGTGATTTTCCTCACGCTCTAATATTAATACCAAGATAATAAAGGTGTATTTGTATAATGGTGGTTACTTGAGATAGTACATTCTACTCCCTCTGGTCCTAATTATAGGACCTATTTACTAGAATTTGGAAAGATTAAGGAAAGAAGTTAAATTAGTTAATTATATTTATTTTTCATAAAATACCCTTGCTTAAAATTTAAGGATAGTTATAGAGAGGAACCACATCTCACATCTCTAACTTGTCCCCCCCCAATGCACTACATTCTCCCTCACGAGCCCAACATCTATGGGCTGTCAAAACAAATTGTCAATTTAAAATGCCGCTAACTTTTTTTTTTAAACGAGAAATGTCGCTAACTAATTCCTAAGAAATCAGTCACTTTGGATAAGAAATTTTTTAAAATAAATATTAAAATTATTTTATTTAAAAATAAAATAGAAAGTAGAATCTCTCACTTAATAGAATATAAGCGTGTTGTTAAATTAATTATTGTGGAGGAAGTATTAGTAGGGGTGATACGGGAAAAATATGACAAAAATTGCTCAAAATTATTATATTAAAAAAACAGTCTAATTGAGGTGTATGTGACATTAATAAATTGCAAGCATTACTTATTTTATATAATATATAGGAGCATTATTAAACTATTATTGTGTTTAATTATTATTGAGAAAGTATCAATAAGGGTATTTTAGGAAGAAATTGACAAAAATTAAAACTTGGTGCTATAATTAGGACCAAGGCCAACTCTAAAATATGTTCCTATAATTATGACCGGAGGGAGTATTAATTTATATAATAGGGCTCACAATCCTAAAATGTATGTACACGTACATGACACGTAGCAAAGAATACACAAAGAATAAGAATATTTTGGATAACATCAACTATAAGTTAACCCTATGAAACGTATGGACTTCTAGTCTTACTAGCGCCTGATTAGGCTTTATGAGCTTTGTTTCTACATTGCCTTTGTAGTAGTAATGTTATTATATTAAATTTCTTCCTTTTATAGCTTAAAATACTCTTCACCTTTCCTTCCCCTATTTTTCTTACTACAAAGCATAGTACCCCTAACACGTGTGCCTTCAATATTTTCACAACACCATCAAGCACTAAAAGATTAATTTTTCCTTTACGATAACTCAATTTCAAGCCATATGTTAATAATTATTTTCTTTGCTTGAGACTTATTTATAATTTTTCCTTAAAGTTATCATTTTTTCAAAAATGTTTTTCATTTTAGATATTGGCTAGAGGTTAACAACCAACTAGTACAATACTCACAGCAAATCCAATCAGATTAAAATACCAATCTCTCTCTCTCTCTTACTCACTTATATATATACATAGAGAGGTGACACAAACAGAGACATATTTGTAAGTGATTGATCTAATATAGAATCAAAGAAGCCTATTTAAACATACTTTGTGACTAGTAAAATATGGAAAGAATGAATACTGTGTCCTATATTCATATAGGAACATTACATATATATACAAGATAAGAGAGCCTCAATAGTAATGGCTCATAATGACTAATAATGACTATTAATGAAGATTATTTCTAATCCCTACAAATCAGGGATTCCTATAAATGTAATAATGACCATTAATGAAGATTATTCATAATCCCTACAAATCAGGGATTCCTATAAATCAGAATACAATTTCCTATGTAATCCCTGTCACCCCCCGCAAGCTGGAGGAGCATGGATGTCGTGGATGCCCAGCTTGGACTTGAGTTCATGAAACAGAGTAGGATGAAGTGGCTTTGTGAATATGTCTGCAACAAATGGCCCACAAGGGACCTAACAATAGACTTCACACGTCTCGTCAGAGACAAACACCAAACGATCTCATCGGGGACCAAAAAATATTCCAAAGGTCTCATCAAGGACCAACACCAAACGGTTAACAAAAGTGATTAGAAGATAAATCAGAATACAAAAACAAAAACAAAAAGTGATTAGAAGAAATAATATGGAGAAAAAAGAAAGAAAGATGAAGAATCATATTATGTGAACCACAAAAAAGCAATACACTCATACAATGAGTAACCCACTTGAGCTAACTCTAAAACCTAGAAGGAGACCATGTTAACTCCTTCTTAGAGAGAGACCATGAACATCTCATCAGAGACGAACACCAAACGGTCTCACTAGGGATCAAACAATACTCCAAATGTCTCAACAAAGACAAACACCAAAGAAACACTTCACCAGAGGCAAAGAACAGACGGGTCACACAAGGACTACCAAACTCCTCACCAGAGGACGCAAAGCACGACATTCAAGACAAAATAGCACTTCACGAACGTGTTGGAAAACGTAACAAATGAAGAACCCAGCCACTAAAGACAAGTGAACGTGCCTGAAACAAAATGCCGACTGTGCTGAAATAGTAGAAATCCAGTCTCACAACACAACCTTTGAAGCAAAGATTCGGCCTATACATACCGGGAATGAAGGCTCAACGTCGGAGAATGAAACACGACTAGAAAATGGTCATAACAACCAAACGACAACCATACAATGAGGTACACACTTTCTCTCTCCCCCTGTGAAGAGTGACGACATGGTTCACGTGCACGAAACAACAGACGGAACAGTACCAAAAAGACAGCAAATCGACACAAACGGAAAAGAAGGAGCACCACCAAAGGATAACCAAAAAATGGACGGAAACTGAAATGGCACGAACACACACGCCAGAGTCGGGAGGCGGGCCACTATCACTGTACAGTGACAGCGGCCACCGGAAAACTCAAATTGGCCAAGAACTAACCAAGCTCTGATACCATGTGACTAGTAAAATATGGAAAGAATGAATAATGTGTCCTATATTTATATACGAATGTTACATATATATATAAGATAAGAGAGCCTCAATAATAATGGCTCATAATGACTAATAATGACTATTAATGAAGATTATTTCTAATCCTTACAAATCAGGGATTCCTATAAATCTAATAAAGACCATTAATGAAGATTATTCATAATCCCTACAAATCAGGGATTCCTATAAATCAGAATACAATTTCCTATGTAATCCCGGTCATACTTAGCTAGCTTCGATAGTAGGATATAACTATATAAAAAGTTTGCACGATGGTGA
The DNA here is from genome assembly GCA_019022655.1 of Acacia acuminata. NCBI lineage: Eukaryota > Viridiplantae > Streptophyta > Magnoliopsida > Fabales > Fabaceae > Acacia > Acacia acuminata. The sequence continues at coordinate 734,273 of JAFJYI010000030.1, forward strand.
GTAGAAGAAGCACAACAGCTGCAATTATAGAGATAACGGCCCATGGATTCTTAAAATAGTCCTCTTTCAAAGTAACCCTCCATTTATGCCAAGGCACTCTATAATAATCATCCACATTCTCACACAAATCTGAGAAGTAGAACCTTCTTCTCGCATTGTTGTTCCTGGTGAAAGCCTATTGATGTTAGAAGCCACTTCTTGAGTTCCTGATAATTTTGACTCTATAATCTCATAATGCATCAATAACTCCACATCCCCTGCTGTTTTGAGTACATCAATATTAAAATTGTCCTAGAGGGTTGGCAGAATAATCTATGATAAACCTTCAACTTAATAATTCACACCATCCAAGAACTATTGGATTTTTTATATTAAAAGAATCACTTTTGTTGGACCAAAAACTATGGTATATAGGTTTAATTTAGTGATCCGATGTTGGTTGGGGATTATGTAGGATTTTTTAATGGAAAGATTAATTGGAATTTTTTGCTAACTTGATTCAATGGAACTTCAAAAGGATTTGTATTTTCATATCAAACAGAAGTTTACAATTTTCTCTTAATTGTTCTTCATGTTCTTAATCATTTCCTTTGTGTTTTTCATTATGTGTAGCCATGCTTGGCTAAGTTTCTTTGATCAACCCATGAGTTGAGGATTCCACGGTTTAGTCTAGAGGACCTGCGCTTTGGGTAATTGAATTCATTTTTTTTTGTTTAAATCATATTCAATTCTATGGAAGAGATTGAATGTTAGATTTAACATTTAGGTTGATTAACAAATGATATAATTCGAACTAGGTTGTAGTGAACACTATGCGATCACACAGTGAACACGCCATATGTTCGAATAAATGCTAGGCGATCGTCTAGTTGAGGGAATTTCTGAATAAATGTAGGGATTCTGATTTTTTGGAGTCAATAATGAATTTAGCAATTTCTTATCCGATGATGGATGTTGTTGGGATCCCAATTCTAGGTTAGTTTCTTTTAATATGTTAATTCCCCCTTTAAATCATGCTTTAGTTTTAATTGAACTGAAAACCCTCATTTAATTTATCATTTTTACTTGAGTGACTAAGACCCACATGAATTCCTTGAGAAACAATTCAAGTTATCCCTATATTGCAAATCTTTAGAAATCTGGTATTTTACATGAATTCGACAGCCCTAAAAAATAAGCCCATAGGTCATTTGGGCATCTTTGGGTCAGGTCAATAAGTAGGCAAGGCTGGGCACCGAGGAAGGTTTGCTTCCCGGCTCATTTGGCCTAGCCCGAAATGTTATATATATATATGTGAAATGTTATATATATATATATAACTGAACATGTACTTACTTACCATTCAATTAGAATTTAACGAATAAACATATTTTGTATTTACTTAGCACATATACATATTTTCTCATACACATATTTAATTAAGAAGTAGGTGAATTAAGTTTTTCAAAAGTAAATTATTATCAAATAATAAGAAAATAATCTCTATTGAATTAATTTGTTTTATTGGCCTATGAATTGAATCTAAATAATTAAATCTTAAAAGGAGTATGGCATAAAATATGTTTTTGAAATATCAAACTACACATTTTTTTCTATATTATTTTTTAATGGTTCATTATTTTTTAATTTTATAGAGATTTTCGAGCACACAAGCTCGCCCCCGCCTAGCCCACCTAACCCTATCCGAAATTACCCGGGCTTTCATTAGGCAAGGCCGGGCAGTGGGCTGAAAAATGCAGCCCTTTCATCTTTTGGGTTGGGCATGGTTCATGCCTTGCTTAGCCCTACCAATAAACACCCCTAAACTACCCTCTCTTTAAGAGCTAATTGACTTTATATATATATATATATATATATAAAATAAAGAAGTTAAATAAATTACTTAATCATATCATATGTCATGTATTATTATATTATAAATTAGTTTACAAGTTAGGCAAAATAATTTAGAGAAAAACAAAATATATAAATATTTTAAAGTACATAATTTAACTAGTTTTCATAATACCAAATGCACTGTAATACAAGTAAATCATAAAATGATTTCAAATACCTTAGCGCTAGGAAATTCATTTTGGTAAACCGAAAACCAAAAATAACTAAATGCACTAAGCCCCCGCCTAGCCACCGGGAAGTTGGCCCATGGTCGGCCCTTCCGCTCAATCGAGCCACGAGTGGTCTTGGCCCCATACGGGCAAGACATACAATATGGTTTACAAAAACATATAAGGCTATGCAAAGAATGTGAGATTATAGTTACTACTTATTGGTCTTACCGACAAAATCCCTTCCACCGGATCCTTATCACTACGGTTAATCTTCAGGCACGGGCGATTCCTTTGTCCTATAATTAACATTTATATAGTGATGGGTTATTAATCAATCCAAAAATAACTATAAATTCCACTTCTCTAGACCCACCCCAAAAATACTTGTCTTTTAATATCTTTATGACTAGGGATGTATACATATTGAGACTTATTTAATTAGATACTATTCACTATGGATAATTATCATCTAGCCATTTCACCTTGCATTTTATCCAAAGAAACCTTTACTTTAAAGGTTTAACATAATTAACAACTTATACGACCTTTTAAGACTTATCAAAAATTCAGGCTTCTTTTCTAAGAACTTGGAAAATTCATAACTCGACCGATATAACTTCTAATGGAGTGACTCCAATTTCTACTTAAACCTTGATAAGTCTATTTTCATAAACCAAAGTCACCAAGTTGATTTATGGCTGAGAAAAATTTCCAAAATTCCAAACATAAACAATGTCCAGAGATTCTTTAGATTTTATGACCAAACTTTTGAAACCATAACTCCTTCAATACTTATCGGATTTTGACGAATTACCTATCAAATTAAACCTCTATGTGTCTATTATTTAACTAGAAAATTTCACATTTTGATCATTTTGCTGTTCCCGAAGCATACCAGAATTTCCAGTTTTCTAAGCACAACTTTGAAAATTCATAACTGGAGTTGTAGAGCTCCGTTTTAGGTGTTCCAAAGCTTATTTTAAAACTTAAGGAGTGTACTTTATCCTGTAAAAATTTAAGATTAAAAATCAAACTTTAACTTATGTAAACGCCATGGAAATGACCCCTTATTTTCAGACTTCTACACAGAATTGCTCAGCAGCATTTGCACTTCCAATTCTTGACTTAGATCTCTTGAAAACCAGACCATATGAGCAATAATAGACACGCATGACTGTAAAGCTTGATTACATAATCAAAGGAAGTCAAAAACTAGATCAGAGCTGTCATGCATGTACACCAAAGAATAAAAACTTTACTTACTCCTTCACTTTCTCTTCCTCCGACTCACTACTTCTCAACTTTCTGTCTCTTTCCTCAGTTCCTGTCAATCTCGTCCTCGTCTCTTCTCTTATCTAAGGTTCTGGATGAGGTGAGAATGGATGACAAGAGTTTGCGTCATTTTTGGAAGAGAGGGTGGAAGATGGGATAAGAGTGTTTATAACGGAAGGTTGAGAGGACTTGGAAGAGGACTATGACAGAGGTTGAATGGAGAAAGGAAATATGTGTGTGGGTGGGTTTCGGATGAATGGAGAGGGATGAGTGTCGGAGGGGATTTTTACAGAAAGAAGTATGAAATGAAAATGCTGAAGTGAAAAAAAAGTATATGGGTGTCGTGTACTTGTGTAGCTAGTGAAGGTGAACACGTGGTAAGCATGCAAAAGGAAGTGAAGAATTATATGGGTGGGGGTTGTGGTGTGAGGTGGCGGAAGGGTAATGAAAGAAGGAGTAAGCTGGGGTGTCCGGAGGTACAAGACGTGTGAAGAGGGGATTTAATGGGTATTAAGGTGTGTGTGTGTGTATACTAAACCAATTGGCCCAACATGCATTCATTCCTTATTCTTCTTTTCAGCCCAACGTTTTCCTGCTCCAACCCATATCTTAATATTCAATAAAAGAAAAAGTGAACTGAGCCTTCTATATTTAGCATGAAGGTAGTAATGCAATATTAAGTTTGAATAGAGATTTATTATGATACACATTTTCACAACACCACCAACTTCCATTACATATTTTGAACAACAATTAGTACCATACTCACAGCAAATTCAACCTTTTCTGTGGATCGGTCTATAAAGATTGAAGTATCAATCTTTGTCTTACTTATATACCACTCTACTCCTATTTATAAATCCCTTTTGACCAAATAAATAAGATTGTGACAATTTTGCCCATACTAATGAAAATAAAGAGAGAATAAAGAGTTGAAAGGTACTCATTCATAAATGAGGGTAAAGTTGAAAATTTACCCCATAATCATTGAGCTACCTACTTCTCCTTGGTATGTCTGATTTGATCAAAAGGGACTTATAAATAGAACCATAGTGGTATATCTAGAGAGAGGTGACCCACACACACACACACACATATAAACATATTTGTAAGTGATAGATCTGCTAATTAAGCAGAGAAGCCTATTGACACATACTAGCTAGCTAGCTTCAGTAAGAATAGGACAAGACTGTATAAAAAGTCTGGACGAAGTTGAGTAAAAGAAGTTAAATTGTTGCAAGCACAGAAATAACAGCCCAAAGATTCTTAAAATGTAGTCCTCTTTTAAGGTGGTCCTCTATTTATGCCAAGGCACTCTATAATACTCATCCAACTTTTCATACAAATATGAGAAATAGAATCTTCTTCTCGCCATTGTTGCTCCTGGTGAAAGCCTATTGATGGTAGAAGCTTCTTCTTAAGTTCCTAATAACTTTGACTTTATAATCCCATAGTGCATCAGTGACTCCACATCCCCTGCTGTTTCTATTAGACAATCTAAGACAAAAACATAGTCATCCACATAATTATCATGTAAGTAAGGTGACAACGTTCGTATGCTATGAGATTCCTCAGAAGAATCTCTGACGCATCTTTTAATCTCAGCCATGAGATTTCCAACACACCATCTTTGAATCTGTTGTCAAAGGGATTCTCGTTGTTCATCACCTTGAACTTCACCCCTACTTCACGTAACTTTGTTGCTCTCGACATGCTCGTACATTTTAGTTTTTTTTTTTTTTTGCATGGAAACTCTCGAGGCAAGTTTTTACATATTTTGGCGCAATGGATACCAAGGAGCTCTTAAGGCATGTACTAATGCCTCAGGTCGTGGCCTTGAGCCCTTGGAGAGTCGCTCTTAGGAATTTATTTCCCAGGAGATAAAACCCCTAAAGGAGGGGACAATACCTACCCTGGTGGGGGCTGAACACCACGCGTGCAGGGGGTTAGGCCCTGAGGACAACAGTCGTGGACTAGGTCCTATAAGGTGATGGGCCGTTACACTGGCAAAATCAACAAAATGTTGTATTTTCAGCTCACCAACTTTTTCCTTAATATTGAAGTTATCCATGTCTAACATATTTAGTTTCCTTTTGAAGAACTTGTAGGTTAGCTTGATTGCTGAAAGCCGAACATAATTCTTCATGGGAATAATGTTTGATTTGATTAATGAAAGAATGTCCTCCATGTTGAAGAAAGGAATTTGATTCTCAAGTAAAAGCATCATTTTTAATGAATTGAAGCTTACATGGTCCCCAAACAAAATGATCATACTGATGTTGAAGCCATTATCATCTGATTAGATGTTTCTGAAGAATAGTTCAAGAATGAAAGCTGAATCTACAAGAATGATCTCAATGAACTTGTCACTATCAAATTCAATGGGATCTGCATAACAGTTTCGTAAATGTTCTTCTTTCCTCTTCAAAAGTTGGACACAATCATGGAGGCTTACCTAAGCTCGTGAAAGAAAGTCCTTTAGTAACATTAATTTGTGTTGTTGCATGTGTTTTTTTTTTTTGTCAAGAGCTATTTATATTATTACTGTAAACTGATGCAATACATGAAAACAAACTGAAGAAGGAATACAAACAAAGCCAAATTAAATACAACAAAATAAGCTAAATATAAGAACAGCCAATCACCGTACATTAAAAATTTAAGTGTAGAAGTAGAAGCATATGGACAAAACCAACCTCCTCGATATCCAAGGTTAGAAGTGACGTGAAAGAAAGTGTTGGTTGTAAAACCCACCCTAACGGGCGCAGCTTCTTATAAGCATTATCTGCAATTAAAGCAGCTGCACAGACACCCCGACTTGGGGTAAAGATCAAAGAAAACCCATGGTATCCTGAAGAACGCTTCTGGTCCTCCGTTCAAGAAAATATGGTGACCTCGACCACACATCGAACAACACCTCTTGAAATCTTCCCCCAAGAATGCAAATCCGAGCCACTAGGAGATAGTCGAATCCAATAACATTCAAACAACCATCCAACCAAGAGGATTTATACTCAGATCTCATAGATCTGTTTATTTCCTGAGAAAACAAGAACACCACCATAAAACCCAACACCACAAAAAAAGAAACAAAAGACAAATAGCTCTCACCACTGCAGAATAGATCTGAAGAAGAAGAGGAAAAAACTTGCCACAAGGACGAGAGAAGTCCACAACCCTTAGAAATCAAAGGGAGAAGGCCACAGATCAAAGATCTACCACTCTAACGCAGTTGCGACATAGAATAATACTCGCCGGCGGCTTGTGATGGTGCCACAAGCCGCCGGCAAGAAAGAGATGAAGGAGGGTTGTGAGGCAAAGAAGAGAGAATTCAAATTTTAGGGTTTTCCCCTAAATCGTTGTTGCATGTGTTTGAGGTTGTCATTATTGTGATGAAGTGGACTAATTGGAATTTCTCGAGGATTGAACGCTTTCTCATTTTTTCTCGTATATGAACAGGAGCTTTGCAAATGCTATATTTAGTAGACAAAGGAGAAGGTTTCTCCAATTTGCCTCCCAGACTTTGTACGAACACCATTGACTAACTACATGTTTGGGAAACACCAATACCGTAACATGGTTTTAGAAGCCTTTTTTTGCAAATCGGGACAAAACTCATGTCACATATTGTCGAAATGCGGGGGTAATTTTTGATGCCAACGAAGAAAGAGTGGTCCTCTCGCAACCTCTTGTCGTGGCAGCTGTACAGTACATTATGCAAAAATGTCAGCCGCGGGTCACCCAGACCAACTTAGCCGGTTCCTCGTCAGAACCCCGGTACCGATACAACCCCGATTTCTAGCAAAGTGTTTCATGCTTTGGTTGCCCAGGTTACCACCTTGCAACGTTCAGTAAGCACACTTCTCCTTCAACAGCAGATGTAGTGGCAATATATGGCCGAGAGGGATCACAGCCTTACAACAAACCTCGTGGCAAATGCCCCAAAATACACTCCATTGCCGATTTTCCCTGAGGCGACTTTTGATATGCACAACTCATTCACCGACCCGCCACAATAGGAACGAACAAGCTCGTGAAAGTGTCACCGGAGCAAAAGCCCTTAAGAAGGTGAGCCCACCAGCACACACTCTGGTGCCACTGATGACGAAGAGGTGTCAAATTCTCAGGGACCTTCCGTCGGACCTTCAGTAGGGAAAGGTTAAGCTCAGTTGAGTCGGATCTTTATATTTCCTCCTGGTACTAAACTCTTTCTCTACTTCTGATTTTGACTTTGGATATGTTTTTCTTCCTTTTCTGGTTGCCTAGCGGCATATATATAAATAAATAAAAAATTTAAGGCGCGTGTTGGGTAGTGCCTCTCTCCTTCCATTTAACTCATCTCTCTCCCTTTTCACTCCGCCGTTGCAATGGGGGCATTTCTTTGTTCAAGTGTGGGGGGGATTGATTAGATATGTGATATAATCTGCCACTACTGTTTTCGTATGTGTGATCCAATTCACCCTGCATATATAGTGTTTTGCACAAACTGAAAACTGAAAATTTTTCAAATTGCATGATAAAGCATGAACAGAATCTTATAGCAATGGAATGAATGTTTGTATAACGGAGCATAGCATGATTGCCTAAGGAAACTGAACCTTTAGGCTTGGGAAATTGACGGTGCCAGCCAATCTGACGCGAGGTAAAGTGGCAATGAGGAAGTTTAAAGGAGAAGAACCCCCAATGGAAGGATTGAATTGAGCCTAATTGTTTTATTCTGTGTGCATGTCTGCTAGCCTATGTTTGATCCTTGATTTGTCTTAGTTCTTTGATAAACTATCTGGCATCTGAGTTGAAGTTCGTAGGATAAAGGCATTCATATCATACCCTTCAATCCCATACACAACCCATTTATCATCATCTCCATATTGCTACCCTATTGAGCCACACGAGTGTGCTAAAGCAGACCTAGTTAGATAGAAAAGCAAGAAGAAAAAACTGTGAAAAATGCTACGGCTGAGTGCCCCAGGAAATACTTCAAAAAGAGCTGCTGTTGTGCTTAAAAAAATCTTAGATAAGAAAAGAAAAAGAAAGGAAAAGACCTAGAGTAGAAAGCAGCAAGAAAAATAAAGTTCAAGAAAGAGCACTCGGCCGAGGCCAAGAAGAATTGTCTACCTAATCTGCTATAGCATTTACCATCATTCTCCACCTTAAACACTTGACCATCCTCACACTGTAACCCAAGAAGTCCTTTGGATGAATGAACATTCAGATGCTAGGAAGAAATCTTAGAACTTTGACAAGGCTATGGATCTTCTAGGCCCGTACAACAGGAGAGAAACAAAATACCTTGGTAAGAGAGCGTAAACACTGAACTTGAGAGCCTCTGGAGACTTCTTCATCTAAAACAATACCACGTATTGTGAGCCGCTGGTGCTGGGCAGTTGGATTCCCAAAGGGGGAATGAGAACTGAAAGCAATCGTGTAAGCAAGGTTATACAGACAAGAGTACTGTGGCTATGAGTCATTGTTCGCTTCATCTTATTTTGCCTAGGAGTGCAAAAAGCTAAGTGTGGGGGTATTTGATGAGCACAAATCATACAATGTTTTCCTTATATTTTATGACTGAATTGAATGGTGAATACGAGCTTAACTGCAGATAATCTAAGCAAAAAGGCATATATTCATGATATAGGGAACTGAAGGACAAAAATGATTTACATGTGCTAAGAAGAACAATTTACATGGTTTTTAAGGAAGAACGTATAGCAAAGCTAATACGATGCTATAGCATTCTAACAGCAACTAGAAGTGCAATGCAAGGCATCACGAACGCTATAGCAAAGTAGAGGACGCAATGTTATGCGGCATGTTTTCTGACCTTTTAATCTAGGTGATTTCAGGAATAAAAGAAAAAGGGGATAACGACAGGTAGATTGCTGACATAATGGAATAGAAGATGCGGAGGATCAAAACTAAGAGATTTGAAGAATCTCGCAGGATTAGCAGAAGCAATCTACTCGGATCGAGAGATATGATAGATCTGACAGTTTAGGAAAGGCCCAACTTGCTGTAATTTACGCCGCAAGAAATCCTGATTATATAAGGAGACAGCAGAGCCAACCGTAAGAGAGTCAGAGATCCTGGAGCGCGATTCCACATTCGGCAAACTCAAGAGAAGAGTGAGAGATTTCACAAAGCACGAGATTTCCAGGACAACCCAGCATCCTTCTTTACAGTACGACGGAGAGAAGAAGAAGTGGAGTGGTGACGTGACAGGGCTTCATCCACGCCGTCGGAACTTCGTCAAGCTTTATGTTTTCCCTTTTATTTTAGTATTTAGATCATGGGTCATCCTATTATTGTCATTTTTGTGTTTTCCTCGTCGATCATGAACTGATTTTCATATGGTCGGGACGAGGATGATTCTTTAAAGTGTTAAATGAACCCAGTTGCAAGTTCTTAATTTAATAAATTTGGTTTGCTTATCAGTGCATTAATTACTAGTCGATTAGCGGAAGCTAGGGGCTAGATTTGTGGCCTTAGCTTACTGGCAAGGAGTTGAGGTTAGACCTCTAAGAAATAGTGTTTGCTAGGCGGCCGTGCACGGCTTGACCCATTATTGTAGGCTTCAGAAATGAGTCTACCTCTCATAACCATGACACTCTGAGTGTAAAGCAGATCTAACTAGAAAGTTCCCATAGGAATATGGAAGGAGTATAGTCAGTATCATATTATCGGACGCGGAAGCTTTGGTAGAATATAGCGGTGGGTTAACCAAATAGCTTTGTAGTTGGTAGCTATGCTGTAGCATTGCGGAAGATGTGCAGTATAGATACTATAGCAATGGGTAGAGCAACTGGGGGATTGATGCACTTAAGGGTAATTCTGAGTCCAGCCTAACCTCTCACTGATATCTTCTCAAGTTTAATTCACTTTGTTTAATTCTGTTATTAGCATAACCACAAAAACCTCTCAAACCAATCTATTTACTTTCTGTTTGCATGACTATCATAGCAATCGAGCGTCACTCCTTGGTATCTCGTCTCTGTGGGACGATCCTCTACTTACACTTTATTACTTGTTCGACTGGTTCACTTGCCATCAAGGAAATCGACCAACCCATATTTACCTCATAAATTGTAAAAACACTTAAAAAGTTCAAACAAACCGGCACTAGTTGTTGATTGTATCCTATGTTAATGATTGATTTTGGATTTATATATGTTTAGTTTGTAATATGCGGAATTGTGATGCATGCTTAATTTGTAGTTTCTAAAACTTTGAATTTGATGTTTTATTATCACTTTATGATTTTATAATGTATTTTTTTTTTTTTTTTATGGTTTAGGTTTGTTGGAAAAAAATATTGGGGGGGGTTGGGCGGGCTAACCCGCGAACCCACATGTTAAGAGTTGGATTGGTTAAATGTCGGCCTATTTTAATGTGGGTCTTTATAGCCCGACTCAACAGCCACCAACCAACGGCGAGTCAGCTCGAACTGAAGGGTTGGTCTAGATTACCAACTTTAGGTGAGTGGAAGAAAGAATAGTAAGTGAAAAAAGATATGAGGGAGAATGAGTGAGAAAAATGAGATAAGAGATATATAATTAATTAAGGGAAAATATATATTTAAAAAAAAGAATTAAATGGTAAGACAAAAATAAATTATATCTTATATACAAAAACTACACCCCTAAATTTTATTCCTATATCTAATTTTAACTAGAGGGAGTATATAAAAAATACAACTTATTTATTTTAACTGGGGAAGGCATATCTATCTACGCGGATTCAACACACTCCAATATGAAATTGAATTAAACCCTTTTTTTAAGTTTTCCGCGTGACTTAATCATATGATCAAGGGAATTATAGACGACTTTGCTAATTAATTAACTACCAAAAAATTGACCAACTTTCCGCGTTGCTTCTGTTTCCCATTCATTACGTACAATGTTACTAGTATATGGAGTTCTATTCCAGGAAGACTTTTTTTTTTGGACCAGAAGGAAGACTTGATCCACAGTGAGTAATGACTTGACTTGTTCACTAGTTCCAACAAATACTCTTTCGCATATAGCATATAACATAAATTAGCTAATATGACATAATTTTTTATAAAACCTGGATCCTTAATTCCCTTAATATCTCTTTTATTTGATTATATAAAAGTAAATTAGAAAAAGTTAACAAATATGGATGAGAAATACTCCCTCCGGTCCTAATTATTAAAACATATTTACTAGATTTTGGAGAAATTAAGGAAAATAGTTAAATTAGTTAATTAGATTCATTTTCTTAAAATGACCTTATTTAAATATGTGGACACTCACACTCTGGCCAATTGGAGACTTTTATATATATATATATATATATATATATATATATCAAAATTTTAGAAAAAAAGGTTGGACTTATCCACAACTCAAGGGTCTCCCTTCCTCCTAGGTGATACCAATGTTGAGTAGGGTTGAACCGTCTATTACCCTCGAGGCGTTTACTTAGGCACCCACCAGGAGTTAGAATGCCTTCTCTATCGCCTTAACCAACTCAGGATCAAATCATCTTCATTTGATGAGAGTGTCCGACTCTTTAACAATTGAACCAAAGACGAGGGGTACAATTGGAGGCTTTGACCTGTGACATAGCTTTCATATTCTTTTTATCCCATAGGCCCAGTCCATTATCACTTGCGGCTCAACTCTGAATTTTAACTCATGAGCCATGCAAATCCCTTGTTCTGTTTCACCCTCAATTATGCCATTTCTTTTTTTGGATAAATGATGCTAGTTTTAAAAATAAAAACTGGAAAATATTTTTTAAGGAAATCTTAGAATTATTTTATTTAAAAATAAAAAAAAAAAGAAAGTATTAGTGGGGGTGATATGGGAAAAATAAGTGTGTTATTAAATTGATTATTATGGAGGAAGTATTAGTGGGGGTGATATGGGAAAAATATGATAAAAGTTGTTCAAAATTATTTTATTAAGAAAAACAGTAGAATTGATGTGTATATAGCATTAATGAGTTGCAAGTATTACTTATTTTATAGAATATATAGGTGCATTATTAAATTATTATTGTGTTTAATTATTATAGAGAAAATTATCATTAGGGGTATTTTAGGAAGAAATTGACAAAAATTAAAATTTTGTCATATAATTATGACCAAAATCAACTCTCAAATCTTATATTATAAGTATGACCGGGGAGGGAGTATGTTTTATATTTAGGAGAAGATGGACCCTTCAATTACCGAATTGTCCCCAGGGATAGCAACTTCTTGGAAAAACAAGTGCGGAACCAGTTTTGAAGCGGAATTTGAAGATTAGTCTTTCTCGCCTTTGTGCTACCTAGGAAGAGGAAATTTGATTTTCAAAATCTAGCATATAGTATATATTGTGTGAGAGGTGACCATAAGATCCTCGGTCGTCTCAAACGCAAACTTCCGAGGAAGAGGAAAGGCCACCGGCAAGTGCACCAGTTCATTTCTCTGGTTCTTCCGTCACTCAAAATGTAAGCTTTCGGCTTCGATCTTATTACTTTCTCTTTGCCATTTTTTAAATCCATGAATCGTTCCTCTTTTTAGTTTGTTCCTCTTCAATATGCTGTTGACCTTCTATTGTGCACGAATAGTAAAGTCCAAATCTTTATTCAGTACCCAAGTTATCTTTATTCAAGGCCAAAATCCAGGTTTCCATTTTATACCAAGTTTTAATTTCTTTCAAGTACTTACACTTTCACAAGAATATTAGTTTTTGTTGGAATAGATGTGAGATACTTTGGTTGTCAGTTAGTTGCTTAATCACTAAGGTTAATTAACATAAGACCTCTTTTCCTTTAATTTAGTCCTCATAATTAAGTTTGGGCCTTTGGGGTTTGTTCATCACTCTTAAGTAAGGGTTGATTAGTTTAAATCCCAATGAGTTTATTGTAAGTAGTTGTAAAAGAGCTTATTGCTCTTTCATCATCAATGAACACTTTTTTTTTTTTTTTTTTTTTTTTTTGATAAATCAATGAACACTTCATATATATATATATATATATATATATATTCAATTCTGTTAACAGTTTTAATTTGATTCCTTTTGTTAATGACTTAATAACCCATCCAATAAGTGGAATGAAGCTTTTTGAAATATTCCCTTTTAGCATATGTTTCTTTTTCAAACCACATCAATTAACTATACTTCTAATACAACCAAAGACCGTTATCATTCAATCTAGAACTGGCAAAAAGGGCTAGCCGTGCATGCTTGGGTAGGCTAAATGCCAGCTCGCCAAAATATGCACTTAGCCAGCCCACCCCGCTTAGCTCGCAGGTTGGTAGGCCAACCCACCTTTTTTCCCCTTGAAAACACATGTTTAGGGAAGCTATAAAAGGAAGAAGAAACTATTGCTAAAAGATTACACATAAGTGACATCATGCGCAAGCAAAATGGCCATGGCTCCACGGCATTAAGCTGGAAAAGAAAAATTAAATATTTGTCATGGGTGTTGATGGTAATGAGTATCAGTTCTATTTTCAATTCACAATTGCATATAAACTTATTTTATATTGATTTATACTTCCTCGGTTCTAAATATAAGACATATGTAAATTTAAAAAAAAAAAATTAAGGAAACTAAATAAGTTACTTAATCATATCATATGTTTGTATCTTTAGATTGTATATTAGTTTATTAGTCAAATAATTAGTTTGGAGGAAAAAAAACAAATATTATAGAGCAATTTAATTAGTTTCCTTAATCTATTCAAAAAAGTCAATTATGTCTTATATTTAGGATCGACATCTACTTATACTTGGTAGGCTTGGGTTGGGGTTTTGGCAATCCGCCTAAGTGCAGCATAGGCCTACCCAACGTAGCCCGTTAGCTAGCATGTTTCCTGAATCCCAGCTTTAAATTTCAATCAAATATAGCCCCTTTATTTTTCCAATCCACCTTAATTACTTCTTTCATTGTAGTGATGAAATATCCAACTTGTTCTCCTTATATATATATATATATATATATATATATATATAATTTTGATATATACGAGATAATGGGGAAGCAATTTACAAAACCGAAGGATTCAATAACATTGTAATGGATGTGCAAATTCTATCAGATTCACTCGTAAAAAGTTTGGAAAACAAATTGGATAGCCTTTCTACTTTGTCCACTAAATGTAGGATTTGCAGGAGTTCCTTTTCGTTTACGAGAACAAAATGAGAAAGCCTTCACTCCTCAAGAAATTTCAATTGGTCCACTTCATCACAACAATAGAAACCTCAAACACATGCAACCACATAAATTAAGGTTCCTAAAGCACTTCCTCTCACGAGCTAAGGTTAAACTTCATGATTGTGTCCAACTCTTGAAGAAGAAAGAAGTTCATTTACGAAACTGTTATGCAGATCCTAGTGAATTTGACAGTGACAAGTTCATTGAGATCATTCTTGTAGATTCAGCTTTCATTCTTGAACTATTCTTCAGAAACATCCCATATAAAAATAATAACCAGGTGCAAGATCAGTTGTATGATCATTTTTTTGGTGGCCCACGGAAGCTTTGTTTCATTATAAATGATATGCTTTTACTTGAGAATCAAGTTCCTTTCTTCATCATTGAGGACCTTCTTTCATTAACCAAATCAAACATTATTCCCATAAAGAACAATGTTCGGCTTTCAGCAATCATGCTAACCTATGAGTTCTTCAAAAGGAAACTGAATGTGTTAGACATGGACAACTTTAATATTGAGGAAAAAGTTGGTGAACTGCAAATACAACATTTTGTTGATTTTGCTAGAATCTGTTATGTGCCTTGGGAGTTTCCATGCAAAAATAAACTAAAATGTATGAGCATGCCAAGAGCAACAAAGTTACATGAAGCAGGGGTGAAGTTCAAGGTGATGAACAATGGGAATCCATTTGACATCAGATTCAAAGATGGTGTGTTCGAAATCTCACAGCTGAGATTAAAAGATGCGACAGAAATCCTTTTGAGGAATCTCATAGCATACGAATGTTGTCAACTACATGATAGTTATGTGAATGACTATGTTTTTATCTTAGATCGTCTGATAGAAACAGCAGGGGATGTGGAGTTACTGATGCACTATGGGATTATAGAGTCAAATTTATCAGGAACTCAAGAAGTGGCTTCTACCATCAATAGGCTTTCAGCAGGAACAACAATGGCGAGAAGATGGTTCTATTTCTCAGATCTGTGTGAAAAGGTGGATGATTATTATAGATTGCCTTGGCATAAATGGAGGGTCACTTTAAAAGAGGACTATTTAAAGAATCCTTGGGCTGTTATTTCTGTGGTTGCAGCAATTTCACTTCTTTTACTCACCTTCGTGCAGACTTTTTATACAGTCATGTCCTATTATTAATGAAGCTAGCTATCTAGTATGTATAAATAGGCTTCTCTGCTTAATTAGCATATCTATCACTTAAAAATATGTTTTTGTATGTGCGTGTCAATTAGCATATCTATCACTTACAAATATGTTTGTGTGTGAGCGTGTCACCTATATGTGTATATGTAAGTAAGAGAGAAATTGATACTTCAATCTTTATAGATTGATCCACAGAAAAGGTTGGAGTTTTAAATTTTTTTTGTGAGTATGGTACTAGTTGCTTGATCAAGATATGTAATGGGAGTTGGTGGTGTTGTGAAGATGCGTGTTACAATAAATCTCTATTCAAACTTAATTAATACTACTATTGCATTATTTTTTATCCATATCCATAAAGATAACTTTTAATTTTTTGAGGAAAAAATTATAAATTAGTCTCATGCATTATTTTTTATCCATATCCATAAAGATAACTTTGAGGAAAAAATTATAAATTAGTCTCATGCATTATTTTTTATCCTTTGAATTATTTTAAATAAATATTAATTAATATTATAATGTTTTGGTATAAAGTTTATAAATAGGGGTATTATAGGAAAAAATTGATAAAATATCCATAAAGATAACTTTGAGGAAAAAATTATAAATTAGTCTCAAGCAAGATTAATGAATAAATGAGAGATTTTTTTTTTTTTTTTTTTTTTTCAGGGAATCTTTTGGTCCTTGAGGTTTGTCTCAATATATCTTAAACTTTTGACTCGATTGAAAGTCTGCCCCTAATATTTCTATCATTTATAAATATGTCCTTATCATCCGGAATATACCATCATATATGAATGAATGAGATATTTTTTTAATGGAAAGAAATTAGAACAAACAAACATGTAAGTTAAAATAAATGGAAATCAGGTGCAAGACGAATGGAGGGATTATTGGAGGTACTCTGTTTTGAAGGAGAAAAGCAAAGGAAGAGCCATCTGTATTAAGCTTATACCACCCAGAGAGTGGAGGGAGTCAATTCACAACAACAAGTGTTAATTATATGATGGCTTAATTGATTAAAGACGATGTTTCTAGTTAACTGTCAAATTAAAAACTTGAATAATTACTTAAGGTGATAAAAGAAAGAATATGATATATTTTTGACTTGTCCACTAGGCCACACCCTTCACCATTTCTTTGGTTCTTCCATCGATCACTCAAAGTCTAGCAAGTATCTGAATGATGCGATTTAGAAGAGGAACGGGCCATCAGGCAACAACTAACTATTTAGAAATACCTTTCATTTTCATATTTCCTTTCCTGGAACATTGAAAGTCAGATTTCAACATGATAATCTTGGATTTTGTTTGTGCACCAGCATGTTGTTTTACAGCCTCCCAAAGTCCAGCAGTAGTAGAAACATCAACCATTTGAGAAGAGATTTCAAGTGTCATGGTGTTCAGAAGCCATTCAAACACCAATTGATCAGCAGCTACCCAATCTTCAAAAGCAGCATTGAGCTTAGTAACTCCATTTTCATTTATAAGCTGAGGAGGGCAGATTTCTGTGCCATTGAGAAAATCTTCAAGCTTGTGTCCTTTTATGATAGGTAGGACATGTGTTTGTCATACTAAATAATTTTTTTTCATCCAACTTGACAGAGCAAATTTGATTCAGATTGTTTCCAGAGGGTGCTTTTGGAAGAGAGGCAGCAGAGATGAGAGATGATGCTTCAGAAAAAGAAAGAGCAGGATCGCTTGAAGCACTGATAGCATGAGAGTTTAAATCACTGTTTGCCATGTACCAAGATAATAAAACTGTATTTGTATAATGGTGGCTTCTTCAGCTAGTGTTTTCTATTCATTTAATAGGGCTCACAATCCTAGAATGTTTTTTTTTTTTGATATGAAATCCTAGAATGTATATACAGATGACATGTAGCAAAGAATACCCAAAGAATAAGAATATTTTGAATATCATCAACTATAAGTTAGCCCTAAGAAACGTATGGGCCTTCCAGTCTTGCTAGCGCCTTATTGGGCTTTATGAGCTTTGTTTCAACATTGCCTATGTAGTACTAATGTTATTATATTAAATTTCTTCCCGTTATAGCTTAAAATACGCCCCACCTGCCCTTCCACTATTTTTCTTACTATAAAACAGAGTACTTTTAACATGTGTGCCTTTGTCATTTTCACACCATCAAAGACCAAAAGATTAATTTTTCCTGTACGATAACTCAATTTTAAGCCACATGTTAATAATTATTTTCCTTGCCTTGGACTTATTTATAATTTTTCCTTAAAGTTATCATTTTAAATAAAAAAATGTTTTTCATTTTAGATATTGGCTGGCGGATATGCATAAAACATAATGCAATACATATTTGAACAACCAACTAGTACAATACTATCAATCTCTCTCTATTACTTATATATATAAAAAGAGATGTGACACAAACATAGACATATTTGTAAGTGATCGATCTAGTATATAATCAAAGAGCCTATTTAAACATACTTAGCTAGCTTCGATAGTAGGATATGATTGTATAAAAAGTTTGCACGAAAGTGAGTAAAAGAAGTGAAATAGCTGCAATTACAGAGATAACGGCCCATGGATTCTTAAAATAGTGCTCTTTCAAGGTAACCCTCCATTTATGCCAAGGCACTCTATAATAATCATCCACATTCTCACACAGATCTGAGAAGTAGAACCTTCTTCTCGCCATTGTTATTCCTGGTGAAAGCCTATTGATGGTAGAAGCCACTTCTTGACTTCCTGATAACTTTGACTCTATAATCCCATAATGCATAGTAACTCCACATCCCCTGCTGTTTCTATCAAACGATCTAAAATGAAGACATAATCATTCACATAATTATCATGTAGGTGACAACGTTCGTATGCTATGAGATTCCTTAGAAAAATCTCTGTTGCATCTTTTAATCTTAGCCGTGAGATTTCCAACACACCATCTTTGAATCTGATGTCAAATGGATTCCCATTGTTCATCGCCCTGAACTTCACCCCTGCTTCATGTAACTTTGTTGCTCTTGGCATGCTCATACATTTTAGTTTGCTTTTGCATGGAAACTCCCGAGGCACATAACAGATTTTGGCAAAATCAACAAAATGTTGTATTTGCAGTTCACCAACTTTTTCCTCAATATTAAAGTTGTCCATGTCTAACAGATTCAGTTTCCTTTTGAAGAACTGGTAGGTTAGCATGATTGTTGAAAGCCGAACATTGTTCTTTATGGGAATAATGTCTGATTTAGTTAATGAAAGAAGGTCCTCGATGATGAAGAAAGGAACTTGATTCTCAAGTAAAAGCATATCAGATTTAATGAACTGAAGCTTCCGAGGGCCACCAAAAAAGTGATCATACTGATCTTGAAGCTGGTCATTATTATCATCTGATGAGATGTTTCTTAAGAATAGCTCGAGAATGAAAGCTGAATCTACAAGAATGATCTCAATGAACTCATCCTTTGTCAAATTCAATGGGATGCATAACGTCTCGTAAGTACACTTCTTTCTTCTTCAAAAGTTGGACACAGTCATGGAGGCTAAGCTTAGCTCGTGAAAGGAAGTCCTTTAGTAACCTCAGTTTGTGTGGATGCATGTGTTTGAGGTTATCATTGTTGTGATGAAGGGGACCAATTGAAATTTCTCGAGGAGTGAATGCTTTCTCATTGCGTTCTCGTAGATGAACAGGAACTCTGCAAATGCTACATTCAGTGGGTAAAGGAGAAAGGTTCTCCAATTTGTCTCCCAAACTTGTTACGAGTGAATCATTTGATAGAATTTTTATATCCACTGTGATGTGATTGCATCCTTCGTTTATGTCAATTGCTTCCCCCATTATCTGTGTGTATATAGGTATCTTCAAATTTTGAAATAAGGAGAACAAGTTGGATATTTCACCACTATTATATTATTGCAAATAAAGAAGTAAAGGTGGAAAGAAAAAGGCTACTGTCATTTATTCTGATCTCATATCCCCAAATCCATTTGGTGTTTCAAGTTCATCAAAATCCCCCCCCCCCCCAACAACAACAACAACAACAAAAATCCCCTAGTAATAATACATAGCAAAAGAGTTTTCATCAAGTGGTAGCTAGTTACAATGCACATGATTATAAAGAGTATTTTAGAGAAATCAACACTACATATTTATTATAAATAACTAATTTTTTTAATATCTTATTAGTAAATTAATTACTAATTCTTATATTAAAAATAAGAGGGACATGTTTGAGGATGGGACAAGTAAGGAATGTCTGATGGGCATGAGGATTCTATTTATGTGAATATTGGGGATAATGTTTCTAGACCTCCATGTGGTCACTCAAGCACCTCCATAACTCTCATATGCTAGTCGATCAAATTGAGAACTATGTAGGGTGCAACACATATACTTCGTTTGTTTTAGTGGCCCACGACACAAAAACATCCTTGTAACTTATCAGCTAATATTGAATATTCAATTCAAGGCCACAGTATCAGGACAACACAAATATCCTTGCAACTTATCAGCTAATATTGAGTATTCAATTCAAGACCACGGTACCTGGACAACACAAATAACCTTGTAACTGGTCAAAACCACGCTCTTGGAGCTGAGGTGCATTTTCAAAGAAGCAAACTTGGCTACTAGTCTTAGTTAAAACCTCTGCCACAGCAACTAGCTACTACTACTTTGTTTAATATTGGTCTTAGTTATAAGTTTGCTTTGTGTTTCATCTGTCTTTGATCTGACACTTCTTAATTTGGAGTTTTTGGATTGTACTTCAACTTTTTCTTATATTAATTAATTATATTATATTATCCTAATGTTTGTATTAACAACCCCAAAAAAAAAATTTTTTTTTTGATTTTTCATTAAAAAAAAATGGCGCTGTGCTGTACGTTGTTGTTTCTATAGTTTTTTTTTTTTTTTTTTTTTTAGTAAATAAAGAAAAAAGATATTGTAATCAAAATAACACAAACCATGGCTTGGTTGTTTGCCTGGATACAAATCTGGTTTAGGGTTATATTATATTAATTATAATTAATTATATTATATTATTCTAATGTTTGTATTAACAACACCCAAAAAAAATTGATTTTTCATTAAAAAAAAATGGCGCTGTGCTGTACGTTGTTGTTTCTATAGTTTTTTTTTTTTTTTTTTTTTTTAGTAAATAAAGAAAAAAGATATTGTAATCAAAATAACACAAACCATGGCTTGGTTGTTTGCCTGGATACAAATCTGGTTTGTGAATGGAGGGAGGAAGGTGGAAGGAGATCACATACTCCATTGGAAGATTTGAGTAACGTTAGGTCCGTTTTTGCTCTCTCTCTCTTCCCCCATGATCAAACCTCTCTCTCCCTCTCCCCCGTTCTCGATTTGACGGTTTGGCTGCTAAGGACGAAATTGGCTGGGCTCCGTCGGTGTCGTCGCCGGAGGAAAGACGATACTGACTAGGGGTGAAAAAAATGGGCAGGGACAATTTGTTCAAACAATGTTCAATCCCAGCACTGATTTTTTCAATACCAGAAACAACCTTCTCAGGACAGCGCCTAAATTTTTTGTGGAAATAATAAGGACTTGAGAGATATTAAAATTGGTATAAAAAAGGAAACTCCATAGATGTTGGATTTGAATAAAGATATATGAGTATATCACTTTAATTCTTAGCCGGTAATGATGATCAAGAAGAACTGTGAATATAAGTTATGGACTCTAGCATATATTTGCAGAGAATAGCAAGTCAACCGCACATATATATTATGAGCAACGAAAGAGGAACGATTCATCATATGATCCATTGAAAAGGGGGGGGGGGGGGAGGCAGAGAGAAAGTAATTAATTAAAGGAGAAAACTTACATTACGATCGGAAGTTTGCGTAGTTGTGGCGGCTTGATGGAGAGCAACTTTTGGCCGGAGCTCACCACATATAAATATATATATATATATATATATATATATATATATTGTCATCTCAGTCAACTTAGTCACCAGTCAATTAATTAAATATTAAAGTCTTCCTTATGTTTTTCCCTAAGAGTTTAATATTACATCAATAGAAGATTTATTTAACTTTTTTGAAGAGTTTGAGGAATCCAAATAAAGTATTTACGTTTATATTTTTCTTTAAACTAAGTAATTTTTCTGACTTCTAAAATCATATATAATCTAATAATACATAATATATATTATGATTACTTAACTTCTTTAAAAGGGTGAACTAAGTCTTACGTTAGTGATGGGAGTGAGTAATATTTGTGCGTGTTATTTAAGTTGCACGTGGGAGGCAGAATCTAAAATTGGTCGCTTTCTTGGTCTTTAACGTCCCTTTAACTCATATTAGTAAATTTCTGGGTAATTCCTCAGCTTTTTAATTTCTTTCCCATTTTCTTATAATTAGATTCTAGAAGAAATGAGAGATATTTTGATTATGAGGGTCAGTTTTAAATTTTTTAAAGAAAATAAATAAAAATTGCATTATTTTTTTAGTATTTTTCTTTACAAAATTATAAGAAATCGAAATTACGTATCATTTGATTTCACTACACAAAGATATAATATTTTGAATTATTTTATATAGGATTTAATCATTAAAAAAAAAAAAAATATTTGAGAAATTGGAAAAGAAAAAACACACACATTACTCGTGGCCCCTAACTCTTAACTATTCAATTCCAATAGTTGACGAGCAAAGTCGTCTTTAATAATTAAGGTCATCATGTTATGATCACGGAACATAGAAATTGGGGTTTAATTCATTCCATATTAATTGGAGTGTGATAAATTTTAAGTGCCTGAAAATTCATGGGAATCTTCTTAACGTCGTCATCAATTATCAATTGCTGAAAATGGAAAAATGTTTTATATTTAAGACTAAAATTAACACCAAAGCTAGGTTTTACATTTAGAGAGGGGAGTACTATATATATATATATATATATATATATATATATATATATAGGGTTTATCATTTGTCATGTCACTTGACATAAGGTTTTGTCAAGTCACCCCAAAATTACATCGTTTTGAGAGTTAGAGGAATTAGTGAAGAGTGTTTTGGTATTTTATTTTTATATTTATTGTATGACTTTCACCAAAACACCCTCACTAATTCTCCTAATTCCCGAAACGACGTCATTTTGGGGTTAGGAAAATTAATGAAGGACGTTTTAGTATTTTTGTTTTTGTATTTATTATATAAATTTTACTATCATTTGTCATGTCACTTGACATAAAGTTTTGTCAAGTCACCCCAAAATTACATCGTTTTGAGAGTTAGAGGAATTAGTGAAGAGTGTTTTGGTATTTTGTTTTTATATTTACTGTATGAATTTCACCAAAACACCCTTCACTAATTCTCCTAACTCCCGAAACGACGTCATTTTGGGGTTAGGAAATTTAATGAAGGACGTTTTAGTATTTTTGTTTTTGTATTTATTATATAAATTTTACTATCATTTGTCATGTCACTTGACATAAAGTTTTGTCAGTCACCCCAAAATTACATCGTTTTGAGAGTTAGAGGAATTAGTGAAGAGTGTTTTGGTATTTTGTTTTTATATTTTGTATGAATTTCACCAAAAACACCCTTCACTAATTCTCCTAACTCCCAAACGACATCATTTTGGGGTTAGGAAATTTAATGAAGGACGTTTTTAGTATTTTTTTGTTTTTGTATTTATTATATAAATTTTACTAAAAAGACTCTTCATTAATTTCAACCCTAAAACTACGTCGTTTGGGAATTCATGAAGGGTATTTTGGTATTTTATTTTTATATTTATTATATAAATTTTACTAAAATACCCTTAGTTAATTCTCCTAACTCTTAAAACGACGTAGTTTTAGAGTAACTTGATAAAACCTTATATCAAATGCATGACAAACGATAAAGCGTGCGTGAGGAGTAAGTGAGAAAGAATGTGTGAGGAAAACAAAGATGATATAACGTGTGCGTGTCTATAACTAGGTCTTCCTAAAGAATAGAGAGTAACTTATAGATTGGGTAGGAGGAATTTCTTTGTAACTTAAAAGGCAGAAGGCTCTTTTTCAATATCCATGGTGATGTGCGGTTGATTCCTTCGTTTTTGAGGGTTGGCAGAATAATCTATGATAAAGCTTCAAGTTAATTATTCTCACCATCCAATAACTATTGGAATTTTTTTTAATTAAAAGAATTACTTTTGTTGGACTAAAAACTATGGGTATAGTTTTAATTTAATTACTGATCCGATGATGTTGGTTGGGGATTATGTAGGATTTTTTAATGGTAAGATTAATTGGATTTTTGCTAACTTGATTCAGTGGAACTTCAAAAGGATTTGTATTTTAGTGAATTACGCCCCACACGCTTTTTTAAAAAAAAAATAATTAATGACCTTATAATATAGGGAAAATATCACTCAAGTCCAAGAAAAAAAATATAAAAAAGTCTCAACCTAAAATTACATAGGGACTTTTTTATATTAATTGTATTGAAACAAAATCTAGGTGTTTAAATTTTGTTGTGAATCTAACTTTTTCTATTGCAAATAGCCTCTCAGTACACTAAGGGATCTGAATTTGAAACAAAATCCAATGCTTAAATTTTATTGTTAATATAATTTTTTCTTTGTGAATGGCCAGGTTTTTAAATTTTGTTGTCAATATAAGATTTTTTGCTCGAATATAGATTTCCGTCGTCAATACAACTAATATCAAAAAATCCCAATAAAAAAAATCTTTAGTGACTTTTTTATATGTGATTTTGAATTAAGACTTTTTTGATATTTTTTATATTCCTTGGACTATTTCCTCTATAATTTAATAGCATGAAAGCTCTTTACAGGTTCAGTTATGCTATGCCTTATTTATGTTCACACGTGTGCATGATTAATTAATATGGGAAAGCCCACAATCCAATTTGGTTTTATTTTTTAAAGAAAAACAAACTTTATGTATCAAATGATTAGAATGAAAATGTGAATTTTTTAATATCATAGCATAGGTAATTAAATTACTCCAAGAGCACTGGGTTACCAGATCTGATAATGAAGCAAAATGAAAAAAAAAAAAAAAAAAAAAAAAAAAAAAAAAAAAAAAGGAAATCTTGGAGTGAAGATACATAGGGTGTTTTTCTCTTAGGTGCTTCTTAGATGCTTTTCTCTAATTAGAGGGATTATGCATTTTATTTTATATTCTATTTATTGAGATTAGATTATATGCTCCATTCTCAAATTTTTTTTTCAGACTCAAGATCTCGCATTAATTAATTTTGCGATATTGGGGTTATAGGAAAAATATTTCTTAATGCAAGACTGAAAATTAATTAATTTGAGATATGGATGTAAAAAAAATATCGTGATCCAAAGATATAATCTAATCTAAATAAATAGAATATATAAAAAAAAAAAAAAAGTCTAATCCCTCTAATTAGAGGGAAAAATCTAAGAAGACCAAGAGAAAAGCACCTAATGTGAACCCTTTTTGTAGATGGGCGAATCTCCCATGAATCGCAAGACAGAGAAACCCCTCACCATGCTTCGTACTTTCAGCCGACGCCAAGAGGTGTTGACCACTTCCTGATCTTGCTCGGAGTCCACCCCCGACAAGCACACCACCAGGCCGATGTCGCCTTGCGTAGTGGTGGTTATGGGCCGCTAGATCGTGACGCAGTTGGCTACATCATCTATCAGACTAAGGAATCTGTCAATGCCGATATAGCTGCTGTACTTGACCCATAAATAAGCTTTGTGATCTTTCTTGGGGCAATTTGTTGGCCGATTTGGAAGCCAGTTCATTTACTTTTGCTTGAGAGAGATATTGGATTTGATGTGAAAACTTGCGATATGTTTGCATACCAGTCAAGGAGGGTGGTGGCGGAGGCATCGCCGGGGAAGAAGATTTTGGCGTCGAAGAGGAAAGGCAGAGGCTGCTAATGGTGAGGAGGAGGAGAGGAGGGAGGAAGTGACTTGGATGATGAGGGGGCTAGATGACGAGTGTGTGATGTTAAACTAACTGTTAAAATTAACTTTTCTAACACATAGAGTAAATTTGCTACGTTTTTAACAATCTACCGAAATAATTTTAAGGAAAAAAGGAAAAGAAAAAAACCCTTAGATAGCCCGTGCTCTTATGTGAATATTTTCAGGAAAAAATGGACCTTATCGAAAAAAAAAGGGGGGGGGGGGGGAGCATGAAAACTGAATGTACAATAATGATCTCAATAAGCTTAATAAAGATGGGTCTTCCGTTATTTTTCTCCTATACAAAACAGAGTACCACCAACCATCCCTTCAAAATATCAACAACTAGAAAATTAATTTTCCTTTTACAATAACCCAATTTCAAGCAACATGTTAATAGTTTTTTTTTGTGCTTGAGATTTATTTTTATTTCGATCCTAAATATAGGAATATTTTATAGTGTAATTTGCATTATAAACTATATCATATATTTAAGATTTGAGAAATATAATTTTCCCTTAGGGACGATTTGGTTTGAAGGGAGGAGATGGAGGTGAGGGGATGGATGAAAAGGGTGGAGGGCTACCTTGTTTGGTTTCGTTGATCGGAAGGATATGAGAGCAGTGGCGAAAAAAAAAAAAAAAAGCCCGGGCGAAAAAATAAACATAGTGAATTATTTACTAAATAGTATCACATAATATTAAAAATAAAAATAAATAATAACCGACAATTATAAATCAAAACAAGATATAAGATAATACTAACATTTTCGCAGAGGTATTTCAAATAAGAATTTTACTTTCCTATCCTTCTAGAGAAGATAAGAAATTAGATGGAGCTAAATTATTGGCCAAAATAAAATATCATATAATAATAAATATATATATATATATATATATAAACAAATTTTTGAAGGTTAGCGGGGTTAGCTGAGGCCTGGCCAGGTCTTAGTTCCGCCACTGGATGAGAGGTTTTTAATGATCATGTTTGGCTTAAAAGGATAGGGGAAGGAAAGGGAAGAAAGCCCCCTGCCTCAATAAAGATCTAGAGAGAGAGAGAGAGAGAGAGGAAAAGTTCACTCGAGGCAATAGAGGACTACAGCCGCACACAGAAATCAAAGGGACGCCACAGTTGTAGTGACAGTGAAGACGAAGAACAAAGGTGGGTTGGCGCGGATAAAGATATAGATGCTAGCCGCTGTGATCTCGATTCCGATCTGAGAATTGCAACTCCAACTTTCTCTGGCACTACCTTCTTAGGATTCTTGGGGCTTTGATTTGCTTCTCTAATGGTTGGAGCGTGAGAGAGTCACAAGGAGAGAGAGTCGTGGTTATTTGACTCCGCAAGCAATAATAGTACCAATTCCCTATGCCTTCTATATTTGGCACGAAGGTAGTAATGCAATACTCGTATTAAGTTTGAACAGAGATTTATTATGATACATATCTTCACAAAATCACCAACTTCCAAGACATATTTTTGAAAACCAACTAGTACCATACTCATAGTAAATCCAAACCTTTTTTGTCAATTAGTCTATAAAGATTAAAGTATTGATCTCTCTCACTTATATATATGCTAATTAAAATAATAGGACATAACTGCATAATAAGTCTGCAAGATGGTGAGTAGAAGAAGCACAATAGCTGCAATTATAGAGATAACGACCCATGGATTCTTAAAATAGTCCTCTTTCAAAGTAACCCTCCATTTATGCCAAGGAACTCTATAATAATCATCCACATTATCACACAAATCTGAGAAGTAGAACCTTCTTCTCGCCATTGTTGTTCCTGGTGAAAGCCTATTGATGGTAGAAGCCACTTCTTGAGTTCTTGATAACTTTGACTCTATAATCCCATAATGCATCAATAACTCCACATCCCCTGCTGTTTCTATCAGACAATCTAAAATGAAGACATAATCAATCACATAATTATCATGTAGGTGACAACGTTCATATGCCATGAGATTCCTCAGAAGAATCTCTGTCGAAGGTTTCAATCTCAGCCGTGAGATTTCCAACATGCCATCTTTGAATCTAATGCCAAGTGGACTTCCTTTGTTCATCACCTTGAACTTCACCCCTGCTTCACGTAACTTTGTTGCTCTTGGCATTCTCATACATTTTAGTTTGTTTTTGCATGGAAACTCCTGAGGCACGTAACAAATTTTGGCAAAATCAATAAAATGTTGTATTTGCAATTCACCAACTTTTTCCTCAATATTAAAGTTGTCCATGTCTAACAAATTCAGATTCCTTTTAAAGAAGTGGTAGATGAGCATGATTGCTGAACGCCGAACATCGTTCTTTATGGGAATAATGTCTGATTTGGTTAGTGAAAGAAGGTCCTCGATGATGAAGAAAGGAACTTGATTCTCAAGTAAAAGCATATCAGTTCTAATAAACCGAAGCTTCCAAGGGCCACCAAAAAAATGATCATACAGATCTTGAAGCTGGTTATTATTATCATCTGATGAGATGTTTCTGAAGAATAGCTCAAGAATGAAAGCTGAATCTACAAGAATGATCTCAATGAACCTGTCACTATCAAATTCAATGGGATCTGCATAACAATTTCGTAAGTGCCCTTCTTTTTTCTTCAAAAGTTGGACACAGTCATGGAGGCTAAGCTTAGCTCGTGAAAGGAAGTGCTTTAGTAACCTCAATTTGTGTGGATGCATGTGTTTGAGGTTGTCACTGTTGTGATGAAGTGGACCGATTGAAATTTCTCGAGGAGTGAAGGCTTTCTCATTTCTGTCTCGTAGATGAACAGGAACTCTGCAAATGCTACATTCAGTGGGTAAAGGAGAAAGGTTCTCCAATTTGGCTCCCAGACTTTTTATGAGTGAATCATCTGATAAAATTTTCACATCCACTGTGATGTGATTGTATCCTTCGTTTATGTCAACTGCTTCCCCCATTATCTGTGTATACAAATTTTGAAATAAGGAGAACAAGTTGGATATTTCATCACTATTGCAAATAAAGAAGTATAGGTTGAAAGAAAAAGGTTACTGCCATTTATTCTGATCTTATATCCCCAATCCATTTTGTGTTTCAAGTGCATCATAACCCCCCCCCCCCCCCCCCCCAAAAAAAAAAATATCCCTATTAATAATACATATATAGTAAGAGTTTTCATCAAGTGGTAGTTAGTTACAATGCACATAATTATAATTAAATAGTATTTTAGGGAAATCAACACTACATATTTATTATAAATAACTAATTTAAATAATTTTTTATTATCTAATTTATAAATTAATTATCTAATTCTTATATTAAGAATAAGAGGGACATGTTTGAGGATGGGACAAGTAAGGAATGTTTGATGAGCTTGATGATTCTCTTTATGTGAATATATTGGGGATAATGTTTCTAGACCTCCATAGGTCACTCAAGCACCTCATAACTTTCATATGCTAGTTAAATTGAGAACGATATAGTGTTCTACATATATATATATATATATATATATATATATACTTCGTTTGTTTTAGTGGCCCACAACACAAAAACATCCTTCTAACTTATCAAAACCACACTCTTGGAGGTGCATTTTCAAAGAAGCAAACTTGGCTACTAGTCTTAGTTAAAAACTCTGCTACAGCAACCAGCTACTACTTTGTTTTATCTTGGTCTTAGTCATAAGTTTGCTTTGTGTTTCATTTATCTTTGATCTGACACTTTTTAATTTGGAGTTTTTGGATTGTACTTCAACTTTTTGTCATATTAATTAATGAAATTATATTATCCTAATGTAGTAATGTTTGTATTAATAGCCAAAAAATATGTTTTTTAAGGGAAAATCCATCTCAGAGCCCAAACTAGCAAAAAAATGTCAAAAAAGGTCCAAGTAAAGTCACATGTCAAAAAAGGCCCCAGGGCCTTTTCTAGTATTATTTCATAAAACGTTAGTTGTTAACATCTACTGATATAGTTGTTAATCGTACTGATTTAGTTATTAGGATATTGTTGTTAATGCTACTGATTTAGTTGTTAACAGGTACTGATTTAGTTGTTAATGATACTGATTTAGTTGTTAACGTTTATTAAATAATACCAGAAAATGCGCTGGGGCCTTTTTTGACATATGACTTTTTCTTAGTCCTTTTTTGACATTTTTTTGCTACTTTGGCCCCTGAGGTAGATTTTCCCTTTTTTTAATTAGTACAATAGCGTTATGTGATCCATATAGCCAACCGTCCTATCTAGTGAGATAAGGTTTTGTTATTGTTGTTGTCGTTTTATAGCTTTTTTAATTTTTTTTTTTAAAAAAAGATAGTGTAATCAAAATAACACACACCATGGCTTGGTTGTTTGCCTGGATACAACTCTGGTTTGTGAATGGAGGGAGGAAGGTTGAAGGAGATCCACATACTCCATTGGAAGATTTGAGATCCTAAATTTTTTGTGAAAATAATAAGGACTAGAGAGAAATTAAAACTTGGTATAAAAGAGGAAACTCCATAGATGTTGGATTTGAAATAAAGATATATAACTTTAATTCTTGGCCGGTAATAATGATGATCAAGAAGAACTATGAATATAAGTTTTGGACTCTAGCATATATATGCAGGGAATAGCAAGTCAACGGCACAGGTATTATTAGCAACCAAAGAGGAACGATTCATCATATAATCCATTGAAAAAGGGAAAAAAAGGCAGAGAGAAAGTAATTAATTAAAGGACGAAAGCTTACATTATCTTTTGAGAGATGGAAGAAGTTAAGCAGATCGATCGGAAGTTTGCATAGTTGAGACGGCTTGATGAAGAGCAACTTTTCACCGGAGCTCACCACATATATATATATTTGTCATCTCAGGCAACTAAGTCACAAGTCAATTAAATATTCAAGTCTTCTTTATATAATTATAATATTGGTATTAGTGCGTCGGAAATCAGAAAACCGTAGTTTCAGTAGTTCTTTTTTGTAAGTCGAAATAAAACTCCTTTCACATATTTATTTTATAAATCGTAAAAGTTATTCTCCAAAAACTAATTTAAATATACACATTAATATTACATTTGGTTCTAATATAACATGCATTTAACTTTTTTAAAGAGTTTGGGCAATCAAAACAAATTATTTTAAAGTATTTATATTTATCATTTTTCTTCGAACAAATTTGTCTGACTTCTAAACTCATATATAATACTCCCTCCGGTCCTAATTATAAGACATATTTAACTAACTTTGGGGAGATTAAGGAGAGGGGTTAAATTAGTTAATTTTACTCATTTTCCTAAAATGCCCTTATATAAATTTAAAATGACAAAAGTAAAAGTGAATGGATAACACTTATCACATACCTCTCTCGACCTAGAATTTTCTTTTTTTACACATTTTTTAATTGAAATAATGGTCTTACTATATATACACATATATGTGTGCGCGAACACACACACACATATACATAGACACACACACACACATACATATAACTACACATATATATGTATGTGTGTTTATGTATGTATACATACACATATGTATTGACAACACACAAATACACACGCGCACGTGCGTGCACACCCACACACTTACTCACGATATATATATATATATATATATGTGTGTGTGTGTGTGTGTGTGTGTGTGCATTTATTATGTGTCTGTGTATATGTGTACATATAATTGTGTGTAGACACACATATTTATATTTAAAAAAAAAAAACACACACACACACACACAACACACACATATCTCTGTATGTGTATGTATATATGTGTGTTTTTATATATATATATATATATATATATATTGACAAATTAATGACAATTGATCGGTAAATAGATTAAAATTTAACAATTTAAAAGTTTCAATAATTGGAAAAGTCTACACACCTACATACATATAATCACCATTTACCAAAAACCAAATACACTTGAAAGAATAAAATAGGGATATTTTAGGAAGAAATTGACAAAAATTAGAATGTTGTCCTATAATTATGACCAAAACTAACTCTCAAACGTTGTATTATAATTAGGACCGGAGGGAGTATAATAATACACAACATATGTTATGATTAAGTAGTTTATTTAGCTTTTTTAATGTCTAAAAAGGCTAATTAGGTTTTATTTTAATGATTGGAGGGAGTAATATTTGTGCGTGTTATTTAAGTTGCAGGTGGGAGGCAGAACCTAAAGTTGGTCGCTTTCTTGGTCTTTAACCACCCTTTAACTCAAGTGAGCAAAATTCTGGGTAATTCCTCAGCTTTTTTAATTTCTTTCCCATTTTTTTATAATTAGATTCTAGATAAAATGATGGATATTTTGATTATGAGGGAGTTTTAACTTTTTTACGCTTTTTAAAGAAAATAAATAAATTTTGCATAATTTTTCAGTACTTTTCTTCACCAAAAAAAAAAAAAAAATCGAAATTGCATATAATTTGATTTCACTACACAAAGACATAATAATGTGAATTATTTTATATAGAATTTAATGATTAAAAAGAAAAGGAAAATATTTGAGAAATTGGAAAAAAAAAAAAAAACACACACACACACACACACACGTTACTAATGGCCTTATTTAAGACTAAAATTAACACCAAAGCTAAGTATCTGCCTTATTTATGTTCACATGTGTGCATGATTAATTAATATGGGAAAGCCCACAATTCAATTTGTTTTATTTTTAAAAAAAATTATGTATCAAATGATTAGAATGAAATTCTGACGTTTTTAATATCATAGCATAGGTAATTAAATTACTTCACTTTTGAAAGAAACTTGTTGTGTATAAATTTTAATTTAGTGGTAATAATAATATCCATATACATACCTATAATTTGTTCTAGCCCAAGTTTTAAATTTGGAAGCTTTCTAAATATATGGGTTATAAATGACATCTCTATATCAATATATTATCCATGACATAAAAAAATGAGATAATTTGAATGAATATAATTAGTATATTCTACCGAGGAGTTGTATACTTCTATGTACTCCTATTCGTATATATTGTTATATTGCCTGGCATTTAAGCAACTTGCTCGAGGTTGAAAAACAAAAAAAATTGTTAATTATTGTGGAACCCGTAACTCTTTATGGTCATCATGAGTTATACTTATGATCTACTTGTTAAAACACATATTAGGATTTAGAATTACCTCTGATCACTTGAAGATGTCAAAGAGTATGATGTCCTCTAACGTTGATTTACACGATTATCTCTCGATTGCAATGAGAACTCCTTCTCTTGGAATCCTCATTCTCCTTGGATGCTTGCTAGGCAATAACAAGGTGGAGGCTTCAAGTGTTTGGGTTTCTATTCTCAAGACAATGTTGGCTTCTTGAGATTAGGTGATATGCAATCTTTCTCTAAGAATTGGCACAAGTTTTGGGATCAAGCTTTCTTAAAGAGAAGACATAAAGAGTTGGTGTCTTGTTATCCCTTGTTCACCCCCTTTTATAGGCACAAACCTCTTTTTCTTTTCATGAATAATGTCTAAGAAAGTTCTTCTTGAATGAAAAGTTGTTCCTTTTCTTGAGTAATTTCTAAGAAGTTCTTCTTGAATCTTTACATGAAAGTTTTGCCTTTTTCTTGAATAATTTCTAAGCTTCTTGAAACTTTATATGAAATGTTGCGCCTTTTCTTGAATAATTTTCAAGAAGTTCTTCTTGAATCTTTACATGAAAAGTTGTGCATTTTCTTGAATAATTTCCAAAAAATTCTTCTTGAAACTTTATATCAAAAGTTGTGCCTTTTCTTGAATAATTTCTAAGAAGTTTTTGTTGAAAAATTAAGGGTAAAGGAGCTCAAGACCACGAAATTTTTTTGAAGCAAAAGTACACAAGTTACGTTTTGTGAGCGCCCAACACCACGGCCGTTAGTTGACTATCAACTTGGATTTAACGACGCAAGACCGACTTTCGATCGACACGCCGACGTGGAATAAAAATTTCAAAAAATTAGAAAAAAAATTTCAAAAAATTAAAATAATTAGAAATTTTAGAAAAAAATTCAAAAAAAGAGGAAAAAATTAAAATAATTAGAAAAAATTTAAAAATAAGAAAAAAATCAAAAAATGAGGAAAAAATTAAAATAATTAGAAAACAAATTAAAAATTAGGAAAAAAATTCAAAAAATTAAAATAATTAGAAAGAAATTAAAATACCCCTGCCATTATGGGCCTCACCACCGGTCACCCTACCGCCGACCGCTACGCGAGGATCGATCGGTGCCCGCGCCACCCGGCCGGCGGTCAAATTAGTTGATTTTACTTATTTTTCTAAAATGCCTTTATATAAATTTTGTACCTCAACTACCTTATTGATTTCACATAATCCCTCATTTATATCAATAGGCATCTTTTAGGAAGAAACTGACAAAAATTAGAATGTTGTATTATAATTAGGACCAAAACAAACTCTCAAATGTTGTCTTATAATTAGGATCGGATAGAGTATATAATAAATTGTAAAGGTATTCAAAAGTGTCTTGAAATTTTATTAGTTTCTTATTTTGGTCATTGTCATTTCCCCAAATAAGAGAGGGCAAGTCCATGTTGTAGGAACATAATTTTTTGAATTTTTTCCTAATTTTTTGGTTTTTTTCTAATTATTTTAATTTTTGTCTAATTATTTTAATTTTTTCCTAATTATTTTAATTTTTTCCTCTTTTTTTGAATTTTTTTCTATTTTTTAATTTTTTTCTAATTATTTTAATTATTTTTTTTTTTTTAAAAAAATTTATAATTTTTTGAATTTTTTTATTCCATGTTAACGTGTCGGCGCCACGTCATTGCTCCATCCAAGTTGACGGCCAACTAACTACGTGGTGCCGGGCGCTCCCAAAACGTAACTTCATGTGTACTTTTGCTCAAAAAAACTTCATGGTTCGGGCGCTCCGGGAGCAACTTCGTAGCGCTTCGAAGCGCTCCTTTACCCAAAAATTAATTATTTCAAGAAGTGCTTCTTGAACAATTAATTATTGGGTTAATTGGCAAAAATACATGTGTGCTTTTTCGGAGGAGCGCCAAATACTAAGTGTTTTTTTTTTTAATGTACAAAAGTGACTACGTGGTTACAAACTAGGTATAAAAATGCTTTGTTTGACCGTTAAGTTTAAACTTTTTTATCGATTGGATGATGACGTGGCTTTTAAGGTGCAAAAATATACATGTGGTTTGTCCAAAAGAAGTCCAACACCAAGTACTTTTTTAGGTGCAAAAATATCATTTGACTATTAAGTATGACTTTTTTTTTGTGTGGAAAAAATAGTACCAGCTTAGTAGACTCGAATATATAGCTCGGAATCGGGCCTGGGGTAAGGAAAACATCTGTTTTTTAAAGCCTGGCCCGATAGTACCTGGGCGAGCCGGCCCTATGTGCCTAGAAATTACTATTCCAAATTTTAACTATTTTTCTTTCGATTTTTTAAAAAAATATAATTAGTAAATTACAACCATTAATGTTCTAATCTATCAAATAAATGTTATCAACATTAATATCTAAACAATATAAATCATTCAACAAATAAACACATTCATTAATTCATAATAAAAAAACAAATAAACACAAAGAATATGTTTTTTTTTTTTAAAAAAAAAAAAATATTAAACAAAGGAATTGTTTTATGTATGCCCACGACAAAATGTCTTTCCCTCTCGTAATTTTGTGTGTGTCGCAAATTCCTTCGGTTTCATGCATGATTTTACTTTACGTGTAAAAAAATTATACTTATTTTACATAAAATATATTTATAATTTATTACTTATATAATATTGTATACCAAAGTATGTGTTTATTTAATATGAAAACATCCCTTCTTTAAAATTTATAATAACTAATTATGTGTTTTAATATAGAATAATAATAAACATAAAAAAGGGGTTATAGTTTAAACTAAAAAAATGCAAGTAATTACAAATAAACACATTCATTAAGTGGAAGTCTAAGTAATTATTTTTTAAAAAAAAACTACGCTAGGCCTACCGATTAAGTCCGAGGCCCTACAGGGCCAATTTCAAATTTTTGGCCTATTTTTCAAGCCCGAGCCCTGCAGGCTGTGGCTTAAACGAGCTTACCGACGGGTTTGGCCCGATTTCTCGCTTTACTCAATATAGGATCTTGAAAAATACTTCAAGATGCTGATTGACACTAAAAAAAAAAACTTCAAGATGCTAAGTACTGAAAAAATATTTTATGATCTTGAAAAAATATTTCAGAGTACTGATTGGTACTAAAAAAATACTTCAAGATACTAAAAAGATACTTATGATATTGATTGATACTGGAAAATTATTTTAGGATGTTGAAAAGATAATCTAGGGTATTGACTGACACTAAAAAAATACTTCAAGATATTGACTAGTACTAAAAAGATACTTAGGGTAATGATTAGTACTAAAAAATACTTCAGGATACTGATTGGTACTAAAAAGATACTTTAGGATACTAAATGGTACTAAAAAAAATACTTTCTGATCTTCAAAAAATATTTCAGAGTCCTAAAAATATAGTTGAGGATGTTGACTGGTATTAAAAAAATACTTCATAGTCTTCAAAAATTATTTTAGGATCTTGAAAAAATATTTCATAGTATTAACCGGTACTAAAAAAAAAGATTTTTTTAAAAAAGTCAAACTAACGGTCAAACAATATTTTTACACCTAAAAAGAAGCATTTGGTGTTGATCACTCTTTTGACCAAACCACATGTGTATTTTTACACCTTGAAAGCCACGTCATTGTTCAGTCAGCAAAAAAAGTCAAACTTAATAGTTAAATGGTATTTTTTTCATCTAATTTATAACCACGTAGTCCTTTTTGTAACTAAAAAAAACTTGGTGTTGGGCCTTCCTCCTGAAAAAAGCACATATATATTTTTGCCCCTTAACCCTTAATTATTTCAAAAGTATACATTTTCTTGAACAATTAATTATTTCAAGAATTATTGCAAGAAGCCATATCTAATCCTAATTGGATATAGCTTTGGATAATTCAAAAATTATCCTTAATCACCTAACCTCTAAAATTTATAATTTGAAAGTTTGAATTCAAATTGGCACAAGACCCTATTAGGCCTTTTAACACATTTGGGCATATTAGTAGAGAAAATAATTTCTCATTAAACAACCAAAGGCGGCACAATATATAATTGGGTTTGGAGTCCCAATCCAATCTAATTACGTATAGTCTTGATAAAGCTCAATAACAATTATTGGCCCAAAGTTACTAAATCAAGCAATCAAGAACAATCTTAGTATGTGATCTATTAAGCCTAATTAGTTATTGATATAGATAAACTTGAACCAATTAAACTCCTTTAATAGGCCCAATTTATCTAATTAATGATCATGTAAGACACAAAAAATGCTCTACAGCCCCAGAACTAATCGAGTTGATCAAGTGAGTTACCTTTCTAATCTGGATATTGTGCTGACATCATTCCTTACATCGTCGTTCACATTTAGTTGAGAGTAAGGATAGAGTATCACCTCTTGATTGACTAAATGTAGCTTTTTACATAATTAGGAATCTTCTTCTATTCACTTTAAGATAGATCATGACTCTTCATGATCGCTTACTATGCATAGATTCTCGACTCAACTAGAAGTTATCCAAGCCCTACTGGTCTTGTGAACGACTAATCCCTTGTAAGGGATTGTGAGTCCTTTCAGCATGTCCATTTAGACCCATGTATTTGAGTCATACCTAAGACTACATTGTTTTCCTCATTTTTAGACGGATTGAGTTGTACAGTCAAAATATAATCCTAGGACATAGTGTTTGATGATATCCTCAAGTCTAGGATAATCCGCACTACCAAACGATGAGAGATATTACAAATCCAATGATACTCTCTATAATGAATCCTTGTGCAGTCTTTTGGCAGGTCAATTCAGCGTTATCTATTCTCTAACAGATCCACCCACGACATCAGCTAAGGCATCCTATGCCTGCATTCCATGAGGTTCGTATCTTGTATCTCTATATAAATAGATGATATCGTACTAATCTTATTGAAGTCACCAAAGCCCTTTCTTGGTAATTCAAGACTTGGAACGAGTTTCAGACAATAGACATATAGTGTCCTCTAAGCTAGTTATTAATATCATTTGATAAGATGTTTCTGAAGAATAGCTCAAGATGAAAGCTGAATCTACAAGAATGATCTCAATGAACCTGTCACTGTCAAATTCAATAGGATCTGCATAACAGTTTTGTAAGTACACTTCTTTCTTCTTCAAAATTAAAGTTGGACACAATCATGGAGGCTAAGCTTAGCTTGTGAAAGGAAGTCCTTTAGTAACCTCAGTTTGTGTGAATGCATGTGTTTGAGGTTATCATTGTTGTGATGAAATAGACCAATTGAAATTTCTTGAGGAACGAAGGCTTTCTCATTTCATTCTCGTAGATGAATAGGAACTCTGCAGATACTACATTCACTGGGTAAAGGAGAAAAGTTCTCCAATTTTCTCCTAGACTTGTTACGAGTAAATCATCTGATAGAATTTTTACATCCACTACGATGTGATTGTATCCTTCGTTTATGTCAGCTGCTTCCCCATTACCTGTGTGTATATATGTATCTTCAAATTTTGAAATAAGAAGAACAAGTTGGATATTTCACAACTATTATTGCAAATAAAGAAGTAAAGGTGGAAACAAAAAGGCTACTACCATTTATTCTGATCTTCTATCCCAATTCCATTTTGTGTCAAGTTCGTCGTAATCCCCCCCCCCCCCCCCCTAAAAAACACACACACACACTAATAATCCATAGTAAAAGAGTTTTCATCAAGTGGTAGCTAATTACAATGCACGTGATTATAAAGAGTATTTTAGAGAAATCAATACTACATATTTATTATAATTAACTAATGGGACAAGTAAGTAATATTTGATGGGAATGACGATTCTCTCTGTGAATATCGGGGATAATGTTTCTAGACCTCCATGTGGCCACTCAAGCACCTCCATAACTCTCATATGCCAGTCAAATTGATAACTATGTAGTGTGCTACACATATACTTCGTTTGTTTTCGTGGCCCACAACACAAAAACATCCTTGTAACTTATCAGCTAATATTGAATATTCAATTCAAGACCACGGTACCAGGACAACACAAATATCCTTGTAACTGGTCAAAACCACACTCTTGGAGCTGAGTGCATTTTCAAAGAAGCAAACTTGGCTACTAGTCTTGGTTAAAACTTCTTCTGCCACAGCAACTAGCTACTGCTTTGTTTTATCTCGGTCTTAGATATAAGTTTGCTTTGTGTTTCATTTGTCTTTGATCTGACACTTTTTAATTTGGAGTTTTTGGATTGTACTTCAACTTTTTCTTATATTAATTTATTAAATTATATTATCCTAATGTTTGTATTAATAACCCAAAAAAAATATGATTTTTCATCAAGTACAATGGCATTGTGAGATTCATACAGCCAATCCTATCCCAATTTGTTCAAACAATGTTCAATCCCAGCACTGATTTTTTCAATACCAGAAACAACCTTCTCAGGACAGCGCCTAAATTTTTTGTGAAAATAATAAGGACTTGAGAGAAATTAAAACTTGGTATAATTAAAAGAGGAAACTCCATAGATGTTGGCTTTGAATAAAGATATATGATTTTAATTCTTAGCTAATGATGATCCAGAAGAACTGAGAATATAAGTTGTGGACACTAGCATATATATATGCAGAGATTAGCAAGTCAACGGCACAGATATTATGAGCAACCAAAGAGGAACGACTCATATCATATGATCCATTGAAAAAGGGGGAAAAAGGCAGAGAGAAAGTAATTAATTAAAGGACGAAAGCTTACATTACGATCGGAAGTTTGCATAGTTGAGACGGCTTGATGAAGAGCAACTTTTCACCGGAGCTCACCACAAATATTATTACAGAAGCAAGAAGAGAAATTGAATCTGAATATTATTTCCTAAATATTTCCAGTAGGTAAAAGTCCTTATATAGATAAAATAGCTCACTACTTATGTACAATAGAATGTATACACAGTTATAACAAATTAACACGGGTACAAGTAAATGTAACAAACTAACTAAATCAATTATCTATATCTAACTAAGTTTTGTACAGTGACAATATATAAACACTAATAACCCCCTCAAGCTGGAGAATGTATATCTATCATTCCCAACTTGGATAGGAGTGTAGAAAATGATGAAGGAGCAAGTGGCTTAGTAAAGATGTCTGCCAACTGATCTTGAGATTTGATGGGGAGCAAATGAATCAATCCATTTTGAAGTTTTTCTCGAACTACATGATAGTCAATATCAAGGTGCTTGGTACGTCCATGGAAAGTAGGATTTGTAGCAATGTGATTAGTAGATTGACTATCACAATATAATGAAGCTGGAGAAGTAAGAGGAAAACCAAAATCCCATAATAGGTAAGATAACCACTAAAGCTCACAAGTAGTAGTGGTTAAGGCACGATATTTGGTCTCAGAAGAGGAAGTAGAAACAGTTTGATGTTTCTTAGAACGCCAAGTAATCAATGCTTGGTCCAAAAAACCATAGAAACCAATGATGGAGCGGCGTGTATCAATGCAACCTGCCCAATTAGAATCACTAAAAGCATTCAATTTCGTAGTAGAAGAAATAGGGAAAAATAAACCACAACCAGGTGCAGCCTTGAGATAGCGAAGCACCCTATGAGTAGCCTTTGAATGAACATCAGTAGGGTGCTGAACAAACTGGCTGAGCTGCTGAACAGAAAAAAGAAATATCAAGCGAGTGTTTGCAAGGTAAAGTAACCAACCAACCAAAGTACGATAGCTGGAACCATTAGCCAAAGGAACACCAAAATCCTTAGTCAGTGTCAATTTTTCAGACATAGGAGTAACATCAGGCTTACTCTCAAGGAAACCAAAATCAGACAAGATATCTAAGGCAGATTTCGTTGACAAAAAGAAATGCCCTTAATCCTTCGAGCAATTTCCAAACCAAGAAAATATTTAGCATCACCCAAATCCTGAATTTTGAAACATGAATCTAGAAAAGCTTGATTTTATTAATTTCATCCAAATCAATACCACTAAGGATAATATCATTCACATAAACAAGCAAAACAGTTAATGAATTATCTATATTTTTGATGAATAAAGAGTGATTAGAAGCAAAAGGATGATATCCACAAGAAATAAGAGCCTTAGAAAGCTTAAAAAACCACTACCTACTAGCTTGCTTAAGGCCATAAAGAGAACGTTGTAGTTTAGACACTTGAGTAGGGGAAGAAACAACCAAAACCGGAGGAGGCAGCATATAGACCTCTTCATCAAGATATCCATGAAGAAAAACATTATTAACATCAACTTGTTTTAAATGCCAGTTATGGGCAGCAAGCTAAAGCAAGTAATAAACGAACAATAGTAAGTTTGGCTACCGGAGAAAAGATTGTTGGAAATTATGCCCTAGGGGCAAGTCATTATACTTTAGACATTTACGTTATTTAAAGTATTCTCTTTTAGTTATCATTCCATTAGCATGTTTACATTGATAACTGTATTCCTTGGATATATCTTATAGATTATCTTAAATGTCCCTGGTCGGTCATCTACGCGGGAGCAAAGATGAGATAAGACCAGTATGACTTTGATGAGGTATGGAGATACGAATCAAAGTCATGGCACTTCTAAGAGTACAAGGTGCTGGACCGGCCCACTATGAGAAAGCTGCATGGATTTAGTCATAAGTTTATCTCATGTATAACCATGTCACGACGCCTAACAGAAAAATCCCCAATATAAAATCTATGACTGAGATCATCATGAATTCCTAAATGATGAGTCATTTACGGTCTTTGACCTAGTCAAAAGTCACCTTTGACCAGGTGATGATAAAGGCTTGGATCGAGATCGTTTATAAAATAATTTTTTATAAAAGATTGGTTTTCATGCGCAGGAATGTGAGTGGTCAAGATAGAATTTGTCCCTCGCATTTGTAGAGAGATAATATAAAGAGGCCCCTTGATGAGTGTAAAAGTCTAAGAAATGTATGGAACATACTACGATGGAAAGGAGTTTCCATTTCAATTATTAGACTACTCGAGAATCAAGAAAGTAATGGTTAAGAACAGGAAGTTGACATTATTCATGCCTCATCCTTGACCAAATTATCGCGTGACAAAAGGGACGTGACATGGTTGTACGATAGGTTGTATCGTGTCATCAATCCCCATGACCAAATTATCGCGTGACAAAAGGGGCGTGTGACATGGTTGTACGATAGGTTGTATCGTGTGAATTGGGTAGTCGCAATGTCTTATTAGAGGCCGTTTGCGACTTGTGAGCTAGTACAGTCTTGGCCCATTGCCAATCTCATGTGGGCCTGCAGGGTCACACACAAGAATAGCCCAACATGAGCAGAAGTGTCCAAATTCATTGAATCTTAGATATATCTAAGATTTAATGAATATTGAATTTAATCTAGGATGGATATATATATATATATATATATATATTAAA
The DNA here is from genome assembly GCA_019022655.1 of Acacia acuminata. Lineage (NCBI taxonomy): Eukaryota > Viridiplantae > Streptophyta > Magnoliopsida > Fabales > Fabaceae > Acacia > Acacia acuminata. The sequence continues at coordinate 776,293 of JAFJYI010000030.1, forward strand.
TTTGAAAATAATATAATTTAATGCAGATTATAATATTATTATATATTATTTGTTTTGTATTTAATTTATTTGACAAATTAAATATCTAAAACAAATAGAGATATTGTATCTCACATTTAATTTTGAATAAAGATATCATATATCTATTTAATTTAAATTGAGATATAGTATCTCGATTTGATTAATTAGATAGATATCATTTCTGATTTAATTTATAGAGATAAATTAAATTAGAAGGATTTTAATTTGGATTAAATAAATATATTAGATTAGATCTATCGATAGATTTAATTAATATATATTTTAATCTAGATTCAAAATTCAAATTTCAAATGAGGCTTTTGATTCGGATTAAATAAATAGATTAGATTAGATCTATTAGATAGATTTAATTAATATATTTTTTAATCCGATTCAAAATTTGAATTTCAAAATTAATGAGGATTAATTTTGAATATAATACGCCGATCGGGTTTAGAAAAACCTACGGACTTTTATCGAGCGTATTAGAAAGCCGTAAGAAAGAGTGAGACGCATAGTTCGAAGGCGCTAGCACGCTGCCGCGTCCGTGTTTGGAGATTATTCGTGTGGATACTGGTAGAGGAAGGGGATTCAGAGAGTCGACTTCTACTGATCGAGAAGGTAGCCCACCAGTTCAAATAGAACCAGAGGCACACTAGTTTGCTGTAGGTATGATTTGGATTCTTTAATCTTGATTTAAACGCGGTTGAGCGATCCTCAGGATGGGATCTGTAAAATTTTAAATCCGCTGCGTGTACGAATCCTTGAACAAAGGTATCATTATAATCAATGCCCTCTACCTGAGTAGAGTAACCAAATGTCCTTTATAACGATTTAAAGTACCATCAGAATTATATTTCTTAGCAAAAACCTACTTACACCCAATAGGTCGTTTACGGAGGTAAATCAACACCCATGTATGATTGCTTACAATCCCCTCCGTTGACAAACAAGGCATCAAGTTCACCCCCAAAAAGAAGAGAAATTCTATAGCTTTCCTCCTGAAAAACCCTCATGCTTAATGGCTTTAGAATAAGTCTTGGGAATTTCATCAATAGAAATCGACAAATTATAATGACGATGAGGAGAATAAAGATGATTATAAGAAAGAACATGAGAAAGAGGATGATAACTATCTGCCTCCAATGAATCCGCTATGACTGATGTGCAATGAAGAGCAAAATGATAATCATGAAAATAAGTGGGTAAACGCCTAAACCTGGGAAGGGGGAAGAGAGGAAGACTGGGAAGGATCAATATAATTGGTGGAGAAAAAGGAGGGCTAGCAAAAGAAACTATTGGATAATCAAGAATGGGAAGTTCCTAAGGTAATGGAATTGAATTGGATAAAGGAGGAGATTTAGAATTACAAAATGGAAAAAGAGATTCATAAAATTGAACATTGCAAGAGGCAAAATATGGCGACTATGTAAATCTAAGGTAAGATAACCTTTGGTGCCATGTTGATATCCTAGAAAAACAAACTTAAGAGCCCTAGGATCAAGTTTTGTGCGCTGGTGAGAAATGGTAGAGGAGAAACAAAGACAACCAAAAACTTTAAGATTGCGGACATTTTTTATATAAAAGCTCAAAAGGGGATTTATGATCCAAAACAGGTGTAGGCAAATGATTAATAAGATATATAGCATGTGAAATGGCATAGGACCAATAAACCTTGGGAACATGAGCTTGAAATAATAAGGCTCTTATAACATTTGAAATATGTTGATGTTTTCTTTCAACCTTACTATTTTGTTCAGGTGTTTCTACACAACTAGTTTGATGAAGGATACCATGGTGTTTATAAAAATCATACATGGCAAATTTAGCACCATTGTCAGATCTTTTGATTTGAACCGAAAGGCCAAATTGTGTAGAAATTAAATGAAGAAAAGATAAAATATGAGATCTGACCTCAGACTTACTTTTAAGTAAATAAATCCAGGTATAATGTGAAAAATCATCAACAATGGTAAGAAAATAATGATGCCCATGTACAGAAGGTAAATGATAAGGACCCCAAATGTCCATATGAACCAAAGAAAAATATTTATTGGATTTCGTAATGCTTACTGGAAAAGGCAACTTTCGTTGCTTAGCATAATGACACACATCGAAATAGGAAAAAGAAGAATTAACGAGAACATAAAGGTGTTGTTTATGAAGGAATACAAAGTAGAATTGCTAAGGTGTCCTAATCGAAAATGCCAAAGGTCAAATGTAGGAGTTGTGGCAGATTTGGTGGAGATATTACCAATGATAGGTGGCCTAGAATTTGCATGTTGCTTTAAAATGTATAACCCTTCACACACATTAGTTGAACCAATCATGTTCTTTGAAGGTAGGTGTTGGATCAGACTTTTGGAGAGCTAAAAGGAGACATCACAAGGAATACTGAGTTAATTTGGAAATAGAAATGGGATTAAAATGAAATTATGGAACATATAAGACATTGTGAAGGAAAAAAAATATGAAAACTGAATGGTCCCTCTGGAAGTAGCAAGGACCCGTGTGCCATCTGGTAAATTGATAGATATGGGAGTGATACATTTAGAGAAAGTAAACAAAGTGAGGTTAGAACAAACATGGTCTGTTGCTCCTAAATCAATGATCCAGGAATTAGAAAAGGAATGTAAAAAGGGAGAAAAATGCTTACCAAAGGCACAAATATGATTAACAGATGTAGAGGGTTGTGGTGATGAGTTTTCAGCTTGAACTAGAGCCAGCAATTTGGGATACTGATCAGGGGTGAAGCTATATGCTTGATTAACAACCTTATCAGGCACAAGAAGATCTTTACCAACAGAAACAGAATCAAAGGTAACAGATGCATTAACAAGTGGCTTCTATATGCCTGGACTTTCCACAGTAAGTACATTGTTTGCCAGAATTAACAAAATGAGGTTTGTTATTTCCCACAGGAGATGATTGTGAAACAGAAGTCCTATTGAATAAAGCAGTAATTTCTGGTGTTTGAAAACCAATTTCTCTCTCTTGTTGAACTACTAATGAAAAGACTATGTTGATATTTGGCAATGGATCTATTAACATAATTTGGATTTAACAGCACCAAACCTATCACTTAATCCTTTCAAAAATCAAATGACATAATCCTGGTCTATATGGTTCTTATGAGTCTCAACAACACCACAGTAATAGCAAGGCATACAGGTACACCAAAGTATAGGTCGTAAAATCATAAACTCATCCCAGAGTATTTTCAATTTAGTGAAGTAATCACTTATAGTCAAATCACCCTGTTTCAGATTCTGAATTTCTTCTTGCAAATCGACCGAACGAAAGACATCATTCTATGAGAATCTATCACGTAGGTCATCCCAAACATCGTTGGATTTGTTGATCCACAGGATGCTCTGAGCAAGGGTTGGTGACAATGATCGAGTGATCCAAGAGAGGACCACCATGTTACAGTACTCCCAAGCCGGTAAAGTGGATCCACCGGACTAGGAACGAGAGAAGAATGGTCAATAAATCGTGTCTTATTCTTCGACATAAGGTCCATCTTCATCGCTCTGGCCCAAGAGTGGTAGTTTGGACTAGATAAAACTAGTGAAACGAGGACTAGCGATGGGTTTTCGTTTGGATGCAAATAATAGGGGTTTCCGACATTCTGAAATGAATCGAAAAGATTAGGGCTAGGATTATTGATAGAATCACCGACGACAGAAGAAGACGAAGGCGGTTGCTCGGTTGCCATTGTTGAAGGAAAACAATCGGTGAGATTGAAGAAGACAAACAGAGCTTGGAAGACGGGATTAGGGCTCGATGTACAAAGAAAGAAAAGAAATCTCGAAGAGACAAGAAATGAGTCGCATATGGAAGGCTTGAGGAAAGAGAAAAGAAAATGAGAAAGAAAAAATGTATAGAAAAAAATCAGAGTTGGTCAAAGACTCAAAGCTCTGGTACCATATTACAGAAGCAAGAAGAGAAATTGAATCTGAATATTATTTTCTGAATATTTCCAGTAGGTACAAGCCTTACATAGATATAAAATAGCTCAGTACTTATATACAATACACGGTTATAACAAACTAACAGAGGTGTACAAGTAAATGTAAAAAACTAACTAAATCAATTATCTATATCTAAGTTTTGTACGGTGACAATATATATATATATATATATATATATATATATTTATTTATTTATTTCATCTCAGTCAACTTAGCACAAGCCAATTAAATATTCAAGTCTTCCTTATGTTTTTCCTTAAGAGTTTAATATTACATCCGATCCTTAATATAAGATTGATTTAACTTTTTTAAAGAGTTTGAGGAATCTAAATAAATTATTTTAAGGTATTTATATTTATATTTTTTTCAAACTAATTAATTTTTCTGACTTCTAAACTCATATATAATCTAATAATACACAACATATGTTATAATTAAGTAGTTTATTTAGCTTTCTTAATCTCTTTAAAAATGTTAATTTGTGCGTGTTATTATTATTATTATTTTTCTTACGCTAATGATGGGAGGGAGTAATATTTGTGCGTGTTATTTAAGTTGCAAGTGAAGGCAGAATCTAAAGTTGGTGGCTCTCTTGGTCTTTAACTTCCCTTTAACTCATGTTAGTAAATTTCTGGGTAATTCCTCAGATTTTTAATTTCTTTCCCATTTTATTATAATTAGATTCTAGATGAAATGAGAGATATTTTGATTATGAGGGTCAGTTTAAAATTTTTTATGATTTTTAAAGAAAATAAATAAAATTGCATAATTTTTTAGTACTTTTCTTTACAAAATTATAAAAAATCGAAATTGCATATCATTTTATTTCACTACACAAAGATATAATAATGTGAATTATTTTATATATAATTTAATGATTAAAAAGAAAAAAAATTGAGAAATTTGAAAAAAAACAAACAAAACACACACACACATTACTAATGGCCCCTAACTCTAATTAGTCAATTTCAACAGTTGACGAGCAAAGTCGTCTTTAATAATTAAGGTCATCATGGGAATCTTCTTAACTAACGTCGTCGTCAATTATCAATTGCTGTATCAGTTTTGCGTGCACAGATACATATAGTATGTGTTTATATGTGTGTGTATCTATATATTATATACATACACGCACTCTCCATGCTGTACAAGTTACTCCTCTAGTATTTAATGAAATACCCTACTGTACATATTTATCAATTTTATTGAGAATAAGGAAGTTAAATACATTATTTAACTAGAATATGTAACATGATCTCCCTAAAATATTTACATGTAACAATTTTCTCTCTCAGATCCTTAATATAAGACCTATTTGAAAAGTTGATTTTAGTTCTAAATATATATGACTTTTATATTTATATATATATTTGTCAATATTTTTCTAATTTACTCTTTTTAATGCTCCCTTAAAAACAATCAAAGAGAAGAGGAAAAGAGAGAATTAAGGAAGATGATTAAAGTGTTTTAGAAAATGCATCTCATATTAACTACATTTTTAATATAACTAAATTAAGTAAATATATCTTACATTATAGAATAAGGAGTATATCACTACAAAAAAACAGTGAATTACCACGGAAAAATTCCGTCGGAAATTACTGATGGAATTCCGTGGGTAATTCCGTCTTTTGTCACGGCATTTTTTGACACGGAAATTTACCGACGAAATTTAAAATTACCGACAAAATCACCCACGGAATTCCGTCGGTAATTTCGATACCGATGGAATTCTCGTGGGAGTATTTCCGACGGAATTTGTCCGTCCTAATTAAATACGTAATTATTTGTTTTTTGTAGTGCATCAATTTATAAGTTAGGCGTTTGAAAAAAAAAACATAAATATAAAAAGATAAAATGGAAGACAGTCTTATATTTAGGACTAAAATTAACACCAAAGCTAGGTTTTAGATTTTATTAGGACTAGAGTAGTACAGCTAATTAATCAAATTACGTAGATGAAAATGTTGATTAAAATTGAATAAAAGCAAAAAAAAAAAAATATATATATATATATATAATTTCTTTTTAAATACATCTTATTTTTAGAAGGAGTAAGTGAGAGAATGTATGAAGAAAAAAAGGATGAGATATAGCTCGGGTAAATAATGAAAAAGTATATTAAAATTTCTGACAAACAATATAGGGAAAATTTAAATAAATACTATCCGAATTTGTAAAACCCCAGAAACCCGTTGAATTTGTAAAAAAGACCGAGAGGTGATAAGGACTTTTGAGGGATATGCAAATTCGGGTTAAATTACCTTTTGCCCTTAGTTTTAAATAATTTTAAAAAAAAAAGTAAATACCCGCGGTGGGCCCCACCGGAGGCCACCACCTCCGTCGTCGGCCGCACCGGCCACCGGTAGCGCCGGCAAGGTGGTGGCCGCCGGTGGGGCCCACCGGGGGGGTTTGGCAGTGGCTTTTTTTTTTTTTTTTTTTTAGTAGCTATTTTTTTAAAAAAAAATTATTCAATGAGTAGGGGGTGGGGTTCAACCCCCACCCCTTACACATGTTCATGGGACCAAGTGGTCCACCGGTTAGCCACTTGGTTCCTTTGATAAATAAATACATTAACAAATATATATATTCTTCTTAACATTTTTTCAACGGTAATTACCATTCCACATATGCAATTTACCATTCCGTATATGGAAAATTACCATTATTTCTACATGGTTCCCTTTTTTTACTTCTTCAAGCATGTTTTGTAAAACCCAAAAAAAAAATGAACTTTCACAAATCATGAAGTGAGAATTATCATTCGTGAAGTGAGAATTACCATTGCTAAAGTGAGAATTATAGGGTTCCATTTTTGTAGTCTTTCATGCATGTTTTGTAAACCCAAAAAAAATGAACTTTCACAAATCCTGAAGTGAGAATTACCATTCGTAAAGTGAGAATTACCATTGTTTTTCGAGGGTTCCATTTTTGTAGTCTTTGTTTTGTAAAACAAAAAAAAATGGACTTTCACAAATCCTGAAGTGAGAATTATCATTCGTGAAGTGAGAATTACCATTGCTGAAGTGAGAATTACCATTGTTTCGCAGGTTCCCTTTTTTTACTTCTTCAAGCATGTTTTGTAAAACCCAAAAAAAAATGAACTTTCACAAATCTTAAAGTGAGAATTACCATTCCGTATATGGAAAATTACCATTCGGTATTTATTTATATATATTTTTTCATGTGAAAACAATGGTAATTCTCGTATCAGGAATGGTAATTTTTCATATACGGAATGGTAATTTTCATATGTGAATTTGTGAAAGTCCTTTTTTTTTTTGGGTTTTACAAAACATGCATGAAAGACTACAAAAAAATGGAACCCTGGAGAAACAATGGTAATTCTCACTTCAACAATGGTAATTCTCACAAATGGTAATTCTCACGAGGATTTGTGAAAGTTTTTTTTTTTTTTTTTTTTTTTACAAAATATACATGAAAGACTACAAAAATGGAACCCTAGAGAAACAATGGTAATTCTCACTTCAACAATGGTAATTAATTCTCACTTCACAAATAGTAATTCTCACTTCGAATGGATTTGTGAAAGTAATTTTTTTTTTTTTTTTTTTTTTTGGTTTTACAAAACATGCTTGAAAAAGTAAAAAAAGGGAACCCTATAGAAACAATGGTAATTCTCACTTCAAAGCAATGGTAATTCTACATATACATAATGGTAAATTGCATATGCGGAATGATAATTACCGTTGAAAAAAAATGTTAAGAAGAATATATATATTTGTTAATGTATTTATTTATCAAAGGAACCAAGTCGCCAACCGTTGGACCACTTGGTCACATGCACATGTGTAAGGGGTTGGGTGGGGGGTTAACCCCAGCCCCTAATCTTCATTGAATAATTTTTTTAAAAACAAAAAGCTACTCAAAAAAAAAAAAAAAAAAAAAAGCCATTGCCAAACCCCCCCGCGGTGGGCCCCCGCCCGCGATGGACCGGAGGGCCGGCCGGAGGGTGGTGGCCCCGGGGGGGGGAGGGTATTTACTTTTTTAAAAAAATTATTTAAAACTAAAGGCAAAAGGGATAATTTAACCCGAATTTGCATATCCTCAAAAAATCCTTGTCACCTCTCGGTCTTTTTACAAATTCGGCTTACGGGGTTTTACAAATTCAGACGGTATTTATTTAGAATTTTCCCAACAATATAACCATGTGTGTGTGTCTAATCTATAACTAGCTCTTCCTAAAGAATAGAGAGTAGTGGGTCGGAGGAATTACTTTGTAACTCAAAAGGCAGAAGGCTTTTTCAGTATCCATGGTGATGTGTGGTTTTGAACAAATGGTGATGTGTGGTTGATTCCTTCGTTGTGCAGTACAGCGATATTAAAATTGTCCGTGAGGGCGTGAGGGTTGGCAGAATAATCGGCCATGATGAAGCTATGGGTAAACTTAAAGGTGAAAGATTTTTTTAATGGGAAGATTAATTGGATTTTTGCTAACTTGATTCAGTGGAACTTCAAAAGGATTAATTTTGTATTTTAGTGAATTACGCCCCACATGTTTTAAAATTAAAAAAATAATAATGGTATTATAATTTAATAGCATGAAATTAAAGCTCCTTTATTTATAAGAGTTTGCTTGTTCAATCTTGATTATAACTTCATATTGTTAGTATATACTACCTATGGTCATAATTATAGGAGCACGCACTTTTATAGTGTAATTTATATTATAAAAGTGTTCCTATAATTAAGACTGGAAGGAGTACCTTATTTATGTTCGCACATGTGCAAGACTAATTAATATGGGAGAGCCCACAATTCAATTTGTTTTATTTTAAAAAAAAACACAAATTTTATGTATCAAATGATTAGAATGAAATTCTGACTAGCTTTTTTAATATCATAGCATAGGTAATTAAATTACTTCACTTTTGAAAGAAACATGTTGTGTATAAATTTTAATTTAGTAGAAATAAAATATCCGTATACATATCTATACCTATAACTTGTTCTAGCCCAAGTTTTAAATTTGGAAGCTTTCTAAATATATGGAAATAGAAATATATAGGTTATAACTTATAAATGACATCATCTCTATATCAATATATTATCCATGACATAAAAAAAATAGATAATTTGAATGAATACAATTAATATATTCCAATGAAGTAAGACACTGAACAAAGCCTCTACCAAGGATTAAGATATGCAGACTATCTAGTTTAAATGACTCAATATATAGAGCAACTAAGATTTTAATGTCTTATTGGCACAACATTTTGCTTGTTTTGAGTTATTTAAGCTAGAATATGGAGAAATCTATCCAAACCACAATAGTGTTATCTAATTAGTAAACGTTTTGTAGTTATCAAAATACTTCCTTTCCTTTGTTTAAAAAAAAAAAAAAAAAAAAAAAAAAAAAAAAGCCTCTACCTAGGAGTTCTATACTTCTATATGTGCTTGAACGGTATTTATCTTTAATGTTTAATTAAGGTAATAATTAATTTTCTCTTAAGGATTATTTTAAAGCTTTTTATTGGAAAAGAAAAGTTCATATATAAAAATGATCAGCATTTAGAGATACAATTTCAAAAAAGAATATTTTAAAAACCATGAACTTGTCAAAAGACATTGTAATAATTCAAGCGCGCGTGATTTATTAATTGAGATGATGAAGTTATTAATAGTAAATTTATAGAAAGTAATTAAAGGTAATATGTATTCATTAAGGTTGTCAAACTCACAAGTTTAAACAAACTCGTGCCAGTGACATAAACTCGTATCGTGAACTCGAATCGTAAACTCGTAAGAATTTAGTTTTATTATTATATAGGTATTACTAGTATATAATTAAATAATTAAAATATAAAAATGACAACAATTTGATTTAAATATATTTTAAATCTAAATAATTGAAATTAAATCCATCAACATTCATCATTTATCATATTTAATAAAGAAATTTTTATAAAATTTGGTTAGTGAAAGAAGGTCCTCGATGATGAAGAAAGGAACTTGATTCTCAAGTAAAAGCATATCGTTTTTAATGAACCAAAGCTTCTAAGGACCACCAAAAAAATGATCATACTGATCTTGAAGTTGCTCATTATTATCATCGATGAGATGTTTTTGAATAATAGCTCCGAATGAAAGCTGAATCTACAAGAATGATCTCAATGAACCTGTCACTGTCAAATTCAATGGGATCTACATAACAGTTTCGTAAGTACACTTCTTTCTTCTTCAAAAGTTGGACACAATCATGGAGGCTAAGCTCAACTCATGAAAGGAAGTGCTTTAGTAACCTTAATTTGTGTGGACGCATGTGTTTGAGGTTGTCATTGTTGTGATGAAGTGGACTAATTGAAATTTCTCGAGGAGTGAAGGCTTTCTCATTTCCTTCTCGTAGACGAACAGGAACTCTGCAAATGCTACATTTAGTGGGTAAAGGAGAAAGCTTCTCCAATCTGTGTCCCAGACTTGTTATGAGTGAATCATGTAATAGAATTTTTACATCCATTGTGATGTGATTGTATCCTTCATTTATGTCAACTGCTTCCCCCATTATCTGTGTGTATAAATTTTGAAATAAGGAGAATAAGTTGGATATTTCACCACTATTGCAAATAAAGAACTTTAGGGGGCAACTGTTATGGACCCGAGTAATGGGCCTAGCAGAGTTTAGGCCCATTGAGGGCACTTTATGACGGGATCTTCCTCATTCAGGTAAAACGCCAATCATCCCATGTTCATGACTATAATCTGGAGACGCGTATGGCTGGGGAACGGGTGCACAACCTGTAGGCTGAAACCCTAGGTGACCTCTATAAATAGAAGGATATTCATAGGTGTGTAACACCCCAAATTTCATACTTCAAAATGTGTCGGTTGACACTTAGTTTTAGAAAACTTAACAGAGTTTGAGGTGCTACAGCTCAGAGTAATGCGGAAACGGAGAGCATGCGCTAACGTTTGGACGATGAGTAACTGATACAAAATGCCCAGGCATATGATGATGCCCTAACATATGCTGCTATATTAAAAATTTCCCAACGGAATATTCATGTGATACAACAATACAGAGCTTTGTATAATTACAAATCTTTATACAATCTTTGTAACGTCCTCCATTTTACTTAGCGAAATTTAAAATTAAGGGTTAATCATCAACTAAGTAATACCTCATTGCTTGCCAAAATATACAAAATAAATCAGAGTATGCAAAATGAGCCCTAACGTGGCAATATACAATCATCCAACGTATACCAGAAAATGGAAGCACTACTGCCAGAAGGAGTAGCTTAAGCTTCCGAAGTTTTCCCTGAAGGACCCGGACGGGAACTATCACCTGGAAAAATGTGGTAACCATCAATCCAACTCATTACGAATACTAATATGTGCTAGTGAGTGCCATGTGGAACAATTTATATAACAAAGTATTTTAGAAAAAAATAATATATATAATTTGCCAATATCCACATCACAAAATTTCATTTCAGAAATTATGTATCATAGTTTTCATTAACACAATTCCCAAGATGCCTCCCACCAAATCAACTGAACCGCCTTATTTCCTCCGACTAGACCCATGGGCTAAGTTACATCCATGTTACTTCGGTTACTCAAAAGCTCACCGGGTCATGTGATGAGGACCGGCCAAAATCCTCGTGAGCACATGTCCTGGACCATGGGCCTTTTCCCCTCATTGAACATGTGGGGTGTCGTATGCCCTTATTGAACTAGTGGGTAGGTCCTCATTGAACAGGGTGGGACAATATAAAGCCAACCATCATGCATCAATGGAGGCCTCACCACGTAGTGGAATATGTTACTTCATTTCCTCCCAATTCAACATTTTCCATAATTATCATAATAAATATCATAATATCAAAACTTTCAATTCTTATACATAGATAAGTGAACATGTATAAATTCATAATTTAAAACATAAGGTTCGCAAGGCAATTTATATTAAAAATATTCATAGTGATTTCACAAAATACTCACAAACAACATATCAATACACATAACAAGTGGAAAGTGGTTACCTCTATTTGAAGCTAACTACTATCACATGGCTCCTAATCCAAAAGCTCAAACATACGCCAAAAATCAATCTACCACAACCAATTTACTAATCATTAATAGTTCTTCTAAAACTCTACATAAAATTATAACTTATAATTTCATTAAAAAAAATACAAATTTTAATAATAAAATTATAATGCTTGAAGTAGGCGAACTATAACAAGTACTAAAAAAATCGGTAGACCATTGTAAATATTAATTCTCCCTTCGATCTAATATGAATTAATAAATCCCTTTTATTATTATTTATTAGCAATTTCCTAAATTATTTATTAATAATTCCCTTTTCTATTAATTATTTATTCCTCATTTAATAATAATATTATTATTATTTATTACTATTTATTTATTTATTATTAACTCCCATAAGCTTTTCCAATATTAAAACATGTTATGATCACTTTAATTAGGAGTTCACAAAATAAACTTTACCTTATTGTGATACATATATATATACCATGTGCAGTTTTTTTTTTTTTTTTTTTTTTTTTATTGTATCATTTCATGTACAGCAACTAAATCGGAAAATTATATACCTATATATATATATATATATATATATATATTTACACACATATACAAGAAAACAAGGTTCCTTGATACGTTGTAATGGACCATTAAGCTTTATTTTGATTTTTCCTGTGATAAAAGAGATTTTATGCCTTATGATGATTAGTGACTCTCCTTGCTCAATGATTAAATGAAGATCTTCATATTTTGGTCTTTTGTCTTTGAATGATGTCATTGTACGTAAATGACGTAACTAACAAATGCAATTTATAATGTTAAACCAATTGAACTACTCCATGTTTTAACCAAGTGAAACTGAGACATCTATTTATTTTTTTTTATTTTTTTTATTTTTTAAATAACAGCAACTAAAAGTTAATCCCCAAAACCATGCTTCCAGCAAAAAGATGAAATACTTATGACAGCAAGTATATGCTCTTTCTTTCCAACCGATGACACACACACACATATATACATATATACAGTGGAACATCCCCTCTCTTTTATCCTATGCAGCCACAACACACACACACACACTCCAACTTGCTTTTCTTCCTAATACATCAACATATCAGAAAAAGAACTTCCTTTTTTTTTTTTTTTCCTACGTACAATGGCGTTGATAATTAAAATTCCTTTATGGTTCTTCTCACGCAGCAACTAACTCAGTAAGATGGTAAGTTTTAGTTTTTAAACCATATACATATAACAGTACGTTTTGGTTTACCAGGAAGGAAAAGAAACTCAAGACTTACCTCTGTTTTTTTTTACTTCCAAAACAGAGCACCAGCTGCAACTCTCACTCTCACTCTCGGATTCCTTATCTCTGTTTGAGGCAACGCGAAGGATAAAGAAAGCCAAGAGCAATGATTGTATAAAAGATTAAGGCTCCAAGCCGAGGAGGAGAATGAGCAGAAATACATGGTTTGAGCATGAATGAAACAGTGGCTATATAATGCTCTAAATATCCAGTCCGGAGAGAAGGAACGGACCGCTGAGTATACGTGCGTGAGGCTCAAGAAGTATGGTGAGATCCCGTGTTTGCCGCTGATGCTATCTCGCTGACTTTGTTTGGCGTGATCTGGTTTCCTTTCTGGCGTGATGTAGTTGGTTGAATCATATAAGAATGGTTTAACGTGTTTTAGCTAATGTATCTGCACTTTTCTACTGCTGCAGCGTTTTTGGGTTCTAATATGTGATTGGGCCAAATAGATGAAATGAATTGATGAAGTTTAAATGATTAGTGTAATGGGTTGGGGTTTTTTTTTTTTCAATTTTGCAATGGGCTACGTATGTGTGTTCAGTTGTTATGGGTTTGGGGTTATTCTAAAATCTGTCTCTTGTAAAATAATAAAAAGTAAATAAATTCTTAAACTTCCAACTAATTAATTTAGCCAATTTCCACAATTTAATACTCATATATTATTTCTAAAATTTTTAGGCATAATTTATTCTTTAATTGAAATTATTATTTTCCCAAAATAAATTAAGGGAAAAAAATAAGCCTAAATTTCCAATAATTATTCTCCTAATTATTTTAAAGAAATTTCATATTTAATTTCTATTAAATATTCCAATTTCAAATCCCAAAATTTGGGATGTTACAATCTTCAACCAAGCTGTAGCTAAACTTGGGGCAATGAACCTAACTCAGTTAATCAAACAATTTGGCCAGGCCGGTGTCTAGTGGAAGTCTCCCGAATTCACGGTGACTCACTAACTGAACCACATAGACGAACCCTTTCTAGACACCAAATGGTTTGAAGTAACCTTATTAGATTCATGCCAAAAGGTAGGCTCTGTTAAACTTCTTCCGGCATTTGCTTTGACCTGTGCCTCTTCACGGCTCCTCCCTTCGATGCCTTTTCTTGGCTCAATCTACCGGTGCCTTCTCTGATCCTAGTTCCTTTCTTGAACCTTTAGACAAATCTGAGGTCCAATACCCATCGGACCTCGTGTAGCTTAACCTCATATGAAAAGTATAAAGTATATGTATGAGATGTTCATGACATTACAAAGAATAACCAACACATAAGCACACAAGCAGATGTTAGGTTTAACAACACAACAATACATAGCACACAGCACATGTAAAGTTATCCACATTTGAACTAATCAGTGCCACGATAGCTTCTCGTGTCCTCAGCGCTAGGAAAACTCAACGGCATTATCAAGACTATAACCCGTATAAAGCTAAATGTATATAAACATGTGACTAAGGCCCATAAACTTAGCCACGATGCATGACCCAAGACCTAGTCTTGTCCATCACTTCATGAATCATTCAATCATATACATGTATACAAGACACATCAAAGTTAAAGTTACTAGTACGCGAACGTACCTTTCAGGGTAATTGTCAAAACGCCCGACCTTTGAATCGACTCCTAGGACTTCCGGATATCCTATACATTATCGTCGGATTATTTTATGATATTTGATAAATATCATATTGCTTAGAATAATATCTAAAGGTTTAATTTACCTTTCTACCCTTGGTGGATTTGTTATTTACAACTTTGCCCGACATTGTCTTAAAAACGCTACTTCAGCATTTCTGGGCAAAATTTTCGGTAACTTTGAAAAATCATAGCTAATTCTAGAAAAATAGAAATGAGGTTCTGTAAAATTCTCATGACCCTTGACATATCTATTTTCAAGGAAAAATAGTCCAAGAACCTATAACATCAATAATAATTCCCAGTTTAATGTTTTCTCAACGCTGCCCAGATTTTTTCCAGAAAACATAGCCCAGATTCCAGAATTTTTATCTCCTTCTACAGACGTCTAATTGATACATAATTTATATGAATGGAAAGATATACATGTATACTATAACCATGAATTATTTCATAATTTTTGAAGATAGATTTACATATAAAATAATGTCCGCTAACTGACTGACTCCAACAGCCCAGCAAAACCCCACAATTCCTATCTTACTCTAACTTGTTTTATTAATCACAAAGTCACTTCCCAACATGTTCCCACCTTTTAGGCATCTTTCGATGCAATAAGGCTTGAAAACAATTATGGGAAATTACTTTACCTAAATGAAAAATAAATATTTTGTGTGTGTAATTTCTTTTTAAATACTCTTAGGTCCTTTTTTGGAATTTTTTTTTTTTTTTTTTTTTTTGTAGTATGGGCCCCCAAAAGGATTTTCCCTTAATAATTAAGGTCATCATGTGATGAACACGGAATCTTCTTAACTAACGTCATCATCAATTATCAATTGCTGTATCAGTTCTGCGTGCACAGGTACACAATGTGTTTTGTGTGTCTATATATTATATACATACGCACACTCTCCGTGCTGTACAAGTTATTCCTCTAGTGTTTAATGAAATACTCTATTGTACATATTTATCAATTTTATTGAGAATAAGGAAGTTAAATATAATCAGAATATGTAACATGACCTCCCTAAAATACTTATATATAATTAAAATTTTTCTCTCGCCGATCCTTAATATAAGACCTATTTAAAGAGTTGATCTTGATTTTAAATATATATAAGCCTTTTTTTTTCTTCATATTTGTCAGTTTATTTCAAATTTACTCCTTTTGATGCTCCCTTAAAAATAATCAAAGAGAAGAGGAAAAGAGAAAATTAAGGAAAATGATTAGAGTGTTTTAAAAAATGCATCTCATATTAACTAACTTCTTTAATTTGATCAAATTAAGTAAATATATTTTACATTAAAGAACGAAAGCAATATATCAATTTATAAGTTAGGCGTTTGAAAAAAAAAACCATAAAGATAAAAAGATAAAATGGAAAACAGTCTTATATTTAAAACTAAAATTAACGTCAAAGCTAGGTTTTAGATTTAATTAGGACCGGGGTAGTACAACTAATTAATCAAATTACATAGATGAAAAATAAATATTGTGTGTGTGTGTGTGTAATTTCTTTTTAAATACATCTTATTTTTAGAAGGAGTAAGTGAGAGAGAATGTATGATTAAAAAAAAAAAAAAAAAAAAGGATAATTAATTATATTGGGGGTGAATTAATGAAAAAGTATATTAAAATTTCAGACAAACAATTTAACTCATATGTGTGTGTTTATAACTAGCTCTTCCTAAAGAATATAGAGTAAATTATATATTGGGTCGGAGGAATTACTTTGTAATTTAAAAGGAAGAAGGCTTTTTCAGTATCCATGGTGATGACTGATGTGTGGTTGATTCCTTCGTTGTTCAGTGCAGCGATATTAAATTTAGTGATCCGATGTTGTTGGTTGTGGAGATCATATAGAAGCTGGTGCCGGTAAACTTAAATTAAAGGGGAAAGATTTTTTTGATGGGGAGATTAATTAGTTGGATTTTTGCTAACTTGATTCAGTGGAACTTCAAAAGGATTAATTTTATATTTTAGTGAATTACGCCCCACATGCTTTGAAAAATAAATAAATAATGGTATTATAATTTAAGAGCATGAAAGCTCCTTTGTTTATAAGAGTTTGCTCGTTTAATCTTGCTTATAACTTCATTTCGTTAGTATATACCTTATTTATGTTCACATGTGTGCATGATTAATTAATATGGGAAAGCCCACAATTAAATTTGTTTTATTTATTTTTTTTTAAAAAATATGTATCAAATGATTAGAATGAAATTGTGACTTTTTTAATATCATAGCATAGGTAATTAAATTACTTCACTTTTGAAAGAAACATGTTGTCATTGTTGTGTATAAATTTTAATTTAGTAGAAATAGAAATATGCATATGATATGCATACCTATACCTATAAGTTGTTCCAGCCCATGTTTTAAATTTGGAAGCTTTCTCAATATATATATGAAAATAGATATATATGGCTTATAAATAATGACATCTATATATCAATATATTATCCATGACATAAAAAAATAGATAATTTAATGAATATAATTAGTATATTCCATGAAGTAGGACACGGAACAAAGCCTCTACCGAGGATTAAGATATGCAGATTATCTAATCCAAATGACTCAATAGAGCACTAAGATTTTGATGTCTTATTGGCACAACGTTTTGCTTGTTTAGAGTTATTTAAGCTAGAATTTGGGGAAATCTATCCAAACCACAATAGTGTTATCTAGTTAGTATGTAGACATTTTGTACTTCTCAAGCTACTTTGCTTTTCTTTGTATTATAAAAATAAAAAAAAGGCTCTACCTAGGAGTTCTATACTTCTATGCATTGTTAATTTGACTCTTCGAGTTTACCGTTTTTACATTTCTAACTTACAAAAACGAGTCGAGTCAATGATAAACTCGTGTCGATTTGCAGAACTCGTTAAACTCACGAGTTTATTGTTTTTACATTTCTAACTTACAAAATCGTGTTAATTTACTTTTAAACTCAGTATCAACTTTTTTTATTTGATCATGCTTAGTGACTTTATATATAAATTTTTTTTGTTATATATGATAAATGATGAATGTTGATGCATTTGATTTCAATATTTGGGTTTAAAATATATTTAAATCAAATTATTGTCATTTTTATATTTTATTATTTAATTATATACTAGTAATACCTATTTAATAATAAAAACAAACTCTTATGGATTTATGATTTGAGTTACGATACAAGTTTACATCACCATCACGATTTTGCTTAAACTTGTGAATTTGATAACCTTGCTTCTATGTACTCATTAAACTATATATGCTTGAGCAGTATTTATCTTTAATGTTTAATTTTTTTCTCTTAAACATATTGATCTTGCTTGAGGATTATTTTAAAGCTTTTTATTGGAAAAGGAAAGTCCATATATAAAAATGATCAGCATTTAGAGTTACAATTTCAAAAAAGAATATTTTAAAAACCTTGAACTTGTCAAAAGACACTGTAATAATACAAGTGCGCACGTGATTTATTGATTGAGATGAAGGAGAGTTATTAATAGTAAAATTATAGAAAGTAATTAAAGGTGATATGTATTCATACAATTATATACATTGAACCTTTTTTTATACAACAATTACATTGAGCTATTTTTTCTATAAACAGACAAATGTAAATACCAAATTAACAATCTTATTTAAAAAATATATAAACTATTAAATTATGGATGATGAGATGTAAAATATCCTTATTATCAAATGAAGATAAAGCAACAAATTGAAATATTAAACAAGGGCTTTGTTAGGTACAAGATTCAGATTCATATTGTGCACTCAAATTGAAAATATTTATACAATAAACTTTTATCCCTGTTTGTGGTCTAAAATAGAGTCGCTTAACTTAGAAGAATGAAGTGGCAGATCATTGGCCAGACTCGCTAGCTAACATCTTATTTTAGACTAGAAATTTTATAATTAAGTCGGATTGGACTGAAGTTGAGTTGTTATATATTGAACTAAAACCCATAATTAAATCGAGAATTGCAACGAATTTTACCCCAAAAAAAAAAAAAAAACTAAATTTTAGGTCTAATAATAGCAAAAATTCTGAAAAAAATAAAATCCTGTAAAAATGTGCACCGTATCAAAAAGTCTAATATATTTTTAGACCACGTATATCTATATAGTCTTATTTCATTAAAAAATTTTATACATTATTGTATTATTACGTTAATAATTAGACAGACTTATTATCAATTTTTTTCAAATATATTACATGAGAATAATTAGTTTTTATTAAATTATTTCAACATTGATTATATTCGAGACTACCAGTTTAACCAATTAAACTAACAGAAACGAGACCAGCTAGCCTTTCTGGTTTAACGTCGGGTCCAAATTTCAAATATATTGTATGAGAATAATTATTTTTTATTTAATTATTACATCATTGATTCGACTACCAGTTTAACCAATTGAATTAAAAGAAGCGAGACCAGCTAGCCTTTCTGTTTTAACGTTGTGGTCCGACTTTCAAAATACTCATCCAACACGATTGTAGAGAGATTGGACTATCAAAGCTCACAAACTAAATTAATTTCCAAAAATAAAACCATCAATCATGCCAAAATTATTTCTTTAATTGATTTGATAGTTCTTCTCATCAAGAGGCTAAGTTCAAAGATATGATCAAACAATTAAATTATTTAATCAAGTAATTATTTCCTGGTTTCCTGATTTAATTACTTATAGGTTGAAATCACACACAAACTACATAAAAGCCGTGATGCACTAACACCAAACCTTCATGCCCTTCTTTATAAAAGATTTGAATCCTTTGATTTTGACTATCACGATAATTCGCATTAAATATTATTTATACATATTTATGGAATGGTGTGTTTAAATTTGAGGAAGCTTGGTTATATCAAATCAATCACTCAGTACTAGTAATGAAAATCTCATAACCGCAAAATTAAAAATGAGATTTCTTTCCAAATATTTGAAGATTGCTGCATTTAATATAGGGTCTCTCTAATTTAATATAAATAAACACGCCCCTTCTTCTTTCTTCTTGATTAATTTGAATCTCACTCTCACAGATTCAAAAAGTTAGTTCTTCTTTGTGTTTCTCTCTGTTTGGTTTTGTGTTTTCTTCTTCCATGGCTGCAAATAATGACAGTACGGATCTCTCTCCCTCTGAAGCCTCTAGCATCTCAGGAGGGTCCAAAGGAAAAGGATCCAGAGAAGAAGTGATCAAAAACAAGAAGATGAAGATGGTTCAAGTGAGTAAACTTATATATCCATACAGAACTTGTTTTCTTTTCTTTTGTTTAATTGCTTTTGTCAGTTGTTTTGTTTTGTTTTTTAATTGCTATTTTTAAGGTCATGGTAGTGAAACTTGTCAATATCACTTATTTTCTTACCAAAGGGATTCCAAATCACTTTTATAATTTTATCTTCCAAATCACTTTTATAATTTAATCTCACTGTCACAAAGGTCGTCCGACTCGAACTTTTGAATCACTTTTTATTTTTTCTGAGTTAGAGATCACATTTTTTATGATCACGGTACTGACGAAGCAAAATCAAAACATTTAATTAGATGAAAAAATGCACAGGTAACATATTAAAATTTGAGTGAAAGTATATTTATCTGTAAATGGGTTTTCCCTAAAGACTAATATATATAGAAAAGTGTCCGACCATCAATAGTCTTATAATCTAGTGACGTGTAGACTCTCTTAGAAGCGAAAGGTTCTTGGTTTTATCTTTTATTATTGTAACACGAAGCTGTTGCAATAGATCAAAACACAGAAAAAAAAAAGTAATCAAATTTTAAATTATCGCAGATATTCACTATTTGACCAAACTGATTTAATTTCTCTTCATTATATGAAGATTACCAGCAGCAACGATGATTCTCTTCCTAGATCGAAGATGGAGCTGGATTTCTTCAAATCTAGAGGGAACATCATAGGTTCTTCATCTTCATCCAAAACAATCGTTATTAACAACAACAATGGAAAAGACCATGAATATGAAAATCTTGATGATGATCATGAGAAGAACAGTACAACAGAAAGGACTTTTTGTTGCAACTTTTGCAAAAGAGAGTTTTCTTCTTCACAAGCCCTAGGAGGCCATCAAAACGCACACAAACAAGAGCGTGCAATTGCAAAACGACGACAATCTGGGATCGTTTCAGATCATCATTTTGGTTACTTTGGGAATCACTATTATTCTCCACACTATCCTAGTTATTATGGTGGTAATTACCCTAATTATCACCCTAATCCTCTGGTTAATAGCCCTTTGATCAATTATAATAGGCCACTTGGGGTTAGAACGGACTCCATGATTCATAATCCTGTTGCTTCTTATAACCCTAATTTCAGGTTTAGGCAGGATCATCAAACCCTAGATAGGTTTGGGATTAGGGTAAGTTCTGGAACTTTGAGGATTAATGAAGAAACTAGTGATACTAGTCCTCCAACTCGTTATCAACAGTTTATGCATAATCCTCCTCCTTCTTCAACTGCTGCTACTAATGATGATCAACATATCAAGTTTATCCCAGAAGAAGTTCCCATAAAGGATGGCGACAACGGCAATCTTGATCCTTCTGGTCTTGATTTGTCCCTTAAGCTTTAAGTTGTGTTCAAATTTGTGTTAGTTTAATTTACTGTCCAAAGAATGTCTTTGATTTCTTATAGTTAACTATATTTATTTTTGTTGTTGAAGAACTTTGGCAATAACAATAAATTTTTTTAGTCATTTATTCATGCTCTCATGTTTGGATTTCAACAGAATCAGTTTCAGTAGTCGTCATTTTGATGAGTAATACTAAGAGCTAATCGTTATAATGAGATTTACATATTTCAAATAGAAATTCAATACTTCAGATTTAAGATTTTCGATCAGCTAATGATTTTTAAATAAAAAAATCATTTTACTGACAGTCAAATTATTATCTTTATTTTAGATTCTATATACATTAAAATGACTTTTTTTGATAAAAGTAAAAGTAAAATAAATTCAATCTGAACCATTCAAGTTAGATCTAACGGTTTGTAAGGGCAATCAGCTCTTGGTGAATTTTATTATACAATTTGGTCTGATCTAATGATGTAAATAAGAATTAACCAGCTAGCATAACAATATAAATGTGTGGCTCCGATCAGTGGTTTGTTCCCTGGCCACCTTCAATACTATTTGAACTTCAAGTTATATATGATTGAAGAACAATATATCATGGTTTAAAAGAATTTTTTATTATAACTGAACAGCCAAACTTGACTTAGACTAGCCAGGACTCAATAAATATAGCTCTCAAAGCGTGAACAATACTAAATCAGTGTTGGTTTTTCTAATTATTTATTTGCATTATTTTTCATTAGCTTGTATAGGTTTTTATGGTTTTTGTGATGATGTTCATGTTACATGCGCTCTCACATTAACAACAATATTTTAACAACATAATAATCAGGGTAAACCTACATTAACAACAATATTTTAACAACTAATCTGCTTTAATTAAAAAAAGACATTAACAACAATATTTTAACAATTAATCAGCTGTCACATTAACAACAAAATCAATATTTTCTCTAACAACTAAAAATCAATCGCATTAACAACAATATTTTAACAACTAATCAGCCTTTTCTGATATAAATTCATTAAAATTGAACAACTAAATCAACCACATTAACAACAAAATCAATACCCGTTAACAACTAAATCAATCGCATTAACAACAATATTTTAACAACTAATCAGTCACATTAACAACAATATCAGCCCCGGTTAATAACTATATCAGCCTCATTAACTCAACGAAAATCACTGGGCCTTTTCTGGGATTTTCAGAATCTTGGGACATTTTTTGAGATTTTTTTCTGTAAAAAGGGCTCTTAAATGCATTTTCCCTAAAAATTATCCCAATACCTTCATCATTTAAAAAAAAGGGGGGGGGGGGGGTTTCGACCACGTAGTACAGCTTATCAATCAAGATCAGGTTAAACCTCATGGTTCTAAAAGTACATATAATATCCAAATATTTTGATTTCTTGTGTATATGAGAGTAACATTTTAAGTTATTCTCTATATAGAGAAAAAAAAAAAAAAAAAAACCATATGAACTTGTCTTATCTCTTAATATTTTGATAATCTTCTTTCAAGGTGATTTTTAATGGGAATTTTTAAAAACATTATCTACATAATGAACATGTTTCCTGATATAAGGAGCTATTTGGATCGTTGGTGCATTGTTTAATATTTGGTAATAAGAAGAAGGATTAGAAAAATGTTAAATGATTTATACTTGCTCTCAGAATTTGAGCTATATATGTTCCTCCTTCAAAGGTTTATTAACATAACAACATTATTTTTTCCTCATAATTACTTTTACTCATTTCGTTCATGCATGTGTTGTATTCCGTAGGATATAATAAAAATGAAATTTAAAATGATGCATGGACCTCGGATTTCTTTAATATCCTCTCGTGCATAAACATTTTTTAAAAAGTTTTGCATTTATGCATTGTTTAATTTGGTAATTAAGAAGAATTAGCAAGGAAAGGGGGAAATGGTGAATGCTAATTTTACCATTAATTAGATATTAATAGTGTATAATACGATTTATATATTTTTTAAATCCAAATAATTGAAATTAAATTTATTAACATTCACAATTTATCATTAACCCATTTAAATATTGAAAGATTTGATGAGTTGATTTTGGTTCTAAATATAAAACATTTTTTTATATATATTTATTAACCATTTTCTAATTTCTCCTTATTGATACTTCCTCAACAATAATTAAGGAGGAGACGAGGGGCCCCCTAAAAAGAAGGAATTAAGCTAGATGATGACTATATTATTTTAGGAAATACATGTTAATTATATAAACTAATTTAACTAACTTCTTCAATTTAATCAAATTAGTTAAAAAGGAAATACATTTTTTCAAAAAATCTAGAAGAATATACATATATATATAGATATATATATATATATATTATTATAAGGACTTCATGTATATACGCTTTTTCTCAAGGTTATCTGCCCGTTCATGCATCATGTTGTAACTTAAATTTGACACGGTCATATAGTCATATAAACAATAAAACATGCCAAAATTATTGCTTAAATTAATGTTTACAATATTCACTTCAACTCTTTCTAGCAGACTAAAGTTAGGCTCTATTTGCTATAAGGAAGATTTGAGGAAGAAAAGAAAATGAATGGAAGTGAAAGGAAATGAAAGGAAGATTAGGAGGGAATTTAAAAATGTGAGCCTTTAGTATACTAGGGAATGAAACATAAGTTGAGGGAAAATGAGATATTTGGTATAGAGAATTGGGTGTTGGTTAAGTGGGAATGTTAGGTGAAATTCCCAGAATGCCCCTAAACCGTTCAAACGCTGGTGTTGGGTTCAAACGTAAAGCACTAAAGGGACAACACATTCGAACGAAAAATTGGACAGTAACCAAACTTGTGCAGCTATTTATATTAGCACATTCTAGGAACAACAATATGACATAAACAGAAGTAGGCATTTTTGATAGAAACAATAGTAATATAAATGCAATAGTAAAAGTCACATCACAGACCCACCATCGGTGAACACATCGTCTTCTTGTTCATGTTGTTCCACTTTCTCTTCGTAGTCATTTTGGTCAACTTTCTCAAGAATATTGTGGTGGGTGTTTTGGGTTTTGGATTGGGTTCTACAACCGGGCATAGTGGAGACATGATCGGAGCAAGAGGGTCGGCAAAATTTCAGAGAGTTGCTTGACTTATCGTTGAATTGGAGGCCGCTTGGCTTTTTCGGGAAGGGTCGGTGGGTTTTGGTGATGCCTGCCATTGAAGCATTGAAGCAAGCGGCCATGAAGAAGAAGCAGGAAGAAGAAGATTTCAGGGTCAATTTCGTCACAAGATTTCACTTTCCCGAAAGCTTTTAGCTTTCCCTCCATTTTTGGATGGAATGAAGGTTCCTACATTTGAGGGAATATTGGCAGAGGCGGGAATTCATCTTCTTGGGAGAGTAGCGCCCAAACACGTTTTTTACGAGGGAACCTTATCTTGTTCCCTTTCCATCGCTCACATTTGCTCTAACAAACAGGGCCTTAGGTGTGAAAATTTAGCAGAAATACATGTCCCTTTTCTTGAGATGCATGCGTGCATGATTACATATAGTAAAAACATATTTCATCTCCTCCTTAATATAAAATCTAATTGGAGAGTTAATATTAATCAAAATATAAGAACTACTTATTATATTTATCAAATTTATTTTTCTAATTTACTCTTATTGATGCTCTTTCAACAATAATTAAAGAGGTGAGAGAATGAAAGAATTATGAAAGATAATAATTAGGGTGTTTTAAAAAATATACTCCCTCTGGTCCTAATTAGAGAATAACATTTAGGAG
The DNA here is from genome assembly GCA_019022655.1 of Acacia acuminata. Classification (NCBI taxonomy): domain Eukaryota; kingdom Viridiplantae; phylum Streptophyta; class Magnoliopsida; order Fabales; family Fabaceae; genus Acacia; species Acacia acuminata. The sequence continues at coordinate 801,629 of JAFJYI010000030.1, forward strand.
TTGGTTTTGGTTCTAATCATATGACAATATTTCAAATTTTGTTAATTTCTTCCTAAAATACCCCTATCGATACTTTTTCAGCTACTGCTACTAATGATGATCAACATATCAAGTTTATCCCAGAAGAAGCTCCCATAAATGACAGCGACGACGGCGAGCTAGATCCTTCGGGTCTTGATTTGTCCCTTAAACTTTAAGCTGGGTTCAAATTTGTGGTAGTTTCATTTACTGTCCAGAGAATGTCTTTAATTTGTTATAGTTAACTACATTTATTTTTCAGTTTATTTTTGTTGTTGAAGAGCTTTGGCAATAAAAATAAATTTTTTTAGTCATTGAGTTTATTCATGCTCTCATGTTTGGATTTCAATGGAACCAATTTCAGTGTCCGTCATTTTGATTAGCAATACTAAGAGCTAATTGTTACAATGAAGATATACATTTTTCAAATAGAAATTCAATGGTTCAGATTTTAAGATTTTCAACTGATGATTCTTAAATAAAAAAATTATTTTACTAACAGTCAAAATATTATCTTTATTTTAGATTTTATATACATTAAAATAATTTTTTTGATAAAAGTAAAAGTAAAATAAATTCAATCTGAATCATTCAAGTTAAATCTAACAGTCTACAAGGGCAATTGACTATTGGTTCTCATCATTGCGATGAGCACCAAAATTGGTTCCAATTTTAATTTTATTATACAATTTGATATCATCTAATGATGTAAATAAGAACCAACCAGCTTGCATAACAATATATTGGAAGGAGATACTCTCTTTATCCTTCTTCATTATCTTTCATTGGCCACATTTTGGCCATTGATTTGGGAAAATGAGAGAAAGTGAAAGTAGTACTGTGTTGATTAGATGGATGTGATTGAGAGATTATGAGGGATAATGAGAAAAGGATTAAGAGAGAAACTCAACCCCAATATATTAGTGTGGCTCCGATCAGTGGTTTGTTCCCTGGCCCCATTTAATAATATTTTAACTTCAAGTTATATATGATGGAAGAAAAATATATCATGGTTTAAAAGAATTTAATTACAACTATGTGAAACTGCACAGCCGAACTTGACTTAGACTAGAAGGACTCAATTTAGCTCTCAAAGCGTGAACAATATTCATAGAAGAGGGAAAAAACTATAAGTGTTGTTTTTCTAATTATTTATTATTTGCATTATTTTTCATTAGCATGTATAGGTTTTTATTGTTTTTGTGATGATGTTCATGTTGCATGCGCTCTCACATATTCATAAAAACTATCCTAATACCTTTTTTCATTAAAAAAAAAATAACCATAATCAAAATCAGGGTAAACCTAGCTTAGGATTCAAAAACTATATATAATATTTAAATATTACATCGGTCATTGATAAATCCCAATTTTCATATATTTTATCCCACTTTATCATTTATTTTGGGGACTATTTTAGGCTAATTTGGAATTATTAGATAATATTTGGATTGTTAGCCAATTTTAAGAAATAATATAAATCAGCATTAATTATGAGATTATTGGGCTTAAATTATCAATATTCGATTGATATCTTGTGATTGAATAATATTTCTAAATATATGATAGATCACAATTTTATCTAATGCTTGCAGGATAAGAAATAGCATATTGGAAGATCCTACGATGCGTAATTAATCTTGGACGCTAAAAGAAGATCTAATGGTGGAATATGTGTTATTGAGCTAGAGGGTTTCTCATGTTCAATTAGGTAATTAAATTCATTAATCTCCTTTTGGTCTAATTAATTGGTTTGGGCTAAGAAAGTTAACTCCATCCAATTCCTAAGTTGTCTCATTCATCATCAAAAGTGAACTAGATCTTTGTTATTTAATTTGATTTTAATCAATATTTTCCTTAGGATTTTAGTTTTTCTCTCATAACAAAAAAACCCCAAAAATTGCATTCAAATTCATATAGATTAGTTTCATCTTCATATAGGTTTTAGAGTCAATTGCATCTTGCATTTAGTTTGTTTAGTTTCATTTCATTGCATTTTTCATCACCTGAATTCAACCTAAAGAAAAACCCACAGATTGCTCCTTGGGAGAATGACCTAGATTGACCCTAAACCGCATAATTAATTAGGTCCCAGTTTAATTGATTGCTTTAGCGACAAAAGTAGTGCATCAATTTTGGCGTCGTTGTTGGGGAGCATTGATTAGGCTTTAGGTTTGAGTTCTAGGTGATTTTTTTGGTAATTGTTTATTGGATCCAATCCACTCTTGGAAAATTGAACTTGATCCCTCCTATGATGGCTTGGCATGCTTCAATTTATGGAAATAACTATTATACTTCTATACCTTATCATTATGACTATGGTGTTGAGCAGATGTATGAGGTGGGATTACTTTCTTCTAATTATGAGTCTCTCTTGGAGAGCAAAAGAAAGCCACACAGACGCATGCGGAGATTTTCATGGAAGCTTAAACTCTTTTGGGAGACAACTTGGGAGGAGCATAAAGGAAGCTAAGGCCTAGGAACTTACACTTGAAGATCACAAGGGAGTGTTGTTCTTTTTATCTTCTTAATCCAAACTTGAGGTTCTTTAGTTTTAAAGGGTTTCAAATTGTGTTAATTGAGAACAATCTAGTTTTAGATTGTAAACATATTTCTTTTGGATTGGATTGATAATTTGAAGTTTTTATATTTGAGACAATTGCTGGATTTTTGTTTGCAACCTTTGGATTGTCAATTGAATTATTAATTGAGTTTTTGTTATTAATTTAATTGACAATTTGGTTTATCATCTTAATTGTTTGATTGGGTTGATTAATTGTCTAGTTGTTCAATTGAATAATTGTAAACAAGATTTCCAAGATTATTTTGTGATTAGTTTTTAATGAGTTTAATTAGCCACCACTTATTTCATTATGAGTTCTCTAATGGAATATGTGTTATTGAGCTAGAGGGTTTCACATGCTCAATTAGGTAATTAAATTCATTAATCTTCCTTTGGTCTAATTAATTGGTTTGGGCTAAGAAAGTTAACTCCATGTGAATCCTAAGTTGTCCCCTTCATCATCATAACTGAACTATATCTTTGTTATTTAATTTGATTTTAATCAATCTTCTTCTTAGGATTTTAATTATTCTCTCATAACAAAAACCCCCAAAAAATTGCATTCGAATTCATAGAGATTAGTTTCATTTTCATCTTACATTTAGTTAGTTGTTTGCATTTAGGTAGTAGTGTCTTGCATTCTAGTTTAGGTCCATTCCTTTGCATTTTTCATCACCTAAATTTAACTTAAAGAAAATCTACAGATTGCTCATTGGGAGAATGACCTAGGTTGACCATATATTGCATTATTAGTTGGTCCTAATTTAATTGATTGCTTTAGCGACAAAAGCAGCTTATCAATTTTAATTATGAGTCTCGCCTGGAGAGCAAAATTGATAGGCTTGCATCTGCTATGGAAAAAATGGCTTTGTCCTATATGCCAAATTCTTCTAATATGGTCAATCCTATGGGCCCTCTACTTCTTTTACCCCACAGCCTATATCTTCTGCTTTAATAAGGTTACTTTGTCCTATTTGCACTCTAGCCACTCATGCTACTGACTCTTGCCCCTACCTGAATGACGGAGCTGAATCTTGCAATGTAATATATCCTACTAGACCCATGACTCAAGGTGGCCAAATATATGATCCATATTCCGGTGCATATAATCCTGGATGGCATGATCACTCAAATTTTGGATATGTCAATCAAACTGTTCCAGTTCATGATGGGTATTCAAGATCATCAAACAAGCTGGATGTTATGATGAAAATCCTTCAAGACAAGGGAGAGCAGCTTGAAGCTCGAGGCACTCAAATAAGGGAGTGGTCAAATGCAATTAACAATCGCCAGAGTGAAGATTTAGAAGTTTAAGGTGAATTTCCATGTGGTAATATACTTTCACCCTTTAATGATTCATCCCTTTTTTCTTCTACCATTTCAAATGATAGGATGATTGGTACGTTTGCTGAGTATGCATGTATTGATGCTGACTAGTTCTGTTGACTTAAATTATACTGAATCTTGTAGTGCATGCATTGACAATTCTTCTCATGCCTCCAATCCTATGAATTCTATTGATTCTAATGAGGAAGTTGATGAAGAAATTGTTGTTGACTCCCTTGACACTATTGATTTCAAAGACACTTGACTTAACACTAATCATGATTATGCTTTGAATGAAGGAAGTAATATCTCTATTGATTTTATTGATACTACTCATGATATTGGCATGACTATTGTTAGTGAGGATACTATTAAAGATAAGTGTGGGGAAAGCCTTGATTTAGATATACATTTAGAGGGTAAAACCATATTAAATCATGATGTTTCACAGGAAGAATTTGTCTTGAGTGATGATTTGAGTAAGCATGGTGAGACCATTTTGAGTGATCACTTGATTCATTCTTTAGAAAATTTGACTCTTACTGAGGAGAGTCATATTGATTTTGTGGGTTGTTCAAAATACCTGGAAGTTCCAATACTTTCTGTTTATCAATTTCTTTTGGGATCTTCCTTTATTCTTGATCAATCGAATTTTATTGATTATATATAAGTGGGACGAGATACTGCTTGGTGTTATGATTTTATACAGGTACATGGATTGATTCCTCCTATCCAAAAACCTTCTATACTTGAGCTGAAACGTTATCTCGCGGACCTTAAAATTTGGAGATGTTTCTTGAACATCAAAAGAAGACATCACTAGTGCTTTCATGTGACTTACAACCAGACAAGGGAGAGAAACCAATTATGCTACTTCATTTGAGTCTCCAAGCTTTTAATAGTCTGGTCATATTCCTTCCTTACTCTTTCTCTTGCATTGCTTGTTGTTATTGGCTAGACCTATATTTTGCATTGAGGACAATACATGATTTAAGTGTGGGGGAAGGATTTTGTTCTTACTTTTGTTTTTTGTTTTTTGTTTTCAAAATGAGAAAAAAAAATTGGTTTTTATTTTGGTTTTTGTTCCTTGTTTTCAAGAGAAGAAAGAAAAAAAAGTTAAAGCGCAAGTTTTAAGTAACTTTAGTATGATGCATTCTTGATTTGACAAGTGATTGATCATGTTTTGAGTTGGTGAACCTAGTGGCAATGAATTTGACTTTGGTGAATTTAGGCTAGTAATTATATTCCTAGTAAGATTTTGAGCCTAATACATATATTTTTTTAGTGTGTAAAAAAAAATTGGTTTTTATTTTGGTTTTTGTTCCTTGTTTTCAAGAGAAGAAAGAAAAAAAAAGTTAAAATTGCAAGTTTTAAGTAACTTTAGTATGATGCATTATTGATTTGAAAAGTGATTGATCATGTTTTGAGTTGGTGAACCTAGTGGCAATGAATTTGACTTTGGTGAATTTAGGCTAGTAATCATATTCCTAGTAAGATTTTGAGCCTAATCATATATTTTTTAGCCTAATCATATTCCTACTTGATCTAGAACCTGACTTGAATCTTATTTGAGACCACATTCTATGCATGTGTATTCATAAAAATAATAAAGGCATTCATTCCATTTTAGCCAAATAAGCCAAAAAGCCTACCATTTTCTTGCATATATCCTTTGTTTAGCCCTTTGAGCCTATATATATATATATATTTTTTCCAGTTTGTCTACACCCATACCAAAAAAGGAAAAAAAACAATCTCTACCCTTTTGAATGTCGTGGGAGTTGAAGAGCATTGCATAATATTTGCTTGGATGGAAGAACATGTATAAAATTAGGAGTTGGGTCATTGTGAAAAATATGGTAGGTTATCTTGAAAAAGAAAAAAAATGAAGGAAAAAAATAATAATAATAATAATAATAATAATAAAGAGAGAAAAAAAGTGAAGGAAAAAAGCAAAAGAAAAAAAAAGAATGAGAAAGAAAAAGAAAAAAAAAAAGAATGATGACTCAGTTCAAGTTGGGTTTAGTTTCTTGCATCCCATATTCTCTATGGTATCATCCTCTTCATCTTTTAAGATATTCAACCTTATTTTCCAAACACCTTACCCTTTCTTTCTTAACATTAGCCCCATTACAACCTAATAAAAGTCCTTTTGATTTATGCGTACACTTGCTTTATTAGTGGTGGAGAATTTAGATTCTTATCAAGCCTATGGAAAGAGTATTGGATAGGGATGAATTTGAGTGTAAATGCAAACCTATACACATTTGAGTGAAGAGTGACATACACACTATCCTTGGTGAGAGATTTCTAGCTTAGGTTCCACTTTGTCAAGTAAATTGCCATGATGTCTGCTTTCTTGATTCATGAGAAGATCATTTGGATAAGAGAGGTGTTGAAATGCTCTTGTTTACTTTTTGCTTGTGATTGGAACATTCGTTTTTGAAGTTTTAGTTTAGTTTAGTTTAGTTTTTTTTTTATTCTCCTTTGGTCTTGATTTGTTTTGCCTGGGAATGCAAACGATAAGTGTGGGGGAGTTGATAAATCCTAATTCTCATATATTTTATCCCACCTTATTCATTTATTTTGGGGACTATTTTAGGCTAATTTGGAATTATTAGATAATATTTGGATTGTTAGCCAATTTTAGGAAATAATATAAATCAACATTAATTATGAGATTATTGGGCTTAAATTATCAATATTTCGATTGATATCTTGTGATTGAATAATATTTCTAAATATATGATAGATCACAATTTTATCTAATGCTTGTAGGATAAGAAATAGCATATTGGAAGATCCTACGATGCGGGAATTAATCTTGGACGCTAAAATAAGATCTAATGGTGGAATATGTGTTATTGAGCTAGAAGGTTTCCCATGTTCAATTAGGTAATTAAATTCATTAATCTCCTTTTGGTTTAATTAATTGATTTGGGCTAAGAAAGTTAACTCCATGCAATTCCTAAGTTGTCTCATTCATCATCAAAAGTGAACTAGATCTTTGTTATTTAATTTGATTTTAATCAATATTTTCGTTAGGATTTTAATTCTTCTCTCATAACAAAAAAACCCCCCAAAAATTGCATTCAAATTCATATAGATTAGTTTCATCTTCATATAGATTTTAGAGTCAATTGTATCTTGCATTTAGTTTGTTTAGTTTCATTTCATTACATTTTTCATCACTTGAATTCAATCTAAAGAAAAACTCACACATTGCTTCTTGAGAGAATGGCCTAGGTTGACTCTAAACTGCGTAATTAATTAGGTCCTAGTTTAATTGATTATTTTAACGACAAAAGTAGTGCATCAGTCATTAATATAAAATCTACTTTAATTTAAAAAAATGAACGATAAAGTTTATATTATATTTAAAATTGGTGAGAGTATTTTAACTCTTTTTTTTTTTTTTTTTTTTTTTTAGAGTCGGCCTTTAAGCTGTTCTAGCTAGGAGGACATCCATGAAAACATATTTTCTCTCACATGCTCGTAAAAATTATCCCAATACCTTCACCTTTAAAAAAAAAAGGGTTCGACCACGTAGTACAGCTTATCAATCAAGATCAGGTTAAACCTCATGGTTCTAAAAGTACATATAATATCCAAATATTTTGATTTCTTGTGTATATGGAGAGTAACATTTTAAGTTATTCTCTATATAGAGATGGCAAAAAAAAAAAAAAAAAAAAAAAACCATATGAACTTGTCTTATCTCTTAATATTTTGATAATCTTCTTTCAAGGTAATTTTTAATGGGAATTTTTAAAAACATTATCTACATAATGAACATGTTTCCTGATATAAGAGGAGCAATTTGGCTCGTTGGTGATTGTTTAATATTTGGTAATAAGAAGAAGGATTAGAAAAATGTTAAATGATTTTATGCTTGCTCTCAGAATTTGAGCTATATATGTTCCTCCTCCAAAGGTTTATTAACATAACAACATTATTTTTTCCCTCATAATTACTGTTACTCATCTCGTTCATGCATGTGTTCTATTTCGTAGGATATAATAAAAATGAAATTTAAAAATGATGCATGGACCTCGGATTTCTTTAATATCCTCTCGTGCATAAACATTTTTTAAAAAGTTTTGCATTTATGCATTGTTTAATTTGGTAATTAAGAAGAATTAGCAAGGAAAGGGGGAAATGGTGAATGCATTATATATGCGTATATCACCTTATCTTTTCTCTAAGCGATTTAAAAGGTTTATTTTGTTTTTTCCCTTACATCTGCCACATTTTTCCTTTTAAAGTGTTACTCAGTTGGTTCATGCATCGTTTGGTCGGAAGATTACAATTAAAAGAAAAAAAAATGATACACGAGCGTTACATTCCCCCTAAATATTGAAAGATTTGATGAGTTGATTTTGGTTCTAAATATAAAACATTTTTTTAATATTTATTAACCATTTTCTAATTTCTCCTTATTGATACTTCCTCAACAATAATTAAGGAGGAGATGGGAAAGAAGGAATTAAGCTAGATGATGACTATATTATTTTAGGAAATACATGTTATATGAACTAACTTAACTAACTTCTTTAATTTAATCAAATTAGTTAAAAAGGAAATACATTTTTTTCAAAAAATCTAGAAGAATATATATTTTTTTTTTATAAGGACTTCATGTATATACAATTTTTCTCAAGGTTCTATCTGCCCGTTCATGCATCATGTTGTAACTTAAATTTGACACGGTCATATAGTCATATAAACAATAAAACATGCCAAAATTATTGCTTAAATTAATGTTTACAATATTCACTCCAACTCTTTCTAGCATACTAAACTTAGGCTCTGTTTGGTACATGGAAGATTTGAAGGAAAATGAGATGTTTGGTATGAAGAATTGGGTGTTGGTTAAGTGGGAAGGGTAGGTGAAATTCCCACAATGCCCCTAAACCATTTGAATGTTAGCGTTGGGTTCGAATGTAAAGCACTAAAACGAACCAAACTTGTGCGCTTGTTTATATCGAACATTCTAGGAACAACAATATGACAAAAACAGAAGTAGGCATTTTTTACGTAAAAACAATAGTAATATAAATGCAAGACAGTAGAAGCCACATCACAGACCCACCATAGGTGAATACATCGTCTTCTTGTTCTTGTTCATGTTGTTCCACTTCCTCTTCACGGTCGTTCTAGTCGACTTTCTCAAGAATCTTGTGGTGGGTGTTTTGGGTTCTGGATTGGGTTTTGCAACCGGGCATAGTAGAGACATGATCGAAGTACGAGGGTCGGAAAAATTTCAAAGAGTTGCTCGACTTATCATCGAATTGGAGACCGCTTAAGTTTTTCAGGAAGGGTCGGTGGGTTTTGGTGATGCCTGCCATTGAAGCATCGAAGCAAGCGGCCGTAAAGAAGAAGTAGGAAGAAGAAGATTTCAGGGCCAATTTCGTCACAGGATTTCACTTTCCCGGAAGCTTTCAGCTTTCCCTCCATTTTTGGATGGAATGAAGGAATGTAACACCCCCAAATTTCTAACAATTTATAATAGACCAAATTTGGAAAATGTTACCGCCGCACTTGTATTAAGACAAGCGCAAGGCTAATTACATTAAAATGAAACCAAGAGTTGAGATTCAACTAAAAGAAATATGTCTAATACATTTTATTGTATTCGTAAAGATTTTCTAAAAACTATAACTAGCTAGAAATCACTGAGACGTTATCCTCACTTCTCACTGCTAACCCCGTCCTTTGAAACCCGTTTCACCGAAAATCTGCTCCCCGAAGGATCATCACGATCCACGCAAACACACAAGACAAAGCTGAATAATCCTAATCAAAACAACTCATAAAGCCCAAATATAACAATCAAATCAAGTGTATAATCACATTACAATTAAATCAAATAACAATTTCAATAATCATCATATACATTCACCTCTAATCAAAACATGATTCATTTTTCTTATTTAATTCATGATAGACCCGGGAAACCCTGCCAATCTATTTAGTGGGAAGAGAACCATGGTAGACCCGGGAAGCCCTGCCAGTCTACCCTGTGACCCGAGAAACCCTGCCAGTCACAATCAATCAAATTGGCCATAATCAAAATCATCTCTTCCTAGTGTGCACACCTCTTCCCAAAGTTGCTACTAGTGTCGGGGAAACCCCGCGACACCACTTTGAGAAGAACGGATATAATCGGTTCACATCATATAAATATCGGAGGCATAAAGCCCAAAGTTGTGTTCATCACTTCAAGAGGTACCATTCCCAAAGCTATCTTCCCACTATTAATTCATTACAATCACACACAATCAAGAAATTCAATCTTGTCACAGTCATCGAATTTCTTCATTAAGTACATCATTGCTCAAGGCATCATAACTTTTCAACTATTCAATAAGACTTATATCGCACACATATAATATATTTCATGCAAAACAACCCTATCAAAATTCCTAAGACCTCTAGGGATTAGGATTACCTGAACTAAGACTTCTAGAGATTAGGAATCATATAATATATTTCATACAAAACAACTCTATCAAAATTCCTAAGACCTCTAGGGATTAGGATTACACGGTCTCCGTGTTTGATGACTTCTAGGAGGAAAATTGAGTAGAGAAGAGAAGCACAGTTGATAAGCAGAAAGAAATAAAAGATGAAGAGGAAAGCACGTTGTCACGTCCTTGGAACCGAATCCCCTCGAGTAGGCAAGGAAAGGAAATGACAAGAATTCTTTAGAGAGAAAAGGAGAACTTAGAGAGAGAAGCTCTTGAACAACAAATGATTCAATTGCCTTGTATGGTTTTTGAATGAAGGAGGCATCTCCTATTTATAGCCTACAATCTCATTAATCAACGGTCAAGATTAAAAAGATCCAACGGTGGAAAATGATTCTCCAGAACTTTCCTAAGAATTCATGAGAGTTCTTGAATTCTCTTTATAGTTGTACAAGTATCCAAAATGATGTAGAACTCTCTAGAATTCTCTTTAAAGCTCTACATTTCTCACTTTCATGAGAGTTCGAATTCTTTATAAAGTTCTACCAATATCTTCAATAATGTAGAACTTTCTCGAATTTTCTACAAAGCTCTACCAAAGTCTACAAGAATGTAGAACTTTCTAGAATTTTCTACAAAGCTCTACCATTATCTATACATGTCTACTACATTCCAGAGAGTTCTAGAATTCTCTACAATACTCTACTAATATCTACATATGTCTACCACATTCCAGAGAGTTCTAGAATTCTCTACAAAATTCTAGGAGCTTCAAGATTAAGCAAAGGAAACTTAAAGAGTAAGGAACCTATTTTATAAAAGAAACTTACAGAGTAAGCAAAGGAAACTTAATGAGTAAGAAACCGATTTCATTAATTTTATTTTATTTTATTTTATTTTTCTTGGGTTATCACATTCTACCCTCCTTAAAATAAGTTTCGTCCTCGAAACTTAAAAGTTTATGCTCTTGGGTTATCACATGACCCAATTCATGCCCTGATCATAGGATGTATGTCTTAAAATCCTATGCATTTGAGTTTATTCTCTTCATTTACTCTAACTACCACTTAGTACTTACCACACATATCTATCAAAATCAATCATCAAAATAATGCAATATAGATTCAAAAGATAAACCAATATAGATTCAAACAATAAACCAACATCCAATATAGATTCAAAGAAATAAATTGATTTTAAAAGACAAGAATATAACCCCTTCACTACCCATCTCTCACGTTTAACATTTGTTTACTTAAAATTTTGTACCTATTTGTTTATTTAACTCTGGGATCTTAGATCCCTTGAGTTAGTATCAATTTAAACCCAAGTTGAACCTAGTGCTCTGATACCACTTTTGTAACACTTTCCAAATTTGGTTATTTTGAATTTTAGTCATTATTTAAATAAAATCATTGCAATTTACGTTATTATAATTGTTAGAAATTTGGGGGTGTTACAAGGAAGGTTCCCACATTTGAGGGAACATTGGCAGAGGCGGGAAGTCATCTTCTTGGGAGAGTAGCGCCCAAACACGTTTTTTACGAGGGAACCTTATCTTGTTCCCTTTCCATCACTCACATTCGCTCTAACAAACAAAAGGCCTTAGGTGTGAAAATTTTAGGAAATACATGTCCCTTTTCTTGAGATGCATGCGTGCATGATTACATATAGTAAAAACATATTTCATCTCCTCCTTAATATAAAATCTAATTGGAGAGTTATAATATTAATCAAAATATAAGAACTACTTATTATATTTATCAAATTTATTTTTCTAATTTACTCTTATTGATGCTCTTTCAACAATAATTAAAGAGGTGAGAGAATGAAAGAATTATGAAAGACAATAATTAGGGTGTTTTAAAAATATACTCCCTTTGGTCCTAATTAGAGAATATTGTCATAATTATATGACAACATTTCAAATTTTGTTAATTTCTTTCTAGAATATCTCAGTAATAATTAAGGTACAAAAAAATCTTCATTATTAGTATTATAGTTAGTATAGATTCATGTGAATTCAACACTAGAAGGCTAATTTCTTTTTAACTAGAAGTTTGAAGGGTAATATTTCTACAATTTTTGTCCATGTTGCGCAGAGGAAGAGAAACTTATTAACTCCCAGACATATTTAACCATTTCAATGGATCCAAGAATTTAGGTTTATTATATAAAAGCATTTGAGGAAAATGAGTAAAATTAACTAATTTAACTCTTTTCTTTAATCCTTCCAAAATCTGTTAAATATGTCTTATAATTAGGATTCGAATGTAGAATGTCATATTAACTAACTTTCTTAACTTAATCAAATTGAAAAAATATGTGTTACATTAAATAATAGAGGGGGTATTATATATGTCCTGCTTGCCACAAGTAAGACGGCAGTGATTACATTAGTTCGTAACCTTGTTCATTGTTTGTTATTGTCACACAAAATTTAATCGATTAGGTATACAGGAGGGACCCAGCCGCTCCACTGACGTTCAAAATTTATACTCGTCACCTGAATTAAATCTAGTATTATCATCACCTTACTTGTTTAATATTTTCTCTCTCTTAGAGAATAAAGCATATTATTATATTAAGGGTTAAGGGGCAAAATACACATGAGTTTTGCCCTGAGGAGCGCTCAGCACCATGTGTTTTCTTTGGGAGCAAAAATACACATGGATTTGTAAAACCAGAGCAAAAATACCACCCCCGTTAAAACAGTGTAATTGCCGTTATCTTTATGGTGGGCCCCACCCTATTAAAAAAAAAATTTCTTGGGTCTTTTTAATTTCCGAAGGTGGCCCTGCGTGTGTCTCTTCACCGCTTCACCGCCATTCCTTCTTTTCAGTCGGTCCCTTCTTCCCTTCACCCCCATTCCTCCTCAGATGAGATGCGAACGGCGACGGAGGCATCGCCACCAAGGGCGATCGGAGGCTCTATCTCCTTCTCCGTGATTCTAACGCAGACGATTTGAAGAAAATCGCCGCCTACAAAGCCATGGAGTACGTTGAATCCGGCACGGCTCGGGGTTTGGGAACCGGGTCGACGGTGAAGCACAAATACATTAAACTCGGTGTTTTGTTCCTCCTCTCGCAGTACGAATTAAACCAAGCCATTTCTACGTCTCCTCCTCTCGTAGCTTCTTCCCTTCCAAAGATTCCCACCTCAACTCTATATTGTCTCAGTTTGAATTTAAAATCAAATCTTTGTTTTCTTTATTCATATGCCCAATTGCTCTGGTTTTGATTTAGACGATTGTTCCCCTTATTTCGAAGGTCATTTCTTCCGTTGAAATTTTGGGAAATTAAACCAGATCCGTGATAGAAAACTACTAGTTAAATGTTGCTAATTTCCCATTAGGTAGCCATAATTTTATTTTCCCTTTTAAGGGGAGGTAATCAGATTGACCAATCCTGGAAATTTTAATGATAGGGTGCGATTTGATATTTTGTTGGTTGGGAAAAAATTTCGTGCTTTTGCCTTTCAATGGAGTTGTAATATATTTGTGTTTGTGTTCGTGCGTTTGTTTGTGCGTGAGAACAGATGGTAATGGGGGGAAAGGTTGGTGGCAAACGCAGCTTTCGAGAAAAAGGTTCGATCAAAGGAAGAGGGTTCTGATGATTCGGATGAGGACTATGGTTCCGATGAAGTTAGAGAATTGTCCGATTGTTCGGAGGTTCATTGTTTTTCGTTGGGGGTATCTTGGTAATTTTAAATGGTAGTTAAATGAGAGTTTAGCATTTTTTAACTGGCGGTGGTATTTTTGCTATGGTTTTACAAATCCATGTGTATTTTTGCTCCCAAAGTTAAAAAACACATGGTGTCGATCGCTCCTCAAGGGCAAAACTCATGTGTATTTTTGCCCTTAACCCTTATATTAATACTTGAATACCATTATTTTCCAATTTTTTTGGGGACCCCACTCAATTCTTGTTTTACACTCACCAATTGTTTTGTTTATTTTATTATTATTTTTTTGGTGATGTATAAAAATTATATACCCCACCCACAACATACATGATCTAACATTTCTTGAGGTGGTGGAAAAAATTGGTATATTTACAAAGTTAAACTATAAATTTTATTATATATTTATGATTAAAAGAGGTAATTTACACTATAAACTTTTTATAGATCAGAAGAAGTATATATTATTCTTCTCCCATATATATCTCGTTATACACATACAATGGTTAAAAATAAAAATTAACTATAAAAATATAAAAAAAAAATTTTTAGTATCTTTATTATTTTTTATTTAAAAAGGCAAGGTGATGTGAAGGTTGCAACTCCGTGAGGAATTGGGCTTCATTTTGGATTGGGTTGTGATTGATGTTAACAGAAAAGCTCTCCACGGCCACCCCATGAACATTGCTTGCTTTACGCGGAAAGCACCAGAAAACGCCGATGGAGGTTGCCGTATTCCGCTCAGCCACCGAGAAGCGGAGGTTACGTGTATATAATATTTCGCTGGGCCCCTTGAACCTCTCTCTCTCCATGAGTTCGTTATCTCTCTGAGATACGTGGATATCCGTTTCTCACTTGTGTTGCGTTTCAGCGAGTGTGCGTGAGTCCGGAGGCCGCACGACATGACGTTCGTAGCTCTCTTCGCTACGGCAACGAAGCTCGCCGGAGCAATTGTCACGATCACCGTCGCTGCTAATGCCTTCTCATTCTCCCGTTTCAAGCGAAAGAATCTCCGCCCATTCCGCTCGCCTATTGACGAGTCCTCTGATGTACTCGCTGACTTCAATGTTGATGGTGAGCAAGCAGAAATGAACACTTCCGTTTTCAGACTGTGTGAGCAATCTAGGTTTTGTTAATAAAGGCTAAATGATTATTGAGAAATTAATTGTCGATGTCCTACTTCTGGTCGTATGCTTGGGGTCAGAGGAATACTCTGTAAGCTTAAGTACCTAGTAGATGGGATAACTCGTATATAGTGCAATTGTGAGGCTTATTCTGGCGATGTCTGAAGCTCGAACCTGATTTTGAATGGGAGGAGATGTAGTTTAAGTTCCTACTTTAGCTGAAATTGGTTTCGGGCTACATGCTCAGGGTTAGAAGTTAGAATTATACACTTACTGGGAAAGCTATGGAGTCATTGGTTGGCGAGAAATTTTTCTTGAGAAATGCATTTTGCAAATTGAGAGGTTTGGCTACCCATCCCCAGGTGTCGGGGCTACCCATTCCCAGGATTGTGACTACGTTTAAGTTTCTTGGCTTTGTCCCAATACCAAATATTTAAGAAAGACCTGCACACCTGTCAAAAGAAAAGTTATCGTATTATAATTGCCTTTGCGAACTATATTCGCCAAACTAAGTAACTCTTTTTAACTTTTGGCTTATCATTGGTAATATAACGTTTTCATATATATGGTGATCCTACTTAGCTTTTTCAATCATTCGTAGTTGTGTTTATCTGAAAGAGGATGATGGAGTTTTTTCCCCTTCATGACTACATGCAGAAGAGGAAAATGGTTTTTTCTTTGGCCTGGCTACTGCACCAGCACATGTTGAGGATAGGCTTAATGATGCTTGGATTCAGTTTGCAGAGGAACAAAAGCCTGACGGTGACTCACAACAGGTCAAACAGCAAGCTGATGCTTTGATGGGCTCTGCTACTGGTGATGGTGGGTCTCACCAAGCTGCTTCATCTCGACAACATGATTCCACTGTCAAAAAGAGGAAAAAGCCTTTAAAGGTTGCTATGGAGGCCATGATTAGAGGATTTGAGAAGTACTCAGAAGAAGATGAAGAAGAAGCACCGGCTGCTGTGTCAAAAGAAGAACAGCAACACAATGTAACTGCTTGGCATAATGTTCCACACCCGTAAGCCCAGATTTTCATGTTGATATCATGTAGTTTTTTAAGCGTTAATTACGATGGGTATTGTGCACTTTTGGAGTATCTTTATTGTATTACTGTGGATATGTCCGTGCTAAATGGAAAATGATGACTGATTCTCAGGGAGGAGAGATTAAGGTTTTGGTCTGATCCTGATACAGAACTGAAGTTGGCCAAAGATACTGGTGTTACTGTCTTTCGCATGGGTATAGATTGGTCAAGAGTAATGCCAACGGAGCCTGTAAATGGGCTAACAGAATCTGTGAGTGTCATAATGGTTTTCCATGCTGATTAAGTATTACAATTATGCCATCTTTCACTACTTGGCAAGTGTCATAACTGATAAATAATGCTGTTAAACAGCTTCTTAAGGAGCTAGCTGAAGTGTTTTCTAATATTGTTTTATGAAAAACCAGTTCAATGGATTCAACTGGTGCCAATGTTTTACTTTTATCAGTAAGTCACTCGATCTTCTTAGGTTAATTATGCTGCTCTGGAGCGTTACAAATGGATTATCAATAGGGTTCGGTTGTATGGAATGAAGGTCATGCTCACTCTTTTTCATCACTCACTTCCACCCTGGGCTGGTGAGTATGGAGGTTGGAAGCTGGAAAAGACTGTTGATTATTTCATGGACTTTACCAGGTTAGTCTTTCCTTTGTGTTAGTTGTCCATACATGCTATTTCCTCTAACTGCTTCTGAGGACATTTTCATCAGAACAACCACTGCACTGTACCAGCCTATCCTTGGTTGTGAGTGAAACTAGTGCATACATACCCATATTACAATATAACGTGATATTAGAAGGAAAAACTTAGGTACTTAAACTTAGATACTGAAGGTACTTTATTCCAATCAGATCAGGACATGTGCATTTTTCCATGCATTTTTATTCTATAACTTTATTATATTAACATCAATTATGATTTTTCCCAATATATATAGCAATTGTGGTGTCAAACATGATTGACCAGTCTATTTGGATCTTTTATTTTCATTGTATACTTTTTTTAAATGAGCTCACCATTATGCTAAGGGAGCAATTTACGGCAGAATCCCATCATTTTCTTGTTTCTGGGCCTTTGTTCTCCTTCTCATTGAGGTGTGTGCATATGATAAGTAAAAATAAAATTTAAGGGAAAAAGCATTACAAAAGAAAGTGGAGGACAAGGTTTTCCCTTTAACAGAAGCCCAAAAATGGAAACAATATAGAGATGAAGATATGGTGTCAAAACCATTTTTGGACCTTCTTCTAAAAGCTTAAGCTTTGAGTAATTTATGGTCATTGATAATGCCTTATTGACTGAGTGGTCAGGGTTTTGATCATTGTCACTACCATTATCTTTTCATGACGAGTTATGTTGAGCCTATGCTAAAAGGGTGGCATGCATTATTTCTAGGTAGTCAACGCTACTAGATTCAATATCTTGGGCATATTGGCGCAATCATATATATTATAATACTGATGGTTTTGATGCTAGTAGCTGGCCAAACGAATCACTTTCTTAGCTTTTTCCTCTGAGAGGTTCAACCTTCTGTCACTGGATTTTCATGTGTTGGTATCAGCATGTAGTTTTTACTTTTGAGAATTTATTGAGCACCTTGGAACTTGTTCTCATATTCCTTTTTTTCCCTACATGATCATGTCTTTATTCGATGTCAATGAGTCATTCATCTTATGTTGGTATATGAAATGATGCTTTTCCTCATCACTCACATTCCATGGTGCAGGCTTGTTGTAAACAGTGTATCTGATCTGGTAGAATATTGGGTTACTTTTAATGAACCTCATGTCTTCTGTATGCTTACTTATTGTGCTGGAGCTTGGCCTGGTGGTAATCCTGATATGCTGGAGGTTGCTACTTCTGCTCTTCCAACTGGTGTTTTCCAACAGGCCATGCATTGGATGGCCATTGCACACTCAAAAGCATATGATTATATCCACGAACAAAGGTTTGCCTTTCTCAAAGAAGCTGCAGAATCTGTAGCTTGCTTATAGAATATCGAACAATATTTTATCACTCTTTCCCTTTCATTCCATCTCAATTAATTTCATAGTTGATGTTCATGGTTGATCTCTTTGCTGATTTTGTAATTATAATTTTCTGATTCATGAAAACCTTTTGACAGTGACTCATTAAAACCCATAGTTGGTGTAGCTCACCATGTGTCATTCATGCGACCCTATGGTCTGTTTGATGTTGCTGCTGTTTCACTGGCTAATTCTTTGACTATCTTCCCGTACGTTGATAGTATTTCTGACAAGCTGGATTTTATAGGCATAAACTACTATGGGCAGGTTTGTTTTACCAAACTTGATTAATGCACTATATGCATTAGGCTCATGCTTATATAACTATTCTGGTATTTAGGAAGTTGTTTCTGGTGCGGGACTGAAACTTGTGGAAACAGATGAGTACAGTGAATCTGGTCGTGGGGTATATCCTGATGGCCTGTATCGCATGTTGCTTCAGTTCCATGAAAGATACAAACATCTAAATGTTCCCTTTATCATTACTGAAAACGGAGTATCAGATAAAACAGATGTAATCCGACGGCCATATCTGTTGGAACATTTGCTTGCTGTATATGCAGCCATGATAATGGTTTGGACTGTGAATTTACCATTGATCAGCTTTAAATCATGCGATTCTTTGTAATTACTGATATCACGTCAGGCCTTCCTTTTCTGCTTTTATAGGGTGTTCCTGTGCTTGGTTACCTGTTTTGGACTATTTCTGATAACTGGGAGTGGGCTGATGGATATGGTCCCAAGTTCGGACTTGTTGCAGTTGACCGAGCTAATAATCTTGCACGCAACCCCCGCCCTTCGTACCACCTATTTTCTAAAGTTAGACCTCTGTTTCTATAGTTGTTTTACGTGACACTATTTTTTCTCTGAACGGACACGCCTTTAATGTACGCCTAATTCCAGATTGTGAAGACGGGTAAAGTCACACGTGAAGATCGTGACAGAGAATGGAATGAACTACAGAGAGCTGCCAATGAGAAGAAAACAAGACCATTTTATCGGGCTGTAGACAAGCACGGTTTGATGTATGCAGGTATCCAATATCCATTGAGAATCTGAGTTGGTATCATTTTGTGGATTATAATTCAATTACCCACAAAAGGAAGAAGGCTGCTGTTACCTTAGCAGAATTGATTTCTGAATGTCAGGGTGAAAAAAAGAGTAACAAGAGATGACAATGGTTTCCCTGGTATTCAAGAGACCAACACTTCCTTTCACTAATCAAATTTTGCTTGTCTCCTCCTGCCTCCCTGCCTCTGCCCACTGTCTCCTACCCTCACACTACCAGACATAGGCAGTTAAACTGGGTTTCTCCCCATTCTGCCCCTCTCTCGCCAGCTCCTTGTCTCTGTGTCTTTGGGCCCCCCACTTTCGTCCTTCTAGTAAAAAAATAGGCCCCCTCCAGCTTCCTTTTGTTCACTCTTCACTCTTCACTCTCCTGCCGCAAACCTACCCTACAGCCCGTTATAATCATTTACACTCAGAACTTTCAGCTTATATTCTGTTTCATGCTTTCAGGGTGCAAGTGACTGCATGCTTTTTTGGATTTCACTTGTTTCTTCCTCTATCCCCCCTCTCAGATTAACAATTTGCTCACGAATTCATTCTGTCATATTGTTTTGCTTGCGGCACTTCAAACCAATAATTTAGTGAGTTCAAGGTTATAGAAGTAATAATATAACTGATGTGCCGAAGTTGAGGGCGAATGTTTCTGGGTCCTTCATGAGTTATAAATAATTGTCTTAAATTACCATGACATATTGCGTAGCAAAATCAAAAATTGTATCAATTAGTGGTTCAATTTATGATCAACGTGGAATCTGACCAGTCAGAATGTCAGATCAACAAAGTACATTGATAGCATGTAACTGTAGTTTGACATGTCTAGAATCCCACGTGACTCTGGAGCGAAGGCTGCATTATTCTACATTAGTGGTAAAATTTGGATAAAAATTAATCACAGTTCTTGTTCCTCATTGAAGGTGGACTCGATGAACCTATTCAGCGACCTTATATTGAGAGAGATTGGCGGTTTGGTCACTATGAGATGGATGGTCTACAGGATCCTTTGAGCCGCTTCTTAAGGTTCATTATCCGGCCATTCTCCCTGAAAAGGAAAAGGAAACCTCAGAAGAAGAGGGACACATTGATTCTTCAGCCTCTTGAAGGTAGATTTTAACATTCTGCCACATATCCAGAACTCATATATAGGTTCACATTGAGCACTTTATCTAAGGCAAGACACATCAAGTCTTTAGTCCATTGCTCCATCTGTTTGTTGTTGCTTTCAATCCAAAGCTTCGATTATTATGACGTTTAACACCAAATAATACACACATTCACAACAAAGAAGTCATTTTCTGCATATAACAAGTATAGAATTGTCTGTCTCCTTTTCCTTATAAACCAATGCATAACCCGAGTTTCTCTTTACTTAGTAGCCAGATATTAGGTCCTAGGCATTCCCAATCCCTGTTCATGATCATTGGCAGAATATCTGTTTTCTTAATACTTCAATGCTTAATACATAGAGAATCTCATTTTAAGTACTGCTCAAGTCATTGTCAGGCTCATTTTAATGTATTCCAATTTGTGCAGCCATATGAATCAATTTTATTGGGAGGCAACCGCGACAAGGGAATCGCTTCTAGTTTGGTTTCATTATCCAACTATATCATACATAAGTGTACATCCCCAAGGAACCTCTTAATGCCTTTTGAGGCAGTCTGTTCATATATGCTGTCTGTCATGGCTTATTAAATGCCATAACTTGCTATAATGTTTGATTAAATTCTTTGCATCATTTGTGACAAATCATCTTGTCCCCCCCCCCCCCCCCCCCCTTTTTTTTTGTCTGTGACTGAATAGTATTCTGTGGCAGCACCAAATCATCTATAATATTGAAAAATGCTTGCTTTCTTATCTTGAACTGGAGTCGCAGCTGAGTAATCTCTGACCTATAAATAAAGTCAATCATATTAAATTTGACATTCTTAATAATATTTAATATTAAAAAAATTAATGGAGACTATTCTTTAATTTTATTATGTTGCAATTTATCATTAGCAACATTTGCGAGTGACATCTTAAGAAGATCGATCACCATAAATACATCCAACTAACAGTTGTAATGGAATTATTAAGACGAAGATCTCCTCCTTTTGGTGTTTTGATCCCCCACACATATTATAAACCACTTATAATTATATCACTATTAAATTTGTTTGAATATGTATCATTTTTCTAATTTATATTTATGAGTATAGACAGATACGGAGTACATTATACTATTAGATTTCAAATTCATACATTGTAAATTGTTACAGGAGTAATATTTAAAAAATTCATTAATAGTTAACCAAATAATGTATATTACGTTACGGTAAAAATATTTTCTATGAGCCGTTCTATATTTCGGGCTAAAATAAGTAATTTATAAAGTTTGTTGTTGGGAAAAAAGTGTCAAAGCTCGAAACAAAAATCCTTTATTTAAAAATTGAAAAATAAAATAAAATATAGAATGTTGATAAAACGTCCTACCTCTTTGAGCAACGAACTGCCGCGCCGTTCGTAAGTCGCCAACCACTCCATTCGGCCTCGAGTTGGAAACTGCAGCATGTTTCTGTCCAGGTCGTGAGGTAAAAAAAAATTCTTCATAGACTCTTTCTGGAGAATTTTGGGCATTGTGGGGGTTCGGTTCCATGAGACAAGAGTAACCAATATTGCTTTATTTTCATCTTCCAAGTGACGAAACTCCTTCGTTTGTGATCCTGTATATTGTGGTTGAGGGAACGAAGAGTTTTTTATTCTGAATTTTGGTGGCGAGCGAGAGGGCCCGGCTACCTCAAAGTCTTCCTTTTAACGGATTTCTTAGTCTGTTTTCTCTTGGGTTTTCAGCTTCTTGAATCTCAAGCCGAAAGCTTCAATTCGATTACATAATACTATGTATCTGAAAGATGGGTGTTCTTTAGTGTTAAAAGTGCGCAAGCCTTCAATTCCGTTTGTACTCAACACAAAACCAATTTTTGATGTTGATAAACCCCAAGTACAATCTGAAAATGTGTCCGTTCTTATGGAATCCGAAGTTGTGAAAAGACTGAGACATGAACGAGATATTGTCTTGGCACTTGAATACTTTAAGTCCTTGGCCAATACTAGAGCTTTCAAACACACCCATTTGACATACCGAACTATGATTGAGAAACTGGGGAGAAATTGCAATATTGATGGTGTTCAGTATCTTTTGCAACACATGAAATTGGAAGGAATAGACTGCTCCGAAGATTTATTCATCCGTGTTATACATTCTTATCGGCGAGCTGGGTCAGCGGATCAAGCTTTGAAGATGTTATATAGGATAAGGGAATTCGGGTGCAAACCCACGGTCAGGATATACAGCCACCTGTTGGATTCGTTGCTGGATGAAAAAAGGTTTCAGATGATTAATCCTGTATATAGCAACATGAAAGGAGAAGGGTTGGAGCCAAATATTTTCACCTTTAATATTCTTATCAAGGCTCTCTGTCAAAATGGAAAGGTGGATGGCGCTTGCAAGCTGCTTGTTGAAATGTCAAGTAAGGGTTGCCCTCCAGATGCAGTGAGCTACACGACTGTTGTATCTTCTATGTGTAAGATTGGTCAGTTAGAGGAAGCAAAGAAGCTAGCTTCAACATTCGCACCTGTGGTGCCTGTTTATAATTCTTTGATACATGGATTATGCAAAGAATATAAATTTAAAGAGGCTTTTGGTTTGATCATTGAAATGCTGGATAAGGGCATTGATCCAAATGTTGTGACTTACTCTACAGTTATCAGTTGTCTTTGTGATATGGGAAATGTTGACTTGTCTCTTGCTGTACTTGGCCAAATGTTAATGAGAGGATGCAGCCCCAATATTCATACATTTGCTTCCTTGATCAAAGGCTATTTTTTGTGTGGTCGATTGCGTGAGGTTCTTAGCTTGTGGAGTCATATGATTCAAGAGGGAGTTAAGCCCAATGTTGTTGCTTATAACACTTTAATATATGGTCTCTGCGCCAATGGTTATATAGAAGATGCTATATCTGTCTGTAACCATATGGAAAAGAATTGGTGCTTTCCTAATGTTACCACATATAGCTCTCTTATTTATGGTTTTGCAAGAGCTGGAAATTTGCAAGGTGCTACTGAGACATGGAACAAAATGATAACTTTTGGTTGCCATCCTAATGTTGTGGTATATACCTGCATACTGGATGTCCTTTGTCATAACTCTATGTTTAATCAAGCCCTTTGTCTTATTGAAACTATGAACAAAGAGGGCTGTCCTCCAACCGTTGTTACATTCAATACATTTATTAAGGGTCTGTGTGCCAGTGGACGAGTAGAATGGGCAATGGGTGTGCTTGATATGATGGAGAAATATAAGTGCTCGCCAAATATAATAACATTTAATGAGTTATTGGATGGTTTATTTAGGGTCAACAGATTTAAAGAAGCTTGTGGGCTTATGAAGGAGCTGGAAGAACTGGAGCTGGAACTAAATTCTGTTACTTACAATACTATAATGCATGGATTCTCTCGCATTGGTATGCAAGAACAAGTTTTCCATATTCTCGGGAAAATGTTGGTGAATGGAGCAAAGCCAGATGCCACTACCATTAATATAATTATTTATGCATACTGTAAGTTGGGTAAGGTTAAAACTGCCATGCAACTTTTTGATAAGCTTACGGAAGAGAAAGAATGGCGTCCAGACATAGTTGCATATACTAGTCTTCTGTGTGGCATTTGTAATTCGTTAGGCATTGAAGAGGCTGATGTGTATCTTCGTAAAATGACAACTGAAGGAATCTTTCCCAATATCGCTACTTGGGATGTCTTGGTTCGCGGCTTCTTTAACAACTTAGGTCATGTAGGACCGATTCGTATTCTGGATGATATATTGGGGAATGGATAGCGATCAACTTTTTTCTCTGTCTTCAATGATTAAGACTCTCATCCACAGAGTGAAATACATTCTTGTTTTTCCTGACACTTGCAATGAGGAGAAAGTGTTGGCGAATGAATTTGAAATAGATGAAACCCTGTTGGACCGGCAAACACTGACTGTGTTCTGGAATGAAAATAGAAAATGAAGGGAACAATTATGATAGGAAATGAAGGACCTGAAAATTGTTCTCCCAAACATTATGTTGGAGAGTTGACAAAGAAAATGATTGAAAGGAGAAGTCTTCACCTTGGTCGTGTGTATAAACATGATAACAAAATATGAGATTGGAGTCTATTTTCCCTATTTTGGTTGGATAATCAAAGGGAATAGAAATTTGTAGTTGTTTGGAGCCCCCACAGGATCTTGAGGGGAATGGATTTGCTTCTGTAGGTGGAGAATGAGGGGGAGTGAAACTCCATTTTCCTTCCTCTGTAACTAGAAAAAGCAATTCAAACAAGACTTAAGTGTCCCTTTTCTTCCCTAACTTTGTCTACGTTGAGTAACACCATAAAAGGGAGTGAGGAGGAAGTCGTTGTGACAGGTGCAAGATGTTTTGATGTTTAAGCCCTTGGCTGCTGAATTAATGGCTAGGAAAACATTGAAGGTCAATGGTTTACAAAAACTTCTTCAGCGAAATCCGAGATGCTGAAGATGGAATGCTTGCCTTGAGGTCCACTCAGAGGTCAGGAATAAGGATCTGAGCTCTGTTTCATAACATAGCCCAGCTTTAACTCTCATCATCAAGTTTTCACTGAATGCATCTTTAATGTTAAAGGAAAAAAAAGATCAAGTCCAAGAGTCTATTGAGTATGGATTGTCCAACTAAGTGAATTTCAACAAATCTGATGTTAGAAAATGCGGCTAAGTATGGCAAGGTCTTTGAAAGGATGGAGGATGAGGATGTTTTTTACTAGAATTACTTCATTGAAAAGTGGTCAGAATGGTTAATAGAGATTCTGTGTTGCTTTCTGCTTTACATCCACCAAGTTCATGGGGAATTTAAGGTTGGTCCTCTGCTTGTATTAAATTCCTTGTGTCTACGTCATTGTTTTTGATGAATAGGTTTCATCTCATTATCCTTTTCACTTTGTTTTATACAATTTGCTCATCGTAATGATCTTTTTTCTTTTTTTCCTTTTTAATTTGTAGGCAGGAATTATACCATCAGCTGTATTCTGGATGATGACACTGCTGACATTAACTTTGAAAATATCCAATAACACCATGATGAATCTTCAGTTGCAGTTGTCCAACATGACACCGTGACGATATTGACAGGTCTAATTCCTTCCGGCTGTATCGTTTTTCCATGTGCTTTCTTCCTTATTATATTTTATATCCTTTCTATAAAAAAATTTCCTCCTAACAGTTGACAATGTCCTAAGAAACCTTTGAACTGCAACTACTCCCAGCGGTCCTAAATATATATAAGATAAAATTGATTTTTTTAGAGAAATTAAAGAAGCTAATTAAATTACTTTAGAGTATTTATATTTTTTTCTCTAAACTAATTAGTTTGACTAATAAACTGATATATAATTTAATGATACACAACATATGATATGATTAAGTAACTTGTTTAGTTTTGTTAATCTCTCCAAAAAGAATAAACTCTGTCTTATATTTAGAACCGGAGGGAGTACTATATTAGTCAATCCCCTAATCCTGGAAGCTTCCACATCAAATTGCCTGAAGTTCGTCCATCTCCGCTGTCTTCAAAAGCTTACCTATATTGACAATGTTGAGCACAAGCACTAATACACGTGTGGTTGTGTGTGTCCATTGTGGTTTCTATCTCTTGTGAGCTGTGATGAAAAATCGCTTGCGAACCCAGAACCCAGTTCTGTCAAATCAAGTGAGAATCTTTTTCTCCCCAAAATAATAGTCCAAGATAGAAAGAAGCTAGGAGAATGCCACGTGGCATGATACGTACTTCCAGGAAACTGTGTGTGTTTCAACTTTCTTCTAATTTTAGTAATTGGTTGTTGTATGCATGTTGCCTAGAGATTGTTTCACTATTATAGACTATCTACTTAGTGGAGAGAACGGAGAAGCCAAGTCTGTCAAAACATGGAATTTTATAATCACATGTGACATAGTCGTGTTGCGTATTTCAAATTCTATCGTATAAAATTATCAACAGAAAAGTTCTAAACTGTGTGTTGAAAAGTCAAATAAAAAAGTCAACGCTTTGTTATATATATAAGAGGCACGTTTCTCATCTCTGCATATCTGAGTTAGTGATCTGCATTTATGGGAACTCAACCACCAAGCGACGACTCTTATGCTGCCCCTACCGCCAACACTGTAACATGCCTTCCCACCCTTTATCTTTTCTTTCCATTTCATCTAACTCCCTTTTTCTTTGGTTTCTTTCTGTTATACTTTTCTGCAATTTTCCTAAACTTTTATGCCCAAAATTAAAAGGAATGAATATATATTTGACAACCTCTGTGTGTGTGCTTACTCAATGGTTCCTGACGAACCCCTTTGCCTTTCGCTTCTTGAGTCTTCTGGTAATAATCCATAATGTGAGGTGAACAAGTAATCTAAAGTCAGCAAGGGACATAACCATACTTTTCTTATTTGATTAATGATATTTCTAAGATATTTAAACTTGAGATTAATCCTTCAAAGTTTAGAGCATTTCATTTCTCATAACACATGCGTAATAAAAAAATATTTGTGGGAATAAAAGTTTATTCATAAATTTTAGAGTTATTATTACTTAAACTATTTATTAAGATAATGTAATAATAAATATAAAATAAATAAATATTTATGATCAAAATAAATATAATTAATGTAACATTGAAAAAGTATACATTATATTTATAAATTTTGTTAGTCACAGGGTTTATTTTCTCTAATTTATAATTAAATAAAAAACTATCTGTATTTTATTTTTTCTAATTAACGTCATTATAATTTATCCGTGATGTAAGTATTTAAATTTTTGAAACGATCATCTTCCATTAGAATAATGTTTAACCAATATAAACAAAGTGCGCTGTTTTCTTCTGGTAAGACTAAGCGATGGAATGGAAAACACCCCCACTCACATTCAACCAAAATTGCTTCTTCATTTTTCCTGATTCATTGCATATCTCTTCTTGCGTTACGTACCTCTGCTCTTCTGAGTTCTGAATAAGATGAATTTTGCGTTCATTTATGCCAATATATCGAACAGGTTGATGAAAGATCAGAGACTCAGAGGGAACTTGCTAATTGGCTTCCAGTTACTTCTTCAAGGGATGCAAAATGGTACTACTCTATTTTCCACAACGTTACGGCCATTGTTGGAGCTGGTGTACTCAGTTTCCCTTATGACATGTCCGCCCTAGGATGGTAAGAGTATTATTCAAACCCAAATTGCATTAATTTTTCAAACCTGATCTCATCCCGTCATCACGCAACCAAAAAAATTCTTGCATGTGTTCAAGCAACACTTGTGAATACCAAGTGTTTGTGGATTTGCTGATTAAAATATTGTTTCTATGCAGGGGTCCTGGTGTGACTGTACTGGTCCTCTCGTGGACCATTACACTTTATACTCTTTGGCAAATGGTGGAGATGCATGAAATGGTTCCGGGAAGGCGTTTTGACAGATACCATGAACTGGGACAGTATGCTTTTGGTGATAAGCTGGGCCTCTACATTGTGGTACCTCAGCAACTTCTTGTTGAAGTTGGTGTGAGCATTGTCTACATGGTCGCTGGAGGACAGTCATTGCTGAAGTTCCACGACACCGTCTGTCCCGGCTGCGATAAAATCAAATTGTCTTATTTCATTATGATTTTCGCCTCTGCTCAATTTGTACTTTCCCATCTCCCCAACTTCAATGCTATTTCTGTTGTATCTTTGGCAGCAGCAATCATGTCCTTCAGGTATATGCATCTATGTCCCTTCTTTTATCTTTGCAGCTTCCATTGATTCGATATATTGAACCACACAATCAGTAATGTTTGGTTTGTTTTATTTTTTTATTTTTTATTTTTGGTCACGCAGTTATTGTACAATTGCCTGGGCAGCATGCTTAAAACAGGGTATTGTAGAGTCAGATCATAGTACTTCAGGGAATGTGTTAGACTTTTTTAATGCCCTCGGCAATGTGGCTTTTGCCTATGCTGGGCACAACGTGGTGCTGGAAATCCAAGCAACACTCCCATCCTCACCAGAGAAACCATCCAAGGTTCCTATGTGGAGAGGAGTTGTTGTTGCCTATATAATCGTGGCTCTGTGCTACTTCCCAGTTGCTCTCATTGGTTATTGGGTTTTTGGAAATCAGGATGTCGGCGACAATATTCTCATCGCATTAGAGAAACCAGCATGGCTTATTGCTACGGCTAATTTATTCGTCTTTATCCATTTACTTGGAAGCTATCAGGTGATGAAGATATGCACACACATTACTTTGCTATTTCTGATTCCTTATACTTACTGTAAAGCTCTCCATGTTCCATCCTAAAGCAATGTATTTCTGGTTGTTCTGTGTTTCTTGATCTAGATTTATTCCATGGCAGTGTTTGACATGATTGAAACCATGTTGGTAACGAAACTGAAATTCAGACCTACTAAATTTCTTCGTTTTGTCGTGCGTAATGTATATGTGGGTGAGTACAACGCTTAGGGGTTTGTACTTTATATAACTTCTTCAATGGATTTGCCTTGATTTGTTACTGTGCATTGATATCCTTTCATATTGCAGCGTACACAATGTTTATTGCTATCACCTTCCCATTCTTCAATGGTCTCCTGGGATTTTTCGGAGGATTTGCTTTTGCCCCAACAACATATTTTGTAAGTCTCAAACGCTTGAAAAGGTAGAATCGAGTAAGACCTCTGTCCTGAGGATTAACATTTGGTTTAACAACTCATGTTCTTTCAACTTTCAGCTACCTTGCATGATATGGCTCACAGTTCGCAATCCAAAGAGATTTAGCTTGTCTTGGTGGACTAACTGGGTATGTTGGGATTTGTGAATTTTTCTTTTGATGTTATGAATCATTTGTCCTTTTTTATTAATATATGCAATTAAATGGATTAATTTCAGATTTGCATTGTGCTTGGAGTAAGCTTAATGATAGTAGCACCCATTGGAGGATTGAGGGCAATCATAATTAAAGCCAAGGACTACAGGTTTTACTCTTAAAGTTAACATTCACTCTGATGAAAGAGTGATGTGTGGCATATGTAAATTGAAAGGGATGAAGCTGGTGATGGTCCTGAAATGGAGCGAGAGGCTTGTTTGTGAGATTTCACCTGCAAATCTTCTCCACTGAAATAGGTTGCTCATTAATAACCTATCAACCAGTTGATGGAAAGAAAAACATGGCCAGAGAGATTTTGTTACACAGATATATATCATGTTCGTAGCTTTCTATTATTATGAGGGTATTTGCCTATGTTTCTTCTGGGAAAACTAGAATTTTTATTTTTTTGGACCTTGTAAAGAGAATAATCATTCATGTGTATCTCTTTTGACAAGGTAATGAAACCTATGCCATGGAAACATATCTGCTTTCTCTTTCCCATTGCAATATTAGATACTCCTCTTGTTTTTAATTTTTAATATTAGACATACTACCTAATTTAATTAGATTAACTTTTATTGGGTTAGCAATTTAGGCGTACTATCTAATAAACCGTCTATAATACCCACTTAGCCCAATAAAACCTTTCAACTTGTAATCATTTGCGGACTTGGCCATTGTTTTATGGCTTCAATCTTAGAGTCATCTATCTCCACTCCTTTCTCAGACACAATATGGCCCGAATACTCTGTCCATTGTCTACCAATTGCACATTCGATATCTTCACAAATAAACGTTGATCGGCCAATGTGTTCAACACGATCTTGACATGCTCCATGTGTGTATCCCAGGTGGCATTGTAAATCAATACGTCATCAAAGAATTTCACCAAGAACTTGTAGAGAAACGGCTGAAAGATGGCGTTCATCAGAGCTTCAAACGTTGTCAGTGCTTTCATGAGACCAAATGGCATAACTAGCCATTCATACTGTCCTTGGTGAGTTCTGAACGCTGTCTTTTCCTTATCCGTAGCTTTCATCAGGATTTGGTGATAACTAGACCAGAGATTAAGCTTTGAATAAAACATTGATCTAGATAATTCATCTAACTCGTCGACAATGGGCATAGAAAATGCATCTTTCACCGTTATAGTGTTAAGAGCTCTATAATCGATGCAAAAACCCCAAGTGCCGTCCTTCTTTTTGACTAATATATTTGGAGTTGAAAACAGACTAGTGCTCGGTTGGATCAGACCCTCACATAATAACTCATTGACAATTCATTTAATTTCCTTTTTCTGACTCACTGAATATCGATGGTCAAACCTTCACTGGTTTAGTGTTGGGTTACAACTCAATAGCATGCTCATGGCCTCATGGTGGTGGTAAACCATGTGGTGTCTCAAAAGCAGAGGAAAATAATTGTATCAGTTGTAGTAAATCCCACGATAAAGTATCAACTGTGTTAGATATTTGGCGTTCCACCAGTTCCATCAAGAATAGCTCTGCCAATGCATCATTATGGTGCAATCGTATCAAGTGATAATATTGAGCTTGCGTCATGGTATTGCCTCGGAATCCTTTAAGAGTCATCCACTGACCATCCTTAAGAAATTTGATAGTGGATGTGTTATGATCTACCACATGAGGACCTAACGTTTCTAGCCATCCAGCGCCAATCACCATATCCACTGCAGCTAAAGGTAAGACTAACATGGTCAACAACAAAGTGTACCCACAAATTTGGACATGTACATAACTTACTTGCTAATTTGTGCGCAAAACCTTCCCAATTCCTCCCAAGATATGTACTTTCTTCATGTATTCTATAGGTAGACTCAAGTGTTGGACTATGCGAGGGTGAAGGAAATTATCTGAAATTCCCCCATCAAGAAGGATTTGTACTTTCGTACACATAATATTGCCCCGTGAATTGAATAGTTCTGGCGCAATGCTTGCCTTTGGAAGCAGGTAAAGATAGATTATGCATCGTGCCATCTATCGAGTATCCTTTCTTTCTAGTTCAACCATTTCCTCTGGCTCATCATCCTCCACCATCATCATTAATTGTTTCTTAGTGCAACGATGGCTGGGGGGAAAATTTCTCATCGCAAGTGCAGCATAACCCTTTTTCTCACCACATCTGCATTTCTGTTGGCGTCATACGTTTTAAGGGGAGTTGTGTCAGGTTAGGTAATAATGGTAGCAAATTAGTCTTGCCACCGCCATTGGTCATAGGAGATGACCCACTGGTGACTGGTACTAAAGCAGAGCAACTTTTACTTGTTGCACTAGCTCCACCAAAACTATTGAGCCCATGAGTCTTAGTTGGTTTGTTCCACTCTACCGCTTTTACGAATAATCTTGCTAATGTCATGGTTTGCAAGACGGAACTAAGACATTGCAACACAAATATGGTTTTTATCCTCCAATGTAACAATCAAGGAACACTGATTCAGGGATTTCAACTGTCCAATTAGATAATGCCATGAATTGACTATTATACTCTTTTAATTTACTCTACTGTACCAATTTGAAGAGTTGAGATCTAGCACAATTGAAATGAGAAGGGCCATATTGTTCTTCAATGGCCTAAACGAAATCATTCCAATGAGGAACGTGATGAACCCTATCAAGCATTTGAAACCACAACAATACATCTCCATCCAAATGAACCGCTGCAATCACTAAACATTGTGCATCAAGAATCTCAAAATATTTGAAATATTGCTCGGCCTTGAAAATCCACTGCAGAGCATTGGATCCGTCAAAGCAAGGAAAATCTCAAATTCTGTTTGAAAATATCAAAGGTGCGTTCCCTTTCGCACCTGAGCTAGCACCTTCTGGTTTATTTGTCAAGATTATCAAGTTTCAGCAACACAGCTTCCATAAAACCCTCCAATCAGGTGAAACAACTCTTAGCTTCAACAAACTCGTTCATTCTCTCCTACTCTGTTTGTAATTCCGTCAATCTAGTATTTTCAGGCATGAGCACTTGTTATGATCACTCAAAACGATAGGAAATTATAGAAGATAAGACTTTTATTGATACCATAATTGCCATATGTGTTTCAGCTCTATTGTAATGATTCTGCAATATCTCATACACTGGATAACGAAAACACAAAAAATAAAAGAATAACAAAATGAGAAATATAAAAGGGAGTAGGGGACCACAAAGAGAAATAAATATTCCCAAAATAATTCCACACCCTTCTCTAACAACTTTTGTCCTCATTTACAGATTTTTTTTTTTTTTTTTTTTTTGCTATAAAAATTTTAGAAAAGGGGTTGTTTCACCCACATGATCCAAGGACAACAGCGTTTGGGCCAATCCACGACATCTTGACGAGAAGCATACACATCTCCATCTCCACCAAGATTTCCACCGCTTCATGTAGTGCCAAAGACTCGACCAACTCCAGGGATCGAACTCCTCCCTCCCTTTAGATGAGAAAGTCTAACCCTTTCACCAGTTGAGCCCAAGAACCCCTCATTTACAGATTCTATTCCTCCAATTCTCTCAACTTCCAGGTCTTTCTCTTCATTCGTTTGCTCTTTCTTATGGGCCCTTGCCCATTTACTGATAATGCATGTATTGGGTCCTCTATTGTTTGGCCCATTCTATCTTCATTCATCATAATATTCTTGTCCTCTCTTATACGTTCAAGTTACTTTTTTATAGGTTAATCCCCTACTATAAATAAATGTACACTTATTCTTTTAAGGTGGGGAAAAACAATCTTCCACATACCAAAACTTATTTTCATGGTTTTATGAGAAAAATAATCCGTTTATTTTGAGGCTTACCGCCTTAAAAGTGGAGTTTTGGAGTAATGGATTAGCTCCAACATAACCAATGAGACCAACATAAAGAATAACGTGAGATGCAAGCAAATAGTTTATTTCATTTGCATAATGATCAAAAGGAGGGTCTAGACTTCTCCCGGATGCACTGTTCATCACTTCCCCACATGTTTCCTTGCTTGAGTTCAACAATGACCTTGGAAACCCTCTCACTATACTTTTTATAGCCCTACAATATAATACTAAACATACCACAATTCTTAAACTTGTCCCAGTAACTCAACAACATTTCAAGATATTTTAAAAACACATTTTAGCTTAACTAATTTAACCAACTTTATTGATCTAATTAAATTAGACAAATACTCCCTCCAGTCCTAATTATAGGAGCTATTTACCAAATTTTGGAGAGATTAAGGATAGTAGTTAAATTAGTTAATTATATTTATTTTCCTAAAATACCCTTAATTAAAACTTAAAATGGTAGCAACACTCATAATCACATGTAAAAGGTAACCCGTCATCCCGCTGCAATTCCCTTTTATTGCCACTTCTATTCCTCCCTGCACTGTCAAAGTATACAAGTTATCCATCCAAATATTTAAATTCAACGGAAGGAAAATATTTTAAAAGAAATATTAAAATTATTCTATTTGAAAATTAAAAAAAAAAAAAGTAGAATCTCTTACTTGATATAATATAAACTTGTTGTTAAATGTATTGTGGAGGAAATAATAGTAGGGGTGACATGGGAAAAATATGACAAAAATTACTCAAAATTATCTTATTAAGAAAAAAAGTAGAATTGAGGTGTTTGTGGTATTAATAAGTTGTAAATATTACTTACTTTATAGAATATATTGATGCATTATTAAATTATTATTATATCTAATTATCATTGAAAAAGTATCAATAGAGGTATTTTAAGAAGAAATTGACCAAAATTAAAATTTGTTCTTATAATTAGGACCAAAACAAACTCTCAAATATATTCCTATAATTAGGACTGGAAGGAGTATATCTTATATTAAGAAGCAGAGGAAGTAATATCGAGCATAATGTGTTATTTCAAACAGTGGAAGAACAACCTTAGGTGACCAACTCCTTGGAATGCAAAGTGGAGGTTGGTGTCTCTTACTCAGAATCCCAGTTTAGCCAATCTGGCACCACCACTTCTAGAGCTACTGAATCCAGTCCTCGACCCAAAGCTCCGAAGAGAAAGAACTCAGCTTCCAAGAACTCTAGATTCAGAGGGACAATCAAAGGGAATGGAAAATTGTAGTTGTTTGGAGACCCCACAGGATCTTGAGGGGAATGGATTTGCTTCTGTGGGTGGAGAATGAGTGGGATTGAAACTCCATTTTCCTTCCTCTGTAACTAGAAAAGGCAATTCAAACAAGACTTAAGTGTTCCTTTTCTTCCCTAACTTTATCACGTTCAGTGACAGGTGCGAGATGTTTTTATGTTTAAGCCCTTAGCTGCTGAATTAATGGCCAGGAAAACATTCAAGGTTAATGATTTACAAAAACTTCTTCAGAGAAATCCGAGATTGGACTCTACTTCTAGGATGGAAGATGTAATGCTTGCCTTGAGGTCCACTCAGAGGAAAGGAATCAGGATCAAAGCTCTGTTTCATAACGTAGCCCAGCTTTAACTCCCATCATCAAGTTTTCAATGAATGCATCTTTAATGTTAAAGGAATAAAAAAAAAGATCAAGTCCAAGAGTCTGTTGAGTATGGATTGTCCAACTAAGTGAAATTCAACAAATCTGATGTTAGAAAATGCAGTGAAGTAGAGCAAGGTCTTTGAAAGGATGGAGGATGAGGATGTTGTTGACTACAATTACTTCATTGAAAAGTGGTCAGAATGGAAAATAGAGATTCCGTGTTGCTTTTTGCTTTACATCCACCAACAAGTTCATGGAGAATTTAAGGTTGGTCCACTGCCTGTATTAAATTCCTTGTGTCTACATCATTATTGTTGTTTGTTGAATAGGTTTCATCGTATCAAATCCTCAATTACCACGAACTTGCATCTCATCTCATTATTCTTTTCACTTTATTTTATGCAATTTGCCTCATCGTAGTGATCTTTTCCCTTTTTCTTTTTTAATTTTTAATCAGGAATTATACCATCAGCTGTATTCTGGATGATGAAACTGCTGACATTAACTTTGAAAATATCCAATAACACCATGACGAATCTTCAGTTGTCGTTGTCCAACATGACACCGTGACATATTGACAGGTCTAATTCCTTCCACCTGTATTGTTTTTCCATATCTTTTTTTTTTTGATACACATAGTAGGGGAGAGGGGCGGGGTTCAAAACCGGACGTGGGGGACGGTAAAGCTCTCCCACGCCATTAGCTACTATATCGTTTTTCTTTCGTATCGTTTTTCCATGTCCTTTCTTCCTTATTATATTTTATATCCTTTCTATAAAAAATTTCATCCTAACAGTTGACAATGTCCTCATGTTAAATATAAGATAAAATTGACTTTTTTAAAGAAATTAACGAAGCTAATTAAATTACTTTTAAAGTATTTAAATTATTTTTCTATAAATAAATTAGTTTAACTAATAAATTAATGTATAATCTAATGATACAAAACATATGATATGATTAAGTAATTTATTTACCTTCCCTAATTTCTCCAAAAAAAAACCAACTCTATTTTATATTTAGGAATGGAGGGAGTACTATGTTATTCAATCCCCTAATCCTGGAAGCTTCCAAATCAAATTAGTTTAACTAATAAATTAATATATAATCTAAGAATATATAAAATTTGACATTGTTGTGCTGCGTATTTCAAATTCTATCAGATAAAATTATCACGAGAAAAGTTCTAAACTGTGTTGAAAAGTCAAATAAAAAAAGTCAACACTGTGTGTTATTATATATAAGAGGCACGTTTCTCATCTCTGCATATCTGAGTCAGTGATCTGCATGTATGGGAACTCAGCCACCAAGCGACGACTCTTATGCTGCCAACACTGTAACATTCCTTCCCTTTTCTTTTCATTTCATTTAACTCCCTTTTTCTTTGGTTTATTTCTATTCTACTTTTCTGCAATTTTCCTAAACTTTTCTGCCCAAAAATAAAACAAACGAACGAATATATATATATATATATATATATATGTATGTATATTGTGAGAATCTCTATTAATATTAATATGTGTGTGTGTTTACTCAATGGTTCCTAACGAACCCTTTTGCCTTTCGCTTCTTGAGTCCTCTGGTAAGAATCATAATGTGAGGTGAACAAGTAATCTGAGGTAAGCAAGGGACGTAACCAGACTTTTTTCATTTGATTGATGATATTTCTAAGATGTTTGGACTTAAGATTAATCGTTCGAAGTTTAGAACACATAAGGATTTCATTTCTCATAACATATTCGTAATAAATAAAAAAATTAGTGGCAACAAAAGTTTATTAAAAAATTATAGAGTTATTATTACTTAAAGTTTTTATTAAGATAATGTAATAATAAATTTAAAATAAATAAATACTTATTATCAAAATAAATATAATTAATTTAATATTTATAAATTTTTTCAGTCACAAGGTTTATTTTCTCTGATCATCGTTATAATTTATTCGCGTTGTAAGTAGTTAAATTATCGAAACAATCGTCTTCCATTAGAATAATGTTTAACCAATATAAACAAAGTGCGCTGTTTTCTTCTGGTAAGACTAAGCGATAGAATGGAAAACACCCTCACTCACATTCAACCAAAATTGTTATTTTTATTTTTTTTTTTTGGGTTCTGATTCATTGCATATCTGTTCTTACTTTACGTACCTCTGCTCTTCTGAGTCCTGAATAAGATGAATTGTGCGGTCATTTATGCCAATATATCGACCAGGTTGATGAAAGATCAGTGACTCAGAGGGAACTTGCTAATTGGCTTCCAGTTACTTCTTCAAGGGATGCGAAATGGTACTACTCAGTTTTCCACAACGTTACGGCCATTGTTGGAGCTGGTGTACTCAGTTTCCCTTCTGACATGTCCGCCCTAGGATGGTAAGAGTATTATTCAAACCCAAATTGGCAAATTGCATTAATTTCAGCTCATTTCTCTGCAATTGTTTCAACCTGGTCTCATCCCGTCATCACGCAACAAAAAAAATTCTTGCATGTATTCAAGCAACACTTGTGAATACCAAGTGTTTGTCGATGTGCTGATTACAATATTGTTTCTATGCAGGGGTCCTGGTGTGACTGTACTGCTCCTCTCGTGGACCATTACACTGTATACTCTTTGGCAAATGGTGGAGATGCATGAAATGGTTCCCGGAAGGCGTTTTGACAGATACCATGAACTGGGACAGTATGCTTTTGGTGATAAGCTGGGCCTCTACATTGTGGTGCCTCAGCAACTTCTTGTCGAAGTTGGTGTGAGCATTGTCTACATGGTCGGTGGAGGACAGTCATTGCTGAAGTTCCACGACACCGTCTGTCCTGGCTGCGATAAGATCAAATTGTCTGATTTCATTATGATTTTCGCCTCTGCTCAATTTGTACTTTCCCATCTCCCCAACTTCAATGCTATTTCTGTTGTATCTTTGGCAGCAGCAATCATGTCCTTTAGGTATATGCATCTATGTCCCTTCTTTTATCTATGCAGCTTCCATTGATTAGATATATAGAACCCCACAATCAGTAATGTTTGGTTTGTTCCCTTTTTTTGTCCCGCAGTTATTGTACAATTGCCTGGGCAGCATGCTTAAAACATGGTATTGTAGAGTCAGATCATAGTATTGCAGGGAATGTGTTAGACCTTTTTAATTCCCTCGGCAGTGTGGCTTTTGCCTATGCTGGGCACAGCGTGGTGCTGGAAATCCAAGAAACACTCCCATCCTCACCAGAGAAACCATCCAAGGTTCCTATGTGGAGAGGAGTTGTTGTTGCCTATATAATCGTGGCACTGTGCTACTTCCCAGTTGCTCTCATTGGTTATTGGGTTTTTGGAAATCATTATGTCGGCGACAATATTCTCATCGCATTAGAGAAACCAGCATGGCTTATTGCTATGGCGAATTTATGCGTCCTTATCCATTTAACTGGAAGCTATCAGGTTATGAAGATATGCACACACATTACTTTGCTATTTCTGATTCCTTCTACTTACTGTAAAGCTCTCCATCTTTCATCCTAAAGCAATATATTTCTCGTTGTTCTGTTTTTCTTGATCTAGATTTATTCAATGGCTGTGTTTGACATGATTGAAACCATGTTGGTAACGAAACTGAAATTCAGACCTAGTAAATTTCTTCGTTTTGTCGTGCGT
Source organism: Acacia acuminata (assembly GCA_019022655.1). Lineage (NCBI taxonomy): Eukaryota > Viridiplantae > Streptophyta > Magnoliopsida > Fabales > Fabaceae > Acacia > Acacia acuminata. The sequence continues at coordinate 839,993 of JAFJYI010000030.1, forward strand.
AATGTATATGTGGGTGAGTACAACTCTTTGGGGTTTATACTTTATATAACATCTTCAATGGATTTGCCTAAATTTGTTGCCGTACATTGATATCCTTTCATATTGCAGCATACACAATGTTTATTGCCATCACCTTCCCATTCTTCAATGGTCTCCTGGGATTTTTCGGAGGATTTGCTTTTGCCCCGACAACATACTTTGTAAGTCTCAAATGCTTGAAAAAGTTGAATCCAGTAAGATCTCTCTCCTGAAGATTAACATTTAGTTTAACAATTCATGTTCTTGTTGGGTTAATGTGCTCTTTGGTCACTTAAGCCCAATAAGGCTTAATTGAGACTACAACCCAAGAACTCTAAGGCCCATGTGGATTAGGGTTAGGCCTTGGGTGTAGTAGCATATAAACTAACTTTCGATCGCTTGAAAGATACGGCCGCACAAATAGTTAGGAGGCTCTCATCGAAACAAAAACCCTAGAGGCGAGACGTTCATAATCGAGCGGTTGCCCACACAACCATCTCATCCCCCTTGAGAGATAGTCGGAAGATCTATCAAGGATCGCACGAGGACTGTTCGCATACGAGGACATTGTTCGTAGACAAGGTTTGCTCGTGGAGAATCTTTGAGATAGCTCTTCAATATCAGGGTAAGCAAAACGATGAAAGGTTTAATCTTTTCCTACATCGCGTGGTACGATACGCTTCGCGTTTGATCAGTTTCCTACAATTGGCATCGAGCCAATAGCGATGAGAAAAGAACCTAGTTTTGAAATTTCATGTGATTATCTTCGAAAATAATTTTTTGAAAGGATGGCATCTGTTTCTATATTTGTTATTTGAATCATAGTAGTTATCGTTTATAAATCATATGAATACTTTAATCCATGGTTAGATTCTCTCGTGTAATTCTTGATTTGTAACAAGGAGGCTAATCCCATATGATTAGGTTTCCTCCTTGCAGTTTTTTATGATTTCCTTTCGAATTTCTATGTATTTTTCGAATTCTGTAAAAAATTGGAGATCAAGAAACGCAAGAATATGAGCAAACAACACTTTGTACGACACTTTTCGTGGACTTCGGATCTCGGATTTGGGCAAACCACATATCGATGGAAAGAGGACGGACAGACGAAGAATTTGGCGGTCGGAACACCGCCAAAGGGCCAGCCACGCGCCGCCACGCGCCTCCACAAGTGGCTGCGCGTGGCCTTCACGCGCCGGCAAACAGACGGCGCGTGAGGGCGCGTGGGACACCCTTTTGGGGTGTTTCCGGAGGCCGTTTGATCGTCTCTCTGTGCCGGTGCTTCCCCCGGAGTTTCGTCTTTGAGATGACTTGGCCGCTTGCGTGGCGGCGAAGGCTAGGGTTCCTCTTTTGTGTCCTAGGGTTTCTAGCCAAGGATTGGGTTTTTTGGGCTTTTGGGCTCATGGATACCCTGAAGGGGCTTGAGATAAATCCTATGGGCGGCAAAAGAGAAATTCCAAAGTTGTAAAATTTTTTTAAATTTTTAAATTTTTTTTAGGAAAACCATGGATTAAAGTTATTTGCTTTCTTAATTTAATGCTTTTATTAAATTGTATGAATTATATGTACGGCTAACGTGATGTTTGAAATAGCATGCCATATAGAATAGGAAGATGCCATATTGTTGCATAATCACATGTCATAAATGCATGATAACTATTATTTTTTTCAATCGACTAGTATGATAGTTATTATGGACATTTATTATGATTTTGAAATCTAGAATAATAATTAGATTAATTAATTGTGGAATTAAAATCTAGACATTAATTATCAATTATTATGATTTTAAATTAAAATCTAGAATAATAATTGTGGAATTAAGGTCTAGACAAATAATCCAGAAAATTTCCTAAGAGAATTGTATTTTTGAGAATATCTTGTGGGTTATTTAAAATGATCATGTGAAGCTCATTCTAAATCATGATTTGGATTTTAAAGTACACGATGATTTCAATTAAGATGTTGATCTCAGAATACTCTAAAATGAACAAATTCTTGGAAATTAAAAATTCTAAACTTAAAATATTGAATGGGTGAAGGTTTTAAATTAAGCTTTTAATTTTAAAAACCTACGGGCCCCATTGTGGGTTTATTAGTGAAATGGTTGTATTTGAAGCCCCATCGGATAAGGATGATCGGATTTCGCTAGATTAAACCCTAATATTTTCAAAATTTTAGTAAAGTTTTGTACGGCCCATCGTCGGCAACACTTGGATACTAAAGATAATTTTGAAAGTAAACAATGGTTAATTACATTCAACTTTGGTAATATTGTTAACCCTCCCATCGAGGCTCGGCAATGGGCGAAGGCCCAAATTAACAATATTAGTTTTACAAGAATCTTGCCCATCGTAAGCCTTGTAAAGATAACTAATGGATTGTTAAACAATAAACGAATAGTAGTTATTAGAATCTACTACTCTATATCTCGTTTGTTGTTAATTATAGTTTGTAATTAGTGTGCTTTTTCCTTAATTTCAGAAAAATGTCTTCATTCAATCCTTTAGCTACAATCTTAAGCCAAAAACCTATGGATGGTACAAACTACGGACAATGGAGAACCAATTTAGATATTGTTCTTCAATATGAAAAGCTCAACTTTGTTCTCACTACCCCTATGCGGGCTGCCTTTGAGATCGTCGATGCGGTTCGGACTCGTTTTCAGCGAGGAGAAGGAAAAATGGGAGAAGGCGAATGTGTCGGTTCGCTGCTACACTACACGTTACGCTCGGCAAAATGCGCGAATTGATCACCAAGACGGTCATATGCGGAGGAAGTGTGCGGGATCATTGTCTAACAATGATAGCAAACTTCAAGAAGGCGATGACCATGGTATCAAGTTTGAACAAGAAGTGAAAGTTGACCTTCTCTTACAATCACTACCGAATACTTCAACCAATTCAAGATGAATTATAATATGAACAAAATGAATCTTGACCTCACTCAAGCGATGCACGAGCTTGAGAGTCTTGAACAAACTCTAGTCAAGCAAGGAAGTGCATTGTTTGTTAGTGAAAGTTCTGTGAAACCTAAGGGGAAACCCAAGGGAAAGAACAAGAACAAGAAAAAGAAGAATTCAGGTACTCCGAGTTGCCAAAGCAGTGCAATGAAGCGGCCAAAAGGCAAGTGCTTCAAGTGCGGACAAAAGGGGCATTGGAAGAAAGATTGCCCACAAATAAAAAAACCGGTATGGGTGATTTAAATGTGATTGAGGCTTGTTTAGTGGAGAATCACGATGACAAATGGATCGTTGATTCGGGGAGCCACTAACCATGTTTGCTACTCTTTGCGGTGGTTCAAACAAAGCTTGCCGTGAGTAAAGGACAACGAGATTTGAAGCTTGGAGCAGGCTGACTTATTATGCGCTAGCGAGTGGGACAAGTTGTTTTATCTTTTAATAATTATAGAACTTTGGTTTTAGAAGAGTTTGTTTGTTTATTCCAGATTTTAAAAGGAATTTAATTTAAATCGAGTTGTTTAGATAAACATGGTTTGTGGTTCAGTTTGGTTCCTCGGTTTCAATAAGAAGTTCATCTTCTTTTATTTGTTGGTGTAAAGTTCAATGGCCTTTATTTCCTTAGTCCTATACCCCTGTGAAGTTAATCATGTTGAATTAAAAAATGTTGAGCATATCAATTCGTCAAAGAAAAGAAAAGTTTCCAATGAAACTTATCTTTGGCATTTGAGATTAGGTCATATTAACTCTAACAGGATCAAGGTTTGGTCAAAAGTGGGATTTTAAAATCCGAACTTTGAACCGATACCGTGTGTGAATCTGTTTAGAGGGTAAAATGACCAAGAGATCTTTCAAGGCCAAAGGAAAACGTGCCACACTTCAACCTGGAATTGGTACATCGATGTATGTGGACCAATAAGTGTCCATGCCGAGGCGGGTATCGATATTTCATCACATTTGCGATGATTACTCTAGATTTGGACATGTGTACACGATGCGTCACAAGTCGAAGCTTTTGGAAAATTCCAAGAGTTCAAGGCGAGGCGAGAAAAGCATCTAGGTGTTCAAATCAAGACTCTTCGATCGATCGGGGGTGAATACCTATACGGAGAGTTCGGTCTTACACGACCAAGGAGGGGATAGTTTCACAATTATCTTCTCCGGGGTTTTGACGAGAATGGAGTTCTTTGAAAGGAGAAATAGAACCCTTTTAGAAATGACAAGATCTATGCTCAGTTATTCATCACTTTCGATTCATTGCAGGGATATGCCTTAGAAGCTTGACTATGTATCTATTGAACTTAGCTCCGTCCAAGTAATTCAAAGACACCAATAGAATTGTGGAAATGGTGTAAGCCCACCATGAATCATATTCGAATTTGGGGTGCTCCGCACATGTCTTGAAACAAAACCAGACAAGATGGACTCGCGTCTTGAAGTATGCATGTTTGTAGGCTATCCTAAAGGAACCGAGGTTGGTTGTTTTATAGTCCAAAAGAAAAGAAGGTCATAGTGAGCACTCACGCGACTTTCTTAGAGGAGGACTATATGACAAACTATAAACCAAGAAGTAAGGTTATTCTTGATGAGCTAGTCTCGGATCAAGTTTCACCTCAACCTCGAGGGGGTTCCGGCTTTTGTTCTGTGGTTGTTCAAAGAGGGGAAAATGTTTGAACATACGGGGAACCAGAGAGACGAGAACCGAAGTTCAGCATGATGTTCAACTAAATGAAGAACAAAATCATGAATTAGTTGATCCACTTAATGAGGGTCCTCATCCACTTAATGAGGGTCCTCATCTAGAAGTTGTCAACCCACAAAATGTGGACCCCCGTAGATGCACGACATCAAGTGCGACAAAGTCGTAGTGGGAGATTGATTCGTAAACTGCAAGATATCTCTTGTTGGGTGAGTCAAATCGGGATGACATCATCGCGAGAAGATGGTGATCCCACTAGTTATGACGAAGCACTAGGAGATGTTGATGCTCAGGAATGGCTCGAGGCTATGAATCGTGAAATGGATTCTATGTATTCCAACTCAGTTTGGTCTCTTGTAGATGCGCCTAAAGGGGTAAGACCCATTGGGTGTAAGTGGATTTACAAGAGAAAGAGAAGATCGGACGGGAAGGTTGAAACCTTCAAAGCTAGATTGGTGGTGAAAGGGTACTCCCAAAAAGAGAAGGAGTGGATTATGATGAAACCTTTTCGCCGGTTGCCATGCTCAAGTCTATTCGGATTCTCTTAGGCATTCACGACCAATCTTGATTATGAGATTTGCGAGATGGATGTCAAAAGCTGCTTTTCTAAATGGAAATTTGGAAGAGGAAATCTATATGCAGCAACCAAAAGGGTTTACGGCCAAAGGGCAAGAAGAAATGGTATGCAAGTTGCGAGAGGTCCATTTATGGACTTAAGCAAGCATCCAGATCATGGAACATCAGATTTGATCAAGCCATTGAGTCTTATGGCTTTGAGAAAAGTCGATGAGCCGTGTGTGTATAAAAAGATCCAAGGTAATGCGGTATCCTTTACGGTACTTTATGTGGATGATATACTCCTTATCGGAAATGATACGAGGTATTGTTGGGCATAAAAACCTGGCTGAGCAAACATTTTGATATGAAGGACCTTGGGGAAGCCAATTATGTTCTTGGTATTAAACTCTTGCGAGACCAGGAAGAACAGGGGTTTTGGCATTATCCCAGGCTCAATACATTGACAAAATACTTGCCGGGTTTAGCATGGAGAATTCAAAGAGGGGAATTATACCCTTCGGGCATGGGATTCATCTCTCTCGAGAAGCAATCTCCTCAAACTCGAGCGAGAGAACGCATGAGTAGGATACCTTATGCTTCGGCGGTAGGTAGTCTCATGTATGCTATGCTATGTACCGGACCAGATATCGCTATGCGGTGGGAGTAGTAAGCCGGTACCAATCGGACCTGGAGAGCAACTTTGGGTAGCGGTTAAACATATACTCAAGTACCTACGGAGAACGAGAGATTATATGTTGGTCTACTCAAGTGGGAGTCTTGAAACCATTGGTTATACGGACTCGAGATTTCCAAGGAGATATTGACTCAAGAAAATCCACCTCGGGATATGTGTACACCCTTAATGGCGGTGCCATTTGTTGGAGAAGTGTAAAACAAACATGTGTGGTCGACTACGCCACGTAGGCCGAGTATGTAGCGCTTACGATTTTGTAAAGGAAGCTGCATGGTTAAAAAGTTCCTATCGGACCTTCGGGTGATACCCAGTGTAAATAGTCCTATCACACTCTCTTTGTGACAACAGTGGGGCGGTAGCGCAATCCAAGGAACCAAGGTGTCATAAGAGACAGAAGCACATAGAGAGGAAATACCACTTGATCCGAGAAATAATTAAAAGAGGAGATGCAGTGGTAGCAAAGATAGCATCAGACGAGAATCTCGCTGACCCTTTTACTAAGAGTTTGCTTGAGCATGTGTTCGAGAGGCATGTTTCATCTATGGGTCTTAGGAGGATTCCAGATTTGCTATAGCTTTAGGCAGTTATTATTTTACTTTGTTATTTTGTGCTTTTGAGCATGACATTATGACATTGCGTTTCTTTTCTGAATGTTAATAAATGGAGTATTCTTTTTCATTTATTTTGCACACTATTTACAAACTCAAAGGTCCGGATCAATTGTGGAGTATATGATCATATGAATACTTTCATAGAGGACATGGTCATAGGTTCTCACAATTGATGAAATGATTCACAGCTATTAAATTAAGTTGGGCACTTTATTTAGGTGCAATGTTTTATGAAATGGTTTTGTCAGAATCATTATAAAACATTGGTGTGAGTTAATGCTCACATTGAATGGATCAAGGAGAGATTTGATTAAGGTTGTTCTTTCTGTCATAAGGAATCAAATCTCCGGATAACTATAGTTATGTAGTTGCTCTTAATCCGAGTTTATTTTAAACGGTAGTCGAGTAGTTTTCATTCTTTGATTTACCAACGGGTGAGGTTTGATCTATATGACGGCCAACAACTCGGTATTTTGGGATTAAGACTATTTGGTTATCGGTGTTTATGAGATAAACAACAAGGAATTTATAGGAAATGTCCCCTTGATATGTTTCAGTACCTGGATATTGAAGACACTGGCCAGTGCATGTAATCCATTAGAGAAACTATCAAAGTCAAGGGAATAAATAATTGATTGGGTTACGAGAAAACTAGTCAATCAAATTATAGACATTCTATAAAGGGCGAGTGCATATTCTTGTTATAAGTGTCATTGTTCTTGGAGATCACGTTCGGGCTTTTAGTGGAATAGCACCGAACTAGATAATCTTCTCGTAGATTATCATGAGCCTTGATGAATGACAAATGGTGGGTCCCAGTGCTAGCTTGAGACAAGGGATGGGGTATGTTATCGGATGATGATGGCTTATGGGCTATATGGTCTTGGGTTTACGAACTCAAGTTAGTATCTTAAAGAGCAAGTGGGAGATTGTTGGGTTAATGTGCTCTTTGGTCACTTAAGCCCAATAAGGCTTAATTGAGACTACAACCCAAGAACTCTAAGGCCCGTGTGGATTAGGGTTAGGCCTTGGGTGTAGTAGCATATAAACTAACTTTCAGTCGCTTGAAAAGATACGGCCGCACAAATAGTTAGGAGGCTCTCATCAGAAACAAAAACCCTAGAGGCAGACGTTCATCATCTGAACGGTTGCCCACACAACCATCTCATCCCCCTTGAGAGATAGTCTGGAAGATCTATCAAGGATCGCACGAGGACTGTTCGCATACGAGGACTGTTCGTAGACAAGGTTTGCTCGTGGAGAATCTTTCAGATAGCTCTTCAATATCCAGGTAAGCAAAATGATGAAAGGTTTAATCTTTTCCTACATCGCGTGGTACGATACGCTTCCGCGTTTCTGATCAGTTTCCTACAGTTCTTTCAACTTTCAGCTGCCTTGCATGATATGGCTCACAATCCGCAATCCAAAGAGATTTAGCTTGTCTTAGTGGACTAACTGGGTATGTTGGGATTCGTGAATTTTTCTTTTGATGTTATGAATCATTTGTCCTTTTTTGATTAATATATGGAATTAAAGGATTAATTTCAGATTTGCATTGTGCTTGGAGTGAGCTTAATGATAGTAGCACCCATTGGAGGATTGAGGGCAATCATAATTAAAGCCAAGCACTACAGCTTTTACTCTTAAAGTTAACATTCACTCCGATAAAAGACTGATGTGTAGGATATGTAAATAGAAAGGAATAAAGCTGGTGATGGTCCTGAAATGGAGAGAGATGCTTGTTTGTTAGAGTTCACCTGCAAATCTTCTCCACTGAAATAGGTTCCTCATTAATAATCTATCAACCAGTTGATGGAAAGAAAACCATGGCCAGAGGGATTTTGTTACACATATATATCATGTTTGTAGCTTTCTATTATTATGAGAGCATGTTACTATGTTTCTTCTGGGAAAACTCGAATTTTTATTCTTCTACACCATGTAAAGAGAATAATCATTTATGTGTACCTCTTTTTACAAGGCAGTGAAACCTGTGCCATGATTTGATTCAAACTTCAGATTTTGTTTGGGATATGGAAACATCCATATCTCCTTTCTCTTTCCCATTGCAATATTAGATACTCCACTTATCCTTAATATTGGACATATTTATTTAATTTTATCATATTAAAGAAGTTAATTAAATTAATTAATATGACATATATTGTATAAAACACCATAGTCATCTTCTTTAATTCTTTAACTCGGTTTCTTATTTTATTATTCTTTGAGAGAGCATCAATAAGGATAAATTAGAAATTTTTTTTGATAAATATAAAATTATGTCTTATATTTAGGATCAAGATTAACTCCCAAAATATATCTTATATTAATGATTTGGGTGTAATTTGAAACGCAAGTCAAAATGCAAGCAATTGTAGAATGTTTTTTGGTCAAAGGATACTTCTATTAAAACTCCAAGAACATTACAAACAAAACAAAATACATCAAAGAAGGAGAAACCACAAAGAAGAACCAACATCAACTAAAGCACAAGTCCATGAATTACAAACAAAAATAGAATACACACAAATAAAAACAAACTAGAAACAATCACCCCTCAATGGGTGATTGGAAAGAGGAGCACCATGAGGAACAATATTCATCTTCGGGAGTCCAAGACTAGAAGTGACAGCAAAGAAGGTGTTGGTTGGAAAACCCACCCAATCGGACACACCCTTTATAAGCATCTCGTAATCGTCACGTGACACGATTACCCCGCCTTGGGGTAAAGGATAGAGAGAACCCAACCTTGGTACCCAACAAACAAATAATATCGAAAATAATGCTTCTACTCTTCTAATCAATCATATCCGGAGCTTTAGCATCAACACATTCCAAAAGAGAGAGACAGTCAATTTCAAAAATAACATTATCATGACCGAGATCAACAGCGAGCATCAAGGCCCTCTTAAGAGCTAAAGCTTCAGTCATGAAAGCAGAGATGGATTTCAACTTATCCACAAAACCCCATTTGAAATCACCAAAATGATCCCTACAAATAACTCCAATAAGCGCCGATCGTCTTGGCCGAAAAGGCCCCATCACGTTATATTTGAGTTTGCCCACCGATGGAGGGGACCATACAGCTAAATGAGAAGGATTAACCCTTTGGACCTCCGGATTGCTGTGCTTTTTATCGCAATTCACCCAGAAGTCAAAATTGTTTTTCCTTGCACATTCAATGACATCAATAGGGTTAGGATCCTTATGATTAAAAACTAGATTATTCCTTTGTTTCCAAATAAACCATAAGATCCAACAAATTATGGAGAGATTTTGTTCGCTTAAGAAAGACATACCTGAAAGTTGAATCCACCAAGCATTGAAGTTCAAAATACCAGCAACATCAAGCTTTACACCAAGAGAACACCCAAACCAGACACACCTAGTCCATGGGCAATGGAAAAACAAGTGCTCCACCGTCTCCACCGCATCGAGCAACCGGGCAAAGGCTACTCTGTGATCTCTTTCTTCGATAAAGGGCCCCACTGGTAGTAACAGCATTATTTAAGATCCGCCAGATGAATTGCTGAACCCTAGGGATAACCTAAATCTTCCAGATTGACTTCCAACAAGATGGGGTAACAACTATTGAGGATCCAGCCTTAGTACCGCTAGACAACATCTTCTCTTTACAATTATGATACCCGCCTTTAACAGAATATACACCATTCTGAGCACTAGTCCATACTAACTTATCAGGAAAACCATTAGCTAGGATGTCAATCTCATAAATAGCACTCTTAACTTCCGTCGATACATACTGATCAATAAGAGTAAGATCCCACTTTCCATTGACGATAAGATCACAAACCTTGCCCTTAGCTATAACAGGATTTAGATCCTCTGGTTTCTCTGGAAAATCAACCCGTGGGACCCATATATCATCCCAGATGCTGATAGAAGCTCCATCTCCAATGTCCCAAAGGCAAATCTTGCATGAGAAAATTTCTACCATCCAGTATGCTAGACCAGCACCATGATGCTTTATGACCTTTCCCCGCCTTCATGAAGCCACCTTTAGGGAAGTACACTCTTCAAAACCCTAGCCCATGAGATCCTCGGGCCTCGTCAAAAGTCTCCATGCGTTTTAGCCGGAGAGCATCATTCATGATAGATAAGTCTAGGAAGCCCATCCCACCAGTATTTTTTGCTGTAGTTAAAGACCCCCAAGCTTTCCAATGTGTAGTTCCACCAGACACAGTACCGCTCCACCAAAAGTTAGCAATTAGACTGCTAATCTCTTTGCAAGTCTTAACCGGGAACTTGAAAACGTTCATAGGATATATAGGGATAGCCTGGAGAACTGCTTTAATCATAACATCATGCCAGCAAAAGAGAGGAGAGAATGACCCCAACCTTGAATCTTATTAGCAATGTGTTCTCGAACATAGGCCAACGCCTGATGATTTGTCTTTCCCCATATACTCGGGATACCAAGATATCTAGCCGGGTCCTCTGTCACAGGATACCAAGAATTCCCCCCACCATATTTTTAACATCATCAGGGGTATTGGAAGAAAACAAGATACTCAACTTATCAAGATTGATGACTTGACCAGAGGCTGTACAGTACATCTTCAGGATATCAGCTAGATGATTACAGTTTCGTTGAGATGCACGCATATACAGAAGAGCATCGTCAGCAAAGAAACTATGTGTAAGTTCAGGGCAACTATGGCTCAATTTGACTCCTTTAAGAAAATAATCCTTCTGGCTTTGTCTAATCATGATGGATAGAACTTCTGCAATAATGATGAAGAGATATGGGGAGAGGGATCCCCCTGCGGATACCCCTCGGAGTAAAAGAACTCACTTTATCACCGATAAACAAATATTCAAACTAACAGAGCAAACACATTTCATCACAAGAGACACCCACTCAGTACAGAAGCCAAATCTCAACAGAACATTTTCAAGAAAATTCCACTCTACCCTATCATATGCTCTGCTCATATCCATAGCAAGCAATTGTAGAATGTGGAAGAGATTATTTGTCCAAGGAATTTGAAGGATAGAAATGTAATTTTCATGTGTATTCAGAATGCTGCAGAAGAAATAGAGGATTAGAAGAGGAGGTGATACCACAATCCACGTGTGCGCTTAGTGGCGGCTATACCACGTGGTATAAAATCAATCTCCTACTATCACATCTCATCTCAATCCAAGACACCTCAATGTCAGGTGCAATATCACAATTTCAATATCAATAATTTATACTTATATTTAATATTCAACACCATGCATAAACTTTCATAATTACAATATAAACAATTTAATCATAACAATATAAACAATTTATGCCCATTTAACTAAAAGTTTATCATCAAATAAATATTTCACATATATATACATTTTCATAGGTAACATACTATAATAAATTCATATCATTTAAATATATGAGCATACACTTATAATCACCTTAACAAGTATACAAGATAAATTGGAAAGTGGTTACCTCAAGTTCTTGACACAACACTAAATGTGAAAGAAATCAGTCCCCTTTAAAAATAAATATATAACTACACGTTAATAGAATTAACAAAAATAACCACAAATACCATAATAAATAATTAATTAAACTTTTATCTCACTTTAATGTTCCTAGAAAAATTAAAATTTATCTATTCCTCAATTTTTAATTTAACCTAATACTAACTTTTATAAGTATAACCCAATTTATTAAACAATCTTCAAACCTCCACCTAATCGAAATCATATCAATCTCTAATTTAAAATCTCAAATCTCAATTCATAATTTCATATAGTTCAGGATTTAGCAAAACTAACCGATTAAACCTTTAATAATCCCTTTGGTAATCCAACTAAATGCTTTAATTCTCATTTAATTGGTAAAAATATCCTATATGACATAAATCCTAAATTCTGTTAAATAGAAATAACTTTAAATTCCCACAACAACCAACTAATAAATCTAAACTAATTAAAGTTATTTATTAATCATGCTCTTCATATATACAATCATCTATTATCAAAACTTAAAACTTTGCCAATATTCAAATTCTAAAATTTTCACTAATCAATACAATATTACCTTCATTAGAAAGAGAAAAATAGGTAAAATAACTTTAATAAGAAATTTTATTGAAAAGAAAGTAATTTAACTATTTAAATGATCTTATAAAATAAATAACTTACCTTAAAAACTTAAATAGACTCCTTTTTCTCTCTCTCTCTCTCTCCTTTCTCGCCGTTTCTCTCCCTCCTCTCATGCTTTCTCCGGATCTCGCTGTCAAACACATATTACACACACATACACTAATTCACACAAACACATATATATATATATATATATATAATTGAGGGTGAGACTGTGAGAATGAGGCAGTGAATTGCAGATTTTTTTTTTAAAAAAAAAATAATTCTCCTTCTCTGCCATGTACAATGGCGGCTTTCTTTGTACTGACCCCATTTGGTGGCAGTATACTTCCCACACACATATATATACTTTTTTTTTTTTAAAAAAAAATCTTATTTTAAGAATATTACACGCATCATCATGAGGAATGACTAACCTATGTCTCCAATATAGATCCTGATGTTTTATATGATATTCTCCCATTATCGAAGCCTCCCTTGAAACCCATTGCTTGAGATCCTAAATGGAAACAGAGGATCAGACCTTCTCATAAGCTCTATCCATGAAAGAAGATTGAATAGACGATATAGCCATACCAAAAACGTGTCTTTGCGAGCTTGATTATGGAGACCCGATCTATACTCAATGCTGAATTAATACCTTAAAAACTTGGGTAAACAAGCTTCTTGTTCCAGAGTTTGGATCACCTTTTTCCCCAGATGTTTGAGGCTAGTACTCGGTTGAATCAGACCCTCACATAATAACTCGTCACAATCCGTTCAATTTCTATTTTTTGACTTACCAAATATCGATAGGGTCAGACCTTCACTAGTGTAGTATTGGGTAACAGATCAATAGCATGCATACTTATGGCCTTGTGGTGGTGGTAAACCGTGTGGCATCTCAAAAACAGAGGAAAACAATCTATCAATTGCAATAAATCCCACGGAAAAGTATCAACCGGGTTAGACATTCGGTGTTTTGTTTGTTCTATCAAGAATAGCTCTTTCCTATGGTGCAATTGGATCAAGTGATGATGATGGGCTTGAGTCATGCTATTGCCTCGGAATCCTTTAAAAGTTACCCACTGACCATCCTTAAGAAATTTGATAATGGATGTGTTGTGATCTGCCACATGAGGACCTAGTGTTTCTAGCCATCCAGTCAATCACTATATCCATTGTAGCTACAAGTAAGACTAACATGGTCAACAATAAAATGTACCCATAAATTGGGGCAAGTACTGTGACTGGACATTTAGTGAGGGAAAAGAATAAAGTAATTATTATTGATAGTCACTGTGTATATATACAAGAGTCAGAGTCACGGACTGTACTACAACCGGATGAGAAACTGTACATTAACATTGCAATATAAATGAAACTAATTAATACAACTTGTTACAACTTGCAACTAACTAAGTTACACTTGTCACCCCCCACAAGCTGGAGCATGTATGTTCCGGAGGCCCACTTTGGACGAGAGCTCATGAAAACGAGTAGGATGCAAAGGTTTGGTAAAAATATCTGCAATCTGATCAGAGGACCGTACTGGAAGGAGATGAATAACCTTTGCTTGGAGCTTTTCCCTTACCAAATGACAATCAAGTTCTATATGTTTTGTTCTTTCATGAAAAGTAGGATTGGCAGCAATTTGGATTGCTGATTGATTATCACAAAACAGAAGAGCAGGAGCGACATGTGAAATATGAAAATCATTCAACAAATAGATAAGCCATTGCAACTCATAAGTGGTTGAAGCTAAGGCACGGTACTCGGCTTCAGAAGAAGATTTGCAAACAGTGGCTTGTTTCTTAGCTTTCCAAGAAATCAATGAAGTACCAAGAAATATAGCAAAACCAGTGATAGACCGACGAGTATCTAAACAACCTGCCCAATCAGAATCACTAAAACTGCGTAATTGTAAATCCGAATCAGCAAAAAAAATATATTCTAGAACCGGGGGAAGATTTAATATATCGAAGAACACGATGGGCGACGGCCAAATGAGTGTCAAGAGGATGACTCATAAACTGACTAAGCTGTTGAGTGACAAAACTCATATATGGCCGAGTAGTAGTTAGGTATTGTAAACGACCAATAAGCCTTCTATAAGCAAGAGGATCAAGGAAAGGCTTGCCACGATCCTTAGAAAGCTTTAAATGGGGATCCATTGGACAAGTGGCAAGTTTGCAAGCCACATACCTAGAATCATCAAGTAACTCAAGAGCAAATTTACGTTGAGACAAAAATATGCCATCCTTAGATCTAGCAAGTTCAAGACCAAGGAAGTAGCGGAGTTCACCAAGATCTTTAATTGTAAAGGCCGCATCTAAACGTTGTTTTACCAAGTTTATTTCAGCCAAATGACTACCAAAGAAGCACCACATCATCAACATAAACAAGAATGACAAGTAAAGGCAATGTGGAAGATGCTTTAAAAAACAGTGAATGATCGAAGCGATTGAATGTAACCATAAGATGACAAAGGCGAGATGAGAGCTTAGAATACCACTGACGGCTTGCTTGTTTTAAACCATATAGTGATTTTTGCAACTTACAAACCTGATTAGAGTGAGTGGGTGTGAAATAGGGGGAAGATCCATGTAAACCTCCTCATGCAAATCACCATGTAAGAATGCGTTGTTGACATCCAATTGATGAAGATGCCAATGCTAGGCATCGGCAATAGAGAGAAGAAGGCGAAGGGTAGTCATCTTGGCAACCGGAGAGAAAGTATCAAAATAATCCACACCTTTGGTTTGAGTATAACCTTTCGCTACAAGCCAAGCCTTATGGCGTTCTATGTCACCATTAGCTTTGAATTTGGTTCGAAAAACCCATTTGCAACCAATGGTTCTCTTTCCGGGTGGTAAAGAAGTAAGAGCCCAGTCGATTGTGTTCAAGAGCAAGAATTTCTGCAGCCATAGCTTCTCTCCAAACAGGAATTTTACAGCTTGCTTAAACGTAGTGGGGTCAGGATGAACAGTAACATTATTGATAAAAGAGTGATAAGAAGAAGAAAGAGAAGAATAAGATAAAACAGAAGATAGAGGATAACGAGGACAACCTTGCATTGATGATTGGTTAGTGGAAGATGTGAGGGCACAATGAAATTCTTGCAGATATGAAGGAGGTTTGTGGATTCTTTTTGAACGACGTGGAGCAATGGGTGAAGAAGGAGAGGGATCAGAGGGTAAGGACACTGAAACTGGAGAAGAGGCTGATTCAGAGGGTGAGAAAGGGGCTGGAGAAGGGAGAAAAATATCATCCAGTAGAGGGGAGCAGGGCTGTGGTTCAGGGAAGGGAGAAGAAAGTGATGAAATGTTGCCATTGTTAAAAGGAAACACATGTTCATGAAAAATAACATCACGAGAGAGAAAAATTTGATTATTTGATATATCTAACAAGGTAAAAGCCTTTGAACTATGGGGAATACCCAAGAAAACACATTTTCGTGCTCTAGGATCAAACTTTGAACGATGAATAAACAGAGTAGAGGCAAAGCAAAGAGAACCAAAAACTTTGAAAAGAGAGTAAGAAGGAGCAAAACCATGTAATTTTTCAAAAGGGGTAGTGTTGTTAATAATTGGAGAGGGCAAACAATTAATTATGTGAGTAGCATGAAGAACTAAAAAAGACCAATAAGGAAGGGGAATATGAGATTGAAAAAGGAGTGCTCGAGCAACATTTAAAATGTGTTGGTGTTTGCGTTCGACTAAAACATTTTGTTGAGGAGTAGCAAGACAAGATGTTTGATGAATCACACCATTAGAAGCAAAAAATTGTTTCATATGAAACTCAGCACCATAATTGGATCTTAAAATTTTGATAGTAGAAGAGAATTGTGTTTTAACAAGAGCAAAAAATTGTATAATGTGATTAGTAGCTTCAGATTTATTTGTCATTAAAAACAGCCAGGTATATCTAGAATAATCACCAACAATGGTAAGAAAATAGCGATGACCTTGAATAGAAGGGATTGAAAAAGGACCCCATATATCAACATGAATCAAATTGAAAATTTTATTGCATGAACTTGTGCTTACAAGAAAAGGTAAACATTTTTGTTTGGCAAAATGACAAGCATCACAGGGAAATGTATGAGATACAGGGATATCAGACACAAGTTTATGTAAAGCTGAAAATGTAGATACATATGGATGACCCAAATGCATATGCCATAAAGTTGAACTTGTAACAGAGGTGGTATTTGTCAGAAGAACCTGAGAAGGTTTGGTTTGGAGAGACATATCTACAGTAAGTATGTATAGGCCCTGGAACAATTTAGCTGAACCAATCATCTGCAAAGGACGCATTGAGTGTATCTGACACAATTTTGAGGAAAATGTCAAGAAACAATTATATGAATTGGTTAATCAAGAAACAGACATAATGTTAAATGAAAAGTTAGGAATGAAAAGAACATGATGTAAGATTAATGAATCAGAAATTTTGACTGTACCAGAAAAGCGAGGAACAGCCTTAGAACCAGTAGGGAGACTTACATCAATGGGAGATATAGCATTATAGACAGAAAATAAATCCAATGAACAATAGACATGATCCGTTGCACCTGAATCAATGATCCAGGATATAGAAGAGGGAGGAATCGATTTACCTTCAACCGGAACAGAGAGAGAAGTAGACAAATGGTTGACTGAAGGCTGAGAGGGTGCAGGAGTCAGAAGGCTAAGGAGACGAGTGTACTGATCAGCAGACAAGGAAGGCAAAATTGCAGCATGTGAATTGGTAGAATTAGGAGATAAAGCTGGAGCAGAGGAAGAATTTTGAACATCACCAGACACCGGAGCAGAGAATGTATTAACCACGGGTGAAGAACCTCTGGAGCGAAATTTGAAGCCAGGAGGAAAACCATGTTTCCGGTAACAGGTTTCTTTAGTATGACGAGGCTTACCACAGTATGAGCATTGCTTCTGCTTTGAACCAGGGGGAACATAACGTGAAGCCTTAGCAAGGAGAACAGTAGAATCTAGAGCAGGCAGGGGACGAAGCTCACGTTCTTGCTGGAGGACCAGAGAGAAGACGCGAGTAATCGAAGGCAAGGGGTCAATGAGCATGATCTGAGACTTGATCAAATAATATTGCTCATTAAGACCTTTCAAGAACCAGATGATTTGATCTTCATCACGATGAATGAAAGCAGAACTCACAGAGCCGCATGTACAAGGCTTCAAGGGGCTAATATTAATCAATTCATCCCATATAATCTTCAGACGGGTAAAATATTCACTACAACTGAGACTACCTTGCCGGAGATTACAAATTTCCTCCTACAAGTCAGCGATTCGGAAGAGGTCCGAATGAGAAAAATGAGAACGGAGATCATTCCAAATCTCAAAAGCAGAGTCAAACCATAAGATGCTCTTGGCGATTGTTGGAGACGAGGCAGAGTGTAAGCCAACCTTGAACAAGGTTATTGCAACGTTCCCACATCGGAAAAGATGGAGAAGTCGACGATGGGGGAAGTTGAGAGCCATCAACGAATCTTAACTTGTTCTTCGAAAGAAGAGCACTGCGCATAGCTCTAGCCCAGCTATGGTAGTTCGAACCATCCAGCGGAGGAGAGACGAGGATTAAAGCCGGATTCTCATTCGGATGGATGTAAAAATGTGAGGTTGGATCGACGACAAAATCAGAAACAAGCGGAGGAGAAGTATCGGTGGTAGGAGGCGGAGCGGTGGGAGGAGGCCGAGGGCGTGGTAGAATCGAAAGCCATGGAGATTTGATGAAGGTGACTGGAACAAGTGAGCAAGGAAGACGACGGAGAAATCGAGGGAGAGGCTGAAAGGCAATTTAGGGTTAGGAAAGAGGCACGGGATAAAAGGGAAAAGGGAAAAGAAATTATTCGGCTTTGATACCATGTGATTTGGACATTTAGTGAGGGAAAAGAATAAAGTAATTATTATTGATAGTCACTTGTGTATATATACAAGAGTCAGAGTCACGGACTGTACTACAACCGGATGAGAAACTGTATATTAACATTGCAATATAAATGAAACTAATTAATACAAACTTGTTACAACTTGCAACTAACTAAGTTAGACCTGTCAAGTACATACTAACTTGCTGATTTATACGCATAACCTGCCAAATTTCTCCCAGGATACCTACTTCCTTCATGTATTCTACAAGTAGACTCAAGTGTGGGGCTATGGAAGGGTGAAGGAAATTATCTGAACTTCCCCCATCGAAAAGGATTTGTACTTCCGTACCCATACATAATATTGCCTGTGAATTGAATAGTTGTGGTGCTGTGCGTGCCTTTGGAAGCGGGTAAAGATAAATGATGTATCATGCCATCTATCTGAGTATACTCTGTTTTTGGTTAAACCATTTCCTCCGGCTCATCATCCTCTACCATTATCATTAATTGTTTCTTAGTGCAATGATGGCCAGGTGAAAATTTCTCCTCGCAAGAGTAGCATAACCCCTTTTCTTGCCGTATCTGCATTTCTGCTGGAGTCATACATTTTAGGGGAAGTTGTGTTTGGGTAGGTAATAATGGTGGCAAATTAGTCCTGCCGCTGCCACTGGTTTTAAGAGATGATCCACTGGTGACTGGTACTGAAGTAGAGTAACTTTTACTTGTTGCACTAGCTCCACCAAAACTACTGAGCCCATGAGTCTTAGTTGGTTTGTTACACTCCACCACTTCTGCAAATAATCTTGCTAATGTCATGGCTTGCAACACGAAACTAGGCTTCTATACTAAGACATCGCAACGCAAATATGGTTTTAATCCTCCAATCTAACAATCAAGCAACGACGATTCAGGGATTTCAACTGTCCGATTAGATAATGCCATGAATTGACTATTATACTCTTCTAATTTACCCTGCTGTACCAATTTAAAGAGTTGAGATCTGGCGTAATCGAATTGAGGAAGGCCATATTGTTCTTCAATGTCTTGAACAAAAGTATTCCAGTGAGGAATACGATGAGCACTATCAAGCATTTGAAACCATGGCAATACATCTCCATCCAAATGAACTCAAGCAATCACCAAGCGTTGTGCATCAGGAATCTCGAAATATTTGAAATATTGCTCCGCCTTGAAAATCCACTGCATAGCATCGGATTCGTCAAAGCAAGGAAAATCCAATTTCACCTGTCTGTTCATCGGAATGAAAGATGGATTTTGTTGTATAAAGGGTGTGTCCCCTTTCGCACTTGAGCTAGCACCTTTTGCTTTTTTGTCAAGATTATCAAGTTGCAGCACAGCTTCCATAAAACTCTCCAATCGAGTGAAATGACTCTTACCATCTTCAACAAACTCGTTCCTTTTCTTCTGCTTTGTTTATAATTCCTTCAATCTAGTATTTTCAGCCATGAGCACTCTCATTGAAAGCACCAAATTGTTATGATCACTCAATAATATAGGAAATTATAGAAGATAAGACTTTTATTGATATCAAAATTGCAGTATGCGTTTCAGATTTACAGTAATGATTCTGCAATATCTCATACATTGGATAACGAAAACACATAAAATAAGAGAATTACAGAATGAGAAAAACAAATCTTCCACATACCAAAACTTATTCTCATGGTTTTACGAGAGAAAATAATCCGTTTATTTTGAGGCTTGATGCCTTAGAAGTGGAGTTTTGGAGCAATGGATTAGCTCCAACATAACCAATGAGAGCAACATAAGGAATAACGTAACTCACAAGCAAATAGTTTATTTCATTTGCATAAGGATCAAGAGGAGGGTCTAGACTTCTCCCAAATGCACTATTCATCACTTCCCCAAATGCATCCTTGCTTTTTAACAATGAAACCCTCTCCCTGTACTTTTTATAGCCCTGCAAAATAATATTAAACACACCACAATTCTTAAATCTGTTTATGTGACTCAACAACATGTTAGAGGAATTTAGGAAACAAATTTTAGGTTAACTAATTTAACCAATTTTATTAATGTAATTAAATTTAAAAAAATATGTCTTATATTAAAGAGCGGAGGAAGTAAGTATGCTGAGCATAATGTGTTATTTCAAACAGTGGAAGAACAACCTTAGGTGACCAACTTCTGGGAATACAAACAGGAGGATGATGTCTCTGACTAAGAATCCCAGTTTAGCCAATCCGGCACCAACTGGAGAGGGCCCACCTTCAGCTAGTTCTAGAGCTACTGAATCCAATCCTCGACCCAAAGCTCCGAAGAGAAAGAACTCAGCTTCCAAGAACTCCAGATTCAGAGGGACAATCAAAGGGAATGGAAATTTGTAGTTGTTTGGAGACCCCACAGGATCTTGAGGGGAATGGAAATTTGTAGTCGTTTGGAGACCCCACAGGATCTTGAGGGGAATGGATTTGCTTCTGTAGGTGGAGAATGAGTGGGATTGAAACTCCATTTTCCTTCCTCTGTAACTAGAAAAAGCTATTCAAACAAGACTTAAGTGTCCCTTTTCTTCCCTAACTTTATCCACGTTCAGTAACACCATCAAAGGGAGTGAGGAGGAAGTCGTTGTGACAGGTGCAAGATGTTTTTATGTTTTAAGCCCTTAGCTGCTGAATTAATTGCTAGGAAAACACTGAAGGTCAATGGTTTACAACAACTTCTTCAGCGAAATCCGAGATGCTGAAGATGTAATGCTTGCCTTGAGGTCCACTCAGAGTTCAGGAATCAGGAAAGCTCTGTTTCATAACATAGCGCAGCTTTGACTCTCATCATCAAGTTATCAATAAATGCATCTTTAATGTTAAAGGGGGAAAAAAAATCAAGTCACAGAGTCTACTGAGCACGGATTGCCCAACTAAAGTGAAATGCAACAAATCTGATGTTAGAAAATGCGGTGAAGAATAGCAAGGTCTTTGAAAGGATGGAGGATGAGGATGTTGTTTACTACAATTACTTCATTGAAAAGTGGTCAGAATGGAAAATAGAGATTCCGTGTTGCTTTTTGCTTTACATCCACCAACAAGTTCATGGAGAATTTAAGGTTGGTCCTCTGCTTGTATTAAATTCCTTGTGTCTACATCATTATTGTTGTTGAATAGGTTTCATCATATCGAATCCTCAATTACCACGAACTTGCATCTCATCTCATTATTCTTTTCACTTTATTTTATTGACATAGTCGTGTTGTGTATTTTAAATTCTATCAAGTAAAATTTTCACCAGAGTTCTAAACCGTGTGTTGAAAAGTCAAATAAAAAAGTCAACACTGCTCATATATATATATATAAGATAATAAGAGGCTTGTTTCTCATCTCTGCATATCTGAGTTAGTGATCTGCATTTATGGGAACTCAACTACCAAGGGACGACTCTTATGCTGCCCCTACCGCCAACACTGTAACATTCCTTCCCACCGTTTATCTTTTCTTTCAATTTCATTTGACTCCCTTTTTCTTTAGTTTCCTTCTATTCTACTTTTCTGCAATTTCCCTAAACTTTTATGCTAAAGAATAAAACGAAGGAATATATATATATACTGAGAATCTCTATTGATATTGTGTATGTTTACTCAATGGTTCCTGATGAACCTTTGTCTTGGAAGTAGATCCTTTTATTAACTTTTTTTCCTCATCATCCCTCATGAGTTTATCGGAGACTTTGATTGAGAAGAGAAGGGAAAAATCAAAGTAGTATTATGACCTCTAAGACTGATTAGATGAATATGATTTAGAGATTATGATGGATTATAAGAAAAAAATAATACGGAAACCCCTTGCATTTTGGTTCTTAAGTCTTCTGATAATAATCATGATACATGTGAGGTAAACAAATAATCTAAAGAAAGCATATAACCAGACCCTTTGCATTTGATTAATGGTATTGCTAAGATACTTTGAACTTGAGATTAATCCTTCAAAATTTAGAGTGTATAAGGTTTTAACTTATCATATTAACAACAACAAAATAGTGGGAAAAAAGCTTATTAATAAATTTTAGAGTTATTATTATTAAAGTATTTATTAAGATAATGTAATTATAAATTTAAAATAAATATTTATTTATTATCAAAACAAATATGATTAATTTAACATTGAAAAATTATACATTATATTTATAATTTTTTTAGTCACAAGGTTTACTGATTCATAATTAAATTAAAAACTATCTGTATTTTATTTTTTAAATTAACAACATTATAATTTATTCGTGATGTTAGTAGTCAAATTATTGAATACCATCATCTTCCACTTGAATAATGTTTAACCAATATAAACAAAGTGCGCTATTTGCCAAACTTTCAAATTATTTTCATTCAAAGTGAAAAACTGAAAAAAATAATACTACCTCCGGTTCTAATTATAAGAGCTAGTTGACTTTTTTGGAGAGATTAAGGAAGCTAATTAAATTACTTAATCATTTCATATGTTATGTATTTTTAGATTATATATTAGTTTATTAGTTAAACTAATAAGTTTGAAAAAAAATACTTTAAAGTAATTTAATTAGCTTCCTTAATCTCTCCAAAAAAGTCAACTAGCTCTTATAATTAGGACCGGAGGGAGTAATATATATATCCGCTCGTTATTTGACTTTTAATCCCGCCGCCACATGGCATCATAAAAAGTGAATGTGTGGTCAATAAATTACTTGTGGCCAGAAGTTTGTGAGACCGAGTGCGCTATTTGCTTCAGGTAAGACTAGGACTTGGTTTTCCTCCTATTCCCCTTATCATCATTTCCCTCCTTTTCCTTTTTCTACTATTGGATTAAGATGTCAAGGGTTAAGATTTACTATCCTTTTTTACTATACTTTCCCCTTATAATAATATTTTTATCATATGATAAATCTTAACCATTGAGATTTTAATCTAATGGTGGAAAGGGAAAATGAGGGAAAATGATAGTAAGGGGTATGGAGGAAAGGCAAGACTAAAAATGCTTCTTTTTTACTTCTTTTTCCTGATTCATTCATTCTGTTCTTACGTTACGTACCTCTGCTCTGAATAAGATGAATTGTGCGTTCATTTATGCCAATATATCGAACAGGTTGATGAAAGATCAGTGACTCAGAGGGAACTTGCTAATTGGCTTCCAGTTACTTCTTCAAGGGATGCGAAATGGTACTACTCAGTTTTCCACAACGTTACGATCATTGTTGGAGCTGGTGTACTCAGTTTCCCTTATGACATGTCCGCCCTAGGATGGTAAGAGTATTATTCAAACCCAAATTGCATTAATTTCAGCTCCATTTCTCTGCAATTTTTCCAACCTCATCTCATCCCGTCATCACGCAACCAAAAAAATTCGTGCAGATATTCAACACTTTTGAATACCAAGTGTTTGTTGATTTGCTGTTTACAATATTGTTTCTATGCAGGGGTCCTGGTGTGACTGTGCTGGTCCTCTCGTGGACCATTACACTGTATACTCTTTGGCAAATGGTGGAGATGCATGAAATGGTTCCCGGAAGGCGTTTTGACAGATACCATGAACTGGGACAGTATGCTTTTGGTGATAAGCTGGGCCTCTACATTGTGGTGCCTCAGCAACTTCTTGTTGAAGTTGGTGTGTGCATTGTCTTCATGGTCGTTGGAGGACAGTCATTGCTGAAGTTCCACGACACCGTCTGTCCCGGCTGTGAGAAGATCAAATTGTCTTATTTCATTATGATTTTCGCCTCTGCTCATTTTGTACTTTCCCATCTCCCCAACTTCAATGCTATTTCTGGTGTATCTTTGGCAGCAGCAATCATGTCCTTCAGGTATATGCATCTATGTCCCTTCTTTTATCTTTGCAGCTTCCATTGATTAGATATATAGAACAACACAATCAGTAATTTTGGTTTGTTCTTTTTTTTCTCTCCTGCAGTTATTGTACAATTGCCTGGGCAGCATGCTTAAAACATGGTATTGTAGAGTCAGATCATAGTACTTCAGCGAATGTGTCTCACATTTTTAATTCCCTCGGCAATGTGGCTTTTGCCTATGCTGGGCACAACGTGGTGCTGGAAATCCAAGCAACACTCCCATCCTCACCAGAGAAACCATCCAAGGTTCCTATGTGGATAGGAGTTGTTGTTGCCTATGTAATCGTGGCTCTCTGCTACTTCCCAGTTGCTCTCATTGGTTATTGGGTTTTTGGAAATCACCATGTCGGCGAGAATATTCTCATCGCATTAGAGAAACCAGCATGGCTTATTGCTATGGCTAATTTATTCGTCGCTATCCATTTAATTGGAAGCTATCAGGTTATGAAAATATGCACACACATTACTTTGCTATTTCTGATTCCTTCTGCTTACTGTAAAGCTCTCCATGTTTCATCCTAAAGCAATATATTTCTGGTTGTTCTGTGTTTCTTTATCTAGATTTATTCAATGGCAGTGTCTGACATGATTGAAACCATGTTGGTAACGAAACTGAAATTCAGACCTACTAAATTTCTTCGTTTTGTCGTGCGTAATGTATATGTGGGTGAGTACAACTCTTAGGGGTTTATACTTTATATAACATCTTCAATGGATTTGCCTTGATTTGTTGATGTACATTGATATCCTTTCATTTTGCAGCGTACACAATGTTTATTGCCATGACCTTCCCATTCTTCAATGGTCTCATGGGATTTTTCGGAGGATTTGCTTTTGCCCCAACAACATACTTTGTAAGTCTCAAACGCTTGAAAAAATTAAATCTAGTAAGATCTCTCTTCTGATGATTAACATTTGGTTTAACAATTCATGTTCTTTCAACTTTCAGCTGCCTTGCATGATATGGCTCATAATACGCAATCCAAAGAGATTTAGCTTGTCTTGGTGGATTAACTGGGTATGTTGGGATTTGTGAATTTTTCTTTTGATGTTATGAATCATTTGTCCTTGTTGATTAATATATGAAATTAAATGGATTAATTTCAGATTTGCATTGTGCTTGGAGTGAGCTTAATGATAGTAGCAACCATTGGAGGATTGAGGGCAATCATAGCAAAAGCCAAGGACTACAGTTTTTACTCTTAAAGTTAACATTCACTCTGATGAAAGAGTGATGTGTCGCATATGTAAATAGAAAGGAATGAAGCTGGTGATGGTCCTGAAATGGAGCCAGAGGTTTGTTTGTTAGAGTTCACCTGCAAATCTTCTCCACTGAAATAGGTTGCTCATTAATAATCTATCAACGAGTTGATGGAAAGAAAACCACGGCCAGAGGGATTTTGTTATACAGATGTATATCATGTTTGTAGGTTTCTATTATTACGAGAGCATGTTGCCAATGTTTCTTCTGGGAAAACTGGAATTTTTATTCTTTTGGACCTTGTAAAAAGAATAATCATTTATGTGTACCTCCTTTGACAAGGTAGTGAAACCTATGCCATGATTTGATTCAAACTTCAGATTATGTTTGAAATATGGAAACATCCATATCTGCTTAAACTTCAGATTATGTTTGAGATATGGAAACATCCATATCTGCTTTCTCTTTCCCATTGCAATATTAGATACTTCTCTTGTGCTTAATATTTGACACATTTATCTAATTTGATTAGATTAAGAAAGTTAGTTAAATTAGTTAATATAACATGTATTATTTAGAACAATCTAGTCAATCTTCTTTAATTTTTTCATTACCTCTCCTCCTTAATTATTGCTCAGAGAGAATCAATAGGGATAAATTAAGAAAATATTGAAAATATAAAAAACTATGTCTTATATTTAATCAAGATCAACTCCCTAAATATATATTATATTAAAGACCATAGTAGTAATTTGGGACACTGAGGCAAAATGCAAGCAACTTTAGAATGTGGAAGAGGTTATCTGTCCAAGCAATTTGAGGGATAGAAATGTAATTTTCATACGCATTCAGAATGCTGCAGAAGAAATAGAGGATTAGACGAGGAGGTTGGTCTCCCCACCACATATAAATTGAGTACAATTGAATGTAGAATTGAGATAAGGAGGGAAATTGAATCATGGCACTCATAAAATTTTTTGCCCGTTAACTGCTAACTACTGTTCATTAATAATGTTAACTCATCAGTCCTTCGTTAATATCATTAATTGAATTTGAAATTGTGAGTGCATTTGAAGTATATAAGGTGATTCATTGCATTTGACGCGCCTATTTAATATAGTCAATAAATTTAAAAATTTGGCATGTATTTCATGCATGCTAGTCTAATTTATTGTATTTGATGCATCCATTCTTATATTTAAAATGTATAGGTCTCAACCTCTTAAGAGCTAACTTATCATTTTCTTTGTGCATTTCACTCGTTCCGGTCCTAACTCATCTTCTTCCTCTAATCCATATATCAACTATAGTCCTTTAATTTTTTTTTTTTTTCCACTTTTTCCCCATTTCTTTATGTCTTCATGTTAATTTCTCGATTTAATTCATAGTTTGACACAACAACCATAAGTGGTTAGTTGTTATATCACAGCTCTTCCCCAAAATCTCTATCATCTTAATCCATTTTTATCCATTAATTTTACTTACTACATTGCAAATAGAGGAATCGGTTGAGCTATCAATTTTTCCAATTTTTACCAGTTAATACACATTTTTTTGTTGAACCAATTGCCCAATTTTCAAACAATTGGTGTCCAATGGCAAACAGAGTAGTTATAGAAGAAGACTGCTAGTAGGGGAACTGAAAATGGCAGTAAGATTGAATGTTGATAAGATCTCCAAGTTGGGGATCTCAAGTATGACATTTGTTCAGTGTTTAATAATAACAATTTACTGAATTTACAGGTTCCGTTTTCCTTTCTCGTTCATATTTTCTGTTATAATTTCTTTTAACAGAATAAAAGACAGTTAGTACTCCAATAGGGGTTTTGAGTCTAATTAAAGGAGTCAATCCCTCACAACATGAGAAACAAATCCCCACTGGAAAAAAGATCTAACATTTAGTATCAGACTATATCTTAAACAAAATTGTCTTCAACGACAAAAGGATACGTACACTTATTAAAAACAAAAGTAGAAAATGTGTTGTGTTTTTATAAGCGAAGTTACCCTTGAATAAAATATTATCCCAAACCATTCTAAGGGGCCTTTTGTTGAAGTAGGATTGTAAACCAAACACATACAAAGTATAGTGTAACATAAATAATCAAGTAGAGATCTTATTATTATCATGACGAGATCTATTAAGATCTGCTACCTCAAACCATGAAAGCTAAATAATTACTATTAGGAAGACTAATGATTTGATATATAAGATTTGGCAATACGACCATCAGCACCAAGTGGATAGAAACCACCAGGACGATGTTCATCACCATCTCCATAAACAATCCTCAACACTTCTTCTGGGGACCTTCCATACGCAAGTGAGTACTTATCACCAGCAAGTACATTCCCTTCAATTCTTCCCTCTGCTCCAAGGCTTTTTGGCACTATAAGCCCTTCATCTTTCAACCCTTTCTTTCCCAACTTGTTCCTTAATTCCGATATCCGATTCGTAAACTCCACCACACTCACTCCGTATGGTGCCACTGGCACCTCCCGTCGTTCGTATAACAATGTTCTGATCACTGCATCTTGTCCCGATTCCACCCCCAGAAGCCCTGCCACAAGCTGTAGAATTCATACACACTTACTTAGTCACAGAAAACACTTTTCCATGTAACAAATATTGTCTTAGTTCTCTATATAGAGTCAAACTCACCCAACTTCCTATACTTTTAGGAAAGTTTGTTTTTAGTCCTTATGCTTTCTTTTCATTGTTTCTTGTCGTTGTACCTTTATGCTATTCAAAATGTTGATTCTTATAGTTTTCATAATCACTTGGATATGAGCTTAATGGTGTAAACTTTGTTATGTGGTGTTAATGCTGTTAAGTAAATTGACATAGACTAGCAAACTAAGACTTGATGTGGATTTAACCCAATAAAAAAAAAAAAAAAAAAAAAAAACAACAACAACAACAACTTAAATGTGATAGAAGACAAAGTCAATTTCATTGTTAAGGAATGATTTCTCCAAAAGTCAGATTTCATTGTTAAAGAATGATTTCTCCACTCAAAATCAACATCCTTGTCCTCTTTTATGCGTTCAAGTTTTTTTCTCATAGGGTTAATCCCCTGCTGTAACATAAATGTACACTTATTTTTTTAGATGAAAAAAAAAAAAAAAAAAAAAAAAAAAAAAACAATCTTCCACATACCAAAACTTATTGTCATGGTTTTATGAGAGAATATAATTCGGTTATTTTGAGTCTTACCGCCTTAGAAGTGGAGTTTTGCAGCAGTGGATTGGCTCCAACATAACCAGTGAGACCAACATAAGGAATAACGTAAGACGCAAGCAAATAATTTATTTCATTTGCATAAGGATCAAAAGGAGGGTCTAGACTTCTCCCAAATGCACTGTTCATCACTTCCCCAAATGCTTCCTTGCTTAAGTTCAACAATGGTCTCGGAAACCCTCTCACTGTACGTTTTATAGCCCTGCAATACAATATTAAACACACCACAATTCTTAAATCTATCACTCAACGGCATGTTAGAGTATTTTATAAAACACATATCAGGTTAACCGATTTAACCAATTTTATTAAGCTAATTAAATTAGATAAATATATCTTATATTAAAGAAGAGAGCAATGAATATTAAGAATAGTGTGGTATTTCAAACAGTGGAAGAACAACCTTAGGTGACCAACTTCTTGGAATGCAAACTGGAGGATGATGTCTCTAACTAAGAATCCCAGTTTAGCCAATGTGGCACCAACTGGAGGGGGCCCACCTTCAGCTAGTTCTGGAGCTTCTGAATCCAATCCTCGACCCAAAGCTCCGAAGAGAAAGAACTCAGCTTCCAAGAACTCCAGATTCAGAGGGAACTCCAGAAGATCTTTATCATTATTCATCGTTATGCTTGCATTACTAGCTCTTACAAGCAACAGCAGAAAGCTCAGAAAAGCTACATTCATGGAGGTTTTTGAGTTTGGAGTATCATGAAACCCCATGTTTCTTTGCCTGGTTTTCTCTGTTCGGTGTTTGTCTTTCTGCTTTGTGTTTTCGTGATTCATGTATGAGACTATATATAGAGACACCCACACAAGTAAGTGGCTGGTTTGTTTGACTTTTCACAAACACTTTAGGTCGGTTGTTGCTACGTCTGTTTTTGTGAAGTTAGGAGTTGGGATTATATTTCGCGCCGAGGATTTGTGCTTGTGGGCTAGGGTGAATATTGCAGACCAGCGGATCTGGTGGTCGACAATCGTTCGGACTTGGTAAAGGTTGTCGCGGCACCTGTAGTAGGACAGAGGACTTATCGCGATGCCCGCGGACCAATTTACCATAATGGAAATGGGGTTATTATATAAATAAGGAATAATATTGGGTCAACTGTAAATTTTTATCTTTATGATTCAAAATTAAAATGAAAGTCACCACCCACATTTGTTATGAGGAATCATATGGGTTTGTAGGTGTACTTTTTTTGATACACGGATAGAAAACTTTTTAAAACAACTCTTTTTTATTCTCTTCTCTCTGATGGTGTATTTATCATATAAACGTGACCAGAATTTATAACGGTGCTCCGATCTCGCGTGGGTACTTTAGAGAATCAAACTGATTCCAGGTAGACTAAAAATCCTTCAGTTTCAAAGAATGCCTTCTGGGCCAAATGACATGCAAAGATTGCTCCAGTTTTTTTTTTGTATGTATCAATCTGAGTTAGATTTAGGTATTCTCACAGAAATTCACACGAACTCAAATTAAAGACTTTGTGCATAAGCGAACAAAACCTCTTCACCTAGGACCAATGCCGGCTATACATATGGGTGGTTGCATTTCAACAAAGTGGAATGGCGTTACATTTATTAATTTCTTTGAAAACAACAGAGTCCATATTAGGTGTCTAATAATTAGATACCTCTTATGTGTTCATATCTCTATTAAAGCGATGAGTGTATTATATATATATATATATATTAATTTATTTAAATTTAAATTATATCTTTACTTTAACTGGAAAAAAAAAAAATTATTTTTCATTATCTCAAATTAATTAGTTTCCAATCCGCATTCAAAACACCCATTAACTCAAATTAATTAGTTTCTAATCCTGCATTCAAAAATATGTGTATCGTAACATCAATAAACTGTAAACTAATTAATTTGAGTTTTTGAAAAAAAGAAAATAGATATAATTTAAATCTAAATAAATACAATATATAAAAAAATTAAAAAATACTCATCCCTCAAATAGAGATATGAGCATATAAAGGACACTTAATTATTGAGCATCTAATGTGGACTTGGAAACAACGAGCAAGGCCAATAAGAAAAAGACAGAAAGATGACCAAAGAGAGTGGTTCATGTATGTAGACTGAAATGTATAAAATTAACAAATTGGGGATCTTTGGTAGGTATGTGTCAAAGGGGCATGAGTATTTGAAAACTTGCAGCAAAAGAAATCGTAGGATCCCCTTATCAAAAAAAAAATCGTAGGATCCCGCTTCTGCACAAGGAATATGCCTCACGGCAATGTCACTTAACAAGTGATGTCTCAACAGAAAATGCGAGTTAAAAAATTTCTAGCTTTGTTTAATTTAATGAGGGGTGGAAGAGATAAGCTTTGACTCTTCTTGACGAATCTCTCTCACATGCACACAGAGATTGAATTAGTAATTGAATAATTAATTGCATGTGAGTTTGAAACTTTCATGGGTTACTCATTCATATTATTTAATTATGGCTCAGTTTATGTATGTTTTTCTATTTTAGCTTCTTTGGCAATTTGTGATTGTTTCACGTTTGAGACCCCTAAGAGTGTTTATCACATAAATTAAGACAAAACTCTTTTCATATACTTATTTTGTATCGAAAATCACATTGAAAAGTTGCTTTTAAAGGTTCCAATCGCTATTTCAAACAAATATGTATCTCATGCTTTTGCAAGTTATCTACCTACTGAATAACTATTGTTTTCTTTTTCTTTTTCTTTTTTTAACAAACTGAATAACTATTCTGACAGTAACTAAATTACTAATTTATAAAATTATTAAAGAAATTAGTTAAATGAGTTATTTGTAAAATAATAAGGGTTAGTTTCCTAGAATACTCCTTTAATCATTATACAATTAAAACTTCCCTATATAAAAACTCTTCTTTGATTTATACAATAAACGGGAATAATTTAGGAAGAAATTATAAATTTAGAAATAATTAAAGCAGATTAAGACCTTACATTTAGCACTAGCAACTTCATTATTGAATGACCACTATGGGGAAAAAATTGTTGAATGTTTTTGTAAGAATTTGGGTGTAGCTGAAATCTGATTTGACACAAAAATACAATGTTTTTGGAATAGAGGGTAATTTAGTAAAAAGAGACCAAAGATCTCCCCCTCCCTCAATCCAAACACCCCCTTATGGATTCCAAATTACTTGATACAACAAATACAACAAAGAGAGGAAGAGAAGAGAACACTCTTATGAGGGAATTTTTAGAGGGAGGATTGTGTGTTATATTGAGACTGATTACTCCCTCAATCCCACATCCTTAGCATACGGTCAATATAGGAATAAATGTAACCCTTAAATGTACAATTACATGACAATAGATATAACCTTTATACCATAAAGGAACATCTCTCTATAAACTCATATCTACCTATATATATGCATAACATTCCAACAGTTTGGATACTAGATATTTGTGAAATCCATTGTATCAATCATGAAGCTACTTTTGAAGCAAACAGAGTAGTTATAGTAGAAGACTACCAGTAGGGAAACTGAAAATGGCACCAAGATCCCTGATTTTGGTAAGTTCTTGGGACCCAATCCATCTAAACCTTTTAGTATAAAAACAAATGGCACCAAAATTGAATGTTAATAAGATCTCCAATTTGGGGATCTAAAGCTAGAATGACATTTGTTTAATGTTTAATAATAATAATTAACATTATGAGTTTACAACTTGCCTTTTTCTTTCCTATTATAATTTTTTGAACAAAATAAAAGGCAGAATATTGGTAGGTCCCTAATTTATTTATGTGTGAATTCTGGAAATAAAAAGAAAAATAGATTTACTATGTTTTTAAAGAGAATCAAGGATTCACTCTTTAAGAACGGCCTTTATTTTATAAAATAAAAAAGTATCTCACTAATTCTATAAGAATAGCCTAGAAGAATCTCTACTACTAAATTACCCTATGAATATTCGACACTTTATTGATGAGATATTAGGCCGATTTATAATGATTTACAAAAGGTAGACTCTATTCAAAATATAAATACGAAATCTAAAAATATATCTAAATCTAAGATTTAAATAACTAATAATCATAAATCCTAACAATTAAATCTTATCTAATAAGATATTTCTCTTATTTCTTAATTCCTAAAGATAATAATAAAAGATAATATCTAATAAGATATTCCTCTTTTTTTTCCTAATTCCTAAAAATAATAATAAAAAATAATAAAAACAAACTCGATTAATAAGTAATTCCTAATTTATCCTAATAAATTAAACCATAGCAAGTTGGATCCTATCAAAGATACATCAAGAAGGATTTAGTTTAACATAAGAGGTTAATCGCTCATAATATGAAGAAAATGCATCCAATATTTAATGTTTGATTGTGCCTTAAACATAATTGCCTTTTAAAAAATATTAATACACATACTAATGGCGGAAGCCAAAAGAGAAGGGGAGAAAAAAAAAAACTAACATACCAACCTAGCACACAAAAACTAACTAAAAATGAAAACATATTCCTAAGAAGAAGCAATATCAGTAAAATACTATCGAATTAGTTTGTTGAAAAGTCACTTAGAATAGCCCCTGCAATACTTTCTAAACTGTGTGTTGAAAAGTTAAATAAAAAAGTCAACACTGTTTTATATATATATATATATATATATATATATATATATAAATAAAAGAGGCATGTTTCCCATCTCTGCATATCTGAGTTAGTGATCTTCATATTGGGAACTCAATCACCAAGCGACGACTCTTATGCTGCCCCTACTGCCAACACCACTGTAACAAGCCTTCCCACCCTTTATCCTTTCTTTCCATTTCATTTAACTCCCTTTTTCTTTGGTTTGCTTCTGTTCTACTTTTCTGCAATTTTCCTAAACTTTTATCCCCAAAAATGAAACGAATAAATATATATTGAGAATCTATATTAATACGTGTGTGTTTACTAATGGTTCCTTACGAACCCCTTTACCTTTCCTTTCACCTCTTGAATCTTCTAGTAATAATCATAGTCTGAGGTAAACAAGTAATATAAAGTAAGCAAGTGACGTGGCCAGACTTTTTTTATTTGATTAATGTTATTTCTTAGATATGTGTTAACTCAATGGTTCCTCACGAACCCCATTACCTTTCCTTTGGCTTCTTGAATCTTTTAGTAATAATAATCATAGTGTGAGGGAAGCAAGTAATATGAAGGAAGCAAGTGACGTGACCAGGCTTTTTTTATTTGATTAATATTTAATGTTATTTCTTAGATACTTTAGACTTGAGATTAATCTTTCAAAGTTTAGAGCGTATAGGGTTTTCATTGCTTATAATACGTGCGTAATTAAAAAAATAGTGGGAACAAAAATTTATTAATAAATTTTAGCGTTATTATTACTTAAAATACTTATTAAGATAATGTAATAATTAATTTAATATAATTAATTTAACATTGAAAAAGTATATATTACGTTTATGAAAAAATTTTTTTAGTCACAAGGTTTATTTTCTATAATTCATAATTAAATAAAAAAACTATCTGTATCTTAATTTTTCTAATTAAAATCATTATATTTTATTCGTTATGTGAGTAGTTAAATTAAGAGAGAATGACTTTTAGATACTAATTAAGGGAAATATTATAAAAGTCCACGTTGACAAGTGAATAGGGATTAATAAGTAAATCGATTACCATTAATAATTTATAGGATCTATTAATATATTATTTTTTAGTTGGGGCCTAAAAGTCATTCTCCCAATTATTGAAACAATCATCCTCCATTAGAATAATGTTTAACCAATATAAACAAAGTTCGCTGTTTGCTTCGGGTAAGACTAAGCGATGGAATGGAAAACACCCTCACTCACATTCAACCAATTTGACAATGTCATGTTGCGTATTTCAAATTCTATCAGATAAAATTATCACCAGAAAAGTTCTAAACTGTGTGTTGAACAGTCAAATTAAAAAAGTCAACACCGCGTCATACTCCTCTCGTCCTTATTATAAAGACTAACTAACAATTCACACAAACCAATAAAAACAGTTAAAATCAATAAAGTTGTCCTAAAATTTAAGTAAGTTCCAATATTGCCCCTACTAGTTGTACTAAACTCTAATATTATATTATTATTTCTCTCACCTATTATCCTATTAATGATGGACAAATAGGAAAAAAAAAAATTAATGCTCCTTGGAAACAAATAATCACCTTATAAAAAGGACTAAATACATTTACTAATTAGTGTCTGATAATAAGGACTAAAAAAAGTATATATATTGGAGGCGTGTTTCTCATCTCTGCATATCTGAGTTAAAATACTAACATACCAACCTAGCACCAAAAACCAACTAAAAATGAAAGCATATTCCTAAGAAGAAGCAATAACAGTAAAATACTATCGAATTAGTTTGTTGAAAAGTCAATCAGAATAGCCCCTGCAATACTTTTTAGGAAAATCCCTCCCATAACCCAAGTAACTAAAATATTATTAAAAAAAGACTAAAAAAAGTCACATATCAAAAAAGGCCCTAGGACCTTTTCTGATATTATTTCAAAAACGTTAACAACTATATCAGTACAACATTAATAGCTAAATCAATACATATTAAAAACTATATCTTAACAACTATATCAGTTTCTGAAATAATTCTAGAAAAAGCCTTAGGTCTTTTTTAACAATATTTTAGTTACTTGGGCCTTAAGGGGGATTTTCCCTACTTTCTAAACTGTGTTGAAAAGTCAAATAAAAAAGTCACTATGTTATATATATATATATATAAAAGATAACAAGCAAACAATATCCCCGTGCAACGCGCGGGTGCAACAACTTAATAAAATTAAAGTACATCCAAACCTTCTACTCATCCAAATGATTAAGGAATTGAATAAAACACAGAGGAACATAATAAAGTAAATAATTGGATTTTAAATCTTCCAACACAAAACATAAGTTGTATCACAACTCAGAACCACATCATGGACCACAACCACATCAGTCCTTGTACTCTTATATGTCTAGCAAATTTTCTTGTTCTAAAGTGTGGTGCTACTGGAGTTCACAATAAAATTATCGGTCTAAATAGTTCTAATCGACACTAGGGTCCAACAAAAAACGTTAATGTAAAAGACCCAGATTATAACACATCAACATGACGTAGAATTTCTCTTGCTCGATTACTTTCACACGATTTGAAAAATCTTGGCTAAGGAGGCAATGAAAGTAGGCGAATACTTCTCTCATTTCGAAACACTTCACTTTCCTCCATTCGTCTTGTTCCCTTTATACATGTTGCCGATGTCATTACCTCGAGAGATAGGAATGTCATCCATGATCATTAAATTGTATTCGTTATCTAAAATATTAAACATATCATTAAATTGTATTCATTATCTGAAATATTAAACATATAATTAGATTAGTATACTAATGAAAGCTGATCTATGCTAAACTCATCTGAATTTCCATCAAATTATGCCCCCACAAAATCAAATTATTTTTAAAAAGAAAGGGCAAACTCAGAACACATACTCACCACAAGGTGATTGTAAATCGATTCCACATAGCTAGCCAAAAAGAAGTCATTCCTTAACATAGATGGGAAACAATTCATTTAAAATATGATCAATCACTTGAAGAACAACTAAATAGGAACATTAAATACAGAAAGTTTATTTAGCTTTGTAGAGAAATTAGAAATTAGTTGTTCTTCTCCACTAAGCTGTCTGAGCTGTCATTTCCACTATCTGAAGAATCTTAATTATGTAAAGCACCAGACCACCAAACACACTCAACCACCTACACCTAACGCACTCACTAAAGCACTCCATTATCCACATTAGTTTATTATCACTTTTATTTGTATATATACATGAATACTCAGCTGCTGTAATGTATGAAATTAGTCTTTCAGTCCAATAAACTCTTCATGGTATCAGAGCAACGAAGAGAATAATTGGACGAAGTTTTTTCATCACTAAGTCGATTGCGGCCCGTTTTAAGAAGAAGGAGGTACCAGAGGGTGAAAGTCAAACCTTTGGTCTCTATTCTTCAAACCCATTGTGACCGAAACAGAGCATCGAAGAAGAGTAATCAGATTTCTGTTCTTCACAGTCTCGACCTCCGTTCGACGTCCTGCCACTGCAATCTCCGGTGTCTAAGTCCAAATGTTACCCAGTCACGTTTGGCTCTGTAGCACCAAGTCTCGCTTGTGAAAATTGCAATCTCGAGCGTCTCTGTCCTGTCTCGTCCGACTGATTCCACTCGACCTTCAAGGGAAGTCGAGCTTCTCCGTCGGCCCTGGGTTCATCATTCTCGCTCAGGTCAACTAGTTCTCGTCACGTCCGACGCCTCAAATCGTGGTACTCAACTCTCAGTTTTTTGAGGTACTTCGTTGTTTCTCGTCGGAAGTTCAGAGTCATTCTCAGACTCGTCCGTCTTCATCTCGACGTCCTGTCACGACGTCGATCTTGTTCAGTTGCAGACTCCGACATCGCAGTTCAGGGAGAAGAGGAACGTCCGCCATTGTTTCGTCGTCATTTGCCATTGTTTTACCGTTCGCTTTGTTGCTATTATCGGTGCCTTCACACTTCTCAGAACGTGAAGCAGGAGCAGGGAGCGAGTCCGAAGCTGAAGAAGTTTCAGAGAAGATTCATTTGGTAATTAAAGGACCAAACCGTCATTTTGGTAATTCAAAAACCAAACTGTCATTTTGGAAATTTAGAATCTGAAATCCTAAGACCACTATGTCTACTATTTCGATGCTTTATCGCATCTGTGGAACCGGTACTAATGATATCTCAACTGCTCTTCTTGTTTATGAAAAACTTACTAGTGATAATTACAGAGAATGGTCTCAGTCCATGGTCCTTGCTCTAGATGGACGGGATAAACTTGAATATATCACTGGTGAAGCAAAAAGGCCCTCAACATCGGATACCAAGGAGTTTCGAAAATGGAAGTCAGAAAATGCATTGGTATCCTCTTGGTTGATCAATGCAATGTCTTCATCAATTAAGAAGGGTTTTATGTATCTTCCTTCAGCACTTGAGATTTGGGAAGCACTCCGGGAGACATATAGTTCTGTTGGGAATAGGTCCCATATATTTGATATTAAGAAGAAGTTGTGGGAACTAAAACAGAACCACATGTCGCTCGATAATTACTATCTCGAAAAATCAGCACTGTGCAAGAGTTCGATGCTCTGAAGAATAAAACACATCACTGTGGGGCTGATGCTCGAGAAGATCGCAAAGAGAAGGAAGAGGAGCGAGTATATGAATTGCTGGCTTGTCTTAATATGGCTTATGATGATGTTCAGTCTCGGATTCTCAGTCAAGAGCCTCTACCGTCTGTACGAGAAGCTTACTCCATCTTGCGTAATGAAGAGGATAGACGTAAATCAATGCTTCAGAATCATTCCGCTGCTGCCACTCCTGTAAGTCCTGAGGTCTCAGCTCTCGCTGCTCAATCCTTGAATCAAAAAGGCTTCAAAAGCCCACTATTCTGTGATCATTGTAAGAGATCAGGGCACACAAAAGATATCTGCTGGGATCTTCATGGTAAACCCGCAAACTGGAAGCCAAGGAAAGGGAAAGGAAAAGGTTATATGGCTGAAGTTTCCAAAACTGGTGGGACTTCTCAAGATGATCCACTTAATAAAATCATGGACATGCTGGCCACACTTCAGGCTACAAAACAGCCTACTGCCTCGGTAGTAAGGAGAGGTAATTTTTTCCAAGCTCTAGCTGTAATAAAAGGTTTGTGTACTGGCAATTGTTGGATTGTTGACTCAGGTGCCTCAGATCACATGACTGACGATAAGACTCTTTTCTCGTCCTATACACCTACTTCCAAAGGGATGACTGTGCGGATTGCCGATGACTCAGAATCAGTTGTCACTGGAATTGGCACTATCAAAATTTCTGCCAAACTTTCTCTTCACTCTGTTTTGCATGTTCCAAAGTTGAAATGCAATTTACTATCAGTCAGTCAATTAGCCAAGGAAGAAAGATGTCAAGTTAACTTTTTTGCTACCTATTGTTCTTTTCAGGATCTACTGATGGGGACGACGATTGGGAGTGCTAAAGAACTTGATGGTCTTTACTACCTGGATGAAAGTGAAAGTCACAAGATTCAATCTTGCAACAAGGTGTCTCTTCCTAAAACTGACAACCTTGAATTATGGCACAAGCGTTTAGGGCATCCCAATTTCAATTACATGTCACAACTGTTTCCCTCTCTCATTTCCAATAATAATGCATCTATTTTTCATTGTGATTCATGTGAAAAGGCTAAACATCACCGAACTTCATTTCCAAAAAATCCATACAAACCATCTCAACCTTTTTCCACGATTCACAGTGATTTATGGGGGCCTTCACGCACCCCAAACAGATCACACTCTAAGTGGTTCATCACATTCATTGATGATCATACCCGTGTCAGTTGGGTTTATCTGTTGAAAGATAAAACAGAGGTGTATCAAACCTTTCTCAACTTCTACTCTATGATCCAAACCCAGTTCCAAACCAATATAAAAATCCTACACACTGATAATGGAACTGAATACTTCAATCAGGCCCTATCAAATTTTTTGACAACCAATGGCATTGTCCACAAAAGCACTTGTCCCAATACACCTCAACAGAATGGCATTGCCGAACGGAAAAATCGCCATATTCTTGAAACGGCCCGAGCCATTATGTTCAGTAGCAATGTTCCTAAATATCATTGGGATGATGTTGTTCTCACTGCCACCTTCCTTATTAACCGAATGCCAAGTAAACCATTGTCTTATAAAACTCCACTCCAGCTCTTACATACATACTTTAACCTTCCCTACCTAGAAAACACTCTACCACTCAGGGTGTTTGGTTGCACATCATACGTCCATCTCCATCACAGTAACAAACTTGACCCAAGAGCTATCCGTTGCATATTTCTTGGCTATTCCCACTCTCAAAAGGGTTACAAATGTTATGACCCGATCTCCAAACGTCTCTTTGTCACTTGTGATGTTACCTTCCATGAAAATATTCCCTTTTTTCCTTCGTCTGAAATTCAGGGGGAGAATGAGAATGATTTTCAGACAAAAGAGACACCAGAAGTTGACCATACTATAACAGTATATACACCACCTAGCCTCACTCTTACTCCTGATACCTCTGATAATCCTGATAATGTGCCAAAAACGGTGCCAGTTCCAGGGGGAGACACAAACATGTGGGGTAATACCTATATACGACGACA
This sequence comes from Acacia acuminata, assembly GCA_019022655.1. Lineage (NCBI taxonomy): Eukaryota > Viridiplantae > Streptophyta > Magnoliopsida > Fabales > Fabaceae > Acacia > Acacia acuminata. The sequence goes on from JAFJYI010000030.1 coordinate 880,030, forward strand.
GAAGCAAGGTAATGAGCCACAGGTTATTAGCACTCACCAGGAATCAGAACCGGAAGCAGATCCAAAGGAAACAGAGGTAACAGAAAGTTCTGATCTTGATATTCCTATTGCAATAAGAAAAAAGCCTAGATCTTGTACTCGACATCCCATTGAAAAGAATGTTTCCTATAAAGCTCTTTCACCTAAATATAGAGCATTTATTTCTCATCTTGACAATATTAGAGTACCAGATACAATTGATGAGGCCATGGCTACACCTGAATGGAGGCAAGCTGTTTTAGAAGAAATGGAGGCTCTCAAGCGAAATAAGACATGGAGTGTGGTGGATCTACCTCAAGGAAAGAAGCCCGTTGGATGTAAGTGGGTATTCACACCTAAATATAAAGCAGATGGAACACTTGAGAAATACAAAGCTAGACTGGTTGCGAAAGGTTTCACACAAATATATGGGGAAGACTACACAGAAACGTTTGCACCAGTAGCTAAGCTAAACACAATCAGAATTCTCTTGTCCATTGCAGTAAACCTAGATTGGGGTTTGCATCAACTTGACGTAAAGAATGCTTTCCTCAACGGAGAACTCAAGGAAGAGGTGTACATGAAGCTACCGCCAGGATTCCCAGGAAAAAAGGCTAACCAAGTCTGCAAACTTAAGAGGTCTTTATATGGTCTGAAGCAATCTCCACGTGCTTGGTTTGACAGATTCACACGAGTTATAAAGAAAAATGGATTCACTCAGGGACAGAGCGATCATACATTGTTCGTTAAACACTATAATGGCAAGATGATCGTTCTAACTGTTTATGTTGATGATATAATCCTTACCGGAGATGATGAGGAAGAGATCAAACAAATCAAGAAGGCCTTGGCACGAGAATTTCAGATCAAAGATCTTGGAGAGATGAAATATTTTCTTGGGATGGAAGTTGCTCGATCTACGGGAGGAATCTATATCTCCCAACAAAAATATGTACTTGATCTTCTAAAGGAAACAAGGATGATAGGCTGCAGACCTAGTGACACACCCATCCGAATTGACAAGATAGATGAAGAAGCAGATCTCGGTAAATCTGTTGACATAGGGAACTACCAATGGATGGTAGGCAAACTGATATACTTGTCTCATACTAGACCAAACATTGCATTTGCAGTCAGCATTCTCATGACCCCAAGCAAAAGCATTTAAACGAAGTCTATAGGATCCTTCGGTATTTAAAGGGATCTCCAGGACGTGGCTTACTGTTCAAGAAGACTGACAAAGAGAATGTAGAGCTATTTACTCGATGCTGATTGGGCAGGTGATCAAGATGACAGGAAATCTACTTCTGGATATTGTACCTATGTGTGGGGAAACTTAGTCACATGGAGGAGTAAAAAGCAAAGTGTAGTTGCAAGAAGTAGTCTTTGAAGTTGAATACGGGCCGTAGCATTGGGAATCTGTGAAGCCATATGGATAAAGCGAACCCTTGAAGACTTAAAAAGGTGTATAAATCTGCCAATCAAAGTCTATTGTGATAACATGGCTGCAATTAACATTGCTCATAATCCAGTCCAACATGATAGAACCAAGCATGTTGAAATAGACACACACTTTATAAGAGAAAAGGTTGATAAGGGTATTGTTGATCTAAGATATATACCATCAAAGGAACAGACCGCGGACATCCTTACCAAAGGATTACCTAAGGATGGCTTCGAATACCTGATTAGCAAGTTGAACTTGATTGACATCTACCGTCCAACTTGAGGGGGAGTGTAGAGAAATTAGAAATTAGCTGTTCTTCTCCACTAAGTCATGTGATTTTTGTCATTTCCACTATCTGAAGAATCTTAATTATGTAAAGCACCAGACCACCCAACACACTCAGCCACCTACACCTAACGCACTCACTAAAGCACTCCATTATCCACATTAGTTTATTATCACTTTTATTTGTATATATACATGAATACTCAAATTTCTTTGTAATGTATGAAATTAGTCTTTCAAAGTCAATAAACTCTTCAAGCTTACAAGAAGTCACCCACTTTGATGCCAATTAACCTCTCATTAAGGGAAGCTAACCTACTTGCCCGCTGCTAAAAAACAATGACCTGGAAACAAAACAAAAATTAAAGCAACAGAAAATCCATCCACAAAAGAACAATAAGATTTCTTTTTGAATTCCCTTAACACCACATGCATTATTGTCCAGACTTGTAGAAGATATGAGCAAGAATATAGATAAATTAAGAAATCATTATCTAATGCAAAAATAGGCAAGAATCTGAGAATAAATTACCGTTTGAGTTGAAACAGCGCATTTATCTTTTGTACCAGCAAAACCAAATGATTCTGGCTATCAGCAAAAATATCAAACAATTAGGGTGAAAACCATTTAATGGCGATGGAAGCAGCAAGCAAGACATTAGGAAAAAGCAATTTCCTTAATAATTAGCATCAGCCAATACAACTTATAGTGAAGACCTAAAGAAAGAAAAAGAGGAGATTGGAAGTGCACATAAAAAGTCACATTAACCCAATAAAAATATCAGCAAACAAAACCTTCAATGCTTGTGATAAAACACAGGGATAACATACTCAAAATGTTATGAATGTTGCTTCATTAGACATCACTTTCTCACTACCCAAAAACACAACATGAACCACAACCACATCAGTAGTTGTACTCTATTTAGCAACTTCTGCATAAGCTCAAAAGCAAGAAAAAATTACATCAAAATGATAACCATCATAGTATTAGTATATAAAAATTCTTATATGTAACATGAACAGACAATATTTTACATATGTTGCTAAACATTTCTAAAGATCTCTTTATAAACCACATTGGTAGTTGGTAGTTGTACGCTTTCTATGATTATTCCAATCAAGTTCATAATAGATCTCCTTGTAAACCCCATAAAAATGTACCAGATACATTAAACATGCCAATCAAGCCAACATATATATATATATATATATATATATATAAGATCTCAAAAAGCTTTAGGTCTTTTTTGACAATATTTTAGTTACTTGGACCTTAAGGGAGATTTTCCCTACTTTCTAAACTGTGTGTTGAAAAGTCAAATAAAAAAGTCACTATATATATATATATATATATATAAAAGATAATAAGAGGCATGTTTCTCATCTCTGCATATCTGAGTTAGTGATCTGATGCATTTATGGGAACTCAACGACCAAACAAGCGAAGACTCTTATGCTGCCCCTACCGCCAACACTGTAACATGCCTTCCCACCCTTTAACCCTTTATCTTTTCTTTCCCTTTCATTTAACTCCCTTTTTCTTTGGTTTGCTTCTATTCTACTTTTCTACAATTTTCCTAAACTTTTATGCCCAAAAATAAAACAAATGAGTATACATACATATATATATATATATATAATCTCTATTAATATGTGTGTGTTTATTCAATGGTTCTTCGAACCTGTTCCCCTGCTCGTCTAGAATCTCAATTAATATGTGTGTGTGTTTACTCCATGGTTTTTGGGAACCTGTTTCCTACTCATCTATTGGGCAAGCATCGGGTCATCTAAATTTCTTTTTTTACCTTTTATTTTTAAAAAAATTATTTTAATTAGTTGAAAATTTAAAATAAAGATAATCTTTGAACTAACATTTAAAAAAAATGATTTTTTCAAATAAAAATAAAAAGTAAAAAAATAAAATATAGACAGTCTAGATCTCATCTGGATTGCCTAAATGCTCAATCAAAGGACGAGTAAGGAAACGGGTTCTATGGTTCCTAACAAATTCCTTTTCCTTTTGCTTCTTGAGTCTTCTGGTAATAAACATAATGTGAGATAAACAAGGAATATGAAGTAAGCAAGGGACGTAAGAATAATTTTTTGATTTGATTAACGGTATTTCCAAAATACTTTGGACTTAAGATTGATTCTTGGAAGCTTAGAGCATATAGGATTGGAAGCTTAGAGCATATAGGATTTTCACTCCTCATAACATGTGTGTAATAAAAAAAATATTGGGACCAAAATTTTATTAATAAATTTTAGAGTTATTATTACTTAAAGTATTTAATAAGATAATGTAATAATAAATTTAAAATGAATGAATATTTATTATCAAAATAAATATAATTAATTTAACATTGAAAAAGTACACATTATATTTATAAATTTCTTTAGTCACAACGTTTATTTTCTCTGATTCATAATTAAATAAAAAAATATCTGTATTTTATTTTTTCTAATTAACATCATTATAATTTATTCGGGATGTAAGTAGTTAAATTATTGAAACCATCATCTTCCATTTGAATAATGTTTAACCAATATAAACAAAGTGCGCTGTTTGCGAAATTTTCAAATTATTTTCATTCAGGCATCGTATAAGAAAAACATATATATATATATATATATCCGCTCGTTATTTGACTTCTAATCCCGTCGCCACGTGGCGTCATAAATAGTGAATGCCGTGGTTCATAATTTGCCAGCAAAGGGGGAAAAAAATGATATTGTGGGTTAGTTACTTGCGCCCAAAAAGTTTGTAGACATGGAAATAGGTCAGATCAGATTAGACTTTAACTAAGTAAACTTGAACTTAAGCCTCAGCCCACACGCAGGCTTGGCTAGATCTCAGGTAGGCTAAGATTGTAGATTTTTAAAAAGGTTTCATATTAAAGGACTTGAGACATAAGTAAGTTTTAAGTCAACTAAAACCTAAATAAATTTACGTGCTCTTGGTAGGCTTCAAAACGAACATATTTAAAAATTGTAGGCTTTAAATAGACTTAAATTGTATATACATATTTGATATAAACAAAATCATATTGTTTGTGTAAATAGGTCAGGTTTGAAGACTTACAGACCCGACCTTAACAAAATAGGTTTAACTTATTTACACGTTTAAGCTATTAAATAAGCCTAGACCTGACCCTTTTAATATTCCCTCTGATCTTTATTATAAGGCACTAACTAACAATTCTCACAAGCTAATAAAAACAGTTTAAGTCAATAAAGTTGTCCTATAATTTAAGTAACTTCAAATATTATCCCTACTAATTGCACAAAACTCTAATATTATATTAATCATTACTCTCACCCACGACCTTTATTAATCAAGGGCATATGTAGAAAAAAAATAATTAATACTCCTTCAGAACAAATAACTACCTTATAAAAGAGACCCAATACATTAGTGGGTGCCTCATATAAAGACTAGAGGGAGTAAAAAGGTTAGGCTGGGCGGTAGGCCTCCTGGGGCCTGGCCTATTGACTAAGCAATGGAATGGAAAACACCCTCACTCACATGCAACCAACATTGCTTTTTTGTTTTTTCCCTTTTTTGATTCATTGCGTATCTGTTCTTACGTCACGTACCTCTGCTCTTCTGAGTTCTGAATAAGATGAATTGTGCGTTCATTTATGCCAATATATCGAACAGGTTGATCAAAGATCAACGACTCAGAGGGAACTTGCTAATTGGCTTCCAGTTACTGCTTCAAGGGATGCGAAATGGTACTACTCAGTTTTCCACAACGTTACGGTCATTGTTGGAGCTGGTGTACTCAGTTTACCATATGTCATGTCCGCCCTAGGATGGTAAGAGTGTTATTCAAACCCAAATTGCACCAATTGCAACTCCATTTCTCTGCAATTTTTCATACCTGATCTCATTCCGTCATCAAGCAACCAAAAAACTTCTTGCATATATTCAAGAAATACTTGTGAATACCAAGTGTTTGTCGATTTTCTGATCACAAAATTGTTTCTATGCAGGGGTCCTGGTGTGACTGTACTGGTCCTTTCGTGGACCATTACACTGTATACTCTTTGGCAAATGGTGGAGATGCATGAAATGGTTCCTGGGAGGCGTTTTGACAGATACCATGAACTGGGACAGTATGCTTTTGGTGATAAGCTGGGCCTCTACATTGTGGTGCCTCAGTGCATTGTCTACATGGTCGCTGGAGGACAGTCATTGCTGAAGTTCCACGACACCGTCTGTCCCGGCTGCGAGAAGATCAAATTGTCTTATTTCATTATGATTTTCGCCTCTGCTCAGTTTGTACTTTCCCATCTCCCCAACTTCAATGCTATTTCTGATGTATCTTTGGCCGCAGCAATCATGGCCTTTAGGTATATGCATCTTTGTCCCTTCTTTTATCTTTGCAGCTTCCATTGATTAGATATATAGAACCGCACAATCAGTAATGTTTAGTTAGAAATAAATTATATCTTGTATTTTCCCCTTGTATTATATTCTAGAATATTATTGTTAGCTCTAGAATAATCCTGTAAGGACACTTGTCATTGTATCATTGGTTGTACACTTCTATAAATAGAATGATGGAGGCTCAAGCAATAATTGAGCTTGACCTATTTTCTTCCAAACCTTGACTTGGTACCAGAGCTAAAAAGCTAGAAATGGCATCTTCTGGGAATTACTCCACTCAATCTGAACCAGCCACCACCACACCAATTTCGGAAAACCCTAACCCTAATTTTCCCATTCTTCCCACTGCGCATTCACCAAGAAACTCCACTGTCACCTCCGTCCTTCCCCTGTCAACATCTGCAACCCATGCCCCACATACCTTTTCCCCATCCCTTTTCCCATCTCGTCACATCCCGACTCTTTCTTCATTTCCCCAATATCCACCTTTCCCCTTTTTTGACCCACACACTCACCGCCCCTCGTCTCTTTACCACTCCTCACACACTCAGATCCCGACGCCGCTGCAACCTTCCCACTCTCCAATCCCGACGGCCTCTCACCCCTCTCAGACCCAGATCCCGACGGTCTCCCTCTCGGCTTCTCCGTCCTCCTCCTCTTTTCCGTCCACGGCTGCCCCCACTTCGTCCCTTCCTCCTCAATTTCCTTTGCCACCGTCGATCACCTCCTTCCCGTCCAACCCCATCCCTCTTTCCACCTATCCTCCTCATTTTTCCCCATCACCGTCCCCTTTTCCACACTATACTCATTTTCCCGCCACTGCATCTGCCTCTTACCAAAGTCCTCAGGTTCAAGCTCGCTCCACTCCGCTGCTCAGCTCGCTTCACCAGGGCAGTCCCGTTAAGTTGAACGGTGACAACTTCCTCACCTGGGAGTCTATGGTTATGCCCATCATACGTGGCCATCGTCTTGACGGTCATGTCCTTGGCACCATGTCTATTCCTCCGGAGTTCATTTTTGATTCCGCTGATCAAGTGTGCCCCAATCCGGCCTACGATGACTGGCTAGCTACTGACCAGATCCTCCTTGGTTGGCTCCTCGGCACCATGACAGTTGAAATTGCAAGTCAAATGACTGGTTGTAAGTCCTCTGCTTCTCTCTGGAAGGCAATAACTGAGTTCGTTGGTGCTAATACTAAGTCCCGAATCACCTTCTTGAAGAGTGAGTTTCAACAACTCAAGAAAGGGTCTCTCAAGATGAGGGAATTTTTGGCCAAAGTGAAATCTGTCTCAGATAATCTCACCTTAGCTGGCTGCTCTTTGTCTCTGGCTGATTTGATTACACAAACACTGGCTGGCTTGGATGCTGAGTACACACCCATTGTGTGTATCCTGTCTGAAAAAGATAATTTATCATGGTCAGACCTCCAATCGAAGTTACTCACTTATGAATCTCGCATGGAGCAACTTCATACTACCACCTCGGCAAATTTGTCTCATGCCTTTGCTGGATTGACTTTCCAATCTGACCACAATCAGCAGAACAGAGGACGTGGACGTGGAGGCAGGAGAGGTAGCAGGGGTCGATTCAATCGAGGAGGCGGAACACACACTTCTCAGACCAAATCTGAGAGACCATGGTGCTACCTATGCGAGAAGCCTGGTCATGAAGTTGCTAACTGCTTTAAGCGCTTCGACAAAAATTTCAAGCCTCCAACGCATAAGCCAGACACCAATGCATCTGCCTACATCACTACTCCAGAAACCACAGTAGACCCGGCGTGGTATTTGGACACAGGGGCTACTCATCATGTCACCAACAACTCTGATGATGTTGGCACTACTATGCCTTCAGGTATTCCTTCGATTTCAGTTGGTAATGGTTCTTCTATACATGTTACTGGTTCTGGAAATGCAAAATTGCTCGTGATAAACCCTTTGGTCTTAAATCTGCGAAATTGAATGATATCCTCATTGCTCCTCAAATGTCAAAGAAATTGATCAGTGGTTATAAATTGACTAATGACAATAGTAATGTCTCTGTTGAAATTAACTCTGATGGGTGTTTTGTGAAGGACAAGAGTTTGCCTAGTATTTTGCTGCAAGGAAAAACCACCAAAGGATCAACACCAGGCCTCTATCGGATTGACAACCCTGTTATACCAGTGATAACTCCTGCTGCTAGTTTAATTTCTGTTGGAAATAGTCAAGTTAGGCCAAGTAGAAATTTGTTTTGTTCAGAATCTTGGCATAGAAGATTAGGACATCCTAGTAAAGCTGTTCTAGCAAAAGTTCTTACTGATTGTAATATTCAGCTACCAGTTAATGAAAATTTTCAATTTTGTGACTCTTGTCAGCTGGGCAAATCCCACAGACTCTCTTTTCCTGTCTCACTTTCACGAGCTACTTGTGTTCTGGATCTAATTCACACAGACCTTTGGGGTCCCTCACCTATTAAATCTGTTGAAGGTTATAGATACTACATTAGCTTTCTTGATGACCATAGTAGACACACTTGGATCTATCCTTTAAAAGGAAAAGGAGAAGCTCTCTCTGCTTTTAAAGTGTTTAAGTCTATGGCTGAGAATATGTTTGAAAGGAAAATTAAAGTCCTCCAGAGTGATTGGGGTGGTGAATTCAGAGTTTTTCAGAGTTTTCTTGATGATCATGGCATTGTTTTTCGACACTCTTGTCCTCACACATCAGCTCAGAATGGTAGAGTTGAGAGAAAACATCGTCATATTGTTGAGACCGGTCTAACACTCTTAGCTCATGCTTCTATGCCTACCTTTTATTGGTGGGATGCATTTTTCTACCTGTGTATCGATCAATGAGACTTCCTCTGGCATTGTTCGAAGAATGTTTCACCCTTTGAAGTGCTCCACAACAAGAAACCTAATTATAGGAACTTTAAAATTTTTTGGCTGTGCTTGCTTTCCATGCCTGCGCCCTTATAATCAGAATAAACTCCAATACCATAGTACTAAATGCACTTTTCTGGGTTATAGTGGCTCTCATAAAGGTTATAAATGCTTGAGTTCTACTGGTAGAATCTACATATCACGGCATGTTGTGTTTAATGAGGCTGATTTTCCTTTTGCTAACAATTTCTTGTGCTTTCAGAAGCCAGCAGCTACAGAAATTGTTCATCTCTCTAGTCTATCTCCTTTTATTGGTGAACAGGTCACTGTTTCTGAACCTGATTTGCTGCCTCGTTCGCCCAACACAGCTGTTTCTCCTCTTGTTTCACCCAATCACCCTTCAACAATACCTTCATCTGATCCCTCTCCACCTTTGGTTTCCCCTCTAGCCTCATCTAATCACCTTGACTCTCCCATGTCATCCAGCACCTCAGTCACAGCTGCACCTACCCAAACACACTCACCCACACAAACACCCACCCACCTTTCGTCAGCTCCTCCATCAATCTCAGCTTCCCCTACACCTTTATCACCTTCACCTTCAGTTTCAGCCCCCATACAACCACAAACAGCTCCCAACAACCACAAACAGCCACCAATAGTCCCTTCTCATCATCCAATGCTTACCCGGAGCAAGCTTGGGATCTCCAAACCCAAGTTTCCTTATGTTGGGTTAACTATTGCTCCAAACCCTGTACCACAAACAGCAAAGCAAGCCTTAGCTTCCTCTCTTTGGAAGAAAGCCATGATAGAGGAATTTTCAGCTCTTCAAAGAAATGCAACATGGACTCTTGTTCCTAGGCTCAAGACTCAGAACATTGTTGACAGCAAATGGATTTTTAAATCCAAATTTAATTCTGATGGTACTCTAGCCAAGCGGAAAGCACGACTTGTGGCTAAGGGATATCAACAAAGTGAAGGTATTGACTTCTATGAGACTTTCAGCCCTGTTATTAAAGCCTCTACTATTCGCATTGTTTTGACTATTGCTGTCTCTTTGGGTTGGGAAATCAAACAACTTGATATCAATAATGCTTTTCTTAATGGTTTCTTGACTGAACCTGTCTTTATGAAACAACCGGAAGGCTTTGTTGACTCATCCCGGCCTGATCATGTATGCAAATTGTCTAAAGCCCTTTATGGCTTGAAACAAGCTCCAAGGGCTTGGTTTGATAGACTTCGCAATGTTCTTCTTGCTTGGGGGTTTATAAATTCAAGGAGTGATATCTCTTTGTTTGTCTATTCTGATAAGACTCAGATTCTGATGATTTTGATATATGTGGATGACATCCTTGTGACTGGTAGTAATGCTTCTAGTCTTAAATGCTTCGCTGCCAAACTTCACTCTATTTTCTCACTGAAGGATCTTGGTCCTCTTCACTATTTTCTTGGAATTGAAGCACATAGAGATAGCACAGGATTGTACTTAACTCAAGGGAAATATATCTGTGACCTTCTTGACAGGTTTAACATGAATAATGCATCACCTTGTATCACCCCCATGACTGCTACAAAATCCTTATCCGCATATTCTGGTGAATTACTTTCCAATCCCTCTGAGTATCGAAGTGCAGTTGGTGCTCTTCAATATTTGTGTAACACAAGGCCTGATATTAGTTTCAGTGTTGGTAAGTTGAGTCAGTTTTTGTCTCACCCAACTACTGAACATTGGAAAGCAATGAAGAGAGTATTGAGATATCTTAGGGGTACTATTCACTATGGTATTCATGTGAAACCAGCTAGTGCTCTTGCCATTTCCGCTTATTCAGATGCAGATTGGGCTTCATGCCCTGATGATAGACGTTCTGTTGGGGGATATTGTGTCTTTTTAGGTGACTCTCTTGTGACCTGGTCATCTAAAAAGCAATCAGTTGTTTCTCGTTCTAGCTGTGAATCTGAATATCGTTCTTTATCTAACACTGCATCTGAACTGAGTTGGGTTAGATCATTACTCTCTGAGTTGAATTTGAAATTGAAGCAGATACCTACCATATGGTGTGATAACACCAGTGCCGCCGCTCTAGCATCCAATCCTGTGCATCATGCTAGAACTAAGCACATTGAAATTGATGTGCATTTTGTGCGAGATCAAGTTTTGTCTAAAGCTCTAAAGATCTCTTATGTACCAACAGAGTTTCAGGTTGCTGATTGTCTTACTAAATCACTACATAGCTCTCGTTTCTGCTTTCTTCGAGATAAGTTGGGTGTGACTGTTGCTCCCGCTAAAAGACATCAGCAAGACCTCACCTTGATCAAAAGTAAGAAGAAGAAGATGGTTCGAAGTGAAGGAGGGAGTTAGAAATAAATTATATCTTGTATTTTCCCCTTGTATTATATTCTAGAATATTATTGTTAGCTCTAGAATAACTCGTAAGGACACTTGTCATTGTATCATTGGTTGTACACTTCTATAAATAGAATGATGGAGGCTCAAGCAATAATTGAGCTTGACCTATTTTCTTCCAAACCTTGACTTGTTTGGTTTGTTCTTTTCTTTTTGTCCCGCAGTTTGTACAATTGCCTGGGCAGCATGCTTAAAACATGGTATTGTAGAGACAGATCGTAGTACTGCAGGGAATGTGTTAGGCAGTTTTAATTCCCTCGGCAATGTGGCTTTTTCCTATGCTGGGCACAACGTGGTGCTGGAAATCCAAGCAACACTCCCATCCTCACCAGACAAACCATCCAAGGTTCCCATGTGGAGAGGAGTTGTTGTTGCCTATATAATCGTGGCTCTGTGCTACTTCCCAGTTGCTCTCATTGGTTATTCGGTTTTTGGAAATCATTATGTCGGCGAGAATATTCTCATCGCATTAGAGAAACCAGCATGGCTTATTGCTATGGCTAATTTATTCGTCGCTATCCATTTAATTGGAAGCTATCAGGTTTTGAAGATGTGCACACACATTACTTTGCTATTTCTGATTCCTTCTAATTACTAGTGACTGTAAAGCTCTCCATGTTTCATCCTAAAGCAATATATTTCTGGTTGTTCTGTGTATCTCGATCTAGATTTTTTCAATGGCAGTGTCTGACATGATTGAAACCATGTTGGTAACGAAACTGAAATTCAGACCTACTAAATTTCTTCGTCTTGTGATCTTGCGCAATGTATATGTGGGTGAGTACAACTCTTAGGGGTTTCTACTTTATATAACATCTTCAATGGATTTGCCTTGATTTGTTGATGTACATTGATATCCTTTCATATTGCAGCGTACACAATGTTTATTGCTATCACCTTCCCATTCTTCAATAGTCTCCTGGGATTTTTCGGAGGATTTGCTTTTGCCCCAACAACATACTTTGTAAGTCCTAAACGCTTGAAAAGGTGAATCCAGTAAGATCTTTTTCCTGAGAATTAACATTTGGTTTAACAATTCATGTTCTTTCAACTTTCAGCTGCCTTCCATGATATGGCTCAAAATCCGCAATCCAAAGAGATTTAGCTTGTCTTGGTGGATTATATGAATCGTTTGTCATTTTTGATTAATAATGGATTAATTTCAGATTTGCATTGTCCTTGGAGTGAGCTTAATGATAGTAGCACCCATTGGGGGATTGAGGGAAATCATAATTAAAGCCAAGCACTACCATTTTCACTCTTAAAGTTAACATTCACTCAGATGAAAGAGTGATGTGTGGCATATGTAAATAGAAAGGAATGAAGCTGGTGATGGTCCTGAAATGGAGCCAGAGGCTTGTTTGTTACAGTCCACCTGCAAATCTTCTCCATTGAAATAGGTTGCTCATTAATGATCTATCAACCAGTTGATGGAAAGAAAACCATGGCCAGAGGGATTTTTTTTACACAGATATATATCATGTTTGTAGCTTTCTATTATTATGAGAGCATGTTGCCTATGTTTCTTCTGGGAAAACTAGAATTTTAATTCTTTTGGACCTTGTAAAGAGAATAATCATTTATGCGTACCTCTTTTGACAAGGTAGTGAAACCTATGCCATGATTTGATTCAAACTTCAGATCATGTTTGACAAATTTATCTAATTTAATAAGATTAAGGAAGTTAGTTAAATTAGTTAATATGACATATATTGTCTAAAACACCCTAGTTATCTTCTTTAATTCTTTCATTCTCTCTTGTTTTTAATTATTGCAGAGAGAGTGTGAATAGGGATAAATTAGGAAAAGATTGAGAAATATAAAAACTATGTCTTATATTTAGGATCAAAATCAACTCCCCAAATATTTATTATGTTAAGGACCGGATGAGTAATTTGGAACGCATGTCAAAATGCAAGCAACTTTAGAATGTAGAGGAGATTATCTGTCCAAGCAATTTGAGGGATAGAAATGCAATTTTCATATGTATTCTGAATGTTGCAGAAGAAATGGAGGATTAGAAAAGGAGGTTGCTGTCCCCGGCCACCACATATAAATTGAGTACAATTGAATGTAGAGCTATGATGAGGAGGGAAATTGCATCATGGCACTCATAAAAAAGTTTGCCCCTATCAACTACTGTTCATTAATAATGTTAACTCATCAGTCCTTCATAAATGTCATTATTTGAATTTGAAATTGTGAGTGCATTTGAAGTATATAAGATGAATTTAAAATTTAGTTCACTGCATTTGGTACATCCATTCGGTACATTTAGATAAATTCAAAATTTAATGTGTATTTGATGCATATCAGGTCTAATTCATTACATTTGACGCGTCTATTTAATATATTCAATAAATTTAAAAATTTGGCCTGCATTTCATGCCTGCTAGGTCTAGTTTATTGTATTTGATGCGTCGATTCTTGTATTTAAAGTGATATAGATCTCAACCTCTCGAGTACTAACTTATCAACCGTCTTTTAATTAAATTGCAAATAGAGTAATCAGCTGAGTTATCAATTTTTCCAATTTTTGCCAGTTAAATTTATCCAATTGCCCAATTTTCAAACAATTGGTGGCCAATGGTATATTTCATCAAAGTTAAGTGAAAAAAAAAAAATTGGGAGAAATATCATTTATGTTACAAAAATATATATATATATATATATATGGGTTTATCGTTTGTCATGTCACTTGACATAAGCTTATATCAAGTTACCCTAAAACTATGTCGTTTTGGGAGTTAAAGGAATTAATAAAGGGTGTTTTTGTATTCATTATATGAATCTTACCAAAATATCCTTTATTAATTCTCCTAACCCTAAAACTACGTCGTTTTGAGAGTTCATTAATTCCCTTAACCCCAAAATGACGTAGTTTTGGGGTGACTGATATAACCTTATGTCAAGTGACATGACAAACGATAACCATATATATATATATATATATATCAGTCACTCACAAGTAAATAGTAATATTAATAAGTTATGGGACTTGACAATATATTATTTCCCTTGGTAGGGACCTAAATAAATTCTCCCAAGTTTTGTTGACCCGATAAGTGAAAATTTCAACTATAAAATTCATATCAATATATTGAATGATGCATCAAATGTAATGAATTACACTTGATATGTGTTAATATGCATTAAATTTCAAAACCATTTAAACATATTGAATGAATGCATCAAATACAATAAAACATGTCTGATATCTGCCAAATACATACATAAAAGGATAATGCTTAATTAGGTCAAACTCCTTATATATCCATTATGTCAAGTTCTCTAATAACACATAGCCATGTGTCCTAAACTTCTATTTATTTCATATGGATTTATAGTCAAATGATGATATTCTAAAAGTAAAACGTATGATCAAGTGTGATTAAAGAAATTAACATAATGGATATAAAGAACTTGAGCATATTATTCTTTTACGTATGCAAGGTGTAATTCATAGTATTTGATGTGTTAATTCAATATATTCAAATGGATTTGAAATTTGTCGCTTGTTATTATCGCATATGGAGTGTCATTCATTGCATTTGATGCATCCATTCCATTTATTCATATCTATTTTCCAATTTGAACCACTTGTCAATTTATTACATCACCTACTTGCTTGATGTAGCCTAACTTTGTTTGGTTGAATTTTCGATCTTAATCTATGAATAATTGGTTGTTCAAACACACCTAGAATGGAAAAAGATCAAAAGAAAACGCAATGTGTAGAATGTGAGAGTTTTTTCCCCAGATCAGCCAATCAATGCCTGAACAAGAAGAAAATTGAAGGCCTAATCATAGTGGCGTATGTAGTTCAGTACTACACGATTCAACGGATGAACTTGAGTATTCTAAGTTAAATGATCTCGTGCTACTGCACCTACTGATGAACCAAAAAATTTTATTCAAATCCTGAATATAGCATCTCTAGCTACTTGTTGTTGTAAACATGAGTAAATGTGTGGGTGTGTCAAAGAAACAAGTCCCACATTGCTTGGGGAAAGGAGAGTACAAGCCTATATATAGAGTCATATGATATTAGGCTTGTAAAGAGGCTTAGAGGAGTAGTGGGCTCACGTGCACAACAATGGGCCACCAAGAGGCAAACGCAGTGGAAATCCGGCGATTTTCCCCTACGCGTGAGTAATATATGACACCGGCACTTTTGTGAAAATATTTTTGCTCCCGAAATATTATTTTAGTTTACTAAAATAATAATAATAATAATTTATTTTAAGAGGCTTAGGAAAGGCTCTATTTTTGGGGTTTAAAAGTTGAGAACCCTTCGTGACAGCGCAACGAGCGTCTATCCGGCGAATTACCGTTGTCACATAGAATAGACTCGCCTTCTCCCGGAAACGTTGGGTCATGAGGGACGTGTTGTCCGAATGGTTTCACGTCAGTTGGCTGTCGTGCAGACGGTGTTTATAAAAGGAATTCGGACGAAGTGCTCGGTACGAGAATATATCCAATCTTCTCTCCTCCTCGCCTATTTTAATTCTTTGTCGATTACCATTACCTTCCGCCGGTTCTGCCGCCTTGCCGTATAGCAAGAAGGGTGCTCGTTTAATCTCGGGAGTACCGTTTCCAGTTTGCCGGTGGTTGCGGAATAACTCTATAGGACAGCGTTTCTATACGCGACTCAGATCACTTATACCGTTCCTGTTCCAGATTGCTCGTAATTTTCACAACAATCTTTAGAGTTATACAGCGAGCATGGACAACGACGTTGGTAACAACGTTCCTCAGCATCACGATGTTCCTAATCCCAATGCCGTACCGGTGCCTCTTGCAATGCCACTTCCCAGACCTTTTCCTGATACATCCAAGATTGATGTTTTCGATGGAAAGAATTTCGGATGGTGGCAAGAACGAGTTCATTCAGTCCTTGACATGCATGGTGTGGCTCTTTTGCTCTCAATCAACCACAACTGCGTTAGACTACGATCGGGCGCAAAGGATGCATGGACATATGCCAATAAACTTTGCAGACACACCCTAATAAGTACTCTGTCTAATGATCGTTCGATGTGTATTGTGTATACAAGGAGGCACAAAAGATGCGGGAGTCGCTCATCCACAAATACAACTGCTGAAGATAGGAAAACAAAAGTTTGTTGTGGGAAATTTCTATAAATGGGAAATGGTTGAAGACAAAGACATCAAGCTGCAAATCAACGAGTATCATAAACGCTAGACGAACTCGGGCTGAAAATATCAATCGCCGGATGAATTCGTGGCGGAGTTCGATTGAAAAATTGCCGAGAGACATGGAATCATTATAAGCGGCAACTCAAGCATAAGCGAAACAATTGTCATTTGTCGGATCGATTACACACATCATTATAGAAGATACAAACGAGAAAGGCAATACAAGCGAGAAAAGGGAAAACAGACATCGCAAAAGCAAATCTAGTGGAAGGAAAGCCGCACAACAAGAGGTACGATTCTAAACACCAATACAAAAAGAAATCTGATTACAAACCCGGTGATTCTAACCCCAAATTCAAGAAGAATGGTAGTTGTTTTTTTGTGGCAAGCCAGGACATTTCTTTGCTAAGTGTAGGAAAAAGGCTAGAATTGAAAAACGTAAGAGAGACGAAAATCCTCCAAAGCCAAATGTAAATTTGGTCGTTAGAGATGAAAACAGTGATGATGAAGTTATCGTTGTAATGATCTCTTCACAAGCCTTACTAGTTGCGATGTGAAAAAATGGGTGGTAGACTCGGAGCTACCAAGCACATTTGTGCAACTAAGGATATGTTCTCCACTTTCCAAGCGAAGAAGACCACGTTTATTTGGCTGATTCACGAAGCGCAAAAGTTCAAGGAAAAGGAAAAGTGGAGTTGAAACTCACATCGGGAAAGACATTGGCGTTTCGACGTTCTATACGTGCACGAACTTAGAGCAAATCTGATTTACGTGGCTCTATTAGGAAAATCTGGGGTTAAGGTGTCATTTGAATCGGATAAGATTATTATGACAAAGAACAATGTTACGATAGGAAAGGGTTATTGTAATCGGGGTCTTTTTGTGCGAGTGTTGATGGAAATAATGATAATGCTTCTTCTTACGCTTACTTGATTGATTCCTTTGATTTATGGCATGCTAGACTAGGACATATACATAAATCTTATATAAAGAGATTACAAAATCTTGGGATAATTTCTGGAATTAATATTAATGATATTAATAAATGCGAAGTATGTGCAGAAACAAAACAAACTAGAAAAACACATTTTGTTACTCAAAGAGAAACTGAATTGTTGTCTCTAATACATGCGACTTAGGAGATTTAAAACAAACGAGACAAGAGGTGGAAAGAGATACTACATTACTTTTATTGATGATTTTTCAAGATATACTAGAGTATATTTACTTAGAAATAAAGATGAGGCCTTTGAAAAATTTCTTTTATACAAGGAGAGGTAGAAAATCAATTAGATAAAAAGATAAAAAGAGTAAGGTCGGATAGAGGAGGAGAGTACTTGTTGCTTAATGATTTTTGTGAAAATGAAGGAATAATTCATGAAGTAACTCCCCCATATTCACCTGAATCTAATGGTGTTCTTTGAAAGGAAAAATAGAACCTTAAAGGAAATGATGAATGCTTTACTTGTAAGTTCGCTGCTCCCTAATAACTTGTGGGGGGAAGCTTTTCTTGTCGCATGTTTTCTACAAAATAGAATACCTCATAGGAAAACTAAGAAGACACCTTACGAGTTGTGGAAAGATTTTATACCAAACTTGAAATATTTGAAAGTGTGGGGGTGCCTAGCAAAAGTATTATTACGATCCTAAAAGGAAAAAGATAGGTTCGAAAAGCTGGCGATTGTATGTTTATTGGTTATGCCCAACAAAGTCCTGCATATCGGTTTCTAGTCTTAAAAAGTGAAATTTTAGAACATAATACAATTATTGAAACTAAAGATGCAGAATTTTTTGAAAGTATTTTCCCTTTAAAAGTTGAGCATATTCCTAAGAGAATTGAACAGATTTTGAACAAAACTCAAATGAAAATATAGTTGAAAACTTAGGAAGGAGTAAAAGACAAAGAAAAGAAACCTCTTTTGGAGATGATTTCTATACATATCTAGTAGAAGGTGAACCTATGAATTATTATGAAGCTATCTCTTCTACGAGATGCAAAGTTTTGGGAAAAAGCTATTAAAAGCTGAAATAGATTCTTTGAATCAAAACAAAACTTGTGTTTTAGTAGACTTGCCTTTAGGAGCAAAACCTATTGGATGTAAATGGGTGTTTAGGAAAAAATATTTTCGATGGTTCGATAGACAAATATAAAGCTAGATTAGTAGCCAAAGGTTTTACCCAAAAGGAAAATATTGATTACTTTGATACGTTTTCGCCTGTAACCAGGATTTCCTCTATTAGAGTCTTAATTGCATTAGCTTCTATTCATAATCTTGTTATACATCAAATGGATGTGAAAACAGCGTTTCTAAATGGTGAATTAGAAGAGGAAATTTATATGGTTCAACTTTGAAGGGTGTATCATTCAGGGCAAGAAAACAAAGTTTGCAAGTTAGTTAAGTCATTGTATGGTTTGAAGCAAGCACCTAAACAGTGGCATGAGAAATTAGATCAAGTTTTGATAAGTGGTGGTTTCTCTACTTTTGAAGTAGAAAGATGTGTTTATATAAAAGTTGTGAATAATGATTGTGTGATTATTTGTTTATATGTGGATGATATGCTTATCTTTGGTACTAGTTTAAATATTGTGCTTGAGACAAAAGGGTTTCTTGCTTCAAATTTTGATATGAAAGATCTTGGAGAAGCAAAGGTAATATTGGGTGTAGAAATCATAAGGAATGAGCGTGGTATTCAACTTTCTCAAGAACACTATGTTGAGAAAATTGAGAAAGTTTGAGCAGGTTTAATGAAGATCCTTTAAGTACTCCTTATGATAGCAGTGTACATCTCACAAAACATGAAGGAGATCAATAGCTCAATCTAAATATGCACAAATCATTGGGAGTTTGTTGCATTTGATGAATACACAAGACCGAGACATAGCATATCTTGTGTGTAGATTGAGCGGTATACTCCTTTGCCGAGGCGGTAAACATTGGGAGGCTCTCATAAGATTATTACGATACTTGAGAGGTACCATGAATTATGGAAT
Source organism: Acacia acuminata (assembly GCA_019022655.1). Taxonomy (NCBI): domain Eukaryota; kingdom Viridiplantae; phylum Streptophyta; class Magnoliopsida; order Fabales; family Fabaceae; genus Acacia; species Acacia acuminata. Next base: position 899,592 of record JAFJYI010000030.1, read on the forward strand.
ACAGTATAGTGGGTACCCCGCTGTATTAGAAGGGTACAGCGATGCTAACTGGATTTCGGATTCAGACGAAACAAAATCCACTAGTAGCTATGTCTTTATTCTTGGTGGTGGTGTAGTCACATGGAAATCAGCCAAGCAAAACTTAATAGCACCATCCTCAAGGGATTCTGAGTTTATTGCTATGGAGTTGGCTGGTACTGAGGCTGAGTGGTTGAAAAACTTCTTAGCAAATATCCCACTAGGTGACAAACCAACACCATCAGTGTCGTTGCATTGTGATAATAAAGCGGCAATAGCCACTGCAAAGAACAAAACCTTCAATGGTAAAAGTAGACACATACGATTGAGACATAATATTATAAGGCAGCTGCTAAAGGATGGTGTTATCTCAATCGATTATGTAAAGTCAGAAATGAACTTGGCGGATCCGTTAACAAAACCCCTTGGGAAGAAAATGATTGTTGAAACGTCGAGAGGAATGGGACTAAAGCCTACATATAATTGACAGCGATGGCAACCCAACCTTTGTGATTGGTGATCCCATAAAGAAGGTTCAATGGGTAAGAACAAGTCGTTCGTCAATTTCGACTAGCATGAAAATTATTTGTCCTTTCCTATGACAATGAGAAAGTGCTAGAATGCATGTTTTGAGGGTGAGCAAAGCTCTTAATGATTTCATAGTCATACAAGACGATGTGCTCAATGCGAGCACACTTACATGAAATCACCTCTACGAATGTGGAGTGTGGCCGCTCCTATGAGATCATGGCGAAATCTCTAGAGCATTGGTTATGAACCGAGGCACGCATGGCAGTCATAACGCGCAAAATCGTTGATTAACAGCGGAAATGTTAGGATATAATCTGACCATTAATGCCTCTAATACACACCAAGATTTGTTAGTTCATAGAAGCATGCTTCACTAACATCTCTGTGTATTAAGTGTTATTGGTCTAGGTCTGGTTCATAGTTCTAAGGACTACCAGATACAATGGTTATAGTCCTGTGGGTAACACAGCGGGTTTCTTTGACACATGTGGCGGATTGTTGTAAACATGAGTAAATGTGTGGGTGTGTCAAAGAAACAAGTCCCACATTGCTTGGGGAAAGGAGAGTATAAGCCTATATATAGAGTCATATGATATTGGGCTTGTAAAGAGGCTTAGAGGAGTAGTGGGCTCGTGCGCACAACAATGGGCCACCAAGAGGCAAACGCAGTGGAAATCCGGCGATTTCCTCCCTTGCGAGTGAGTAATATATGACACCGGCACTTTTGTGAAAATATTTTTGCTCCCCAGAAATATTATTTTAGTTTACTAAAATAATAATAATAATAATTTATTTTAAGAGGCTTACCGGAAAGGCTCTATTTTTGGGGTTTAAAAGTTGAGAACCCTTCGTGACCGCGCAACGAGCGTCTATCCAGACGAATTACCGTTGTCACCGAATAGACTCGCCTTCTCCAGCGGTGTCTGTTGGGTCATGAGGGACGTGTCGTCCGAATGGTTTCACGTCCGTTGGCTCTATGCAGACGGTGTTTATAAAAGGAATTCGGACGAAGTGCTCAGTACAGAATATATCCAATCTTCTCTCCTCTACCTATTTTAATTGCTGTCGATTACCATTACCTTCCGCCAGTTCTGCCGCCTTGCCGTATAGCAAGAAGGGTCTGTTTAATCCTAGGGAGTACCGTTTCCAGTTTGCCGGTAGTTGCGGAATAACTCTATAGGACAACGTTTCTATACGCGACTCAGATCACTTATACCGTTCCTGTTCCAGATTGCTCGTAATTTTCACAACACTTGTCTCATATCTCATATGGTGAAAGCCTTATGTATTGGGTTGTGTTTAATATGTTTAGAAAATGAATTGTATTCATTTAGTAGGTACAGTAGAACATGAAGGATCATCGGACATAGAATCCCAAGTTCTTCATTTTGATCATGTGGCTACTGAACAAGGTCACAAGGTTCTTAGGGTTTTCATTTTTTTTGGACCAGGGTGTCAGCTGCCCCCTCTCAGTACTCCCCAAATATATTTTTTTTGTTTTTTTACCATTAGATTCTGCATAAAATGAGTGACATTTTAATATTTTATGACTAAAAAATAGTGTTGTTTTCAAGTTTTTATTATTTTCCAAAGATTCAATGCTCTAAGTTGAAAAGGAAACTGCATCATTTTTTCTGAATAATCTTTAAAAATCATAAAAAAATTGAAAACAACACTATTTTTATTTATGAGATATCAAAATATCACTCGTTTTATGTAGATCTAATAATAAAAGGAAACATGAGAAAAAATATTTGGGAAATGCCCCAAAAATGAGGCGCAGCTGGGGGGCAGCTGACACCCCAGCCCCTTTTCTACATCCAGTACTGGTTTGTTAATCTTTCTCTGCTTTGAGTGCAGTTTGAGCAACCAATCGTTTGGTTACTACAGACAGTGAAAACTTCAACAACAACAAAACAAGAAAATTAGACAATATCAAGCAAGATTGAATTGTGATAAATTATAGTTGTTACGCACAAACATGCATGCAAAATGCAACAGGGGAATCACTGTCACGACGACAAATCATAGACTACGAGACTAATGTTTTGGATACCAGATTTTTGGGAAAACCATTGTATCAGTCATGAAGCTGCTAAACAGAGTAGTTATAGAAGAACACTGCATGTAGGGGAACTGAAAATGGCAGCAAGATTGAATGTTGATAAGTTCTCCAAGTTGGGGATCTAAAGTATGGCATTTGTTCAGTGTTTAATAATAATAATTTGCTGAATTTACAGCTTGCCTTTCCCTTTCCTTTTCATATTTTCTTGTTATAATTTTTTTTTAACTGAATAAAAGACAAATTGTACATCAACAAGGGTTTTGAGTCTAACAAAAGAAGTCAATCCCTCACAATATGAGAATTCAATCCTCATTGGGAGATACACCCAACATTTAGTATCAAATTATGCCTTGAACAGAATTAGCTTCAATAGAAGGATACGTATGCTTATTAAAAAAGAAAGCAGAAAGTGTGTTGTGTTTTTATAAGCAAAGTTAAATGAAATATTATCCCAACCATGCTAAGGGGCCTTTTATTGAGGTAGGATTGTAAAACAAACACATACAAATCATAGTGTAACATAAATGATCAAGTAGAGATCTTTTTATTATCATGATGTGATTTATTAAAATCTGCTACCTCAAACTATGAAGTAGAGATCTTTTTATTATCATGATGTGATTTATTAAGATCTGCTACCTCAAACTACGAAAGCTAAATTATTAGGAAGACAGATTCTTTGATAGGTAAGATTTGGCAATACGACCATCAGCACCAAGCGGATAGAAACCACCAGGGCGACGTTCATCACCAGTTCCATAAACAATCCTCAACACTTCTTCTGGGGACCTTCCAAATGCAAGTGAGAATTTATCACCAGCAAGTACATTCCCTTCAATTCTTCCCTCTGCTCCAAGCCATTTTGGCACTACAAGCCCTTCATCTTTTATCCCTTTCATCCCCAACTTGTTCCTCAATTCCGATATCCGATTTGTAAATTCCACCACACTCACTCCGTATGGCGCCACCGGCAACTCCCGTCGTTCGTATAACAATGCTCTGATCACTGCGTCTTGCCCTGATTCCACCCCCAAAAGCCCCGCCACAAGCTGTAAAATTCATGCACACTTAATTAGTCACTAAAAACACTTTACCATGTAACAAATATGTTCTTAGTTCTCTAAATAGAGTCAAGCCCACCCAGCTTCCTATACTTTTAAGGAATTTTGTTTTTAGTCCTTATGCTTTCTTTTCTTTGTTTTTTGTCCTTGTACCTTTATGCTATTCAAAATGTTGATTCTTATAGTTTTCATAATCACTTGGATCTGAGCTTAATAGTGTTAACTTTGTTGATGTAGTGTTAACACCATTAAGTAAATTAATATAGACTATCAAACAAGACTTATGTGGATTTCACCCAACAATTAAAAAAAAAAAAACAACTTAAATGTGACAAAAGACAAAGAAAGTCGATTTCATTGTTAAAGAATGATTTCTCCATTCAGAATCGATATCATTGTCCTCTCTTGTGGGTTCAAGTTTTTTTTATAGGGTTAATCCCCTACGGTAAGATAATTGTACACTTATTTTTTTCAGGAGAAAAAAAAAAACAATCTTCCACATACCAACACTTATTATCATAGTTTTATGAGAGAAAATAATTCGGTTATTTTGAGGCTTACCGCCTTAGAAGTGGAGTTTTGGAGAAGTGGATTAGCTCCAACATAACCAGTAAGACCAACATACGGAATAACGTAAGACGCAAGCAGATAGTTTATGTCATCTGCATAAGGATCAAAAGGAGGGTTCAGCCTTCTCCCAAATGCATTGTTCATCACTTCCCCAAATGCTTCCTTGCTTAAATTCAACAATGGTCTCGGAAATCCTCTCACTGCATTTCTTATAGCCCTGCAATATAATATTAAATCTGTCTCAGTGACTCAACAGCTTATCAAAGTATTTTAGAAAACATATATCAGGATAACTAATTTAACCAACTTTATTAATCTAATTAAATTAGATAAATATATCTTATATTAAGAAGTAGAGGAACTGATATCAAGCCTAATGTGTTATTTAAAACAGTGGAGGTACAACCTGAGGTGACCAACTTCTTGTAATGCAAACTGGAGGATGATGTCTCTGATCAAGAATCCCAGTTTAGCCGATCTGGCACCAACTGGAGGGGGCCCACCTTCAGCTAGTTCTGGAGCTATTGAATCCAATCCTTGACCCAAAGCTCCGAAGAGAAAGAACTCGGCTTCCAAGAACTCCAGATTCAGAGGGAACTCCAGAAGATCGTTATCATTATACACCGTTATGCTTGCATTATTAGCTCTTACAAGCAACAGCAGAAAGCTCAGAAAAGCTACACTCATGGAGGTTTTTGAGGTTGGAGAATCATGAAACCCCATGTTTCTTTGCCTGTTTTTCTCTGTTCGGTGTCTCTGTTTTTCTGCTATGTGATTTCGTGATTCATGTATGAGACTATATATAGAGACAGCCACCCAAGTAAGTGGCTGGTTTGTTTGTCTTTTCACAAACACTTTGGGTTGGTTGTTGCTCCGTGTTGTTTTTGTTAAGTCAAGAGTTGGAATTATATTTCGCGCCGAGGATTTGTGCTTGTGGGCCAGGGTGAATATTGTAGTAGGACAGAGGACATATCGCGATGACCAATTTACCATGTCTCCGTCACTGAAGAACCCATGGGTCGAATGTAAATGGGGTTATTATGTAAATAAAGATTAATATGGGTTCAACTGTGAAGTTTTATCTTTATAATTCAAAATTAAATGAGAGTAACCACCCACGTGTTATAAGGAATCATATCGGTTTGTGGGTGTAAGTTTCTTGATACACTGAATGGGAAACTTTCTAAAACGACTCTTTTTTAATTTGTTCTCTTCTTTCTAAAATTAAATGACATGTAAAGATTGCTCCCAGTTTTTTTATGTATCTATCAAAGTTAGATTTGAATATTCTCGCAGAGACTTTTTTTTTATATTCACACGAACTCAAATTTAAGATTTTATGCATTAGCGGACAAAACATCTTCATCTAGAACCAATGCCTATATGGGTGGTTGCATTTCAACCAAGCGAAATGGTGTTACGTTTTGAACTGAACAAAAAATAGCGTGGCTGTATTTCTATTAATTTCTTTGAAAACAACAACCAAGACCACAAAAAGACTGAAAGGTATAAAATTAAGAAATTCGGGTGGATCTGGGTAGGTATGTGTCAAAAGGCATGCTGACTATTTGAAAACTTGCAGCAAAAGGAAAATCTCCCACGGCATTGTCACTTAAAATGTGGTGTTTCGAGAAAAAAAGAAAACGCAAGTTAAGAAGTTCAAGTTTTCTTTAATTTAATGAGATAAGCTTTATCTCTTATTGACGAATCTCTCTCTCACACATACAGATTGAATTAGTAATTGAATAATTAATTGCATATGAGTTTGAAATTTTCACGGGCTATTCATTCATATTATTTAATTCTGACTGTGTCATGAGCTTATGTTTCCTATTTTAGTTTCCTTGTGACAGTAACTAAATAACTAATTTATAAAAATTAAAAAAATTAGTTAAATGAGTTATTCGAAAAAATAATAAGGGTTGGTTTCCTAGAATACTCCGTCAATCATTATGTAATGAAAACTTCCCTATATAAAAACTCTTCTTTGATTTATACAATAAATGGGAATAATTTAGCAAGAAATTATAAATTTAGAAATAACGTATATTAAGACCGTATAGTTAGCATTAACAACTTCATTATTGAATGACCACTATGGAAAAATATTTATTGAATGTTTTTGTAAGAATTTGGGCATAGTTAGAATCTGATTGACTAGCTAAAATGCCCACACAAAACTGAAGCACTCATGCAAACTCCAATTACGTGACATAGCAAATACAATAAAGAGAGAAAGGAAAGAGAACACTCTTATGATAGAATATTTTTAGAGGGAGAATTGTGTGTGTTATATTCAGACTGATTACTCCCTCAATCCCACATTCTTAGCATACCATCACATAGGAACAAGTGTAACCCTTCAACGTACAGTTATAGGGCAATAGATATAACCTTTCAACCATAAAGGAATATCTCTATGAACCCATATCTCTATATATGTATAACAGCCCTATTAATTTAGGCTAGTGTCCTAATGACCAAAGGTAGAATAATATATTCTAACAGTTTGGATACCAGATAATTAGGAAATCCACTATATCAATCATGAAGCTACTTTTGAAGCAAACAGCGTAGTTATATTAAAAGACTGCGGTAAGGAAACTGAAACTAACATCCCTGACCCTGATGAGTCCTTAGGACCAACACATCAATACTTTTTAGTATAAAAACAAATGAAACCAAGATTGAAAAAAAAAAAAAAAAAAAAAAAAATCCTGCCTTTCATTACATTGTCTACCATATTCTTTCTCCAACCATTCCAAGGGGCCTGGACATAATTGTAAAAGAAGAGGTATTCATGAGGAAACCTAAAGGATTGTGGACATAATTGTAAATTAGTGTATTGGGTTGTAGCTAATACCAATAGAGTATTCTAGAGAGTTGTGTATATATGTGTTTTGTATACGTGTCCCTCTGTTATTGATTACTAAGAATATTCTCATATTAGGGACCACAAAATTATGTTATATAATGCAAAGGTAATATTCATCCTGCCTTTCATTACCTTGTCTACCATATTCTTTCTCCAACCATTCAAGTAGGAGAAATCAATATATAGTGTAACATAAATAATCAAGTAGAAATCCTTTTATTATTATGATGAAATTTATCAAGACATGCTACCTCAAACTATGAATGCTTAATAATTATTTGGTAGACTAATTATTTAATATGTAAGATTTGGCAATACGACCATCAGCACCAAGAGGGTAGAATCCACCAGGGCGACGTTCATCACCATCTCCATAAACAATCCTCAACACTTCTTCTGGGCATCTTCCATATGAAAGTGAGTCCTTGTCACTAGCAAGCACATTCCCTCCAATCCTTCCCTCTGCTCCAAATCTTCTTGGCACTATAAGCCCTTCATCTTTCAACCCTTTCTTCCCCAACTTGTTCCTTAATGCCGATATCCGATTTGTAAACTCTGCCACACTCACTCCATATGGCACCACTGACACCCATTGTCGTTCGTATAACAATGTTCTAATCACTGCATCTTGTCCCGATTCCACCCCCAGAAGCCCCGCCACAAGCTGTAAAATTCATGCACACTTAATTAGTTACAGAAAACACTTTTCCATGTAACAAATATTGTCTTAGTTCTCTATATAGAGTCAAACCCACCCAACTTCATCTACTTTTAAGAAATTTTATTTTTAGTCCTTATGCTTTCTTTTCATTTTTTTTTTCTATGTACCTTATGCTATCCAACATGTTGATTCTTATAGTTGTCATAATCACTTGGATCTTAGCTTAATGGTGTTGACTTTATTGATGTGTTATTAACACCATTAAGCAAATTAACATAGACTACCAAACTAAGACTGAATGCATTGGGAAATCAAAACTATAGTTTAAAACACATGGATCTAGAGCGGGTTTAACCCAATAAAAAAGCAACTTAAATGTGACAAAAGACAAAGAAAGTCGATTTCATTGTTAAGAAAATGATTTCTCCACTCAAAATCGATACCCTTGTCCTCTCTTAAGCGTTCAAGTTATTTTTTTTTATAGTGTTAATCCTATGCTATAAAATAAATGTACACTTATTTTTTTCGGGGGGAAAAAGAAACAATCTTCCACATACCAAACTTTATTGTCATGGCTTTATGAGAGAAAATAATTCAATTTGAGATAGTTATGTGTGTGGTTGATTTTGAGGCTTACCGCTTTAGAAATGGAGTTTTGGAGCTGTGGGTTAGCCCCAACATAGCCAGTGAGACCGACAAAAGGAATAACGTAAGATGCAAGCAAATAGTTTATTTCATTTGCATAAGGATCAAAAGGAGGGTATAGCTTTCTCCCAAATGCACTGTTCATCACTTCCCCAAATGCTTCCTTGCTTAAGTTCAACAATGGCCTCGGAAACCCTCTCACTGTACTTTTTATAGCCCTGCAATATAATATTAAACACACCACAATTTTTAACATTGTCTCTATTACTCATGATAATTCTCCATCTGTTCTTTTTTTATAAGTAACAACTGTCCTAATTGTGTAAAACAAGTTGAAAGTTAAAATTATTTAAAAACAATAAATGTGTAAAAAATATAATATCTTTTACAAATATGCCCCTGTTTATATAAAAAAAGTATAAGAGAGACAATAAGTAATAAATGATTAAATAAAAGAGAATTAATAATTTATCAATACAAAAATGTATTTAATAAGGTAGAAAAGGAAAAAGTGAATTTTGAAGTACAAAAAAGAGTTGTTTATATTAAGTATCAACCTCAAAAGAGAGAAAATTGCTCATAAATGGGACCGGAAGGAGTAATAATAATATGGAGCATAATGTTTTATTTTTATTTCATAACAACCTTATGTGACCAACTTCTTGTAATGCAAACTGGAGGATGATGTCTCTGACAAAGAATCCCAGTTTAGCCAATCTGGCACCAACTGGAGGGGGCCCACCTTCAGCTAGTTCTGGAGCTACTGAATCCAATCCTCGACCCAAAGCTCCGAAGAGAAAGAACTCAGCTTCCAAGAACTCCAGATTCAGAGGGAACTCCAGAAGATCTATATCATTATTCATCGTTATGCTTGCATTATTTGCTCTTACAAGCAACAGCAGAAAGCTCAGAAAAGCTACATTCATGGAGGTTTTTGAGGTTGAAAAATCATGAAACCCCATGTTTCTTTGCCTGTTTTTCTGTTGATCGGTGTTTTTGTCTTTCTGCTACGTGTTTTTATGATCCATATATGAGACTATATAAATATATAGACACACACACACAACTAAGTGGCTGGTTTGTTTGACATTTCACAAACACTTTGGATATCGGTGGTTGCTACGTGCTCTTTTTGTGAACTTGAGAGTTCTTTCCAAAGAATGCCTTCTGGGCAATGCCATGCGAAGATTGCTCCCAGTTTTTTTAACTCCTATATTATTTAACATGAAACATATTTATCTAATTTGATTAGATTAAAGAAGTTAGTTAATAAGATATGTATTTCCTGAAACACACTAATAACCATCTTTCTTATATTCCATCATCTATGTCTTATTTGATTATCATTGAGGGAGATAATTTTAGAAAATATTAATAAAATTAGGAAATAAGTATTGTTTTTAGCAAGGTTCTGAAACCCGGACCGGTGGCCCAACCGTCGAGTCTTGGGTTAAGGGTTAGTGGGTGGAGGCCGGAGTCAACCCGGGCTAGCCGGTGAGATATAAAAAAATTAGAAAATAATTAATTTCTCATCACATCAACCTAAATTTCACATACTATATATCATTTCAATACTTTAGATCGGTAGTAAAATAACCTATACTTCAATACTTGTGACATATTTAGATATACTTGTGACATATTCAGATATTCAAATTAGATTGCCTTTTAAAAATTTTAAAATTTAAATTTAAAAATTAAAAAAAAAAAAAAAATACTAGAACGGGTTGACCCTTGTAAACGGCCGGTTTACACGGTTTCGGATAGGATCGGTCGGTTTGCACCAAACCGGACCGGTTTCACGGCCGGTTGGCGGTTCCGTCGAACCGGCCCGGCACTGGTCGGTTTCACAAACCATGATTTTTAGAATCAAGATAAGGTCCCAAATTAGGTTCCAGAATCCAGAGCAATATATACAGGGGCGGATCTTAAATGAGGTTAGAGGGGGCCATGGCCCCCCCAAAAAAAAATTTCAGTTTTTTTTTTTAAATTTTTTTTTTATACTAAACAGTTTTGGCCCCCCAATATATATATATATGAATGAGAAGACGTGGATTCTACTCCAATTAAATAGAAAGGAATCAAGCAGAAATAAGCATAGGTAATTTTTAATTGTTTCATTTAGTATAGTATTTTATTAATTTTATATTATAAATTACATTGTTAACTCTTAACATTTTGATATATTATATAACAAGCAATCTTCTAGAATTTCATGATATCTTCTCATTTTGTAATTGATATGATATCTATACTAGAAAAATGTATGTTATCTTATATATTAGAATTGTTAAAATACTTTTATTATAACTATAAATATTTTAAGTATGTTATATTCATTAAAAAAAATTTAATTAGTTAATAAGTATATATTTAGCCCCCCAAATATTTATCCCAAGATCCGCCACTGAGTACATATACACTATATATGCTTTAGATTTGAGAAATATCAAATCCAGACCAATAAGGATAACTTTTCTAGAAGTGTTTAATTTTCTACATTTACATATCTCGTGTTTGCACAAAACCCCATCTACTAAAAACACAGCTTATTATTGGTGGTTGCTCCCAGGTTTTCAGTTGATTTGATTGACCAAGGCAAAAATGACAAAAAAGAAAACAAGGAAATATTATAAGATAACCAAACAGAGTAGTTCATCTGGACTGATGAGATGTAAGATTTGCCAAACTTTCACACAGTAATAATGGCAAAATAAAGAAACTGGGGATCTGGGTTTTTGACAAAAGAGTATGACCATTTGAAAACTTGCACTCAAAGATATCTTTGGATCACGCTGCTGCACAAGGAGAATGCCTCTTGGCAATTTAACTTAACAAGTTTAATTTTTCATAAATTGGAATGAGAGAAGAAGTGGAAAGAGATAAGGTTTATCCCATCTTGACGAATCAGAGAGAGAAAGATTGAATATTAGTATTAGTGATTGAATAATTAATTATATGTATTTGAAATTTTCACGTATTCATTCATATTATTTAATTCTGTTTCTTGTCCTGAGCTTATGTTTGCTCATTTTAGCTGCCATAAATTGTGTAACTTCCTTTTCGTTCATGGCCAGCTTTTGGAAGTAATTTAACCCAATGAAACTAATACTTCCTCTGGTCCAACGTATAGAAGTTAGATTACTAAAATAGGGACATAAAAGATTAGTTTAATTAATTATTTGAAAAACAATATGGGTTGGTTTACCTAAAATATCTCTTATTAGATCTCTTTAATCAATAGAATGTAAATTACCACCATATGAAAAATCTTCTTTTTATTTATACAATAAATAACAATAATTTATGGAATCTTATAAATTTGAAAACAAAGTAGATTAAAATTTGGAAAAATCCCTAAAAAAGAACTTTAAAAATGCTAAAGGATAAAAATGTGTTCTGAATAATATCATAGAAGTGTGAGGGCCTCATTTGTCATTTTAAAAATTAAATAGAAATGACATAAATGTCCCGCTGGGTTTTAACAAGTTCGGCTAAAATTTTTATAAATTTCAATTCAAAAATCACCAATTACAACAATAGCAAGGTATTAATTCTCACTTCTGATAAGGATTTCACAAGTTTAGATAAGGTTTTAATAAGTTTTGATGAGATTTTCATAAATTCCAATTCAGAAATAACCACTTACTACTTGGCAATGTATTAATTCTCACTTTTGATAAAGGTTTCACAAATTCAAATAAGGTTTTAACAAGTTCTTATAAGATTTTGATAAATTTCTATTCAAAAATAACCATTTGCTCAATGCAAAGATATTGATCTCTACTTTTAAGTAGGATTTCAAAAGTTCAGATAAGATTTTAATAAGTCATGATAAGATTTTTACAAATCTCAATTCAAAAGTCACTACATGCTACAATAGCAATGTATTGATTCTCACTTCTGATTATGGTTTCACAAGTTCAAATGAGGTTTTAACAAATTTTGATTAGATTTTACAAATCCCAATTCAAACTTCAACACTTGCTACAATGGCAAGCTGTTGATTCATATTTCAGATAAGGAATTCATAAGTTCATACAAGGTTTTAACAAGTTTTAATAAGATTTTCATAAATTCCAATTCAATCCACCATTTATAATAAGGGTTTCACAAGTTTATATAAGGTTTGAACAAACTCTAGTAAGATTTTTATCAAGTATTACTTGTTAGAGGGGTTTTGAATTCTACACCCAAAACGAGGAAAAAGTACAAAAAGTAAAATGATGCTTAATCTTTTTTAATAAGTATTACCTGTTGGAGGGGTTGAAAAGTAGTACAAGAAGAAAAGAGGAAGAAATATATTCACAATATCTTTAAAGTGTGAGCAACACTTTCTTTTAGGTTTAATTCACCCTCGCCTATACCCTTATCTAATAACTCTTTGTTAATTGTTATATTCAAATTATCATTGCCTTTATTCCACTTGTTAACGACGCCAAATAAAGTTTATGGAACTTTAGCCACTAAAGTCCTAGGGGGCGTTCCGGTAAGGGTTCTTTCTTTTATTTAAATTTTTTTTTTAAAAAAAAAAAAAAAACCTTCAAACATTTTGGAAAAATCACAACATATCAAAATGTCACAATAGTCACTTGAAACCTATTTATTATTTCCATATGTTAACAAGTTTTTTGGATTTTTTTAAATTCAAATTGTATTTATTTAAAATTTTCATAACATCATTGCCAATATCATCTTTTAGCTTATCTCTGCGCCATATTATAATATGACTAACAATAATTTACCAAAAATTAAGCTATACTTAAACACATTGACCTATTTCGTTGACATTAATTAAATTGGCATAATAGAGATATGGGTTAAGGATTAATTTGGCCAACGAACTATTACTTTAGAAGCGCCGAGCACAAATAACTTTTTAAATGGACCAAAAATACCAAAAAACTTTTAAAAATATGTCAAAAGCACAAAAATGAAGTAAAACTTTTTGGGTTAAGGGTCAATTTTGCCCTTAAAGTATGTCTTGCGGGAGCAATTTTCTTCGAGAAGTTTTAAATAGTAGCAATGTTGCCCCTTTGTTAAAAACCCTAACAATCTACTAACGGTCGTTAGGGTTTTTAACGGAGGGACAACATTGCTATGTTTTTAAACTTTAAGGGCAACATTGCTACACCGAAAACTTCAAGAGCAAAATTGCTCCTGGGCGTATACTTTAAGGGCAAAATTGGCCCTTAACCCAAACTTTTTTGAGCTAGGCACTCCTAAAGTAAAACTTTTTTATCTTGGGTATTCCTAGTAAAACTTTCTTGTGCTTCTTTTGCACATTTTTTAAAAGTTTTTTGGTATTTTGACCAAATTAAAAGTTCTTTAACACTACAAATAGTTTGTTATTCTAGATATTATTTTAACTTCATTATTGAATGACCAAATTTTTTTAAGAAATATAATAATGGAGATTAAATCAAGAAGACAGTTGTACCATGAATTTAGAAAGAAAAATATCTCATATGAATATATATATATATATATATATAGGGAAAATATATATATAGTTATTCTCCGTCGTTTTGAATTAATGAAGGGTGTGTTTGAGTGAATTAATGAAGGGTTTTCCATTTATTTTTACATGTTGGAATTAATAATTCTCAGTGATTTTTTCCATTTATTTTTACATGTTGGAATTAACACGTTTCTCCTGTTTCTCCGTTGTACATTCTAAATAATAACAAAGGCTTTTTTCCAACAAAATTTAAGAGAAACTATATAAATACATTTTAATTTTAATTTGACAAAAATATATTTTAATCCTTTAAGTATAGTTTTCATTTTAGTCCTTCAACCTTAACTAATATATTTATAACCTTTTTAAGTTAACCTGCGTGAGTCAACAAATTTAAAATGCCAACATATAAAATTTAAAATGCTAACATGTCTTTTCAAAAGATTAATTTTAAAATTAAAATATAAAAATAATTATATTAGTATTAAAATTTGAACATGTCAAGCATTTTAAATTTGGTAATTCATCATTTTATGTTGGTAAAGTTAACAATATTAACTTAGAGGGTAAAAACACACTTTAAATTTAAAGGACTAAAAAATGGAAACTATTTTAAATTTAAATGACTAAAAATATACTTTAGCCTTTTGATTTTATTAAAGTCCTTTGGGATTTAAGTGAAATTTCCTAATTTAAGAGGCCTAACTAGAATTGAAGTCTCTTACACAACTTAAGTAGAATTATCTCAAAACTCTTACCAACACCTACTAAAAGTAGAATTTTCAATTTGGAAGCCTTGTAGAAAAGCACTTTTACACTTTGTGAAATAAAACTTTTATACATAAAATCACTTCAAAAAGACTAATCTAAACAAGCATAGAACGTCTTGGATGCAAAAAAGTTGTTTAGTCCATGCATGTTAGTGACATTTATCATTGAAGCATTACATCAAGCATCTATGTAGCTTATATACTAAAACACAGCCAACTCATGCCACTGAGTTTTGGGTGAACAACCCAAAACTCATCTTAATTACTTTAATCTCTACATATGCAAAATCATAATGCATAAAACCGCTCTGCATTCATATTGAAAGTAAGAAATCTAGGATACAAAGATTGCACCTACCTCCTACTGCCTACTTGCTTACTTTCTCAGCTCTCAATCTACTTCTTTCGGGCTGTATTACGTAGTTTAATGTATCATCCTTAGATTTTCTTCCATCAGCATCAACTTCTTCATCTTCATCACCATCTATGTAGATAATATTGTCTCCATCATCACCGTCCATCTCTTCTTCCCCGTCCCAATCATCGTCATAATCTCCTTCATCATCATATTCCGCATCAATTTCTACTTCGTCATCATCGTCCTCGTCGGTATTTGCACGCAGAGTGTGAAATTCATGTGGAGGAGGGCAATCTTCAGTAATAGCCTCATCTCTCTTTACGACGAGATGCCGGATGACTCGTTCATCTTTGTCCAACAGACTCTTGAACTCGTTAATGTATTTGGCATCAAACTCAAAGTTCATCAGAATGTAATGCGCTCTGTCAGCTTTCTTTATCTTGTAAGCTAGTTGTCTCATCCCCCAATCACTGAACCTCCACACTCGGCCTTTTTTCTCCCTTAGAAAATCTGCAAATTGTGTGTGTACAAGTGTGAGGAAGATGACCAGATCAATCTAAATTTCGTTATTGAGGCAATGTTGATCTCTTAACACAACAAGCAATGGTGTCTAGGTTAATGTCTAAGGAATTTATACAACAGTTTTACGATGTTTCTCAAAGCCATGTATCTAGGAGTTTTTCTTAGTTTGAGCAAATAATATTACTCCCTCTGGACCTAGATATAAGAGGTTTACTTTGGTTTTAAATATAATATCTCAGTCCATTTTGTCTCCAATTTTTCCCATAGTATCCCTATTGATTGCACACATTAAGGGAGTTTCTATCAAAAGTAATTTCAATGCATATGATTAAAGAGGATATTTTAAAGAAACCAATACACATTTGTTACAAATAACTAACTTAACCAATTTTTTTAATATCCGCAAAATCAATTATCTAATTCTTATATTAAGAACTAGTAACTAATTTGCCCATATGGTTCAAAATATGTCAACCAACCTACCTGGTTTACTTATTACTTAGGTTCTGTGATATTTTTTATTCTATTTTCAATAGAAATAGTTATGCAAAAACTAATACAATGACAAATCTAAGCATGTTTCACTTATATACTGAACAATTTCACAGAAAGAGAGGTATGTTAATTCCCAGACCAGAAAATGGATCACTCAAATATCTTGGGAAATTGAGGAACTAATTCTACATAGCATCAGGAAACATGAGCAGCAGCCCCCCCCCCCCCCCCACAAAAAAAAAAAAGATTTAGAGAGAGAAATTACTTTGAATTTTCTCATTGACAGCAGCAACATCTTCTTCATGCTTCTCGTGAATTAAGTAAACAACCTCATAGTGGCGCACTGTAAGATTAAAGAACCAAAAACCAATCAGTAAACAAAACCTTTTATTGTCTGCAACTTCATAGAGAACCGATTGATATTTAAGCACTGAAATTTTAAGAATTAACACATATAGATATATGACTTCAGTGTTCAGATACAAGGAATGACAACATAAAACATTACTTTTCTAATCCTTTCAGAAAGGAAAGGACAATTAATCCAAGAACCTACTACTCACCTTGATCTACATCCAGATCACTTTCCAGCTCAAGCATCAGAGATTCGTAGATCTGTCCTGTAAATTAAAACAAACAAACAAACAAAAGGCTCACTACAGTATCCATTATCAGTAAAAATCTTTAAAGAAAAGATGCAATCAACTAGGAGGGATTGAATAAATGAATTATGAACACTCACTCTCTTCAGCATCTGCAAACTCTGGGAGAACCTTCCCATCTTCCTCAACTTTCTTCTGAAATAGGAATTAACAAACCTCACTTCATTGTCACACAAAAAGGAAGGGGAAAAAAATCATAATGAACATGGGCTAGACATTAGTGTTAAAGTAGCCAAAAAGTCAAACACTAGAGTGATATAATAATATGATATAAACCAGTCGTGTTCAATTCTAACAAGGAATTGTCAAGAAGCACCAACAGGAACAAGGAGGGGTAAAAAACCAATACCCATACTCTTGTTAGTGAGCGATTCTCCATCAATTGATAGTGCGCAAATAAGATTTCACGAGAGAGAACATGGGTTGAATCATGTCACTTCAGCTAATATTTTCTGAGCTAAGAAAATCTTTCAAAGGGTTCCATTGTTCTCTGAACTAAACCAAAGAATACATCATCTAATAGCAAAAACTATACTACGAAACTGGGATACAAGAAGAGCAAAACATGGGTTTGTAATTTGTACGAAACTAACCTCTTTAAGCAGAACAGCTTCAGGGAAAAACCCAGTGACCTCGTCGGGTTTTGGTATAAAGCTGTGGCTATCTTCTTTCTTGTCTTTTTTACGGGCCCCCACAATTACTGATACAGATTTTCTTCGCCCAGAAAATGGCAGGGAAGAAGACGAAGAATATGAAGGATTCCCTTTAGGGGATATCAAACAAGGATTGCAATTTATCACTCTAATTTCATTTCCTATCATCATCTTCGCGGTCTTCAGAGGAAGATAAGGTGTAGATGAAGTCGGTAGGAGTGCCTCCATGAATAAAGTTCAAAAGAAAAACAACCCGAACAGGTCGAGGCGGTAATATATCCGCGCTATTTTCTATTAAAGTTTCAATTTTTATTTTTCAATTGTTTTTACAAATTACCACACAAAAAAAGGTCATTTACCCATTTTTCTCACAATTGAATTAAATCTTTAAAACAAAAATAGTTCAAGTCAATATTTGAGGGCTTCGATTTTCTCAAGTAAAGGTTTGAAACAGGGTGCTTCAAATTGTGGATGGGTGATGCTTCTTACAAAATTAAGTCTCCTCACAACCTTCATAGCTAACGTAAAGTTATATCTTCAGAAGAAGAAAATCTGTAATTATATCTCAACTTAATTGGTTTGACTTGTGACAGGTACAATAAGATAAAACTAATTAGCTCAGATAACAAGAGACGATAACATCCCATCTTTTTTGGATTCAATTTTAATAGTCGCAGGGAAGTTTATTTTTTAATCATAATAAGTTGATTACAGTTAACTGCAACCATGACATTGCCAAAATTTCAAATCATGTGGCCTGTGGGTAACATCTTGTACAAATACATTATATTTAAGCCATTATTTTTCTTTTGAGAAACTAAATCAAAGCAAAATCTCAGGACTTGTCCTTGGCAAAAAAATGTGTGTAACTAATATGTTCATGACGATTGTAACCACTGATAATTAAAACCAGAATTTTAAGAGAGCAGTTTGTGAATATCTTCTGTGCTATTGCTCTTATTCTATTCCAAATGTATTGCGACAAAAATATAAAGTTGTTTTGCTAATCTAAGCGCATCGGTTGGTGATAACACCAATATTTTCTCTGAACATGGGGCAGAAAGAAATTAAATATGATGTTTGGGGTTTACTATTATCATCCCTTTGTCAGATCCCTCTCTTCAGTAGTTTTAAGCACATAACTCAAGGGCAAAAGGATCATTGCCACCATCTATTCTAAAGGCTATAATAACGCCTTTTCGACCTTCGAGCCCTTCATTCCAGCTTCAAGTACCTACAGATCCTGCCCTTGATGATATAGAAGATGACTTTGCTCTCATCGTTGCTTCTTTTTCTTTCTCTTGCTTCCACTGCCGCCAGGATTTTTCATCCCATTCCCTGATTTAGACGGACTCTCAGCAGCAGTACTGCCACCAACATTGTCAAACATGCCTGCCTGTGCTGCATTCTGTAACCACTCAAAAAACTCCTCTTCTGTCATGGTTTCCTCCACATTCATCGTCGGCATCCGACCACCTCTTTGACCAGAATGTGATCCTTTACTTGAACCATGCTTTGATGTCAAACTAGTGTTTACGTGAAAACTCGGCTTATGAGTATTTGCCGGACATCTCATCCCCTGCAGTAGACATGTTCAGCATTAGTGTCTTGTGAATCTTTAAATCTCACGGAAAGATAAGCTGCGGCCCAAGTATTCACTTTGCAATTCTAAATAAATTACAGTCCTCATTCACACACCACAGTGCCACATTACAGAGTTGATGGGCTATTAAGCAAATACACTGAGCAAACTTACAGTCACAAATCTTCAAACGTACCAAAACAAATTAAAACTTTAAGCTGCAATATTCTCACATGATGAAAAAAGTCAGCTTTAAATAGACCCTACCAGTATCCTATGTGAAACTCTTCCAATTACTCAGAAAGGCTTGGATAAATCAAACAACTATTTTGCAAATCCGTCAGCCCTGCAAAGGTGATGCTATAATGGAATCTCATGTTGAGTAACCACAAGTAATTCTCTCACTTAAGTGGCATGTTTTTTCCTCCCCTTACATGCCAGTGTTAATAACTGGTTTCCCATACTTGCATAGGTCTCCATCAATTGGTATCAGCTGGTCCAACCTCCACAGAAAATATTACACATGAAGGATGCAACCTGTGGCTGGAGTGAGCACTCTGTAATGCAATCAAGGATGCTACGAGGGAGCCCCACGTGGGATGGCCACAAGTAATTCCTGCCGTGCTTAAGGGCATAGTTCTTTTTCATTACTAGCCAGTTTCTATGGGTCAGTTCCTCATGCTTACTTAAACAAAGACATACAACACATACACTTAACATGAGCTGAAGCAAATTAAGCTTTTGACAAGCATGTCAACACAATCACCTCACTGCAGAAATGGATCTAATTAACACCAGGTCTCTCAAATAATATGATAGAAACCTAGATTTCCTCTTATAATTTCAGGAGAAAACAGCCACAACAGGGTAAAAATATTTTAACTCTTCAAGAAGCTAGCCCACTCCCAAGCTTCCCTAAAATTAGGTCTACTCTCATCTTTTCCTTAGCGCCGTCTTAATCACCTTCAGCCTAAACATCTACGCAACCCCCTTAAAAGCCTCAACATGTCCCACACCCGGTTTGGAATTCTTCTTTAAGCCCCTAGAGCCAATTTATGCTGCCCCTGCTGGCAATTCTCAACAGCCAAATATTTCATTCTCTCACAGGCCCCCCTAATTGAGGATATATTATATCAATATAAGATAAAGAGAAATAAAATTTTGGGGGAAGAAAACCACTTCATTACCTGACAGGTATACCATTCAGTGGCATCATATATCTGGTTATCAGCACATACATAAGCAGAAGGCAAATCCACCTGGAAAAAATAAGGCAAAAAGATAGTAATCATATCCTATTCTGATGTCATAACTAATAGTACATGCAATGATAACAAAACTTTCAATCCAACATGGTTACTTTGATCCTCACCTTCTGCAGCAATCCAAAAAGAAATGGCTGAGACAATTGTTCAACCCATCCATCACCGTCTTTGGCTTGATGAAAATCTTGGCAATCCTTCAAACGAAACAGCATGGTGGAAAATATAAGTGCCGTGCCAGGGAAAAGATTAGCTTTCTCGACAAGGAAAACATGTGAACAGTACAAAGATAAATATTGTGGGAAAATGTGATATGCTTAAATAACAGTCATTCATAAGCTTCACAGAATCCATTAAGAGAAAGAGATGAAGGGAAACCTGGCACCATCTTGCTCGAGACTTTTGTTTTTTTGTGTGTATCCATATATGAAAGCCACCACATTTTTTGCATGATATTCGCCTTGAGTCACCAAAAAGGTCATCACCATCTGCATCTGATCGTGCAAATCCTGAAGGAAAGAACCCATGCCTACCATTCTAGCCAAAACATCCCAAGTTAAAGTTCAGGTAGCAAGTGAATAATTAAAGACAATAGCACAAAAACTAGAGAGATGTTTAAGCATTTTAAGTTGTCGGTAAAGTTCAGGTAGCAAGTGAATAATTAACAAGAATAAAATCCAATGAACCTTCTTTTTTTTCCTTTTGTGTGTGTGTGTGTGTGTGTGTGTGTTTTGTTTGGACAAATGCTTGAATACCCACCACATGTTTGATGCGCTAATGTTACAATTATAGTTTAGTGAACTTTGCACCAATATTGCTGTTAAGACATGATAGCAATTAATCGTGCCTGCTTTTCTCATTTTATCTATTATTACATAGCACATGTAATATATCATAGGAGCAACGCTTCATTTCTATTATGGTTTATAAAAAATGGTTAAGTACTCCCCTCTAGGGTAGAAGTCTTCTACGTTCTACCATAGCTATTTCCATTGGCCATATTCACAAACTTGAATGCTGATCACAATATTAAATACAGACATCATACCTTATGAGATTGAGAAGTAGTCTGAAACCTGCGAAAGATACTCAGAAGCTCCTCCCTCCTCAATTCATCATCATATGCTTTTCGTTTCAAGGAATCCATAAGAACCTGGGGAATTGATTATGATTGCACAAAAGATTTAGGTGGAATTCGCTCTTTTGACTTTTTTCCCAGAGAGACTGCTCCTTTGACTTTCTGAGTGAGCAAAAAATTTACCTCATAAGCATTTTGAAGTTTCTTAAAAGCTTCTGCTGCCCTTTCATCCCCCATATTTTTATCAGGATGCACCAACATCGCCTAACATTCAATACAAAAATCTAATTCAGAATAAGAAATTATCAAGCAACAGCAGCAAGCTGCAAAAATTTGTAATAAATTTATCGAAGACAAACAAAAAGAATAGACAACTGATCAAAGGATCACCAAAAGCCATGTAACACCTAAGAGTACAACATATTGGATAGATCCACTAAGAAAGAAGACATAGTTAAAGCAGTATTAGCATCAGAGAATGGCAATAACCTTTTTCCTATATTCCCGTTTCAATAGTGAGGCATCAATGTTCTGATAGCGGGTCAAGCCCAATACTGAGTAATGATCAGAGCAGTTCAACAAACGGACAACTTCATCTTCAGAAGGTAAATCAGAGTCAGCCCCACTAGTTGAAGGTACTCCTGCACTTCGATCCGCATAAAATCCTGGCCCATTTTCAGAGTAAGTATGCATTGGCTCATCACTAGAGAAATCTGACTGACCTTGCATTCCAGCTCTATATTCAGGAGAAGCATTGGATTGACTTTGCTGATTTATCCTTTTCTTGAGGAAGTATATTAGCACATCGCTTGAAATAAATGACAGATTTAAAGCCAATAGCAAGCCAAGCCACCCAGCATACATCCAAGCACAATAGACAGAATATGTAGTGGTGATAAGTAGTGCAACACGTTCATGGCTCAACTTATATGCCAGTCCTGAATTTTAAATATTGATAAGCATTAGCAAGATTTCTAGGAAAATATATGATAACAGCATATATTAATGTGCTGTACAAGAACAAAAATATGTACTGTGACGGTGCAAATGCACTCAGAAAGGCTGAGAGGGACCAAGAAAATGATCCAAACACAAAAGACCAAAAAATCACCTCCAAGGAAGATGATAGTTGCAGTTGTCCAGAAGCTGCCATAAATCCACAAGAAAACAATTCCAAGGATTGCAACTACCAATATTGCAAGGGTAAGCCCAAGGAAGAATCCAATTAAGGCTGCCAGGCCCTGATCCATCATAAGAACCAGTTAGAGTATAAAGGAAAACATCTATCTCAGCTACAGGTGGCGCACAAAACCAATTTCAGAAAAGCAAATGATAAGCACACTCAATCAAGAAGTTAGTTCCTTGATAAGCAAAACCAAACACCCAGAAAACCCCAGAAGGGCTGTTAAATTTTCCAATGTCATTTGCTTAATTTAAAACATCTCATACATACTTGAAGACAGAAGGGGTTGGGGCTCATGAAAATTTATTAGATCCATTGTTCTTCACATTGGGCATAAAAGTAAACCATCATTGTTTAAATTACATACAAACTCACGAACAACTCATTCAAATGTGCGAAATTGAATTCTCAAAAGGTATAATGATGCTTTTGGGATCTTCTAAAATTGAGTTTCATGATTCATAGTTTAAATATTCCAACTTCCAACCACGACAAGAGAATAATAGAGAATCAAAATAGCAAGATTATTAACCTAAAATAATCGTTAGGGCGCCTAAAGAGCTGAAGATATATAAAATTTATTGACAAAAAGGTTACATATACAGAAGTGAGAAATATAAATTAGGGTTAAAAAGATTGAACAAAATATATCTGCTCAACAACAACAACAACAATCAAAACCTTACTTGAAGGTAACAACAATTATAGGTAGCGCTTACCAGGATAACAATAAACTTGAGCATCCCAATCATGCCAATCACCGAGAATATGCTACACCAGATAACAGAGAAGAAGGATACAGTCCCCATTCGTACAAAGGAATCAATACCCCTAAGCGCACAGTCCAACCAAAACACTGATAAAAGAAGCATTATATTCCCAAATTGTAAAAGCCATTTCAGAACAACAGGATATGCCTGCTGAATTTTCATTTTAAGATGGTTACAAGCTTTAAAAATGCTGGACATTAGAGATACAACCAATGGCTTCTGTCTGGTTACCCATGCTGTAACTGCTGTGAAGATGGTTGATAACCACAACCTTAACCTCCA
The DNA here is from genome assembly GCA_019022655.1 of Acacia acuminata. Taxonomy (NCBI): domain Eukaryota; kingdom Viridiplantae; phylum Streptophyta; class Magnoliopsida; order Fabales; family Fabaceae; genus Acacia; species Acacia acuminata. The sequence continues at coordinate 923,096 of JAFJYI010000030.1, forward strand.
AAAATATGAATTATTGGCACAATCTACATTTTCTACAACACTTTGTGTGAGAAACCCATTCAGGAAATGGTTCAGCCTACTTTTCATGTTTAGTTGACCTTGATTACTTCTAGGTAATACCCCATTTTCCTCTTGTATAGGAATTTCCATATTCTGACTACCTTCTCCTGAATTACTCCTGAAAGACAATCGTTCCCCCAGGTCATGCTTATTAACTGTTCCTTGCTTCTCTTTCCTTGAAAATTTCTCAGAATTTTGCACCTTGTTATTAGCATCTCCAGCATTAGATTCTTTGGCGTTCTGTGAAAGACTGCTGCTCTGGTTTCTGTTAGGGGGCTCTTCCCCAAGAAAGGCCTTTACCTTGCCACTTTTGGCATGTCCTTTAACACCTGAAAGCACAGACCCAGAAACCGGTTTTTTGTGGTTCAAACCATGATGGTCTATTCCATTCTTCTGTTGATTACCCTTCCGAGCCATAAATCATCAATATCTTGAGGAAAAGTAAAAGGAGATCTCGAATTAAGCCATTTTTAACTCCAGAAGTAGCATGCCCCAATAGTTGTATCAACACTGGTTTCTGGAGCTATAGAATAGAAAGTTTCAGTATGTAATTGCAGGTATCTCAACTCAACTCAAAAATCAATTGCACTTATGAAGGACTTGACAACAATTTTATGAGTCTAGTTTTCACCCAATTGTAACAGATATACAGTTAACCATCAATATAGTATTGATGGAAAATTTCAACCCCAATGCCACCAAGCCTCTTCGTTGATTGCAGTTTCCCTATAACAACATCCTTGAGTATCAGACAACTACTAAAAACAACTTGACTACTTGGGGTGTGGATACGTAGGATAATACTTAATATGAAAGATACAGCGATGATGGCAATATAAAGTTACATATATGTGACTCGCCATAAAACAGATAAGAACAAGTCCTTCTATAGGCTAAGCAAACTATTTCATGCTAGTAATGCTCAATGTGAATGCATGTGTGTGCATGCAAAATTATTCACAACAAGAATCTGACAAATATGAGGTCAATTGCAACTTCAATTATATATTAGGCTGGTGTGCTATACATGCTAATTGCAGGGATAGAAAGCAGGAGAACGCAAAGCTTGTGATTAGGTATCATTATCAAAAAGCAATTCAAGTCGTCCCGAGCTAAAAGCTAGTGACAAACACGTTTCAACCCTCTTATTTAACTTGTAACCCCCATAGCTTGCGCACAAAGTTTTCAGTATCATCGGTAAGAAAACTGATACTCAAGAACCCATTAGAGTCTTTAAAAAAGGAAACCCCCAAAAACCTAGATGTTGCAAAACCCATTATCATTCATACAGCCCCCACATGAAATTCAACGAATATCTCAACAAAAATGTAAACAGAGACTGCGATGAAGAAGTTAAAGAACACCTAGGTGATGAAAGATTACATGCAATAAGAGTGTGCAGCTGGAGATCATCATTAAGAACGTACCTTAAGCTACCCCAGGATGATAAAGACAAGACGCCCCCAATGGAGAAAAAATGAAGAAAGGGGAATAGAAAGAGGGAAATCCCTAACAACAGAGGATTGTTAGGTACCAAAAACCCCACAACATCATTGCGGTTTGGCGTATTATCATCTCGTGCGAATGGGATAGGGAAGGTAAATAAGGGGAAAATGCCAAAAGCTACGAGGGAGCCACTCACGAAGCTGTATAATGGTAAAACCTGATTATTGACCCAGTTATCTCTCTCTATCTCTCTTCCGGGAGTAAAGATGCTGCTGAATTTAGGCTCTGTTTGGCACACTCATTATTCGTATTCCAAACACGGAATAGTGGGCCTGCGGATGCTCTTGGAGACAAGGACGTCAAGGCGGAGTGGCTGACCTCATCACAGTTTTTTCAATCCAAGGAAAATATTTTATTAATATGCCAGTCAAAGAGAAATCCTCGGGGATAATATTTATTAATATCTTTATGCAGCTTGGCATTCCTTATCCTAGTTCAATGTATATTTTTATTATGAAATTTTTTTTATTCGGCAATATTTTAGATTAATTTTGGCATGAATTATTTTTATTATTCGGTCCAATTTGACACAGAATATTTAATAAAAATAGAAAAACAAACACCCTTGTTTGCATAAAAGAAAAATCATTCATGGCGTTTTTAGGTCTCGTTAAATATGAAGTCTTAAAAAGGAGATTTTCCTTTTATCATACAAAAATCAAGATATACTACATGAGAGCATTCTAACTCCAACGACACCTAAAACTACTAATTTAAAAAAGAGGTTATGAGTTTGATCCTCTATAAATATGGTGGATGCAAAAATTGCTTCCATCCATGAATGATGATAAAAAATTTAAGATATGCGTAATATTATATGTATTATATTCATTTATTTCTTTTTACTATTTTTAGTATTTAGACAACACTCCTAATTTATAATAATTTTCTCTAGTTCAAAGTATAAGAGTTAAATATCTACTTTATATTTATCAAGAAGTTATTTTAAAATAGTTAAAATCAATAAATATGTAAGATATGTATTTTTTTTTTTCAATATATCCTTATTTATTAAGAAAATAAATAAAAGAGATAATAAATGGGGCAAATGAGGAGGAGGAGAAGGATAAGAAAGAGGGTGGCAAATTTAGGGAAAAGGGCATTAAATGCAGATACAAAACCGAAGTGGGTCTCAAAAAAAAAAACACACACACATATACTCTTATATTTTGAACTAGATGGAGATTTTTTTTTTTTTTTTACTCCATTCAGTAAGATTGTCAAACTCGCGAATTTAAGCAAACTCGTGACAATGACATAAACTTGTATCGTAAACTCATAAAAGTTTAGTTTTATCTTTCTATAGATATTTATAGTGTATAATTAAATGATTAAAATTAAAAAATGACAACAATTTGATTTAAATAAATTTTAAATCCAAATAGTTGATATTAAATCTATCGACGTTCATAATTTATCATATTTAACAAATAAATTTCTATAAATTTCATATATAAAGCCAGTTGAACATAACAAAATTGGAAAAGTTAACACCAATTTAAAAGTGAGTTAACATGGTTTTTGTAAGAAACGTAAAAACAATAAACTGACTGTTTAAACTCGTAAGTTTAACCGAGTGTACGGCTCGCACAAGTTTACCAGCTACTCGACTCGATTTAATAAGGTAGAAACATAAAAATAGTAAACTCGGAAAGTCAATTTACGAGTTGACAACAATGCCCTTCGGCATTTAATATAAGACATATTTATCTAATTAAATTAAATTAATTAAATTAGTTTAAGTTAATTTATATGAAATGTATTTTCTAAAACTCCAAAATCATCTTCCTTAGTTTTCTTCTTCCCTCTTCTACTTGATTATTGTTGAGGGAGTATAAATAAAGACAAATTAGGAAAAGATTAGTAAATTTGAAAAATTTGTCTTAGGTCTTATATTATATTTTTGACTAAAATCACCTCCACATATAGGTCTTATATGTGAACCGGAAGGAGTACAATTTTTCATTTAATTATAACATGTGGATAACATTTAAGCCTGTCCTTATTGGGATATTTTCACATGTTTCAGCTTTTAATTTTTAAACATAACTGAAATGTTATAGCATATGTTGAAAAAAAAAACTGAAAATGTTATAAAGGGAAAAGAAAAACAATGAGGTTTGACTTTATTTTAGACCTGTTTGAATTCGTGGTGGAGAAATAGTTTTTTTAAATATGACTTTTGCAAATTTAGGAGAGGATAGAAGTGATATTATAAATATGATTTATATTTGGACTAATGGTGACAGAAGTAACTGTTTTTAAACTGAAACTTGTTTAAATGATAATTTGAAAAGTAAATTTAAATGGAAAATGACATGAAAATAATACATATATATTATGGGTATATATTATGCAAATTTAAGAGAAAAATTAAAATTATATAAAATACAAATAGCTAATTAATTATTGAAAAAACTTGAAAACGCTAAAATAATTAAATTAAATATTTTTATTATTATTTGTCTATAAAAAAATTATTATCATCCTTACCAATTAAATTTTTAATATGAGAATATTTCCTCAAATTTTTTTATTTAATTTTTCCCCTTTTAGATACATTCATAAATATCAAATTATTGGGCTCATTTGAATAATTTTATATTTTTTTATACAAGGTTATTGGTTTTTTAAAATAATTTTTTATCTTTTTTATAGGACCCACGTTATTGTATAAAGTTATCTTATTTTAAATAGTATTGAAAAGTAATTGATAAATATCTTCCATTTTTTCAAATGTATACCTCACTTTCCCTTTCCTCCTTCCTCCTTCCTTCTCCAGTGTGTTACATTTTTTCTCTCCACGTTACAAGATGTAAAAGCTATAAATTCCAGCTCTTCCTCTACTGTAGATTTTCAACTAGAAGCATATCGTATCAGTCACCAATCCAAATGCTATGCTAGTATTTATTAATTTACAAATAATATCCCAGGATATACTGCCAGCTTCAACGTGACTTTTTATTGTTCAACTTGGATTTTTGGCTCCTCATTTTCACTTTTTCAAACAGTCAATTATTAAGAACATTTAAGGCCAGAAATTTTGAGCATATTTAAAAACTAAATCCATTTTCAGAATTTTTAAATTTTGCATCAATATGAATACAACTTAAATTCAAGGTTTTAAAATGATAAATTTTGCTATAGGGACTCCCCATCATTTTTTCGAAATAAAGCCAATTTTGACCATAAAAACATGTAAATAAAATTATCCTAGCATATTTAGGATCTAAGCTACTTCTATCTAAGAATTTAAGAACTAAAACTCAAAGAACTTAAAGCTAGAGCTAGAGAACTTACCAAGAACTTGCTCCTCCTTCCTTCAAGGCTCTCACTCACTCTCTTACTCTTAGAATCAGATTTCTTTGTGAATTGGTGAAGAATAATGAAGAGGTTGGGGGTCTATTTATAGGAAAAATTTAGGGACATCATTGGTATAAAAATATGACTAACATGCACCCTAACCATTGGATTAAAAGAACACTTTTTGAAACTCAATCCCTACCCCATGAAGCTTGGTCGACATGCTCCTTATTCAGCCACCATTTAATGTGTTTTTAATTTGCAAAATATCCCATGTTTTAAGCTTCCTTATTGGCTAGTTGATAACTTTGACTTTTCAAAGCTACTTTATGTTTTATCACTCTTCTCTCCTTCCCATTTTGGCTGGTCGACACTCCTTTTCTTTAGCCATTTCAATTGCTTTTTATGTGGCAAATTCCTTTGGTTCAAGTGTTCTCATTGGTCCAATTAATTTCACAAGGATTCATCTTTATTAGATCAAAATCTTGGCCTTCTATTTGTTAATCTCTCTCATGAATTTAGGGGCTGATTTAATTAAGCCTAATCATTCCCCTAATTATATGCTTAATTGTCCTTTTATTGCAAATGTCATAGGTTACTTGATTTATTAACTAATCATGAAAATTAGTGCTTAATTAGACAAGTTCAATTCTTCACTTTTATTGTCTTAATTATTTTCAAATATAATTAGCCCCTATTTGATGATCCTAATTTGCCTCTAATCATCTTGAAGAATTACTTAATCATTTTAACTAATGAAGGCTTAATTGCCCATTAATTGTTGTTAATTTCCTCTTAATTGGTCCAAGCATTTGGATAATTCTTTATGGCTTTTTATGAACTAAATATGCACTAGATATTAATTATAAGGTATTAGAAACTTTAGTCTTTTAACAAATTATGAAAGTTGGTGTTTAAGATCCCTTTGATTAAATATGAAGACTTGTACAGTTTATTTAATTTAGTGAAGGTTTAGTTGGTAATTAATTGCCATTGTTTTCTCTAAATTTATTTAGGTATTTTCATGACACTTTCTTGCTCTTTTAAATTCTACATGAACCATAGCTCAATATGGTATTTATTATATTTTATGGTGCCTACCTAAATTTATTAAATCATTGGTTATTCTAATCCTAAGGAAAAAATTACCTAGAAAATAAAATAAACACATCTCAAAATTTGAGACCACATATTCACCTATTTTAATTAGACTCTATTCATCAAAATATTGTATTTAAGATAAATAAGAATTTTGGATTTTACATCCTCTACTGTAGATTTTCAACTAGAAGCATATCGTATCAATCACCAATCCAAATGGTATGCTAGAGCTTCAACGTGACTTTTTATTGTTCAACTTGGATTTTTGGCTCCTCACCACTTTTTCAAACAGTCAAATGTCAATTAAAGAACATTTAAGGCCAAGAGCTAACTATCCCTTCAGTTTAAATTTGCATCGAATACAACTTAAATTCAAGGTTTTAAAATCCAAACTGCTTGGTTCGACCTGAAAACCGCTGAATCGATTAATAAACGGGTCATGTTCAGGCATCGATCCGATTCACTATTTTTTTAAGAATCAATTTTTTTTTTTAATTATTTTTATAATTTCATATTAATAACCTTAAAATCTTAAATTTTCTTATTGGTTTAACTTTAGTCGACCTACTAACCTTTGACCTAATACCCCAAAATCGGTTCGTAGTTGGTCGAGTTTAAGAAACTTGCTTAAATTAGTCCACTTTTATAAGGTCACCAATTTTTTATTTTTATAAAGTTATAAAACAGAATTAAAATTTTTAAAAGAAGTAAAATAGAAAATAAAGTATGATGAAAATCAAATTTTGAAAAAAAAAAAAAAAAAAAAAAAAACATTAGGAAACAATAAACTTGATTGTAACTTTGGGAAATATTCTCAACCGCGTGTATTTTATTTTATATTAACAAGTTGATGACCATATTCTCTTAGAATACGACTTAAGCTCTTGTAAACTTTCTTATTAACCATATTAAAAAAAACAAATGTAATAGTAACATTTTTATTGGTTGAGAATTACTCTGTTTGTCAACCCATCATATTAAAATTTTCAAAACTTGGTGCGTATTGAGAAAAAGTGCATTGAGTTGGTCAAAAGGTCCGAATGCGGATAATGAGAAGATTAGGTGGCTTACCAATCACCACCCTTGTAAGGGATTCTCATTTAGTCATATCTCTCAACAAACAATAACTATATCCGAAATAAAGCCTTCAATTTTTTTCCTTCTAAGCGATGATATGCTAAAACCTAACCTGGATTAGAAAAAAAGAGTTAGGCTTGAGGGCCGAAAATGTTTAGGAAGATCCACACCACATCATTTGTTAATAATCACACGACAAACAGTATTCAGTATAGAGTCACACAGAGATGAATAATGCATCAGCTTTAGCTTTGAGACAGCAGAACCACATATTGAAAAAAGAGAGGGGGAGAGGCGGGGACAATAAAAGGCTGTGATCACTCATCGCGTACCAGACACTGAAAATTTTATGGACAAGGATAAAGAAAGATCCTTCACATGTATAATAATCAGTGACTCCTATATATATAACTGATCTCATTCATGTCAAGAACATTAAAAACAAAAGAAAGATCCCATTTGAAAAGAAGAATACACACACATTCAAGCTTCCGACCACAGAAGAAAGGGAAGATTATCTCAAGGATAATTCATGTAGAAGATCCATTAAGTGTAATTAATGAGCTCAAGGATTGGATTGAGCTAATTAGACTGAATACATGATTAACCATATTTTTAGTTAACAGGTCATATGGTTATTGTTGGACTCTTGATGCAGATAAAAATAAGGGGAAGAAATGAGAGGAGTCCAATCCTGTTTCTGTGTTGATGTCCATGCTTATTAGACTACAAATAAACCCCCAAGAGCATTTAACAAGAACTTCTAAGAATGAGATAATCATTTAGAAACTAGCTAGTCTGAACGATAATATCATGGTGAAACTGTCCAGGGTTGAGTCAAGTATTTAGTGAGGACTCGTGCGAAAATCAGTTCAAGGTGTGGCTGAAACAAAACTCTAAAGATGCTTGACAAGAAGGATCTTATGATTTTTCATGCAACAAGCTGTTCAATCTAAATTACTAAAATATAGTTACAACATAGTTATGATTCAATTACAACAAGAAGAAGCCTTACCCATTTGGCGGAGAGTAATGATTCAATTATTCTACTAATGATCTATTGAAAGAGTGGCAGTATCCGTATAGCAGCCAAAGGATAAAACCAGAAAAGTGACAGATAGGTGATTAGAAAAATGTAAATCAGAATAAGATATAGCCCGATGAAGATTGCTTTTTTAGACTGCAATTGTCTCAACTGGGGAAGATCATCAGTAAATAGAAGAAAACTATAACTCATTAACACCATGGACATGGCACAAAATAAAAGCTTCCAATGTAAAACCAGGAATAAATTATCACAACAACCAGCTTTGCAATATTGATACGATTGAGGACTTTGCACCTCGTCTTCTTTATATTACATGGGAGAAGAAATATCGAAGTCCAAATAGCTGGTGTTCAGATATTAATGTAGCTACTATTGAATGGCTTATCTGAGGCAAAGCAGATGTAATAACTCTACAATTGATATAATGTACTGAAATATACAAGATCATTAACATGTGACAAATAACAATCGTCTAATGATTACAATATACTGCAACTGGAAATATGTACAGAAGTTACCACATTCAAGCACAGCTCAGTTGCATGGGAACAGTGCACTGCGGTAGGCATGTGCGGAAAACCATAATGGAAGTGCTGAGCTATGCTTCACAGAGAACATCTCTTTCCAAATTCGGGTCTTGTGATGATAAACCAAAACCTGCTTATGAGTTGCCAGGAGAATATATTCATCCGTCTGGCTTATCGGAAAGATTCCTGGCACCATCCCTCTGATACACCTCAGACTCACCTTATCCACCATAGACCACTCTTCTTTCCAGTAGTCATTTAGTACCCATATGTTCATCCAAGCTTCTGAAATCTGAATAATGGACAGACAACCATTGAACTCTAGGAGATATATTCTGTGTCCTATTCCATAAATCACATCATATGGCAATTGCATCTTCCTCCAAATGTCACAACTTAGGTCAAGCACAAGTATGTAAGCTGAATTAACAGTCAGCCAATGCAGGGCATTATTGACAAAAACAACTTGGTTCTTATTCATATGAGAGAAATGATCGTCTTGGTATGAAATGAACTTTCTCCACTTGTTCAACTCTGACTCAAACACTAAACATATGAAACTTCCATCCGATCGATGACCAAAGGTGCGATGGTAACCTGCTAGGACAACTTTAAACTTCTGACATGTCAAATCACAGGCCAAACCAACCAGTGTTGCTTCACCATCTGGATAAAACCGAGTCACAGGTCTTTCCCTGCTCTTGGGAAGCAACTTGAACTCACGAGTCATTGGATTACAAACATAGTAGACACCTTTATCAGGAATACTGGAGCAACATAATAAGCCACAACAAGATGCCCTAACCTTAACTCTATCATTTAGAAAAGAAAGCGAAAGTTCAGAGCCGCCCCTTAATTTATCAACACAGATCAAACTAGATTTTGACTCTGACGCGTCTGAAATGTCCAAAAGGATCATGGGGTTCTTACTAGATATTTCATTATAGAGTTGAATGAAATACTTGTCCGAGGACAATCTATACCAGAGTTTACAGACAGTTTTACTCCTAAAAAGGGACTTGATGGGCAACCTCGCAAGAATCTGGATAACAACATCGTCTGGGAAGACCCCATCCCTTCGCATACTCATGATTGAGACCACAAATGCGCAAACAAATCTGGAATTCCGAAACAAAAAATTGAAAACGTGTAACTTTACGAGCTTTTCTTACCGTTGCAAAATTCGGGATGGTCGCTGGATGAAACCCCACCTGAAGAAATGGAGACGGAAACAATTTATCTTGAGAATTGTACGGTTCTTAGGCACGAAAAGACAGACAGAATGGGCTTTCATTTTCCCTTCACTTCTCAACCAGTTAAAAGGAGATAATCGAATACATTCATCATTTTCACAATATATCGAAACGATTGCATTCAGCTTGGAGCCAAAATACCCCAAGGAAATAAAAAGAAATGTGAATGAGTGGATCAAACTTATGAAAGATTAGGAGAGGATGGAAATTTAAGCGGAAATATGAACTGTATATAACTGAAGAAAAAGAGGGTAACAAAAGCGAGACGGAAGGGAATCGAAGGATCACCGTAGACACGTAGCCCGTAGACGAAAAATAAGCAAACAGATGATGATGTGACGAGACGACCGAGTGAACATTGGACCAGTTCGTCGCTATTCTAAGTTTCTTGGGCTCAGGGAAAGTATAAACCTTTTGACACAGACCAACAAGCAAAGCAAGGTGAAATGGATTGGGCTGAAACGTAGCTTTTCTGAGTTGCTTTTCGGATACAGCAAGATAACCGGTCAGATTTCTCTTATCATCTTTTTCTTATCATCTGTGATCATTTTTAATCACTTCCATTCAATAAATCTAAAATGTTCATAATATTATTTTTTTTCTTTCTTTTTTCAATCAACAATTTAAATAATAGGCTCAAGAAGGATAATGAAAAAAATAATCATGAGAGAGGACGTGCTCCCCAAGTTAACGCCAGAGAGAGTGGGAACCGACCATATAGAAAATGCAAAATGGTTATTTGATTTTGGGATGCATCATGCATTGACCAAACAATATAAATGCATTTTTAGAAAGGGGTTTACAAACTACGAGTACAAAATAAATATGATGTGACTCTTAAGTCTTAACAGATCAGCTTGATGGAGTAAATTAGGTAATTTTCAAAATTTTATTAAAACAGAAAAAAAAATACTCTAAGGATAGTTGACTTTTTAAAAAAAAAAAAAAAAAAAAAACTAAATAAATTAGTCAATATAATATATATAGTATATCATTTGATTATAAATCAGTTTACAAGTCAAATAAATTAATTTGATATAAAAAATAATAAATATAAATATTTTAAAATAATTTAGTTTACTTTCTTAATTTCTTCAAAAAAGACAATTAAGTCTTTTATTTTATAGACACACACCTCCCTCTAATTCTTATTATAAGGTACCAACTAACCATTCTCACAAACTAATAAAAAGAGTTAAAGTCAATAAAGTTGTCATCCAATTGAAGTAACTTCCAATATTACCCATACTAATTGCACTAAATTCTAATATTATATTAATTACTACTCTCACCCACTACCCTTATTAATTATAGGCATACTTGGAAAAAAAAAATTAATGCTCTCGAAAACAAACAAGTAGCTTTATAAAAAGAACCAAATACAATATTAGTTGATATCTTATAATAAAGACTAGAGAAAGTACATTATTAAAACGGTTGAATTATATAAAATTTTGTTTTATATTTTTACAAATTTCCCATTAAAATATAAATTTAAGTTTGATACAATTTCATAGATCTTGCATCATTTTTTCAAAAAATAATTTTGTATGTTTTAAAGATAAAATTAATGATCTATGTAATTTAACAAATCTTAAAATGTATGTGTAATAGAATGAGCCCGTTTGAAAATGCACTTGAATTGGCATAATCACGTGGTCCTTTTTATTTTATTTAAAAAAAAAAATTGTAAAATAAGGGAATATTCTCAAATTTCTTCCTTTTGATATGTGTCAGGAATTTTTTTTTTAAAAAAAAAAAAATCACTTATTTATACGTCTAGGTAAGCTAAATTTGAGCATAATCCGATCTCATTAGATAACTCTCTTAACTCAAACTTCAAAACCTCATATTCAAGTGCCTAATTAAAGCCCTTCCCATTAAGATCAACCTCTGTATTTAGTAAAAAAATCACCATTGCCAAAATAGAATTTTTTTTGATCTCAAAATGAATTATGAATTCAGCCCATACGTAAGTTAAATAAGGCCCCACCACCATATATGGAACAAACGCCAAAACTTTTTATAAAACTGTCACCATAAGTATCATTACCCACAACAGGATTGGTTTAAAGTTTCAATCTTTTCTTGCATCATCAGTCTATTATCACCATTCAACACCACCCAGAAACTCTCAAGGCCCCAAAAAGCTATAACCACACCACCATGTCTTTGGTGACGAAGGAGCTGAAGGCCAAAGCAGAGGTGTACTATGGAGGCCAAGTTTGCAAAGAGAGATTCTCATTGTTGCTGGCTGAGATGGGCCTACCAGACGGGCTCTTGACGACGACGTTTGATCTGGAACAGGAGAACAACATCATTGAAGAATGTGGGTTCGTGAAGGAGATAGGGTTTGTTTGGCTGAAGCTTAAAGAGAAGAAAGAGCACAGGTTCGACAACATCCTCGTATGCTTCGACACCGAGGTTACCGCATTCTTGGAGCCGAATAAGATCAAGAATCTAAGAGGGGTCAAAGCTAGGGACTTTTTAATTTGGTTCACCTTGATTGAGATTTATGTTAGAGACCCTCCTCATCCTCCAGAAGGTTCTGTTATTACGTTCAAGTCTCTGGTTGGCTTGTCCATGTCTTTCCCTGTTTCTCTCTTCAAATCAGACAGTAAGGAAGACGAAGAATTGATCAAAGAAGCATCTCAGACCAGGATGGTGCAGAAATGGCGGGAGACGACGATCAGACTGTAACGGATCGATTAGGTAATTAAAAAAAAAAGAAGGGAAGAAATTAAACTAAATGGATTATCATCATTATTATTGTTGATGGATGTACAATAATTGTACAGTTTGTTATCGTTTAAGTGCTCGTTATCTTATAATTAGAATAAAATAATTAAGATGATGGGTATCCAGAAAAGAATATGCTTTCTGGGGATTATGATTCGTTTGGGTGATTCAGAATATGCTTTTAAGTTCAAGTGCTTTATTCTTTCTTTCTTTCCAAACCCGTCACGTAATATTAGAAATGTGTGGTTGTTGTTTTGTTTTATGCATATGCATGGCATCAGAAGGAATATAAAAGGGTGATTCTCATCAGGACTAGAGAGAGAGAGAGAGAGAGAGAGTCTTATGGGTCTATTGGAAAGCTATGTTTACGATGAATTATATAAGTTGACGTTCAAGACTGATTCACGTGGTCAGAATTCAATCAGCTATCGCTTTTAATAATGATAGTGGATTATGACTCTATGAGCATTTGGGTGTTTTGTTCTTCTTCCTCTTCTTTTTATTTTTTAAGGCGAGGGAGATCACAAAAGCTATCGCTTTTTTTTTTTTTTTTTTTTGGTCTCTCATAATTATGGTTTTGTGGATGATGCTTGTTATACTCTGTAGTTTTCGGGTTTTTTTTTTTTTTTTTTTTTTGGGTTCAATAATGATGTGGATGCTTTTAGTGTTATGAAAAAATAGTAAAAATTATATTATTTGGGAATTGTTTATTCATTCTATTTATGCATATGATGATTTGTTTCACTATTTATATATATATTGATTATACATATAAATATAGTTGGCAAAAAGATTATACATTTAAATATTTTTATACATACATAAATATCCTTCATAAGCTTTTTTTTTTTTTTTTTTGGACAATCATATCATATACAACGTCCAATTCTAAATATAACACTCATTTAACTTTGTTAGAGATCTTATGAAAGGTGATTAAATTATCTTAAAGTATTTACATTTATCGTTTATCTCTAAATTATTTTGTCTCACTTATAGACTTATATATAATTTAACAATGTACAACATATGATATGATTAAATAACTTATTTAACTTATTTAATTCTTCAAAAAAAAGTTAATTAGATTTTGTATCTAGGATCAAAGGAAATATCATATATTTAATACATTTGTTTGTGTATTGGAGGACATTTTTACACCATAGTCTAAGAGACTAACAACCTTAATTTATAAAGTCATTTAACTAATTTACCAAAAGCAAGAGACAACGGTAAACTAATTAAATTGGTCATAAATTGATTTTTTTTTTCCATCTTTAGCTATATATATTATAAGAGGTATTAAAGGGGCCAGGAGAGAAAAATATAAAGAGTCATATTTGAATATTAATTATTCTCAAATAGACTTATATCATAGACCAAATCATTATTTTAGAAGTAACTTATATTATGGATAAGAGAGAGTGAAATATTTATTTTAACTTTTTATAAGTGTTTTTATGACTTTAAAGATAAAAATGTGATAAGAGTTTTATATCTCCTTATTTCTATGTTCCCAAACAAGCAGTATTAAAAGTTATGAGTATGATTCTACTAATTGTTTTAAACATTTAACTTGCTCTTATATTGTAAGGAAATAAACCCAAAAGTCTATGTAACTTTTTGGGGAAATGACCAAAAAAACATCTTTTGAATTTAAAAAAAAAAAATCCTAAAATGTTATGTAGATTAGCAAAATGATAATTAGATAATCAAGTATGAATTTGAAATTTTGATGTTTTGGTACTTTTACCAAAATGCCCTTCACATTATTTTAGAGAAAAAAAAAAAAAAAAAAAAAAAAAAAAAAAAAAAAAAAACAAGAATCCTCACTGGTTGGAGCTCCATTGGCCGACAACACCACTCCAGCTCTTCCTCACTCTGATGAGATTTTTTTGGGCGCTCAAGTTGCCAATTATGGACATTCAAGTTGTTAACATTCTTAAGCAGTCATCATTCTCTGTACATAATTAATCAACATCACCTAACATGGGTGGTTTCACAATATCTCACTAGAGCTCCAGTAACCTATGCTGGTTTAATTTAGGGAAAATAAATAAAAAAATACCATTTAAACTTCAAAATTATAAATTAGTGATTTCCTACTAAAATGAGTTGTCAATGTTATACTCTTGTAGCTAATACAAGGCTAATATAATATTTTAAATGGGTTAAGTAGTAATTTTGTCCCAAAAGTACACCTAGGAACAATTTTGTCGTAAAAGTTTTTTTTGTCTCAATGTCACCCCTGAACTTTCAAAACGTAGTAATATTGCCGCCTCGGTTAAAATGTTAATGTTGACCGTTAGTTGACCTGAGATGGCTCTGACAACCTAGGATATAATGCCACGTATTCATGGCCACCTCATCATCCAGGTCTTCCTCAACTCTGACTCTTCCCCTTCTCTCCACTTGCTCCCACCGCTTCTACCTCCTCAACCCCAACAATCCAGATTTCAATGCATGAGAGTGAGACACCAAGGGTGTTGAGTCCAGGGATTCCTTTCAGAAATACCTCAAGAAACATCTCCTTCTTCAGAGGAGGATGCAGCGATGGCGGCCAAGAAGAAGGGCAAAGTTGGGAATGAAAAGGATGATAATGGAGAAAGAGGATGCCAGAAGCGTCGATCTGTGATATTGCTTGAATGTCCAAGTCGACACCCATGGGAGCGTCCAAGTCAAAGCCCTTGAGAATCAAAACTTCGGGATCAGAGACTTTTTTTTTTTTTTTTTTTTTTTTTTTTTTTTTTTTTTTTTTTTTTTTTTCAGATTTTGAATCTAAAATTGGGAAGGGATCTAAGTCTGTGCATCCACATCTACCTCTAATAGTGTTGATTTGTGAAGCTTTATCATGTTTTTCGTCGGAATACCACCTTCTCGTACACACTCTTTCTTCCACCTTCATACGAGTTCCCTCCCCGTCACCGATATCGCCCTCTCTTCCACCTCCAAACGCCTTCCCGCCTCTGTCCCCGGCATCGCTCTCTGTCTTCCCCCCAGACGCCTTCCTCTCCGCCATCGCCATCATCTCCCTCTCTCTACGAATCGGACCCCCTTAGCCTTTTCAAACTGACGACCCACTCGCCGTTTTTTGTTGCTCGTTGACCACCTATCTGATTTTGTTATGCTTATTTACTTCAATTTTAGTCCTAAAACCGTTGGTGTTATGCTAATTGTTCCCAGTCTTAAGTTCCTAGTTTGCTGTGAATATATTTGCTTCTTTTCTTACTCTGAAGTTCTTAGTTTGTTGTGAATATATTTGCTTCTTATTTTACTCTAAATTCTGGATTCTCTTTGGAGATGAAGAAAGGAACAAGTAAGGCTTTTATGAAGAAGATGTGGTCGAAAATTGGATTCATCTGATATGTGAGAAGATGGTGGTGTGTGGGAGCAAGGGAGATGGACGGTCCGTTTCTCTCCTCAGCAGGATCCCTCCCCATCGGATCTGGACCGTCCAAATCCGCATCCAACGGTCCAGATTAAAAAACAAAAATTTCGAAAAAGGAGATGGACGGTGGGAGCAGGTCGAGATAGAGGGGAAGAGAAAATCCTCTCCCGAGACGGACGGTGGGAGCAGGTGGAGAGAAGGGGAAGAGTTGGAGTTAGTTGAGGCAGGGCTGGATGATGAGGTGGCCATGAATACGTGGCATTATATCTTAGGTGTCAGAGTCATCTCAACTTAATTGGGTCAACTAACGGTCAACATTAACATTTTAACGGAGAGGGCAACATTGTTATATTTTGAAAGTTCAGGGGCGACACTGATACCCAAAAAAAAAAAAAAAAAAAAAAAAAAAAAAATTTAGGGTACCAAAATTGTTTCTAGGCGTATACTTCCAAGTCAAAATTGCTATTTAACCCATTTTAAATTTCAATTGATATTTTCATGTCTTTCTCTCTTTAATTTAACATTTTTTTCAAAAGGTTTAAAAAACTTCATAAAAAGGCAACAATAATGTTATCATTCCTATTATTTACATTTATGACCTTCTCCCGCCAAATTGTTCAATTCTCGCGGGTGAAGCAGAACCCAAACTTCCGTCTCAGCGAGTTCCCCGCCCACGACGAGACGTTTGGTACGAAGCATGAAGGTTTCCCTGGGAATGCCATTTTCTGGGGGACAAGTTTGCCCCTCTTTCGACTTGCCTTACGTCAATATATACCAAAACGACCTGGACCCTTCCACACAGTTGAAGCCACGACGCCGCTCGAGATCATAGCCGGTCCGGAAGAGGATATCGTCGACTCAATCGCCGGTGAGTAACCTTGTTCGAGTTTTGACTTGATTTTGTTCTTCTACAGACTTGTTCTTCGATTAGGTTTTGCTCTTCTTTGTTACATTTGGGTTTTCTGCCCTGCTTTCTTCTTTTTTCTTGATTAAGTTTCTACTGGTAGAAATATGTTGAACATATCGGAAAATGAAATGCTAATAATAAATGGTTACCACCACATCTTCTTACTTTTCCCTTTTATCCTTCTAAATTAACAAGTAACAGAGTAGGTGCTGCGAAGTTTAAATATGTACACACCAGGAAGATGATCCGTTAGTAGGTATGTATATACTGTAAATAATATTTGTTGGTAGAAACTAGATAGAAGTGCAGCGGTCAAAGATTTACCATATATTCTGTTCATCTTCATCAAAGATTTACTGACATTTAATTTGTTTAATTCTTATTACTCAGAGATGGACCTCGTAAGGAGAGAATTGTTTCTTCGCCTGTTGATTTGTTGGCTGGGGACAGTTCATGCTAAGCATGGATGGTTTTTCTCTGTTTTTGTTGTTGCTGCTCTGCGGTTGCGGATAGATCGTTTAAGTGATGTCTCATTTTCCACCAACTGTCGTTTAAACTATGTCTTGCCTTCCCTGAGCTGTCGTCATTTAAACTCATCAACTTCCATGAACATCTACGTTAGGAGCGCTCGACTGAAGAAGATGGTTTCTAGTAGTGATGTCACTTGTTGTAAGCTACTTAGAATGCACAGGAGAACATTTGATCGGCTGTGTCAAATGCTGATAGTATAGGGGGACTAAAGCCTATGGATAATTTGCCTGTTGATGAACAAGTTGCTATTTGTTTGCATATACTTGCTCATCCTGTGAAGGATAGGGTCATAGGGTTCAATAGTGAGAGACCTGGAAAAACTGTCAGTAAATATTTTAGTTTGGTGCTCAAAGCTACAATAAAACTTCATAGAGAGTTAACAAAGAAACCTGAGGCTGTGCCAGAGGATTCAACAGACGAGAAATGGAGGTGGTTCAAGGTAATTTGACACATAGTTATGTTTTCATGAATTACTACACTATGATGAGCACTAACTCTTAGTTTTTTTTTTTTCCAGAATTGTCTTGGTGCTGTGGATTGTGCTCATATCAAGGTGAAGGTGCCTTTGGCTGACCAAGGCAGGTATCGTAACAGGAAAGGAGAGATCACTACTAATGTATTGTGGGCTTGCTCTCAAGATGGACAATTTACCTATATCTTGCCTGGGTGGGAAGGATCTGCAAGTAATTGGAGGGTGTTGAGTAGCGCAATTTTGCGTGGATTGAAAGTTCCTCAAGGTGACTGTTTCAAACATGGTTTTGTATCAATCTGTTTGTGACCTTGTTTTTAAAGTGTACCCATATTCTTGGTTTCATGAAACAGGTCAATACTATTTAATTGATAGTTGGTTTTGGTCCCCAAGTTGTGAAGGTTTCCTTGCACCATATAGAGGCAAAAGATCCCGCAAAAACCAAACGAGAGAAGAGCATTACCCTGGAATATTACATGAGTGCTTCAATACCCGACATTCTATAGCATTTAATGTAATTAAAAGATGCTTTGGCATGTTAAAGCTGAGGTGGGCGATTCTTAGGAACCTACCATTTTACAAATCAGTTCAGATGTACAACCTGATAATAATTGCATGCTGCTTATTGCAAAACCTGATTCTTCAAGATGGTGCAGACCCCCTTGAGGATGAATTAGTTGACATGGAAGCTGAAATATTTGACCAAGTTATCCACAAAAAGGCAAAGTGTACATAGATGAACTTGGTCCCGATAGGTTGACTGTTATCTATGTTAGGTCAACCGTTTTTTTGTGTTTTTGACTTTTTGGCCACAGGATGAACCAGTTGATAAGTACTGTTTCTTAATCTAGTGATACCCAGCACTCGATTGTTTCGCTAATGTATTCGGACAAGGGGTTTTCATCCACGAGCCACCATGTGGTCCCCATTATCCAGTCTATGCATTTTGTAGATCTAATGGAGTGTATTTGCATATATTAGCACAAAGGTCAAGATTTAAGAGTGAGTCGTTAACAATTATGTCTATCCGTTGTGTTTGAATTTCCCAAATTGGAGATGTTTCACTTTCGTTGTTCGAATTGGTTTCGAACTTACATTTCAACCAAAATAATCCCTCCAGTGGCGTTCCAGGAATAAACTAATATACTGCCAATAAAAAATCTTTAAACCATAATTCGTACCAGGACTGTCTTAAACGCACCAGGGTTAATATCATTAGACAGTAGTAGCCAGTAACCCACTTTAACAAAGATGATCATATCCAATCAATTATGAATTGAACATATAGGTATTTACACCTCGTTTACTCATCTGAAACAATAAATCGATCTAGCTTAGAACCAAACAAAAAGGAAACATATGCCATCCATCACCCGCCCCCAACTATACAACTTTCTGAATCCAGCTGGAATCCTATTCTATTAGAATGATTCACATTTAAGCAGTCTCAATAACGGGATGAACACAGGTATCCTTCATTGAAAATTTGGTTTGACAAGCAAATTGTATAAGTTGCACAGAATTCTTCCCTGGGTCCATAGGAAACTGGCATATAAGCTCGCAGCAATCCGTAATATACATGCTTTAACTCTCAAACCTGTGATTTTTTCATTGTGCAGCAAGATAAAATTAGGAGTGTTGTTTAATTTTCCAACTGACTTTGCGCAAATTTTCATTCTCAGTGGCACAAAACAAGTACCAACTGTACTATAATAGCATATGCCTTCTCAAAATTCCTCACAAGACTATTTAAGACAACACAAATATAATACACGGGCGCTCAAAATATTTTTCAGACAACAAAATCATTAAATAAATTATTTACTCTAGATGAATGCAACCAGCTTTCTTTGCATAGTATCACTCCTGTGCCAGAAAATTGTGTTTTGACAAGAATGAATGCTGCATGCAGTTGCATTTATATTCATTGATATACATGCATGGACTCGTTGTGCGGATGCATGTATGAAAGTAATACAACCTTCGGTTCAATTGAGGATTGGAGGTAGTATCAACTAATGGATAACCATGAATTACGCTTAAGGATTAAAAACTAACTCAGCCCAAAAAAATTAGAGCAATTACACGTTAAAACTTACCCACATCTGAGGCAACCTTAGGAAGACAAAGGACAAGGAATACAAAACAACTGAGATTGTTGTAGCTGCAACTATGTTGTGTACAAGACGTTTACTGTCTTTGCTTGGCACAAACGCCATTTTCAGTGTATTTGTCAGTTCAAAGAGCCTATAGGAAACCTGCCGGGAAACAGAATGTTCAATCAGAGGGATTGTTTACAAAATTTCAATATCTCATTATCATGTACTTACCGCAATATATATTGAAGATACGAGCATAAAATTCAACATTGGGTAGTCTGAGATCAAAGAAAGCAATAATTTGGGTTGACCATCTGGGACGCCAGACCTGAAATCAATCACAGACATGGTATACGAGAATTTACTTGATAAATAGTGTAAAAAAAAAAAAAACAAAAAAAATACACATAATTCCTCAAAAAATAAAATAAAACTTAAACACTTGAGCGTCCAAGCATCAACATGTCGACGCCCACTTATAACTAAGAAGTAACTATAACCAAATTTGTTTAGTATGCATAGAATAGAATAATTGTTTAAAACTGAGAAGCATTCTAAATTCCCTTCCGGACATGGAAATCACCCAAAAGCTTAAAAACTCATTCACATAGTTTCCTTTCTTTTTTTGGTGAACTCATTCGCATAATTCCTAAAGCGGGTAAACTTCAACTAAATTGCGTCTGCAACTTCAGGTAATAATCTGAAGCATTCACAGATTTGGTGTCATAGTTTTGTAATCTCAAAGACAACACCATGTGGGACAAAATACATGAGCACAAATGTATACCTTAACCAGATATGGATCTGGGAGATATAGGTTTCCAAGGTAATCTTTCCAAGCCATCTAGCAAAAGAAAGGAACCAAAAAAAGTAATTCACAAATCAGTATTCTAAATCAAGAACACAAATTAGTTCAATTATTATTTGACAGCATCCACCCATAAATTCTCATTACAAGTATATGTTTGTCAAAACTGAACTGACATAAAGACCACTTACGCAAAAAGGGTCAAAGAGTAGCCACGCAAACTTTGAGTAACATTTCGTAGGCATATGTATACGCTGTCAAAAAAAATTATTTATGAATATCTAGAGTAATGTCTTCAATAACTCAGCAAAGCAAAAGCATGAAATGGAAATAAACAAATACGTTATAGGAATCCATGAGGTGTAAGGATGGTATTTGTTGTATGTAAGCTTGTCCAGCTTGTATATATACTCGAACCATAAATAACCGACCTAGAAATTAACTCAATTGGTCAGTGCAGAAAGTTAATAAAGAAAATCGAAGGTTTAATGCTTACATGACATCAGAAAACCAATAAAATAAAACAAAATACCAGTGAAGATAGTATCACAACAACAGCTTTGATTGATATTCTGCGCTTGATTTCCAATTCCTCCAATTTCTCCATCCAACTTTCAACCTATCAAATTTTGTGACCTTCAGTAAGGAATTCAACTTTAAGGACAAACGAAGATAGAGATGTTCCTATTTAATATTGTTCAATCAATCACAGAAAGGGTGGAGGTGATCTTTAGAGTTTTTTCAACTATTTCAAGAACAGGAATTGAAAACTTACAGTTGGATGATAATAAGCATAAATCATTCCAATTATCCAGATGTAGCGATCAAGCCCTGAGCGGAAATGCCATTCGTGCAAGCGGGGTAAGTGAGACTTTGCAGGGTTAGGATCAGTATAACCTGCACGGAATTCCAGACTTCCAGTCAGAAAGATCACGGTGCTTTTAGATGTAACCTAAGCATCACAAAAGTTACTAACCAAGCAGGAAAGAAAACGGGCTCCAGACCCATTCAAACACTCCAGGTATCTCCCATACTAGTATGACCACCAAGAAGCAAGCAATGAATTTTGCTGCAATAACTGACCCAATCTCATTGTACTTGTTCAGAATACCAAGTGCCCCGTAAACCATAAGAGTGAAAAGAGTGTGCATAGGACAGATGTAATATAACATATAATTGTTGTTGAGGACGACACAGCAGAACAGCACCAAAAAATTAAGCCGCCACATCATCTGCTCAACCAAAAAATCAGCGTGAGGAAACTTTACAGACATAGCACACTGGTTACCAAATATTCAAAGCATGCTTATAGTTCAGGACATTGGCATACCTGAGCAAACCTTGCAAGACTAAAATCTTTCCGAACATAATAATATGAGAAGTTCCCAAAACCGGTCATCCATACATATGCAGCAATGAATATACGAATTGCATTATAGATCTCATATGCAGCAAAGTAATGGTACATCAAAAACAGAACCTGTGAGCAGAAAGAGTGAGACCACAAGAAAGGCACTGTATGTCAAATGGTAGCAGCATCAAAGCAAAGAATCAATATGTTTACAAGTGCATCAGAAAAAATCTGCTGAAAAGGTCCAAACCAAATTTAAATTGTAATACCCTGTCCTTTTTGTGTTGATTTTGGATTTCTTAATCAAGTAATTTCAAACTTAAGTTTTTCCCATTGAAGAATAACAGGAGAATTCTTAGACATGGCCTCATGAAATAGTGTTCAACCTGCATCCAGCCTTTCCATTCTTCAGTCTGGTGCCTATTCAAATAAAGCATGGATTTTCCAGAGAAAGGAGACTTGTCATGATGTGTCTTAAAAGAAGTCATCGCTGAAACTATGATGAGGAGGAAATAGAGAAACCAGAAAAGATCCCTGTTGTAACTCTGGAAGAAAGACAGTTGTCACTTGTCAGTTTTCTCCAACTATCATATCAACAATACATTAAATATGTAACAGAGCAAAAGATAATAAATATACATGTGACATGAAATGTCAGACACATGCTGATCAGTAATTTGTACATGAAGGTTAAAACATGCCAGACAAGAACATTTTATCCGAATCATGTGTGAATAAAAAGCATCAAAAAGAAAAAGTACAGAGACATGATACTCAATTATGAAATGTCAGAGACATGACAAGCAGTTCAAATATATAACAAGGTCGAGCTGGAGTACTCACTTGTGCTAGCCTATGGCCACTAATGTTGGGCATTTGCAACAGTGACAGAATAAACATGTATTATGCAACAAATAATGTTGTTATCCTATATTTTTTATGTTATGCTCGGTTCCACTCATTTGTCTGTAAACCTTCTTTACCTTAATACTTCCACCTTTTAGCAAAACTTGTTTTGTCTTCATTTTGCAAAATTGAAGTGACAAATCATAAAGAACTTTAATATCCATGGTTTTCCCCCTCAAAATAGTTATTTCAACATTAAATTGTGAACAAACTGCTAATAAAGGTTTCAATTCTTTTACGGTTTGACAACCTAAAAAACGAAACCATGAACGAGTGTCTGCAATGGCTACACATATGACAGAACTAGAAATCAAAATCAATATAAAAACATAATTACTGAAACATGGCAAAATGTTTTGGTGAGTGTCGGCTAAAAAGTCACAGGAAACTTGCTGCAACTTGCATATGTTGAATAGCAAATCCCATTAAAAAAAACGGAGAGCATTAAGAAATACGATGTTAATCATATTGATAAAGTAACACGATTTGCTAACCTTTTTTGATGAGTTAAACAGATCTGTGCGATCACACACATAAAAATAAGCCAAAAGAAGACCAAATTCAGACCTGGAACATAGAAGAGCAAATGAAACGAAAGTCAGTATCTTGACCCAATTAACAAAGCATATTTTGAATCACATATTCCACTTACATTGCTCGAAGTGTCAAACGGTTTTCAATCAGAAAACTTTCATCCAGCAAAAGGAATCTGAAGAAATAAATAAGAATGCCACCATATACAAATTCAGATTAGGCAAAGATAGAGCCAGAATTACAATAAGCAAGAGAAAGGGTCCTCTTTCACAAACCGAAAAATTGGTGATGTGGAACTTCGGGCTTTTGGAGGGGCTTTCTGCAAGGCTCCACCCTCTAATAAAACTGCTGTGTCCTCTTCTTTGACAGCATCACTGCTCATTTCAACCAAATTGACATCCGAAGTCCTACTAGTAGCGTCCAATAAAAACAAATTTATTAGTAATAATGGTGATAAGTGCTAAATTTCCAAACCTATCCCTATTGAACTGAAAAAATAACACTTCTGGGATGACCATATAACAAATTTTCCCCTCTCTAAACCTATCAGGTAAATGAAAACAGATTAAGTTTGAGATAATTTGGAACAAATCTACAATATAGCACACGATTATGAAATTAAAAATCTCAAATTCTGATATTCTGTCTAAAGAAGAGACCATTTGCACAAACACCACAATAATCCATAACAGAAGTCATTGTTAGAGAATCAAGAACTTCAAAATACAAACTTGTCATCCTACGGAAGCCAAGCGCTTAAATTTCCCGCTTGATATATCAGATAGCTTAGAAATGCAAGATGATAATACAAGACATTCCCCTGCAAAATATAACTATTGCACCAGCACGAGCAACTAAAGTGGAATAACCAATCAAACTCACACTTTGGAAGTGAATGAATTTTTCCGATACTCCAATATCTCCGAATATATCCATGCGGCGACGACAGGAATAATTCCAAGCAGGCACGAAACCTGCAGAAAAGAACAATAAATATAGAACTGAGTTGAAAACCAACAAAGGCAACTGATAACAAATTAGTTCAATACACTAATCCCGCCGTAAACAGTCGAAATTCAAAGTTGCGCCGCATTTCAGTATACGTCATTAAAAAATTAAATAAAATAGTGTGAGATCTGAGAGCAGAAGAAGCGGGAAGACATACCTGACCAGGAGTGACGGGACTAGAGATAATCATATCGGAAAAGAGTGAGGCCACTGCAGTCACGGTAATAGGAGGAGCAAACAAAGGAGCATTGAATGCAAAGAAGATCTGAGAGCAGATCTAGCAGATAAGGAGAAGAAGAATGAGGAGAATTTGCTGGGAAACAATGATGGCTTTGTTCAGTAAGAGAGAAGAAGGAGAGAGTAATGAAAATGGGGGAAGGTGAGATGAGCCAAAAGCGAGTTCGAAGTACGCACCGACGAGTTATTATGACCTCTCCCTCTCCCAATATAAATGTGATGTCCAAATCCGGATAGTCGTTGAGATGCGCTACTCCGCCGAACCCATTCACCCTACTTTAGAGCCCGTTCCATTACCATATATGCAATCCGTTAATTGATAAAAAAATAATAATAATAATAATAATTTTATAAAATATTAAAACTAAGCCATCCATTTTATATGAATTAAGGTTTTTTATTGTGATTTTTCTCATTATCTTCTCATAATCTCATATACATCCTTAAATCATGAAATGGATGGTTTAGATTTAATATTTTATAAAATTATTGTTATTATATTTTATCAATTAACATTTATTTATTTTTATGGATTGCAGATATGAATAGTATGTATCGGGTTTTAAGAGTTCAAATTCACTTAGTTATGTCTATAGAAATAATTTCATAAAAGATTGAATTTGAATCATTTATTGTTTTAATCTAGTGGTGGATATGAAACTATGAAAGAAAATAAGAAAGAAGACAATGAGAGAAACCCAACTCAAGAAAAAAAGACAATGTGAAAGAATAGAATTAATTAGAGATAAAAATGATAAAAATACATTAAATACTTAGACAACCCTAGATATTATCTTACAAAAAGGAGAAAAGCAATTCAAATTGAAGCTCTTATGAAAAGGACTGGAGTGGGTATACGACCGGACTTAACTTTCCTCCTATACCCATTTCTATCTTTTTTCCTCATTTTTCCTTTTTCTTGTTGGATTATGATCTTAATGATCCAAATTTATCGATAAAAATATTATTATAATTTACCTTTAAGAATCCATAAATAATTTTAACAGTTCAAATTTATTTTGCATCTTGTATAAAAAAAATTATTTGTGTATCTTTAAGGTAAATTATAATAATATTTTTATCATATGATAAATATATACTGTTGATATCTAAAAAAGGAAAAGATAGGAATAGATATAGGAGGAAAATCAAATCCATACACATAGTAGCAATATTTTGAAAGATAAATGGTTTATGAAGTACTTGAAAGGAATTTCAATCTAAGTTTATTTCTCCTTTAAAAATTATATGTGATGCTATTCATATAAACAAAAGTTATGAATAATCAATGGTTAATGTTGAGGATATCTACCTAAGATCAATATTCGTGCATAGTCAGCTATATGTTTTTTTTTTTTTTGGGTATTCAAACGGGGATTTTTTTTATTTATAGTCAAGGGTATGAATGTTTATGTAGATATTTCATAAAATATTAAATCTGAATCATGATGTAACTCGATGTCATACTATTTTGTAATGGATGACAACATATGTAATTGTCGGCATGTTTACTTTAAAATTTTCAAATAACCACATCTTGAATTCACCCATGTTACTCAATGATTTATTTTTGCCGCATCACATTTTAAAATTGTTTTCTACAATTTTCTTCAAACATGATTTTCCTTTTGTTTTGTTATATTGTTCTAACTTCGATTTTTAATATAAAAGTTATTTGAATTTTTTGGAAATATTAAGAAATTAGACAAATGACTTAATCATAATATATATTGTGAATCATTAAATTATATTGTACATCTGTTTATAAGTTAGACAAATTAATTTTATGATTAATGATAAATAATGCAAATATTTAGCTTATTTAATTTCTAAAAAAAAGTCGACATGCTCTTATATTAAATATCAGAGAAAGTACATTTGTTTTTTTTTTTTGAAACTTTTATGAGACCCTACAAATAGACAAGAATGTATTTTTTAACCATTTTTTAATGCAGGTAATATTTATTGTTTTTCGTCATTCAAGAAATAAAATTATCAAATGAGGGGAAGAGAGGTAGGGATCATGGCAGGGAATTAAAAGAGGGATAGTTTAGTAAACTTATGGAATTATAAAATTCAATTTTAGGACGTCTGATTTAATTCATGATTTGTTAATTTTAATGATCTAATATAGAATTGGATGATTCAACTGTCTTTTAAAATAATTTTTTCAAGTTTTTATGAGGCAAGATTAAAACATTTCTTATTAAAATTGTTAGTTTTGAAATTTTAACATTTGTTCAAAAAATTTTATGGTCTGTGTTTTTCCTGCTAATATAAATTATCATAATCTTAAATATAATTTGTTTTTCTTCCTTCAAAATTCCATAATAATTTTTAAACAAAATACGCATTTCATTTTGTTTTAATTTCACATTATATTATCACACACTTGACAATCTATAGTTAGTTTATTTTCATTTTTTTCAAATAATTTTCGTTTTGAAAAATAAAAAAGCATGATGAAATTTTTTTGGCAAATACTTTTGGTACTATGAGTATAGCAAAAATTTGAGGTGGTTGGAAAAAAAGCCTCCCATTGAAAATAATTGTATTGTTTTTTTTTTTTTTATATAAACTTCTTTATGCAACTTATCATGATATAACTTTCAGCCTCTTTTTATCTTCATAAACATTTTATTACTGTTAAACTCAACCGATTAGGAAATGACGTTTTTTCTTCAAGGCAGTAATGGTTTAAAATTAAGCTATGAAGCTTAAGGAAAAGATTATGTATTGAAAAGATTAATTTATTAGGTGAAAAAACATAGGAAGTGAGTTTTAACGAGTTTAAAGCTTAGCGATAAGTGTTTGTTTAGATTAGAGGTAAAAACTAATTTTCTAATGTGATTTACGATTAATGTACGAGATAAGTGTATAAGAGAAGTTTTATCTCAACTACATGAACATACTTTTAAACTTTAATTCAAATAGGCCCGTACTGAGTTAATATTAAAGAATTGAGTCATAAATGAGTTAAAACTTTTTTTTTTATATGAAATAAATGAGTTAAAAACTTGAAAGAACTAAAATATTAATTTTCCACACAAAAAAAAAAAAGATATGAAGACAAAAATTTTATGTGAACCAACGAAATATTATAAAGTGATAAAAATTTGAATAATATTATAAACAAATGAACAAGAAATTGGATAGTAACATTATTCATTATGCGTCTGATGGTGCGACTATAGTGTAAAAAAAAAAAAAAAATCTATATTATATAATTCTTTGACAATTATTTTGATGGTCCATTATAAAAAAAAAATCAAATTTATATTCATTTAAGATTTTTAAAAATAATAATCTACTCCAATTTTGGAAGGGGTCAATTGAAATTTCATTTGGAGTAACTTTCTTTGGGATAGAATTAGATGATTTACTATTTAAATTGTTACTATTGGAATACTTAAACTTATTTAAAATAATTTTCTTTGGACTTGTCATTTGCTTCTAAAATCTATTTGTATTCGCTCGAATAGCAATTATTATTTTACGTTTAAAATCCAATTTTAATACTCCCTTTATTCTTAAATATAAAATAAAGTTTATAGTATAAATTGTAAAGTAAACTTTATTCTATAATTAAGACTCACGGTAATAACGCATTTTGTAGTACATAAATTTATATAAAAATCGTGATGCAAACTTAGTAATTTATATTGCTTTTTTAATTATATGAAGAAAAATAACGAAAACTCAATTTGATGTCATTTTTATGAAGTTGTCGGTATATACTACTTTCTCCAATCCTAGCTTTATAATTGAGATATGCATTTTTAAAAACAATTAAAAATAATGATTACATGAGAAATGAGCACGTGGTTTTCAAGCATGCACTTGTTTATAAAGGTCAGTTGGGAGAGAGAAATAAAGTACTAATGAAATAAAGTATGAAGAAGAATGTACTCTTTTAGTTCTTATTATAAGATATTAATTTGTAAGTTTATTTAGTTTTTTTATAAGGCATTTGTTTGTTCTCAAGGAGCATTAATTGCTTTCTTTCAAGTATGCTCATAATTAATAAGGGTAGTAGGTGAGAGTAATAATTAATATAAAATTAGAGTTTAATGCAATTATTAGTAGGGGTAGTATTTGAAGTTACTTAAATTGTAGAGCAACTTTATTGACTTTAACTGTTTTTATTGATTTGTGAGAATAGTTTGTGCTTTATAATAAAGACCAAATGGAGTAGTATGTAAAAAAGGTTGGGTTTCTTTCATTATTTTTTTTTTCATTTTCTTCTCATAATCTTATATTCACCGTTAGATTAAAATAATAAATGGTTCTGTTGTAAATATAGAATTTCTTGTTGTAAATATAGAATAGAATTAAAAAAATCCGGGTTTTCAAAACTTGTTGTTTGTTGTAAATATGAATTTCTTATTGTAAATGGACCTTAGAATTGAAAAATCCAGGTTTTCAAAACTTGTTGTTAAAATAGGAATTTTTGTTGTAAATATAGAATTTCTTGTTGTAAATGGCCTCTGGACCTTAAATGACAAAATCCAGGTTTTCAAAAGTTGTTGTTAAAATAGGAATTTCTTTGTTGTAAACATAGAATTTCTTGTTGTAAATGGCCTCTACGGACCGAGAATTGACAAAATCCAAGTTTATGCAAGCAGATTTATGCAACTGAATGTCAATTCAAGATAATGAAGAACCACCAACAATACTCAAATTTAGAATCAAAGATTTAATTTCTTATGGCTTCCACAATGACTTCCTTAGTGTCGGCCTTGCAAGTAAGTCTGGTGCAGACCCCATCCCTATCACCGGATCTTCACTTCGCCGGAGGATGAACCAAGCAACACCGAAGGAATCTCACATAGTGCCATGTTTAGTTGCTATCTAAACCCTAAAGCTCGTTAAGATATGAAGGTACGTAAAAGATAGGTAATTGATGGTTGTGGTGAGAGTAGTGAATGAGAAAGTTTAGAAGAACTTGTCCTTTTATGGTTGAGTTCTTGCGAGATCGTGGCGTGCTGTGTCGATCGGCGGTCTACTTTGGTAATTGATGGTCGGTGGGAGAGAAGAAAATGGAGAGAGGAGAGAGATAGGAGAAGGAAGAAGGAGAATGGAGAGAGAGACATAAAGGTTAGATTAGTAATTTTACTTTCACAAATAATTACATAGAAGTCCTTAGTCATTTGAAGGGATCTATACGTAATTATGTCTGCTTTTTAGGACCTGCGTGTAATTCTCCCTTTTTAAAGCACCTGCCACAACTGTCGGTCATGTACCTGTGCTGACAACGTACAGTTTCGATGACAGATCACAAAGATTGAGGCTACGATTGGAGGAACCAGATTCTTCTTCCTCTTCCTATTCTTACAACGTCCCGAGAGAAAAAGGTGAATATTGACATAAGTTTTTTTTTTTTTAAAAAACACCATTTCCACCTAATCTTGTCAAGTCAGCATGGGATATTAAGGGAAAATTACATATAGGTCTCAAGGAAGAGAGATATTTACATTTAGGTCCCTTAAAATTACGAAATTACTCACAAGTCCCAAGGGACTTCTGAGTAATTATTTCAGAAAGTAAAATTACTTTGCTGCCCATAGTGCATATTTCACATAGAAGCGATTAACAACACAAAATGTATAAATTAACAACACAAAATGCATAAATTAACCACAACTTCTGAAAACCTTCAATTTGTCATGTCTCACTTTCAGAGGCGATTAACAACACAAAATGTATAAATTAACCACAACTTCTGAAAACATTCAATTTGTCATGTCTCACTTCTAGAGGCAATTAACAACACAAAATGCATAAATTAACCACAACTTCTGAAAACCTTCAATCTGTCATGTCTTACTTCCAGAGGCGATTAACAACACAAAATGTATAAATTAACCACAACTTCTGGAAGTGAGACATGACAAATTGAAAGTTTTCTAAGTTGTGGTTAATTTATGCATTTTGTGTTGTTAATTTATGCATTTTGTATTGTTAATCGCTTCGTGTGAAATATGCACTATGGGCGCAAAGTAATTTTACATTTAAAATAATTACTCGAAGTCCCTTGGGACTTGTGAGTAATTTCGTAATTTCAAGGGACCTAAATGTAAATATCTCTTCTTTGGGACCTATATGTAATTTTCCCGGATATTAATGATGGTAGTGCCACATAAGCAAACATAACACGATAATCCAACTTTAAGGGTATGTTTGGTTGGGGGGAGGGAGGGAAGGGGGAGGAAAATGGAGGGAAAATATTAAAAGGGGAGAAAATTTTTGTGGGCCCCACACTCTCCATTTTCCCTCCCCTTCCCTCCCCTCCCCCAACCAAACATATCCTAACTCCTTATTAAATTATGCCTAAAGTATACATTTGGTCATTTATGTTTGCCTCTGGTATCACTTTAGTCCCTTAAGTTTGTAAAGTGCACGTTTGGTCCCTTAATGTTAACACCGTTAATCTGACTTAATGAAAAATACTGACTCAACAGTTTTAAGCGATGACTGTACAATTAAATGCTGACTAAACATGCTTATATGTTAGTATTTTAATAAATTAATATTAAATCCTATTAATTGAAAAAAAATTAATCTTTACGAGTGTTTTGTGGTTTTTCACAATTTGTGAAGATTAAATATATTTGTTTTGTCGAAGAAAATTAAATATTTTCAATTAATAGGATTTAAAATATTAATTTATTAAAATACTAACATATAGGCATGCTTAGTCATTATTTAATTGCACAGTCATCGCTTAAAATTGTTGAATCAGTATTTTCCATTAAATTAGACAACGATGTTAGTATCAAGGGACCAAATGTGCACTTTACAAATTTAAGGGACTAAAACGATACTAGAAGCAAACATAAAGGACTAAATGTATACTTTAACCTTAAATTATATGGACTAATCTTTTAGACTGAGAGAAACTTTAGAGATCAAAACTTAGTGTTTGAAACTATAGTGACTAAAACCAAAAGAAGGAAAATTATAAGGACAAAAACTGTATTGATGGGCTTTCATTAAGGAATTAGTTCAAATACACATTATTAAAGCAACTGAGTATTTTAGTAAATCCGAACAACCACTGGGAAATTAACTAAATTTATTACCCCTCTGGTCTTTAATACTCATCCTATTCTTAATGTAAAACATATTTGAGAGTTGATATTGGTCATAAATACAATATATAGTTTTTATATTTGTTAATTTTTTTTCTTTTTAATTTACCTTTATTGATGCTCCTCAATCATAATCAAGAAGGAGAAAGATAAAGGAATCAAGGAAGATAGTTAGGGTATTTTAGAAAGTACATGTCATATTAACTAACCTAATTACTTTCCTTAATATAATCAAATTAGGTAAATATGTTTTATATTAGAGACATGAGGAAGTATAGAACATATTTGAAGTGTTGATCTTAAACCTAAATTTAAGACATAATTTTGTTAATATTTTTCTAATTCATCCCTATTGATGCTCTCCAACAATAACTAAGAAGAGAGAGAATGAAAAAATTAAGAAAGATGATTAAGATATTTTAGAAAATACATATTAAATTAACTAACTTATTTAATTTAATCAAATTAAATAAATAAATTTATCTTATTTATTTATAGAGAGTAGTATTTATTAGTTATTATCTAGGTATTTTTTAAATAAATACCATTTAAATTTAAATTTGAAAACCAATTTTTGTTGTTGTTACATATAGAAAAGACAAATAAGCATCAACACACAAATGGGTGTTTATTTAAATGGGACGGTCTTTAAAATGGCTGTTTCGCTTATATGGTATCAAAGTTTGGTGAATTAATGATAATATGAAACCGAAGTTTGATCCCTTTTCTGTTGATATTGTTAAAGTTTACCTTATTCTGCCTGTTTATTGCATTTTGAATTGTTGTTTGAAGATCTCTTTAATAGAAATCTTATTGTGTGTTTAGTTTTTGTTTAAATTAAGTTTTATTGTGTGCTTTTAATATTTATAAAAGCTATAGTTGTAATATTTAATTTTAATCATGAATATAATTAAAAAGTTAGAACCTAGAATGTACGAAATAGAATATGAAAAGTTACACGATAGTTCTTATTTATTGCAAGAAAAAGAAGTAGAAACTTGTAATTTTACACCTTTTATATTAGGAGGTCAAGGAGAATATGCAATGAATCAATTAAATATGTATTTAATGAAACAATTAGGAAGTTATATAAATCTAAATATAGAAGATTTATTACAGATATTTAATTTAGAAGAAATAATAAAGCAATTACCAGAAGAAACTAGAGAAATTTTAGAGAAAGAAGATATTAAAAATCAGAAAGATAGATTAAGAGAATTAGCAAAACCATTAGAACAAAAAATATATGAAATTAAAACATAAATTCGACAAAATACAAGAGAATTAAAAGAAATAAAAAATGATATTAAAGGAATAAAGAAGGCTTTAGGAATATTTGAAAATTTGGAACCAATAAGTAATAATCCTCAAATTAATATGATGAGATCTTTATATGAATGGGAAAATTCAGATACAACTGTACTAAATATAAAAAACCAAAATTTAAATGTAAATGTAGAACAAACTAGAATGATAACAGAAGAAATTAAGAAAGGACAAAATGTAATTAATAATAATTTATTTACAATTTATGAAAATGTTAATAAAAATAAAATAGATATTGTAGATGGGTTAAGACAATTAGAACAATTTTATAAAAATAAAGGAAAAAACATACAAGATGAATATAAAACGGAATATAAAAGTAATCAAGTATTAAAAAATGTAGAAATTAGAGATAAATTATTACGAACAAAGTAGAAACAAAAGATAGATTTGGAGAACTAATAAGTATATTTAATAACGCACTGAAACTAGAAAATTAAATATGATGAGAAGTAGAAATGAAAATTCAGATTCAATCGAGAAGATGAAATAGAAAGATTTATGAGTCAAGAGGAAACAAATCTAGATAAAATAACCCAAGAATTACAAAATTTAAGAATAATAGATGAAAATCAAATTAATATGCAATCAGCCCAATCGAGGAGTAGATCAACAACAACAACAACAAGAAACATCATCATCTAGAACTCATATAGATCCACCGAAATACAAAGAAGAGTAAGAGAACAAGAAATGAGAAGACAAAGAGCTTTAGTAAGAGAAGATTTAAGTAATATTTCAAAAGCAAGTATTTGATATTAGTTATAAAAAACCTAAAACAATTGGAAAAGAATTTATACCCCCTCCACTAGAACAATATGAAACTAGACAGATCCCAAATTTCGGAATATGGTTAGATTTAGATTGTAATTTAGATAATGAAAAAATGATAGAAGAATGGAAAAAATCACAATTAATAGCATTAATAAATAGAAGAATAGAACCTAATCTGTAAATATAATAGTAGAAGCAAGTTTTGTTGGAAATGTTTTGCAATGGTGGGAAGGAAGAACAATGGAATTTAGAATTGAAGTTAGAAGATTAGAAGAAACGTCTTATGAAAGAAGAGAAATCTTATATGCAACAATATTAGCAAAATATGAAAATGTTTTAAAAAATGAATTTGTAGGAATAAATATGGCAAGCCTGGAATATACACAAATTTTAAGAGCTATAAGATATTTACACGAAATGGAAATTTGTAGTTTGGAACCAACACATATAAATCAATATATTTGTGAATATAAAAAATATTTTTATGAGGCAAGAATAGTAGAACCTGAAAAACAAAAATTCTACTTAGATATGTTTTATAGAAAATTACCAAGATTAATTTCAGAAAATTTAGTAGAAGAATATACACAAATCATGGAAAATGAAAATGATCCAAATTTTGTAAGGGTAATAGATACAATGGGAAGAAGAGAAGAATATTTAAGAAAATATTTATCGAGAAGATGTAAAGAAGCATGGAAAAATATTAAATATTATAAATTGAATAAATTGATGGTAAAATGTTCAGAATTAGAAAAACCACATAAATGGGGATGTAATCAACATAAATGGTTAACAAAAAACAGGAAGAAAAGAAAAATATATAAATTTAAGAAATATCCTAAAAAGAAGTTTTTTAGAAAATATAATACTAAAAATAGAATAAAATTTAAACCACATAAATATTTTAAAAGAAGAAAAAAATAATAAGAATAATAAAAGTAAGAAACCATACAAATGTAGGTGTTATAATTGCGGAGATTTAGGACATATAGCAACAAATTGTGATAAACCAAAATCTAAAAAGAAAATGAATATCTTAGAAAAGGTGAAGAATTAGAATTAGAACCCTTAGACATAGATTTAATGGAATTTGAAGAACCCATAGAAAATGAATTAGAAATATACAAATTAACTTATGAATATGAAACTGAAGAATAAGAAGAAATGGAATTAGAAAGTTGAGAAGATGAAGAAGATATAGAAAAAGAATATATAGATCAAAGTAAAAATTATATAAATATGATGAATGCGAAGAAGTGGAAAATAATGAAATTATTAGTAATCAAGAATTCCAAGAATATGAAGAATATATAAACACGAGAAGAAAGTTCAAGAGAAAGAAGAATAACATTTAACAAAGAACAATATGATAAAATAAAAAGAAAAACATCTAGATATGACAAGTTAATAACATAAAAGATGAAAAATTCTTAGATAAAGTAAGTAAAATATTAAAAAATAAGAAAAAAGAAAAATCTCAATGTGTAGTATTAGAAAAGAAATACCCAATAGAATCAACCTTAACAGAAGGAGTATTAAGAATACCTTTAATAAGTAAAGCATTAATAGAACATGAAATATCAAAAATACCATTTAAAGATGAAATATCGAAATATATATTGCGGGAGTGCAAGTCATGGTAAAAGCTTATTTTCAAAGTGGAATAGATTCACCATTAGAATTGTTAATAACAGATGAAAGAATAATTAGTAATGTTGAAGATAGTATTTTAGGAATGATAGTAGGAAATTTAATATATCAAAAATTAAAATTCACTTTAAATACAAATTTTGCAATTAGTAGAGCGAGAAGAAAACATGGATAAATCAATTCTAATATATCATAATTTACACAATGTAAGATTGCAACCAGGATCTAGAAGCATAAGTATAATAAGAGCAATGATAGGATTAGTATTTACAAATGAACATAAAATTTATAATAAAAATAAAGGAAAAATTACAATAGATAAATATTTTATGCTGTAATAAAAGAAATTAGAACTGATCCAAAACAAATTACTATACTTGAAATTCTAAAATTAGAATTAGATAATACTAGAAACTATTATGAAAATACCCCAAGAAGAATGATAACTAATAATATTTTAGGACAAAGATCTTTAAAAATTAATACATCGAAATTCCAACATTAAACATAAATATAAATCCAAGAAGAAGTTTAGAATATAACAGACCATCATCAAGTAGAATTAATAGAACTTTAAGCCTTAGAACAATAGGTACATCACGGAAGTAATTGATAATTTTAACCAAAGAAATTTATTAAGAAAGACCAATAAGTTCAAGTTTAAGAGAGATTAGACCACAAGATGAAAATTATATAAAATTAGAAGTAAAATCAGATACATCATGGAAAGAAATCATAGGAAAAGTAAATGAACATGTAGAACAAAGTGAAATAGACATAGCGTTTGAGAAGATAATCTAATATTAGAAGGAAACCAAACAAAATCTAATGTTGTATTAAGATTTAATAATAGAGATACAATTAATTTAAACCTTTAGTAAAAGAAAATTTAGGATTTAATTATAAAATAATATTAGGAAAAGACTTTTTAGAATTAGTAAAACCATATAGAATCCAAGATACAAGAATAATGATTAACTTAAATCATCAAACAATTATAATACCAAAATTATCATGATTTTCGAGGACATAACTCTAGAATGGGATGAAAACAGAAATAAAATTGTTTTTATATATAGAAGACAAGATATAGAAAGAGAAATAGATGAAACTACTTTAGTTCCGGATGCGAGATGTAAATTTAATAAGAATATTGGTAAAAAAGTTAAAATCAAAGATTAAATTATATAAGTCAAGGTTAACAACTGAAAATTTTATTAATCATCCAATGTATTTTAATCAAAACTTGAGAAGACTAAATTCATGTAAAACTATAAAATTGCACTTAAAAGAAAAATTGGAATTACTATCTAGAGTATGATTTATGAAGATATAGAAGTTGAATGGGATGAAAATAGAAATAAAGTAGTAATGTTATATAAAAGATATAATCAAACATTAGAAATAAATGACACCACAATAGTACCAGATGCAGACATAAATTTTATAAGAATGTTAATAAATAAATTAAAAGCAAAAATTCAAAGATATAAAAGAGTATTAACACCTAGAAATCTTAATCATTACCCAGATTTTTATAATCATATTGGAATAAGAATAAATGAGTTTAAAACCGTAAAACATTATTTGAAACAAAGATTGGAATTGTTATCTAGAGTTTAATAAAGGATTTATTTGATAAACGAGGATATGAAGAAAATTACGAGTATTGTACAAGAAAGAAGAATGATTAGAAGACCACCAAATCAAATAATGGAATGGAAAATATTTTATAAGAGTAATGATGATATAATTAAAGTCTTAGAAACAGATAAGTCAATGATGAGATTTTTAATTAAGAAAATAAATAAAGCAAATAAAGAACAAAGTAATATAATAGATAAAATAAAAGTTAGCGTCCAGGACATCCAGGTCATAGATATTTTTAGAAGAAGAATAAGTGAAAGAGATATGGCTAGAAAAACCTTTAAAAAGAGATTGGAAATATTATCTAGAATATGAGTGAAAGACCATTATATTACATATTGATAAAATTTAATTATGAGAAATACAGAGCGAGAAAATATCATGCTTTAGTAGATACGAGGAGCAAATTTAAGCGTAGCAAAATATAATGTGTTTACCGAGAAATGTGGAAAAGAAAAAGTAGAGTTATTAGAATGGAATCAGCGGAAGAGAAATACATATGTTAGAGTTAGAAGCAAAAAATGTAATGGTACAAATAGGAAATTATGAATTAAAAATTCAAGAATTAAATCAATATAATGAACCTCAATGTGATATAATATTAGGATTGGACTTTTTAGAAAAATATTATCCTTTTACTTTTATAGAAAAAGCCTTAGTATTAACAACGCCCGTAAACACCAAGCTATAGGAGTAAGAATTACAAGCCCATATAAAAGGAAAGATGAAAAATTTCAAAAGAAGAAACATAAAGAAGAAGTACAATTTTTACAAAATAATGAGCCAAGTAAAAATAGAACACATGTTAGCAACATTAACAATTAGAGAAGAAAAATCTATAGAACAAAGGATATTAGAAAATTTTAGTGAAAATCCTTTAATTCATTGGGAAAAATCTAAACCGATGGCAAAAATAGAATTGAAAGATTATAGTAAAGAGATAAACCGTAAACCTTATCCTTGGACAATTTGAAGATAAAGTAGAATTTGTAATGCATATAAATGAAATGAAAAAATACGATTTAATAAGAGAAAGTAGATCAGAATATTCATCACCAAAGAATGATTGTTAGAAAACTTAGTGAAGAAAGAAGAGGAAAAAGTAGAATGGTAATAAATTATAAAAAGTTGAATAGTATAGCTATTAGAAACAGATATCCAATACCAAAAATGGAATTATTATTTAATCTTATAAGAGGAAAGAAAATATTTAGCAAATTTGATTGTAAATCGGATTTTTTCAAGTAAAATTGGAAGAGGATAGTAAAAAATATACTGACTTTTAGTACCTCGAAGGTTTGTATGAATGGAATGTGTTACCCATTGGATATCATAATAGTCCAAAGTATATTTCAAGAATTCGTATCAAAATTGTTATTACCTTTAAGAGATTTTGCGTAATATATATAGATGACATATTAATATTCTCGGATAATGAGGAAGAACATGAAAAACATTTAAATAAGTTTGTAGATTTGATTGAAGAAAAAGGTTTAAATATATCACCTAAGAAATCTATTTTAAGAAAACAAGAAATTCCTTTTTTAGGCCAAATAATAACCACAAATGGAATAGAATTACAAGATCATATTAGTAAAAAAGTTTTAGAATTTGGTAGAATAACAAATAAAAAAGATTTACAAGCATTTTTAGGATTGATAAATCAAGTAAGAAATTATGTTCCAAATTTAGCAAAATTAACTTCAAAAATTTCTAAATTAGCGGAGAAAAAACGAGTGGAAATGGAATAATGAAACGATTAAAATAATTGAACAATTAAAGAAAATTTGTCAAAAATTACCAAAATTAACAATACCTTTACAAAAAGATGTAAAATGGATAATTTATCGATGCCTCTCCGATCAAGTATTGGGGAGCAAAGATTATATCATGAAAATGAAAAAGGAGAAGAAATTATAACTAGATATGCAAGTGGAAAATTCTTAGAAACGCAATGGAAATATCATTCAAATTGGAAAGAATTACTAGCAATAGTAAAAGTAGAAAAATTTGAATTATTTATTGTAAATACACAATTCATTATTAGGACTGATAATACACAAGTAAAATCTTGGCTTGATAAAGGAATAAAAACAGAAAAATTGGCTAACAAAATGCTATTTAAATGGCAAGGAGATTTGGCTTATTATGATTATGTTATTGAGTATGTGCCAGGAAAGAATAATCTTATTGCAGATTTTATGAGAGATGGAATCTAACGCGGATCCGGTTCCGGCCGGGAATGAATTCTAATCGGACTTGTAATGGATGCCAGGCGCTTTAGCGATTTAAACATTCTAAAAATGAATGTTAGTGCATTGAACTTGATCAAGTCGGTTCAACTATACAAAATCTTTTAACAAGTATTGCACATCTAAACCAACGGGTTGATACTCTATTCAAAAGAGTAGAGATGTTGGAAGAAAATGGAAAAAGAAATGTAAGTCTTGCTTTCGCAGAAAAACAGATCGAAATGCAAGTAAGCTCTTTAACCGAGTCATACACTCAAATTGGGTCATCCACCCAAAAAGGAAATGTTAGCGGGTCATCCACCCAAACCCAAGGAAATGTTAGCGGGTCATCTACCCATGTAACCCAAGAAAAGGTTAGTGGGCCTACTGCCCAAGAAACCCAAATACCAACCCAAACACTTCAAACTATAACCCCTTTTAGTGAAATTATTAAAGCCCAAATGCAAGAGGAAGCCCAAAGAAAAGAAAAAGGAAAAGCCATAGAAGCCTCAACCTCACAACCCGAATTACAGAAGCAATTCATTTGACACTTATTCTAAATATCAATTTTTCAAAAAACTTGTCGAAAAACTGGAAGAATGGAGATTTCAGATCCACATGTTAAATATGCCTCTCATTTTGCATTTAACAAAGTTGTAGCCTACCCGGGAACTTCACCGAGGTGATAAAAATCTTATACCAATATGGAATGTTACATGCTATTTATTTGCCCAAGTAATCTTGATCCTCCGAAGTTAAAAAATTGCCACAAGCCTTGCAAGAAACGAACTAAAGACATATGTTGGAGTTGTAACGTAACACGGTGTTTATATCGATTTTATTCCAGTTCAGCCTTAAATTACACCGTAAAAGTATTAACCTCCAATTACTTTAATCAAGTTTGGAACGACAAAGAAACCCATAAAGACGGATGCGAGAAATAAAAGAAGACCTTGAAGACGATGAGGAATTTTGGAACAAGATGTCTAATATTAGAGCTCAGAATTATCATATTATCTTTCAAGAAATGAAAAGAGCAATTAACACTGAAAAGCAATGGGTGTATTATTGCGGTTTAACAACAATAATTGTAGCACTTGGAAAAACTTCACATGACCCGCCCTTTGTTCGTGCAATGGTATGATCGACTAAGGAACAACAAGATGGAAAATTCAGAAAAGGACAAAGAAGAAAATATGTAATCTCTTGGCGAGTACTCTAATCACAGGTGTAAGTTTTGTGAAGAAAGAGAAAAAGCCATGCAAGATATTGAAGATCCGGAAGTAGATCTCAGTGTCCTCTGAAGATTCAAAGACAAATAGAAGAAGACAAGGAAAAAGCTTGCCGACACCGACAAAGTGCTGACAAGCTAATTTGGAATCTAAAAAGTAAAAGAAGTGCAAAAATGAAGATGCAACGTGTTCGGTGAAGGTTTTGCCGACAATGTACAAATTTGTAAAAAAAAAAAAAAAAATCAGCAACACACAAAAAGACGAAATAGTAAATAGTGTTCAGCTTTTTGAAATTTGCATGCTACGCATGCTTGTTATGTTTATGCTAACTTTATGTATAATTGCAACTTTATGTCTTGAGTCTTAGGCATAGGTTGTCAGCTTTAGGTCTTAGATAGTATTATTATGTCCTGTAAGATATTCCTTCACGAGTCTTG
The DNA here is from genome assembly GCA_019022655.1 of Acacia acuminata. Taxonomy (NCBI): domain Eukaryota; kingdom Viridiplantae; phylum Streptophyta; class Magnoliopsida; order Fabales; family Fabaceae; genus Acacia; species Acacia acuminata. Next base: position 964,339 of record JAFJYI010000030.1, read on the forward strand.
TATCAGATAGGAAGCAGTTGGTATGCCGACTGTCTATAAAAGCCATGTAACACTTCATTGTAAATCATCGAGCAACACACCCAATTTGAAATATCATTGCTACTCTCATTGTACCCAGATTCACTTGAGAAATAAAATTCCAGCAGTTTAATCATTTCCTTTTTTGAAGCATATTTCAAATATCGTGGAACAAGTTTAAGGTATGTCTTTTTAATTTTCTAAGGGGATCAAATTAGGGAGTAATATTATCGCAATTTATTAGTTATGGTCTGTAAGACACACATGGTTATTTGCTCAAATAAGGCTAAGGTTTGGTTATGATCATATAAGAGCCATAAAATCAAGTTTTAGATTACGCCTCCGGTAGAAAACGAAGGAAGAAGGCGGCTTGAATGTGATGCGAAGGAGGAAGGTCGGAGAGACTTTTTACTCTGTAAAAGTATTCCGTATGAAAGAGGACAGGTATCCTTCCATGACCGGATCATGTTTGGTCAACCCTCGAAGCTTGATGGTTGGTTATAGTATCGCCATACCCATATCTTCTCTATATTTGATCTTAAACCTAAATTTAAGACATAATTTTGTTAATATTTTTCTAATTCATCCCTATTGATGCTCTCCAACAATAACTAAAGAAGAGAGAGAATGAAAAAAATTAAGAAAGATGATTAAGATATTTTAGAAAATACATATTAAATTAACTAACTTATTTAATTTAATCAAATTAAATAAATAAATTTATCTTATTTATTTATAGAGAGTAGTATTTATTATCTAGGTATTTTTTAAATAAATACCATTTAAATTTAAATTTGAAAACCAATTTTTGTTGTTGTTACATATAGAAAAGACAAATAAGCATCAACACACAAATGGGTGTTTATTTAAATGGGACGGTCTTTAATAAGGGGATAAGAATAAGTGGGAAAAAAAAAAGAAATAAGAATAAGAAAAAGGTGGTAATGAGCTGCTTTCTCCCATTTTTGCAAGGCCCACGATGCGACTTCAATGTTCACGCCACAATAATGTCTCCTTGAAAACCACTCTCCCATCAAAATTAGTCATAACCATTTATCGAGGAGGGTCTCATGTCATCGTCCGATCATCACCGACACCCCAGGCACTTAAATCCAAACTCTGCCATGTGTCTCAATTTTATTTTTTGCTTGACGTGGCATCATCTCGCATATCATATATGAAAAAGAAACTAAGAGCAACACATTCATTACAGATATAGCCAGCTAGAGATGTTCCTATAGCGCGTGGTGGGGGTAACTTGACAAGTTTCATCGAAAAACACACTGTCCACATCATGATTTCTCTTCAATTATTCTTCGTGACCATGGTAATTATCTTTCTTTTTTTTTTTTTTTTTTCCATGATCTCTCATCAGTTATCTAATCCACTGATTTGAAAAGATAAAAGAAAAATTAAAGTAGTCTTTGTGATATTTTAAATCGATTGGACAGTCAGAATTTAAAGATTATGAGCGATGATGAGAAAAACTCAATTCGTAATTAAGTTAACTAAAAAACACAAGGGTCATTAGGATTAATCACTCATATCTTACCACAACCGGTCTTTAACTCACGATAAATGGGTAGGAACAAACACGGGCGGGTTAGGATAGGTGGTGAACCCGTTTAAAGGCCATGGGCCTCTACAAAAAATCAGCATAAATTAATTAATACCATATATTCTTAATACTAATTATATATTTTTATTGAAGAAGAGGAAAAAAAAAAAAAGGGAAAAAGACGAATAAATACCTTGTTTGAATTTGTAAAACCCCCAGAAGCCCACCGAATTTGTAAAAAGACTAAGAGATGACAAAGATTTTTTAGGGTTATACAAATTCATACAAATTCTTGTAAAATGACCATAATGCCCAAAAGAGAGAGAGAGAGAGGGAGAGAAGAATCGAGCTCCATTTCTGTGACTATCGAAGCATGTTTGCCGCCGTCTTGACCCTCCGCCGTCGATGTCGCACCCGCTGAACGCTGTACCGGATGACGACGGTGAAAAAGAAAAAAAAACTGAGACGAAACACATAAAATTTTTTTAGATCGCTCCCGTTCGCGTTGAGAGATTGGAAGATATTGGAAGACTATGAAGGAAGGAAGGAGAGGCGTGGAGGAAGGAAGGAAGAAGAGAAGGAGGCAAAAAAAAAAAAAAAAAAGAGTTCACTCGAGTGCATTGAAAAATCTAGTAATAAACAGTAAATTGCGTTTGAGGAAGAAGGTGAATAGTAAATGTGGACTTTTGATGACTGTTTTTTACAAAAATAGTAATAAAAAACAGTATTTTTAATGACTATTTTTTCAAAAACAGCCTTAAAAAACAGTACTTTTAAGGACTGCTTTTTAAGAAATCATAGAGATAACCATGGTAAGAAAAAAATCATTGAGATATATCCCACACGCCAACTGAGTTAGTCAGTTAAGTTTCATTCATCATCTATTTTTTTAAATCATTTTTTTAATTATATCTGTTTAATCAATATAAAATGGTGACATTATCAAGTTTTATTTTTTATATTTTTCTCTCAACGGTTAAAATAAATTAATAAAAAAATTGATGGTGCGAGGACTCTTCCGGCGCCAACTACCCCACACCTACACGGCTACTCATGCTGCGTCATCTGCATTTCCTTCATTTATCTGGGCAAGGTAAGGAGTCCATAAGTTATCAAATTTTTTTTTTTCAAGTAAATACCCAAAATAAAAAGTGCACCAAACAGGTACGCTTAATTGCTCCGGCGACATGTGCTCGATGTGGAGGTGGTGGTACTCGGAGGCCTTCCGATGGCCAGAGTTCGAGTTTTCTCTGCCGTCATCGGTGTTCCGGTGGACGAGCGTTTTGAATCTGGCGGATTTGCGGAGGCTGAATTTTGATTTCTCCATAGTGGACGACGTTGTCTGGGCTTTCGTGACGGTATTGGAGTCTCTGGCCTTGCTCTCCCTTATTTGCTACTTCTTTGTCTTCTGTGGCTGCACTCTCTGATTCACCCTCTTTTTGTTCTTTCTTTCTCCAATGTTTGCTCATATGGTTTCAAAATAACTATTGGCTTTGCTTCGCTTGTGCTTAATCTATGATGTATTAACCGATTTTCCGGCATAGTTCTGACTTCTGATCGTTCTTGAGTCGGAGATTGAAACATTAGGTAGCGGCGTTTCCGGTTTTGGGATTTCGTTCCTAATTGTTAATCCAAATCATCAATTATTTTTTCGAATCAACAAACTATGGCAGTTAGCATTTTGTAATTCTGGAACTTGAGATCGCTTCGAAGATATTTTCAAGAATGCTCTTGAACTTGCCATAGAGTTGTCTGGAAGAATTTGGATAGGGTGTGATAATTCTTATCCGAACCCAATGATGCCAATACGCGTCTTCGTTTTCACTGATTTTGCCACCGGAAAATGTGTTTTTTTATTTTTGGGCCCGGAAGTATACTCAAATAGTTGCCCTCCAAATTTTTGGCTCTCAATGTTGCACAGGTCTAAAATCGTCACAATGTTTCATTTAGCATCCAACGTCAACCAACTTTTTAACAGTTAACGTCAACAATATTATTATGTTTTTAGATTTATGGGACTACATTAAATTTAGAAAAACTTCTAAAATAATATTACTTTATAGTGTATATTTTTAGATAGATTTACTACTTAAAGCCATTATTTTTTCTAAAACAAAGAAGGAATATCCATACTTTGTAACTCTGATAAAATCACCATGTAACGTAGAGACGTGCTGCTTAAGGATCCAACCCAAAACAATGACCTAAATGTATAAAAGACGTAATTAATTTATTTTATATATATATAAAAAAAAGGTAGTAGATCACAGGGTAAGCAATCGTGATTTGGTAAAGTCATTTATATGGTCATGTAACAAAGAGACGTGCTGCTTAAGGATCCAACCCAAAACAATGATCATTGAGTTGGGCCTGTCTTGAATTTTGGGCCGTTTTAATTAATTTGCATCTCCTCTCGTTTCCTTCTTTTTTTGCGCACCACATTCTAGATTGTTTGATTCTTCCAACCCATAAACTCTAACTAAGCTGACATTGGATAATTCTTTCCAACCAATTAATTGTCCACAAAAATGTTAACTAAATCTAAAAAGCATTGCGATGATATATACTGAGCAAAATAGTATTACTAATAGAGTTAGAAAATCGGGTTAACCCATTTAAATCATTTTAAATTAGAATCTCCAACGGAAGTTGGGTCCAAAAAGGTCAACCCTTGAAGGCTGATGGCTTAAAAAGACCGACCCTGAAAGGCTAAGGTTTAGCCCGTTTAAGTCCGTTAATATTTTCTTTTTCTAACTTGCCCTCCCACTTTGCTAGTGCTTGGTTGCCCTTGACCATGCCTTTGACTAACCCTAAAATTGCATTATTTTCCATGGCCTCTCAGTCTCTCACTCAATCACTCTCATCTTTTTTAGCTCGTGACCTCTCGATTGCTTAGTGACTCAGTCTAAAATCCACCCACACCATCGACACCGAAGGCATCAAGTTCCCCAACGACCTTCTCTGGTTGGCAACCACCAGAGGCATCAACTTCATCGAGTATGCCTTAGCTGTTTCATAGACAAATTGTATTTCCTTCCATACCTCGCTCACTGTTCCTCAAACCCTTCCCTTCCGGCCTTTTGAGCTTTTTCTTCGACTCTCACTCTCACTTCCCTTCGACTACTCCTATGTTTGACTGTTTCTTACAATCTCGGGTCTTGAAGGCCGAAGCTCGCCGAGTCACTATCTCTCCTTGTCATATCGTAGCCTTCCCTATCTCGCACTATCGCATTGTTAGAATAAGATTCGAATGATTTGTAATGTTGATATGTTTTTGTTATAGTCTATAGACTCCAATAAGTTTTGATAATTTTTGCTCACCATGCTTTTTTGCAAATTATCATTTGCATATCTTCATTCTAGTTGTTTTGTTATGGAAAAATGGCTTTCGGCCCTGGCTTGTATGTTAACGGGCTGGACCTTAAAAAACGGATATTTTTTTTATTTAGGACCTAAAAGGGCTAAACTTTTTAGGCATAACACTTCATGGTCGCTTTTTAGGCTCTAACCTTTCAAGGGCCAAATCTGTTTCGCACTCTAACTATTAGTGACAAATTTAGTTAATTTTTTAAAAATAAAAAAGAAAAGAAAAGAAAATAGAAAATCATATCATAAACTAAACATATAAATTTTTTTTTTTTGTGATGCTAGGGGCCTTGGGCTTGGCCCTATAAGCTAACAAGCTTGAACCTAAAAAAAAAAAAATGGAAAAGATATACAAAAACAAAAGAAGCTCATTTTATAAAAAAAAAAAAAGAAGCTCATTTAGCGCAAAATAAGATGAACACGACAAAACATAAACAAAGAAGGAAAAAGCAAGGATAGAACTCAGAAATTATCCATGATCCGCCTAAGTGGAGACGTGGAGTTATAATTTAAAATTTTAAAAATTGATTGTAAATTGCTGGGTTATACTTAAATTGACTCTTTTGGCCCACAAAAAAAAAAAAGGACAGCATCTGAATATTATTTCCCAAAAGAAAATCCCAAGATTCAGGGCATGTGCACCGGACCGACCAGGGGAAAAAACGCGGTTAACAAATTCGGGTCACGTGCCATCGATAACAAATCTTTTAGATCCTTACAGGTGGCATCAATATGCCACGACACGTGTCCCAGATGCTGCGTGAGAAAGAGCCCCCCAGTTCACTAACCTCGGAATGTCGTTCTAACCTTCACATAAGCTGAAAGAAAGCATGCAGAGCAGAGCAGTTGGAAGGATACAAACAAGAGAGTCTGAGAAAGATAAAGAAAGGCGAGAGCTGTTTTAAATGCAGGTGGCTTGTAAATTCTTATCGGGAGGATCATAAAGGAAAGTGGCCTGTGAATTCTTATCGGGGAGGATCGTAACGGAAAACAACTAAGTTAATGATCTTTTTGCGGATTCAGGAGTAACTAACGCCAGTAATTGGAATCGGTTCTTTTTTTGTGTGCATCTTCTTGATTTGTTTTTTCCCCACGCCGGATTTTTCTTTTGGTGGGCTTGTTATTTGTATGGAAGCGCATGCTCATCACCACCCGATTCAAAGTGGCATCGTTTTCCTTCCGGGTATGCATAACCAGCTCGACTATGCTGGAAATCTGAATTGGGACTTTCGCTTTCTTTGTCCTCCGTCGACTGACTCTTCTGTTCCGCCGGTGGCGGCGGCCTCCGGGGTGATGATTCGTAATCCAAATTTACCCGCTCATGCACTGTGCTCACTGAATCCAGCTCTCCTCATCAATGTAGACGAGGAAAGATCAATGTCTTTGCATCGGGTAATGTTTCTTCTGGAGGCAACTATTTCTTCTTGTTTGTTTTGTGTTTCTTGTTGTTCTTCTTTCTTGTTTCAATATTCTCTTTTCTTGTGGGTTCTTGGGGGTCGCGTGTTTTTTGGTTCTGGCCTTATGAGTCTGGGTTCAATTCAATTTGCAGTTGATGGCTGATGAAGGACTTGTTCCGTCGCCTGCAGAGGAGTCAAGAAGGAAACTTGCCATTCGGAAGCTCAAACAGGTTTCTTGCTCACATAGCATTTTACTTGGTCTTCTCCTTTTACTCATTCTACTTTTTCCGCAATTTGTTGTCTTTTGTGCGATAAATATTGTGTTCATTTTCTAATCTTTCGAAAGTGTATTGGCATTTTAAGTGTTCTGATTTTGATTGGAAAATAGAATTGTGTTTTGTCTTGCTTATGACAATTCCATATTTTTTGGTCAATTAATAATGGTTTAGACGTATTAAATTTTTTTATGTCTAATGTACTTGTTTAGTTCATTAGGGCTAATATATACTTGATGACTACACGGCCGTTCTTTTTCACTCTTGGAGAAATTGTGATAATAGTTCTCGGAACATTCTTTGAAGATGCTTTCTTTCTTTTGTTGCATTATGGTGAGTTGTATCGTACCTTTGGTGTGAAAACTAATACGTAAAATCATGCATTCAAGATTCTAATCCCTTCCTTAAAGAAAGGGAGATGCATTGTTTGTCCATCTCTGCGAAATCGTATTTTCTTGATTCATTCACATGTAGGAAAGATGTTGGTAATGATAGTTTGACAGCATTTTCATCATTCTACATAATGAAATATCATGGATTTATGATTACCATACCTTTCCTTCACAAATGTAGGATTGCATTGTAATTCTAGTGCCATAAAGTTCTGGTGTGTTGTGTGTCACATTATGAAAGGTGTTGATGTGTTGTGATAAGTAATGACTCCAACAAGGCTTGTGCATTATATGTTAGTCTTGTGAGAGGCTAGTGTTATTTATGGGCAATGCTACGCTCCACACTAGTTATAGTGAATGTTAGCAATCTTATGTTGCAAGTTTTGATTAAAAAAATTCCAACTCTTTCACTTGATGATGTAATCAATGCCAGTGTATTTGGGGTTATATTCCACAAAATGATTGATGCAAGATCATTCAATTTGGAGTTGTAGAAATTTGTATTGTAGCTAATGACCTAAATAGAAGACCTTGCATTTATTGTGCCTTTTAGTGAAAGAGTAAGGACATTTTGACCAGAATACGTTATGTGAAGATTGCTAGCTGCCACATGATGAATGCGGAGGTTCAATTTAGGATTCCCTTGTTACTTTTGATCATATATTTGTTTCATTTCTGATATGCTTGCATTGGACTAATTGTTTTAAATGTTTTACTGTCTTGATGATTTTTTGGGTAAATACTATCTCGATGATATTATCAATCAACTACCAATCCTGCAGTTCTAGCACTTCTATTGTATCACCCCATTTCTAGAACTGCTTACTTGACGTTGCACATAACTTTGTAGATTGTTTCATCTTGGATTAAGAAGGTTGCACAAATTCACGGACTTCCCAAACACCAAATTTCTGTCACTTCAGCCACCATATTGACCTATGGGTCTTATGGCCTTGGGGTACGTCCTCTCGATTTCATTTTGTTTCATACAATTCAAAAGATGTTATATGTTTTATGTCTAGGTCCACTGGTGGAAGTTTGGAAATACAACATTTTGAATTAGGCTGATCAGATTGCATTTTCACTATTAACGTTCTTTACCTCATTCAAGGAAGGGCTCATTTGCAAAAATTTACGCGTGTGCATAAAAGGCTCACTTGCTAGACGTGTAAATTCTTTAATTGACACATGACTGAACTGCAAGCTTTCACTTAAGCAAACCTAGGCATTAATAAAGTAAGCAAGCTCCCAACTCATTGATTCCCTAGCTTTATTGCATGTTCCTTGATGAATAAAACGCTGTGGATTTTTCTTTTCTTGTTTGCTGTATATCCTTAATTATATTACTTGAAATGAGTTGTGACCCGCTGTTAAATGATGAACTGCTTTGTCTTTATCTGGTCTAAACTTTTTACTATTAAAACACTGTTTCTTGGTTTTATTTGATCCTTTGACTATATAAGGGTTTTGGGGGGGGGGGGGGGGGGGGGGGGTGGGTGGGTGTTGTTATTAATGATTACTAAAGCTGAATGCTCTATTCTTCACTTTGTAATCTTAGCTAACATTTATATTTTAATTTAGTGTGATTTGCCACAATTTGTTGACATGTCCAAAAACTTGGTCTTCTATACTTTTGAATATTTTCAGGTTCACAGTCCCGAATCTGATATTGATGCTCTTTGTGTTGCTCCTTTCTTTGCTTCAATGGCTGTAAGTCTATCGTATTGTCCTATCAACAATTTTCTATTTGGCAGTGCAATAATTGTCTTGATTTCCATGGCCTATGATTTATACAGGAGGACTTCTTTGTTTATTTGCATGGCATGCTTAGAGAGAGACCCGAAGTATCTGATATACACTGTATTAAGGGTGCAAAAGTGCCTCTAATGCGGTTTAAGTTTGATGGGATTTCCATTGATCTACCATATGCCCGACTTAAAGTGTTATATGTTCCTGAGGTGAGCATGTTTAGTTGTTAAGTTTGAAATTTTTTGTTTTGACCATTCGTTAAAGTATGAAACTTTGTTGACATGACTTTTGGAGCAATGACATTAGCAAAGAAGTAATAAATTCTTGAATATGTACGCCCCATATTTTCTACTAAATATGTCATTGACTTTTTAACTTGTTTAGCACTTTAGCTTCAGCACCACAACATTGTTTTGACTTTTTCTGACCTTTGTTTAATAAATTCCTTCACCCTTGTTAATCATTACCTGCATATACTGGGTCTTTGGTCCACAGCATGTAGACATATTAAACCCATTCTTCTTGAGGAGTATTGATGGTACCAGCTGGAAAAGCCTGTCTGGAGTTTGTGCAAATAAGCATATTCTTCAGCTTGTTCCAAATGTGGAGGTAAAATACATGGCAATCTTTTTTTCTCTCATGACATCAAGTTTTTGAACTTTTGTCACAGTTTTCTTTGTAATGCAAAATATAAAACTAGCAGAATGTCTTGTTGATTAATTTGGGAAACAAGGACTAAAACCTTATTCCTGGTTTTGCTTCATTCCTCTTGGGCCACCATGGTCTTGTCTCTCATACGTGCAAAAATTGTTTTCAGGATTTCCAATCCATGCTGAGATTTCTTAAATTGTGGGCGAAAAGGCGAGGAGTGTATGGAACTGTAAGTACATGGATACCTGAGTAGCGTTCACTTACATTCTTTGCTTCTAGCATGTACACAGCCTTTAAAGCTTATGTGAAAATACATTCTTGATTACAGTTATTTGGTTATTTGGGAGGAGTTCATTTGGCTGTCCTCGCAGCTTTTATTTGTCAAAGACATCCAGATGCCTCCTTGAATGCTCTAATTATGCAGTTCTTTCAAACGTTTGCCTTTTGGCCCTGGCCTGAACCAGTAATGGTGTATGGAGGAAAATTCACAACAGGAACAGATGTTACAAAGACACGATCCTTGATGCCTATACAGCTTCCATCTAGTCCCCATGAGTTTTGTCATTCGAATATTACCAAAAGCACATTCTATCGGATTAGGACTGAGTTTCAACGAGGACATAATATGACATGGGTATGTTTTTTATTTAAAAAATAATAATAATATTGATATGCTTGTTTTCATATTACCTTTGTCAATAATTTTATTCAGAGGCACTTGATTATATTGCTTCATATGATGTGGTGCCTTTGTGGTTTTTGTTTGACAACCGCAGTTGAAGTATATTTTACTGTTTCCTTTCAATAAATTGCATATAAGTCATGAATTGAAAGCAGGTTTGCTTATGAATATGTCTTGAGTCTCTTTTCTTTATTTGGCTGCATTGAAGGACCTTTTGAACCCAGACTTTCATTGGGATAGTATTGCTGCTCCTTTTCCATATTCAAAAGAGTATTCACTATTTGCCAAGATTTACCTTTCTTCTCGTAATAAAGATGATCTTGAACATTGGGTTGGCTGGGTGAAGTCACGGCTTTGTGGTCTTCTTCTCATGGTATGTGCCTTACTGGGATTATGTTATCTAGTTGACTTACTGTATAGACCTTTGAAATTAGACTTTCATCGCTTATGAAACTGGCTATGGTGTTGAATAAATAATAAATTACAAGAGTGGTCATCGGTAAGCAATGGGTGTATGATTTTATCTCACTGTAACTTCAAACTTTTATTGACCACGAGGATACAGAATTTCTTACTCTAGAGGAGCAAGAAATAGTGGAGATTGATGTTAGTAGCACTGTCAAAAAACTGGCATGTCTATTTTCACTTTTTTGCAGATTATTATTATTATTATTTGTATAAAAATCTCTAGTAATTAAAGTGTTCCCTTATAATTATGCTAAAATATTTCATAAATGGACTTGTTATATAATAGAACACAACCACTTATTACTTGGGAGTTCGAGATTAGTGATGACATGAAGGAATTGTTGGCCATACTATTCTCATTATATGTTATCCTCATTTTCTTTTGTGGTTTCACTCATGCAGTTGGAGGAAATCCAAGTTTTTTGTGACCCCAACCCGACAGAATACGATGATGCTGAGAAAACTGAACCGAATGTGGTTTTCTATTGGGGCTTAATAAATGAGGTGGAGAATATAATTGACAAGCTACAATGGATAGAGGAGGAGTTCATGAATAATCTCAGCACATACTATGATGTTTCTCATGGGAAGATGGAATTGTCCATTCGATTGGCTTCTGAGTTGCCCAACGATGTTGTGTCTGATGATTATACAAGGAGTCTCCCAGCTTACTCATAGCAGTGTCTTCCACTTCACTTTGCCAACAAAGGCATCTATCTAATAGTGGCAAGTTTGTGTGCTGGGGTTCTATGGGATAGATTCTAATTTTATTATTCAATTTCTCTACTTCCTGTATATACTGCAAGTCCTGTATTTTTTTGGCTTCAGTGCTTGCATAGGTTTTAGTGAATAGATGATACAAATCCATGTGAATATGTCTCTTTAGTCACGAAAGAAGAATGGATAGTCTTGAAAGTCATTTTAGGATTTGCTTATGTGAATTGATGATGCAAGTCCTTGTGAATAAAAACTCACTCTATCCTTCAAATGATTGTGCAAAGCCAAATTGAAGATAATCGTTTTTTTCCCCTTGTTTTTTCCCCTTCTTTCATGAAGCTATATAATATAGTTCTTTGTATGGACCCCATATAATACAGTGTTTGTTACTAATCATTGGGGTGGAAAGATATTCTCGAATTTGTTCTTGCATTGATTTTTTTTTTTTCTGTGGCCAAAGGAGTTCTCGCATTAATTGAAAACCATTGGCATATCATGTAATTTTTGTTTTATAAATTATGGAATGTAATTTTCTCAACAATTTTTTTTTTTGACTTGAGATGTCATTGAATTTAACATCCTGTTATCTATTGAAATCAAAGTGCCATGTTGTTCTTAAATAATTTTGATCAACAATATATATATTTTTTCTGTTTGCATGTTGATAGTCTTTTTTAAGATGTTTATATGTCAATTAAGACCATTTATTTTTATTCTTAAAGGACATTAGGTTTGGGATTTTCTCATCGCTTCAAGAATGCGAACGAGAGTAGTAAATAAATCTCCCTACAAATGACATACTTAAATTCAGAACCAGAGCGAGTATATATAGAGAGTAGATTTATATCTTAAATTTCAAACTGAAAGAAATTTAGTACCAACAGTATCTCAAATAAATTACCTTAAATATTGGTATATCTATGCCTAGCCAAAAAAAAAAAAAAAAATCTAAAAATTTATCTTGTTAGCTCTATGTTTAGAAACAGTGGAGAGAGCATACACTATAAATGTTTATGCATGTTAAAGAACAAGTATAAATAAGGGTAGTGGGTGAGAGTGATAATTAATATAATATTAGAGTTTAGTGCAATTAGTAGGGATAATATTAGAAATTACTTAAATTGTAGAAAAAATTTATTAATTTTAACTGTTTTTATTGGTTTGTGAGAATTGTTAGTTGGTACCTTTTAATAAAAGACCAGAGTATATGTAAAGACATAAAGTGGCAAAAAAGGAGGTAATTAATAATATGACGTGTTTTTGTGGCAACTAAGAATATCCATATTATCACAACTCTAAGTTCTAACATGATAGTGGGAAACACGTTGATAGGACTTGTCTTCACCACCATTAACCCATATAATTTATGTAGTGCTAATTATTTAAATCATGGGGTATATATATATATATATATATATATATATATATATATTGCATTAAAGAAGTCATGTAAGTAGTGTCTTTTTTCCTAATACGAAATGGAAGTTCCTTGATACCACTCTAGTCTTATTAATAAGTCACTTTTTAACCAAACCATAAAGAGAAGTAGTTAGCTTAATGATTATAGAATAAATTTTCAACTTCCTCCTTATTTATGAATGTATATCTTTCAACTTTTTATTCTTTCTATTTTTATTGAGACAATTAATATGGGAAAATTTTTACAATCTCATTTATTATCTTGATTATAAATGTGAATAATTTTTTATAAATAGGATTAGAGTGATATATATTTTCAGTTATATACTAGGTTTCGAGTTTAGCTTTTCAGTATAGAAGTATTTTGCTAAACATATATTATAGAGTGGATCCGTGGCGCAATGGTAGCGCGTCTGACTCCAGATCAGAAGGTTGCGTGTTCGATTCACGTCGGGTTCAATCCCCTTCTTTTTGCTTGCCTCCGTTACTTTTTACAAACCAAAATATCAAATATTATTATTGATCGTTCCAATGAATAATAGAGCGTTAGCCAAAAGGGAAATTAAAAAGCCGTGTCTTTTGAGGCAACTAGCCAGCTCTTGCTAATAATTGAACCTCCAGATTGTTCTTTTGATCTCTAATTCCTTCCTCCTTTTTGCCTAAATTCATCTCATCATACATAACCCTCAAAGGACTCAAACCAACAACAAAAACAAGCCCACTGAAACTCACTCCTTCCCTGCACGCCACAATCTCATTTCACTCACTGTCTATAAAACCCACTCATCATCTTTCCTTTCTCAATAACACAAATTTCCCAACATCAACAAAAATGACCAACTTCAACCTCCTAACACCTCTCTTTCTCTTCTTCTTCTTCTTAATTCTTTCTGCATCTTCATCTCTCAACGATGCCAACCTCATACAACAAACCTGCAAGCACACTCCAAACCAAGCCCTCTGTCTCGAATACCTCAAATCAGACCCTCGAAGCTCTGATGCTGACATCTCAGGCCTAGGTCTCATCATGGTGGACGCCATGAAAGCCAAAGCAAATCAAGCCCTGGCCAAAATTCACCGAGAGCTTCAGCGAAAAAGTCTCAGTGATAGTGAAAAAGAAGCCCTGAGTTCTTGTGCAGAGCAATACAGAGCAGTTCTAGTAGCTGATGTTCCTGAAGCCATTGCAGCTCTGCAAAAAGGGGATCCTAAGTTTGCAGAAGATGGAGCTAATGACGCAGCCTTGGAGGCCAATTCTTGTGAAAGTGGCTTCTCTTATGGGAAATCTCCACTCACACAAGAGAACCATGCTCTGCATGATATTGCTCAAGTTACTGCAGCTATTGTCAGAAATTTGCTCTAGAACTCTGTTCATGTAATTATGATATATCTATTTATAATCATAACAATAATCTCAATAACTTGATTCTCCAACTGGGTTTCCTCCAAAAGTGGTTATAGTTTATGATATAAGTTCAGTTAATGGCATTGATGTGGCAAGGTTTGTGCTTTTCTTTTGTTGATGGAAATTGTTGGGAGGAGATAGGTATTGGTGTGTCTTTTTCCTCTGTTTTCTCGTTTTCACACTTGAGCAATCAGCATGTCTCATTCAAGATCAATAGATGTATGGGGCTAAATTGATAAGGCTCAGCAGACAAGAAACCATCACAACATGGGCTTGTCTTTTTTTCAACTTTAAGCTGCAAATACATTGTTCTAGGTTTCCCCACCATGTAATATTATCTTGGTTTTTATTTTTCTACATATTGAAAATGACCTTCACATATTAAAAAGATATACTACTACTTTGAGTAGGAGTATCTTTTAGGTGAAATTGTTAGTTTCAATTTTTGTACATATTAAAACATGATAAAGAAAGTTTCAAAAAAAAGTAATACCACTTGAGATTAACTCAAATAGTAAAAATAAAATAGGGTGTGAGTAATACCTTCTAATATAACTTTAAAAATGAAAATAAAGTGATTTTTTCTCATGCCAAGGTTATTAGTTAATAGTAGTTGATACAATTTTTTTTGTTTGGTTTTAATTAGTTGATATAGTTTTCATGAGCATGATAATCTAAACCATTGGATCTTGGACCCAAAAGATGAATGATAACCAGTAGATTATATTTATACACCCATCAAACTAGTCCAATAGCCCAAAAACAAAAACAAAAACCAAAATTCTTGTAATTATATATATATATATTTTTTTTTTAAAAAAAAACACATGTTGTTCGTTTTGTAGTTTATTATATTACTTTAGTGTATGTGTAATCATGAGAGAGGTTGAATCTAAATGAAATCTCATTATTAGCAAAAGGAAAAACTCTGTCTTCTCTCTTGAGAAAGGATCTAATGAACAATGATGCAATGATGGAATGCCAACCTGAGGAATTGCAGAGACAAATAGAATTTTCGGGGACCACCAACAAAATTTCATACAATCAAATGAGTTTTTCTTCATGAATCGCACTTTTTTTTTCCAAAAAAATTGTAAACATGTAGCTTTTTATTCTTTTATATACATAAAATTATACTATGCCCCTAAGAAAGGTATTACAATTATTTAACTTCTTAACTCCAGCCCCAATTGTGTGTCTATTGACACTTGGTACCTTATTGATGAGTCTTGTTGTTGTTACTTGTTACTACCTTCGGTTTTAAATAGACTTACTTGTTTTTTTTTTAAAAGATTAGTAAAGATAAAATAAGTTACTTAATTATATTATTTATTGTGTTTAATTAAATTATATATCAGTTTATAAGTCAAATAAAATAGCTTGAAAAAAGAAGATAAATCTAAATATTTTAAAGTAATTTAATTAGTTTTTTAATTTCTCCTAAAAATTAATTAGGTCTTATATTTAAGACCAGAGTTGGTATTTTATTTACATGGACACACAGTGGCAATCTTGTTTGTTAATTGAGTAATTAAGTGTGTATATAAAAAAGAATGTTAAGTACTTCCAATCACTGAACCTAAATTTGTAAATAAAACAAAATTAAAATTATTAGTTAAGGAAAAATATTCATTTTTTCTCTGAAAGTTTTCGCTTAGAAGTGTTGGTTATTTGAATGTTTCTTTGGAATCAATTTTGCTCCAAAAGGATGAAAAATGTAACAATTTTGCTCCCACTTAATCTGAGGGATGAAGAAGGTGGCTCTCGTTATTGAGAAGACAACACTGCCGAAGTGGTCAACCTTAAAGAAGAAGCAGATGGGAGGAAGAGAGGGAGGGAGAAAGTGACGTGGGTGGTGATGTGGCTATGAATGCTGAGGTGGCTGTATTAAGTGTGCCATATAAGTCAACCTAAAGAAAAGGAAGAAGAAGAAGAAGCTGTTGGTGAGGAAGAGAGGGAGGGAGAAAGTGATGTAGGTGGTGATGTGGCTATGAATGATGAGGTGGCGGTATTAAGTGTGTCATGTAAGTCAAACTAATGGTTAAATTTAACATTTTTAACTTAATGGGAAAATTGCTGTATTTTTAAGGGTTAAATACCTAATTTCACGCGGAAGTTTTTTAAGGAAGCGTTACACGGAAGTATTTTGGTATCATTTTTAGGAAGTCAAAATGGATTATAATCAAAAGTTTTGTTTAGGAGCAAATTATAGGAGTCACGATTGATGGGCAAAATTGCATGTTTGTTTTGTAAAAACACCCAATTGAATTGATCTGAAAATACTTCCAGTCTTATAAGTAATTCAGCAAAAGTGACAAATTAGATCTTTAACCCTATTTTCAAAACTAGATAAGTTAAAAAACTTTTAAACACCCACTGCTTTTAAGTGAAAATTTCCGCGGCGAAAATTACCATTATCCCTATTAGTTAATATAATGCATGTCTCTTTTCACTAGAGCATTGGCTGATGTTGTTCTGTCCGTCCCAACTTTATTTTTTAAATACTGCAATTGCCAATTGGGTAGTTCTTGGAGAGTATGAGATTTCATCTTAATTTTCTATTCACATTAATTTAAGAAAAAAAAAAAATCTAAGATTTTTAACCAGACTAGTAATAATAAAAATAATATCAAAAAACCTGTGTGCACAAAAACCAAACGTGGGGAATAGAAGAATCAGGGGGAAAAAGATAAAAAAGTATAATATTTTTTTATTAAGGATAAAAAATGACATTTAAGTTTAAAGGTTTAAAATAATGTCAATTAGGCTCTTAAAAAAGCAAAATTACAGGGCAATCCTACACAAACAACTTAATCACTACCAAATCCGACAACAAATGACCAGTACGTAATGAAAAGTATCTATAATAGGAAATGACATCATGCTACTAATTTATTTACTTTTTAGTATTTATGTGTTATTATATAATAATTATTCCTATTTTTTTTAAAAATATATTTTGAAGATGCTGATTTTATGAAAACAAGAACCTTATTAAAATATAATTTTTAATTATTCCTATTTTTTTTGGAAAAAATATGTTGAAGATGCTGATTGAAATTATTGAAAACAAGAACCTCAATTAAAACTAAGACTTACATTTTTAAACTTAAATAAGTACTCCCCAACACTAAATATAAAACATCATTTATATAGTTGGTAGTAGCTTATTTATAATTGAGATTCCCACATGAATTTGAGGTGTTTGAATTGATATTTACTTTTTTAAAAAAAAAAAAAAAATTTGGAGACCTAACTAGCCAAGTACATTAACTTACTCTCTTGGATCCTATAGGCCATCCTCCCAAGAAAAAAAAAGTACATAACCTCACTAATAATTTCTTACCCATGTCTCTCACTTTTGTCTGGCTCCAATGAACCCTAGAATCAATGGTGGGATCAGAACAAACAGAAAAGGAAGAAGAAGGAAGGAGACATCCGTGATACGTGGGGCAACCCCAATCTCCCCAGAACCTTAAACTTTGTGTACAAAAACTTCTTCCTTTCCCAGTTTCCTCCTTTCCAGCCCATGGTATCCTCAAAACCTGCAAATTTCAATACCCCCTCTCTCTCTGTCTCTCCCTCTCCCCCTCTCTCTCACAAATGATTAGACTTCAAATAAAGCTTTAAACTTTATTATTATCACATACACTGCTCCAATTATTGTTTCGCAGTTGCCTAATCGCTTTCCATTTCTTACACTTGGACCCTAACGGCTTTAATTTATTCATGTTCATTCATATGATATGATTATTATACATCTATCTGTTCTGTAGACTAAATTTGTTTATAAAAATTCTTTTTTTTTTTTTTTTTTTTCTAATTTCAAATATATATTTTTTCACCTCTTTCTTTTTCTCCAAATGGCGACAGGCAAACTCCCATTTTTTAACACACCAAACGACCAAACTAACCATAAATAGCAGGCTCAGGCACAAACCTCAGATATTTCTCAATTCTCAATTCTCCATTATCATTATCATCTCCTTCTTCTTCATCCTTCATTTTCTCTCTCAAGACAGAAGGATGAGGAGCTTCAGCTTTGCCTCTGTACTCTCTTATTCTTCTTCTTCCTTTCAACTTCTTCTTCATCTTCTTCTTGTTGCTTCTCTTCTATTCAGACCAACCCACCAATCATCTGACCTTGGTACAAGCAGCAAAGGCGATTTCATAGACCAGATATGCAGAAAGACACCTTTTTATGACCTTTGTATGGCCACCCTCCATTCAAATCCTCTCACCCCTAAACCTGATCTCAAAGGGGCTGCTCTTGTAATGGTAAATAACCTTCTTGCAAATGCAAGTGACACTCTGAATTACATAGAAGGCCTCATAAAGCAGACCTCAGATCAACAATTAGAGCAAGCTCTTGCTTTCTGTGCCGAGTCTTATATACCTATCGTCAAGTACATTCTCCCACAAGCTGCTGATGCTGTGAGCCAAGGCAGATTTGGATTTGCCAGTTACTGTGTCTCTGATGCTGCCAAGGAAATCAGTAATTGTGATAAGAAATTCTCAGGCTCTGCTCAGAATAAGTCTCTTTTGGAGGATAGAAATGGGATTCTGCAGAAGCTTGTTGGTGTTGCTGGTGCTATAATGAAATTATTACTCAAGGGTTAATTTTTCTCGTCCCTTTTCTGTTTTGGTCTTTTCCTCTCTTTTACTCAAATTTGGATGTTATTTATTGGGTCTGTACAAAATTATATGTATACGTACTTTGAAGCAGCTATTGTTACTGTTCAGTCACTCGAGTTTTCTGATCATTGTACCATGTCCCCTGCTTCAGCATTTTAGTCATAAAAGATTATTAATATTTTGAATATGTAGTGTACCCTTTTTATTTTTGAAGTAAAATTCTCCAGAAAACGTTTCAAAATGTGATCTTTCATAGTTCGTTAATTATATTTTAGTGTGCAAGTAATATAAAACCATGAAGAAATTTGAGTCAATGTGGAGAAACTTAGGACATTGGCAAATTTGTTTCAAGTAGCTATCCAAAAGGTTATATTCTCTGTCACTTACTCAGATTCTCAAATCTCTGGTGGTTATTCAAAGATAAGATAGTGGCCATAGTTGAGCATGTGAGTGGGATTTGGAGGAAGAAGACGAGTAGAAGTAAATTACTAAATGGAAAACAACAAACAAAATTTCAGGGGGTGCAAAGCATCTAGAATTTTCTCATTTGGGTGAACGTGAGCTGATGATTTTACAGGTGTCAAATTCCTATGAGATGGTGAAGGCCTCGTAGGTCAACTTTTCCTTAATATTTTCTTTTCTGGTTGATAGATGCAGGAGTCACATGTGGGATCACATGTATGTTTTAACTATTCCTCAACATATTCTCCATAAAAAATTAATAAAAGAGCCCAAACTGGCACACCCCATTTGACACTAATAAGATTCAACCATCTCAAATTGAAAATTTGAGAGCAATTATGATAATATACACATGAGGCATACCTTTCGCCCTGTAAAATAAAACTTTTGGTGTTTTCTTGCAAGCCAGGTTAAGTTTCCTAGAAAATGTGTGTTCCCATTAAGACATCAAACAACAACCACATAAAAGAAACTTCAAATTGAGAGAAATTTTCATGTATGTAATCACGTGATCTGACATAATTGACACTTAGCTAAATTTTTTAGACATTTGGTCAAGGGTTCAACCTCTAACAATATATAGAGAGAGGGTCTCATCTCTCATGACTAGCACTAAAACCTCTCTAAAAAGTTTACGATGCAAAGGGATTAGTCATTATTATTGACGATGGATACTTTTGACCCACCCAAAAGAAACTCTGATGTCTAATTTGGTGGATGCTCAATTTTAGGTAGGGAACACACAACATGAGCATGATAAATCCCGCTAATTAAGGTGTTTAGTTATTACATTTAAATAGTTCAATAAATTCCTAATTACTATAACAAATCAGATAATCTCCATTTTTGATTCTGTTACTAATAAGAAGATACAGCCTACAATTTGGTAGGTGCACAACTTCAGGAAGAATTACTTCAAAATTATGGTTCTATTAAGAAAATGATTTTTGTGGTCTCCAATGCAAAAACCAAACATATTTCTTAGTTGATGACAGGCCTTTAACACGGTAGTTCTCTCTCTGTTTTTATTTTTTGGTATCTACATTTTTTAGTAGAGCTGATTAGGGATGGATAATGGCATCTTTATTAACTTAGACTTAAATTCACGTATTCATATATATTAAAAATTGAAAAAAAAAATAGGTGAAGTTCAAATCTAATCTTTGATAATCATGTTTTTTTCCCTTTATAATTGCTAGATGTACATCAGATAAAAAAAAATGACACAAAAAATGGCTAAACTCGAATTCCTTTTTTAACCTCCACGTTCTGTCTTAAAAAGGTAAAGATAAAAAGAAAAATAATGACTATAGCGGGATATGGAATACAGATGCACACCAAGAAAACATCATAATGAAATCCTCACCAATCCCCCCTCCAGTTTTAGGGTATTTGTGTCTTCATTGGAGGGAATGATTAAAAAAAGGAATCAATCATCAATTTTAATATTGGAGTGGTTATTGCCTTGTGCTTTATTTGGCTTCTTTACCTTTTCTTACTTCAATATTACTGGGTGCTATTCCAATCAAGGTGAACCCACAAAAGATATGTAATGATGATAACTTTTATAGACCCAATTTTTTAACAATTCATAAATATATCAAAACAATTTTTAAAAAAAATAGACATGCAAAAAAAATGCTAAAATAATAGATTCAATATAACAAATTGTTGGTTGAGGTGATAAACAATCTCATTTCATAATGAGAAGAATAGAAGTTTAAATCCCGAGAAATACACTTACTGAGGAAGAGACTATACCCGTTTGTGTTCTAAGTCTCGAAAGGAAAACCCTAATCAAATAAAAGAATATAGATTTGATGCCAAGTCCACTCATTAAATCTTTATAAGGGAAAATAGTCTTGTGCTTTGAGGATTCTAGAGAGAAGATTTCCTTCAACACTTGGATATTATGCAACTTACAACCATTGAAACAATTAAGCAACAGGAAATTGCCATTAACCAAAGGGGCCAGAAAAAAAACAAAAAACAAAAGAATTAGGCAGGCCAATGAAGAAAACTACTAACAATACAGCTAAGTAGTGAAACTCACCCCCTAGACATTGATTAATATACATAAAGGGGTAAGTTAGCCACCAAGTCCTGATTCTGAGTTTCATAACAAAAAGAGGATTATTATGTAAAACAGACAAAACAGATATTCAGGGCTCGTGTGAGAGGAATAATAACACTAAACCCTCTTTTATTGGCCAAAATGCTGCACCATTTTTAATTCTTGGGGAAAAAATGTGCATTAAACTGTGCGTCGTCTTATCCTTTGTTCTGACCAATATGAACTTGTGACCTGCTTTACAAAACTGCAAGACACCATGGAGTAGCGAGAAAATTGATATTAAAAGGCTGCAACATGGTGTTGTGTTGTTATATGAATATGGTTGAAAGATTTAACTTACCTGTTGTGAGATTCTAAACTGGGAGCATTAGGGTTATTTGCTGATGGATTGAGAGGGTATTGGGCTGAGACTAGAGGTGATCCCTGGAAACTTGCCCTTGAACTGCTTCCAGATGACATGCCTGCAAAAGAAAATTTCTTGGACCATAAGAGACATGAAAGCTAGAGTTTCATTAAAAAATGGCATGAAAACATTGGTCTCAAAACTTAATTTCCCATCTTGCATTCTAAATAGGTTTATGCTGGAATTTTGGGTTATAATGCTAAGAGTTCGATAAGCTTAAGACACACAAGGCCCCAAGTATTGCAGGTAAAAAGGAAAAAGTAAACATAGCAGAAAGCTCGGATAAAACCAAATCTAAAAACATAGTCAGGATAGACATCACGTTCAAGCAAGTTTCAAGATCTGATGGATATCAAAGTATTCCTTAATTTGTAGACAAGACAATGAGCTCAACATCTCAAAGGAATGGTTTATAATGGAAGGCCTTTTGCCTCATTGATCTTTTGAATACTAAAATTTTACCATAGCTTAGCAATCCCAAATCAGAATCAAACAAGAGAACATTGGAAGTAGAATTAGCTCATGATAACTTTAGTTGAAGTTTCAAAACATTGCATTTCATTAGAGATTGCCCATCATACATATACTACAGTGGTTCCATTCAAGATGCATCGATCGCCAAATAATGACTTCTCATGTAAACAAGAGACAAGTTACAAACCTCTTAATCAGGAAATTAAAAAGGTCTAGCTCTGCAGACAATACTAATGATCTAAAACTCAGTTCAACAATTGGCAATGTTCCAATGGTCATATTATGTGTAAGCCTAAATCTAATCACAATTCAGTTTTCACAGCAGTGTTAGCAAATACAATTCTATATGCAAGATAAATATTTACTTCAATTACAAAACACATACCTTGGAATATTATCACGATGCAAAAGAAAATAGTAAAAACTGTGGCAAATATGCTGCTACTACTGCTGGAAGGCGATGATTTAGATGCTCTCATCTTCCTTAAGGCTTTCAAGCGCTCTATTCTTGCACGCTTCAACATGGCAACTTCTGTTAGCTCCCTGATAAGCTTCTGGTCAGCCGCATCCAGTGATGGAGCTCGTGGAGGTCTTGGAGGTTTGGGTGCCTTTTTATTACTTCCCTTCTTACGTTTCCCCTTTATTGGGGTTTTCTCCTCATCAACTAAGTCTTGTCCAGAGAATAACTTGTTTGACTCATTACAATACAAACTTGGCATTTCTTCATCTGTACCAACAAAACCACCAGAAACCTTTGTAAGAAATGACTTCTCTTGTTTTGCAGCACATGGACTAGATTCTTTCTTTGAGTCGTCTTCAGTTTCAGACAACCCTTTTTCAAGATCAAACTCAGCATCCTTATCTTCTGCATTTATGAGACCCATCCCAATGTCACAAACCTAATCCAATCTATGATCTATCTCCTCTTGTCACACTACAAAAAGTACAAGAGCCCAAAAATTTCTTCCAAACGCAGCTCCTACGAATCCAGAAACCTTCTCTTTTGAACACACGACCGCAACTAAGAATCCAGAAAATTTAAACTGACCACGTTTCCATATATATATATATATATATATATATATAGGTATGGAAAATTCCAAACGTTAACTGCAAGCTGCTCAATTCCTTCTTTTGAAGCCCTTCTGTCAAAATCTCAGATTTCCAACAATTCAAATGTAATCCCCAGGATGAACAGACTCTGCATTACAAAGGTCAAAATGCAACTGGTTACAATGAAAATCAAGAAACTGCGAGCTAAAAGCACCACTCACAAAAGAAAAATCAAGAACAGAACAACCAGAAAAACGTGCATGGCCCCAACAAAAGCACCAAAGTGCATCTCAGACCTGACCCCGGAAGAAGGGAATGACAAGAAAAATACACAATCAATGAACCCCACGAAATGTAGCAGACACAAATCTCTTCAACACTCACGTTATATGAAGTTGCATTTCGCCTAAAGAAACCCATAAATCCCACATAAATCAAAAGATTCAAAAACCCAAAAAAACCCAAAAGCATGAAACTAGGTTCCGCCATCACAATGACAACAAACAAACACGAACAAGAAGAAAGGTTCATAAATAAAAAAAAACCTTCAAGAGAAGAAAGGAAAGAGCCCCAGGTCAGATGATGGCCGAGAATGGAAGAGTTAACATTCCAGAGGTAAGGAAAGCCAGAGATAATAAACGAACAAGAAGAAGGGTAAAGGAAATTACCGGGAAAGCACTGAACTTGCAATGTTTCCCAGGGAGATTGATCACCTTGATTCCTTCAAAAAAGCCATATTTTAAAACCAGAACTATAACATGGTGTGCCGTGTTGTGTACTATGGAATTGCGAGGAAGCCAGAGGATGGAAGAAATGACGCGCCGACAGTTGCCAGCTTGGCATTGTGGTCCATGGCCATCAATTTATTTTTTTTCTTTTTATAATTCCCCCTATTTAGTCATCTTTATTTTACTTTTCTTTCAAAATTAGCTGTTTTTTTCCTTAAATTTTCCATCCAACTTTTCTTTTAGAATTTTTGATCTTTTTTTTGGCAATAGAGTTTTACATTTTTAATCAATCTATTTTGATTTTCAGCTTTTAGGGAGGGTGTGTGGCCAAAACAAAAGGGTTTTAGGGAGGGTTAGGTAAAAATGCTTTTTACTATATATTATACTCCTATTTGTCACTAATGTATTATTGTTATTATTATTTAAAAATGTTTATTATCAATATTTAAATGTTTAAAAAATATTAATTTTTTACCCACCATAGTATGGCTTCCTTTTCAAAAGTCAAATAAGAAATATATAAAATATGTCTTGAGTTGGAGATTTAATAGAATTTAATTTTTGGATTAGCCCACCAATTTACGTGGAATATAAGCTTACAATGAGGAACCACACTACCTTTAAGTAATTATTGCCACTACATACCTAGGTTTGAATTTTGAATATAAAATTACTGGTTAAGCTGAAACGATTTATAAGTTATAACTAATTGATTTATAGCAAAACCGACTATTTCAATTTTAAATCTATGACTTCCGTTTTCAATACAAATCTCTCATTTAAAACTTAATTTTAAGATCTTTTTAAGATTTAACTGAACCTTACACCGCTAGACTTATTGTATATTACTAGTATTGAATTCACCTTTTGCATGGATTACAATTTGGGAAAAAATAGTTACTTTTAGCATTAATTAATGAACTAAGTCAGCATTAACATCTATTAGTAGATGAGAAAGATGAAACAAACGATATGTAATTTCAATTATTCTATGTTTATTAAATAGGAAAACATTATATATTTATAAAAATATCTTAGATTATAAACTGGTGATATCACTTGAGCGGGAAAAGAATGGGAAGCCTGGGAGGGGTACTCCAAAAGCAAATAACCGAGGAAATAATTTAAAATAAATATCTTAAATTTATATGACAAATATAAAAATCTTGTCAAATTTGAAGTTATGTTTAGTTTAAACGGGGAAAAAAATCTTAACTATCCCTTCAATTAAATGGGTATTTCATTTTCCGGTCTTAAATATAAGACAACTTTTTAAAAAAAATTAAAGAAGTTAAATAAGTTATTTAATCGTATTATATGTTATGTATTATTAAATTATATATCAATTTATTAGTTAAACTAATTAGTTTGCGAGAAAAAAATATAAATTTAAATATTCTAAAATAATTTAATTAGTTTCTTTAATATATAAAAAAAAATAAAATTTATTTTATATTTAAAACAAGAAGGTACTGGTTTATATGAAAATGAAAGGACTCCCATTTGTTTAGAATATGCGTTTGGGAGGCGGAATAATCCTTTAAAGGGTCCAATAATTGAAACCCATTTTCATGATGACCACGTGAGGCTGTACTCCAATCTAATAATTTAACATCTAAAAATCCAATCAATAAGTTACAAGCACATGTGCACATTTATAGTACAAGAACATCTCAGATCAAGGTCTCAATTCTTAAGGTTTTTTGTTTTTGTTTTTGTGTATATGATATAAAATATGTCAGATTTCCCATATATTGAAATAAATATGGAATGCTTTGTAACAATTGATTGAGAAAATAATCTAAAATGTTAATATTTAAACTCATAATGAGAACAATCCTGTTCATTTTGACTACAAGACACTGCTATATGTTGCCCTGTGTGCAAAATTATTATTATTGGCTAAACTTAATTGTTGATCATTAACAAGCACAAGGGAGAAAAGGAAGTTGAAAAAAAAAAAGAAAAAAAAAAGACCATCTCTAACGTCGTTTCAGCTAGAGGGGTGAAACAAGATTCAAAGTTGAAATGGCTAAAGCTTCAAAATGGCAGCACCACTTGAAGGCTTGGAAGCAAACACATAAAGCCCAAGCTCATTCTTGTTAATGACCCCCTTGTCAATCCTAGACTGGAAATATTGTTCCTGCAAATAGATTTTCAGAAACCAGCATTATTAACTCATGTTAATTCAATATAATTCCCAATATCAATCAAAAAATCAGAAGACTATCTCAGAAATATCAGCATACCTTCAAGTTTAGGATATATTGTGGGACAAGGCTTTCTTTCACCAAAGAAACAGTACAACCACCCCATCCAGCCCCAGTAAGCCTCGCCCCGAGAGCGCCATTTTTGCGACAGACGTTTACAAGCTCTTCCAATTCCGGACAGCTGATTACCATAACAAGCAGAGACCCAAAAAAAAAAAAAAACACTTAATAGTGAGTAAAGGAAAACCACATTGCACAGCTTCATGAGATAACTTATAACTATAAAGGAACAAGCAGACTTATTATCTGAAAAACAGAACAAGCCAACAATACACACCTGCATTCATATAATACACTGCAGCTATAATGGCTCTCATTCATAAGGTCACCAAGCTTTTTGAGTGTTTCATCCTCACTGAAAGAGAAGCAGCATGGATAAATGTTAAACAATTTTGAACAAGAGATGGATCATCAAGAGGATTTAATGAAGGTAAAGAAATACAATGTCAAACTATTTTCGATGTTTGGACATAATCATTTTAGACTAAGGACTGCAAAATATTTTATCAAATTTTCATCCCAGAAATACCTATTTGCTTAAGAATTATACAAAAATCAAAGAGCTTTCATGAGAAGATAAAGTTACGACCAAATCCAAAAGACTTGCCTTAAATTTGACGAGACAATGTCCTTAAAAGCATGCACCCTCTTGGCCTCTGAGTACACATGGGCAGCTCTCTAGAAGCAAAACGGATCAAAATTATATCACACAAGGGCAGCAACAAGATAGTAAATCATAAACAATATTCAGGCAGCAGTTGTGATAAAAATCCATATTTAATATAGACACCAAGCCACTGAAGCAAACTGTTAAAAGTAAAAAAGAAAAGTGGTAACATATGATAATATAAATAAGAAATACCTGATGTAACTTGTAGTGCTTAGCAACTTTGACAACATCCAAATAAGCTGCATTACTGCCCAAAATTGATGTAAGCTTTTCCTCAGTGATTTTCTCAATCTCTTCAACTGTATAGGGCTCTTCCTTCAAAAATTCCTGTATCAAAGAGATTTTCTTATAATTTTTTTGGATACTTTATTATAATTATGTAAATAGCACATGGCATGTAAATAAAATGATAATATAAAAAAAAAAAAAAAAATTGAAAGACACAGAAAGGATTTCATAATGTCATGTTAAATTAAATACCTTGACAGCAAGGACCGGATCAGATGAATTATGTTTACCAGCATATGTTATGCATAATCCTTCTACATCTGACAACGTTTTCACTTTTGATATTGCCTCTTGTGGCTTCATTCCCAGCTTTATGCCAAGCACAATCTGGAGCAGTATTCAATAGCGAACAATTAGCTTACATACATAAATGAGGCTAATTCAAAACTGAGGGGTAGAGAGAGGAATAACAAGGAAATCCAAAATCCAAGCAGAGGATAGGAGTTAAAAAGGTTGAGTGCATCAAACCCTTTATCATAGCCCACTATTTTCAACTTCAAGAGATAAATGACAATTGAGAAATATAAAAATAAAAACCATTGGTGACAAAAATACTTACCGAAGCCAAACGACATTCAACAACCCTGTTGTTATAATTAGTAGCAGCAGTGACAGCCTTTTTAGACTCTGCTAAAGAATGGGCAATTACAAAAGTCCCACCCGCTGGAAGCTGCACATCTGTAGCACGAATGGGGTTGAAATCTATAAGCTCGGCAAATCCAATCTTAGCCATTACGGAGATTGCCTGTAAAAAGAATAAGAAAATCATATGTTTTAGTACCATGTTAGAATGGATTAAGAGCAAGATATTTATTATTATTATTATTATTTTTAAAAAAACCAATTAATTAACTAACAACTCTGCTTTTTTGCCCCTAACCTGATCCATTCCGCCAGATTGTGTTCCAACATGCCTTTCACATTCACATGTAACTTGTGCAATTTCTTTCTGTGAAAGATGTGAGAATGTTAGAGCTCATAAAATATGAATTTTCAAAAAAAGAAGAATATCAAATGTAATCTTCAGCAAAAAACATGCTTTCAAAGTAATCAAGGGTAATTTTGTTTTGTTTTGTCTAAACTACCGACGATAAATTATCTCCCAAACAGTTAAGCTTAGACAATAAGCCTTAACCCAAACTACATTCTAATAATACAATCATGCCATAAAACTGATAAGCTTTACATACACTCCAATCATCAAAATGAAAATATTCATTCCTGATCAGCTTGAAATCCAAGACTTACCTTTGGGAAATTCTCTCCAAAAGCCGCCATAATGGCAATTGTAGAAGAACAGACAAATGCTGCAGAACTAGATAGTCCAGAACCTGTATAAACAGTTCATATTAGTTCTTGAATTTAACTCCATCTCCAAAGAAAGACTATCTATCTGATAGATAGAGTATTTAAGATGACAAAAACACACCTTGAGGAACTATTCCATCAACAAGAACATCAAGTCCAACTTTCTTACTAATATCCACTCCTTTTGATTTTGCATAATCGTAATAACCTTTGTACCCACATACAAAATAATGCCCCCATTTGTGATTCTTCAGGTCCAGTGCCTACGCGCAACCGCAAATAAATTAACAGATGAATTTGGCCAGAAATCTTAATAATCAGAACAAGCTTGTTTTCAAAAAGCAAAACAATGGGGTAGGATGTTATAATTATTGAACTTTGAGGGTAAAACCAATAGTGGCCCACAAATAAAGTGAACATGGACGTAAAACCGACCTGGTCAGGGTCAACAGGATAAGTACACATAGCATGTTTCTCATCATTCACATTAGCAATTCTAAGAATATTCTCGGCGTCATTTTTCCGAATTGCCACGATCGTATCTTGCCGAATTGCCATCGGCAAAACAGAATATCCCTCGTAGTCAATATGTTCCCCGATTAAGTTCACTCTACCTACAATAACCCACAAAAGACCATAATTTTCCATAATAATCAAAAAGAAAAAGAGAAGGAGAAGGAGAGAGGAAGAACCAGGTGAACGGGCGAAGACTTCAGGAGGATGACCGAAAACTTTTTGAAACTTAGACTTCAAATTGTCAAAACGAAGTTGTGCCTCTTCGAGTAGAGATCCTCCGCCATACACAGGCTCCAGAGAATCGAAAATTGGAACAGGAAGATCTTCGTGTTTCGCCATCGATGAGTGAGGATTTTCGACCGGAATTTTCTTTGCCAGCTCCTATACACAAACTCTGGAAGTTTTTGCCGAATGCACCGAACTCGTTTTTGTCGATTGCTCCGAACCCAGCATTATTATTGCCATGTTTTCCTGCATAATATCGTTTTTAAATCTATCCATCTAATCACAATCCTTTTTTCATTATGGAAAATCATAATAATTTTTTTTACCTTAATTTTAATCTAATATAAATATAAATATTAATTTTAAGTACATAATATTAAAATAGCCCCTTCTTTGTAATGAGTTTGTCTAAGTATAAAATCCTTTTTAAGTTTGTCTTAATAGTAAGTGTAATTTTTTTTATTTAAAATTTTACCTTCAATTAATTATTATATTATATACATTAAGGAATATTAAGTACCTATTATCATTTCACTATATTTTAATAATTGAATATAAAAATTCTGGCAACAAAATTTAAGATAACAATTATATATATCAGAGATTCTGAATTAACTAAGGAAAATAATATCAGAGAAATCATTATTTATAAGTAAATAAGGGAATTAATAAATGAATCAATTAACATTAATAACTTATACGATTTATTTCTTTTCATTTGCACCTAAAAATCATTATCCCTTTAATAAATTCACATATCTATATACATCTTATCTGATTTTATCAAAAAAATTATATATTAATAACATGTGATATAAAATTTATAAACATATTATAAACAGTGGCTCCAATTACCATATCTCAATTTTAAGGTGGAAAAAAAAATTACCATATCGAATTTTATTTTTGAAAACGATTGCGAGGATAAGTGGTGATGTGACTTTGTTTAAAACATCCACGTGGAACTGACAACGATAATGCGGGAGAGATTCCGCTTTAACTCTTTTTCTAAGAAATTTAAAAAAAAATCATCCTATTAGGAGAAAAATCATTATTTTTTGTAGGATCACGCACTTGACTCGGCGCTAATTTATTTTTGAGAAAATTGCATTTAAGTCCCAAATAAAAAGATATGATAAAAAAATCTCTTAAAATTTTAAATTTGTATTGAAGTCTCTTTGAGATATTTTTGTAATATATCCTAAATATGAAAGGTGCAAAATAACCCGATTAATTAAATAAAGATAAATATATTCATTAAGGGTATTTTCGAATTTTTACATTTAGAATATATTGCCCAAATACCCCATGAGACTTCATTGTAAATTTGAAATTTTAAAGGACATTTATGTAGAATTTTCTATTACTTAAGAATCAGGTGTAATTTTCGCATTATCTTTTTTGCTTTGTCAGTAATTTTCTATTCTTTTTACTATAACGTCAATATATTTCTTATAATTAATGCATATTTGTTTACATATGAATTTGATCCAAAAAGAGTAAAAAGTATTTATATAAACATAATTGAATAATGATTGATGATTCAGGGAAGAAAAATGATGGATGATTGAATAATGATTGATGATGAGATAAGTATGATTTAATTGTTGGAACAAAAAACATAAAAAGGAAGAGAAAATATTATTATAGATCCTTTGAAATCTTCAGATTACTCTAATGTCCCAAGGAACCTAAGTGTGAAATATTCTATTTGTGAATTTACCAATGTACCCTCATGAATTTGAGAAAATCTGCCTCATCTGCATATCGCTTCACACCGACCTCACTCTGCTGCTTGCCTCCAGCACTCTTCCTCTTACCTCAGTGTCTCTGCCTCTAACCTCTCGAATCTCATTATCACTACTCGCCACCAAGATATAATATGATTAGCTAGAGTCTATTTGTTTTAATCAGTTTTTTTTTTTTTTTTTCCCCCGATGGAGTTGGCATTAAAATTTCTTATTTATTTGTTGAAGTAAGTTTTGCTTGTGAGTTGTGACTACTGTATTGAGTTGCCCATGATATAATATGATTAGACTTCGCTTTAGTTGAACTTTTCTTTTCTATTTGAATGAGACAAGATGCAGTCTTGTGTTTGCCCAAAAGATGTTTGACAAAATAATCGATCATCTAAGAAAGAACTTCATTCCTTCAAGAAAATCAATGGCCCTGATCCAAATTATCAAGATCACAGTGTCAATGATTTTGATTATGTATTTGTTTGTAGATTAAGAAAGAACTTCATCCTTTAAGCAAATCAATGGCCTTGATCTAAATTATCATGATATATGTTTTTATGGTGCTGGAAAATATGCATTTAGTTAAATTAAGCATTGGACTTACACTCCCTTTGTGTAGTTTAAATAACATTATAAATATTATTGTATTTTAGTGTTGTCTTGAAACTCTTCAAAAGCTTTTCTATAGATTGACATGATATTTGGAAATGGTACTAAATTGTCACCGTTGCCTAAGGTTGGCCACACTTACCAAAAGAAGGGCATATGACAATGACAAGTTATAATGATTGTTATCAACACAAGTGATTGGCATGATGGTGGTGCCCAATCCGATTCAATTGAATTTTCTATTACAATTATAGGAAACTAAAGTTTCTATTGTTACAAATATCTCTTGAGAAGAATACCAAAGGTCACTAGCTAAAAAGCAAAACATAACTTTCCACATCCAAATGTAGTGACAATGACCAATGGTTGGAAGGCAAAAAAAAACAAGATAAGGGAATCTCAATTTCAAAATAAGAAAGTTTATAAGTTTTGAAGACATGTATTTTTTTATTTTTATTTGGTATCGGCAACTATAAGCTATGATGTATATGTATTTAGAAGTCACTTTTTTTTTTGTACGTGTCAGTGGCTTAATAGATGTATATGAAGTTGTAAATGAAATTTGGATATAATATGAAGTTATATTCTGATTATGATGCAAGGTCACTTACATATAATTATCATAACAAACAAAGGTCACCAGTCATTACATGCACCCTCACTTTTTAGTTCTTGCCATATAGTTGTCACTTTCATATTGTAGCATTGTCATTTGTATAAATTATATGTTTTGAAGTTCAATGTTGAAACTTTTGAAGGCCAACAAAAGTTCAGTGGTGAAACTCTACTATAAAACTTGCAATGTATTTCAACTGTGGAGTTATCTATGATAATATAAAATGGCTTCTCAATTTTAATTGACTAGTTATTGTTCGGTACTTGACTTGTCATTACAAGCATTCTAACTTGTCAATATAAGCACTTTCACTTGTCGAAAATTTGAAACAACACTATGATATAATATCATTTCAAGTTACATATTATATAATACCCATGA
The DNA here is from genome assembly GCA_019022655.1 of Acacia acuminata. Lineage (NCBI taxonomy): Eukaryota > Viridiplantae > Streptophyta > Magnoliopsida > Fabales > Fabaceae > Acacia > Acacia acuminata. Next base: position 996,884 of record JAFJYI010000030.1, read on the forward strand.
CCAAGTTGTTAACACATAAATCTTGCTGAATTTATGCACAACATATATTAACAAAGTGGTCATTTATATTGAAACAAGTTGTCACTAACAAATAAAAAATATATTATTGTTATTACCCATGAATTATATCAAAAGGTCAAGTATATTGACTTGTCGATTAAATTATAAAGAAGACCATTTCTATGTTAGGCATAGTAGTGTCTTAAAACCAACTGCCTTACGAGGTTGTTCCATTAAAATCAGCATCACATAATAATCACAACATGTGATTACAATGTCTGTTGGTAGAGAAACATGTTGGATAGTGAAAATCTTCATCATTTTGCAGCACATATACCAACTTATGTAGTAATTCGAGATTATTCAAAAGCTTCCTTAAAAAAATAAAATCTAAAACTAAAAACAAACTCATAAAGTGAAATGTAAATATATTAAACTCAAATTAGGTACAAGAAAACCATGCTTCTTCTTAATGTGCTCAACTAATTAACAATTCTAGATTTTCAATGAGACAGAAAATGGTCAAATATTGAGTTGGATTAATCTATTATCAGTTATCACAGACATAGACTTAACAAACAAAACTTCTCAGAGTATTTCACACTATAAGTGCTCATTCATTGGCCAAACCACTATAAATGATAAAAAAAAATAGGAATCACAAAATTGTTTTGTATATAGCATGCTAAAATTCATTTCAGATTCAGAATTTTAATCATACCAAGCTTCAGGCTTTGCTTCCTACAAACATTTTGAAATGTTTCTAGGATACCATTGAAGCCCGACTATGAAATCTAGAAATCCATCAAATGGAAGAACCATGTTCCATGTTGTTTAAAAATAAAGAATTTTAATGACAGTGAAAACATCAAGAACCAGATAATGAAAGTAAAACGATTAAAAGTTTGTTGAAACATGAAATATTTAGAATCTAATCACTTTAAACTGAATGTGACTATGGGTAGACCCAAATGCCAACATATTCTGGAGTTTCTTCCTTCGTCTTGGTGGCAAGTAGTGAGAAAGAGAACCAAGAGATAGCAGAGAGATAGAGAAGAAAGGCGTAGTGATGTCAATGAGAGGTGATAGGTAAATGAGGGGCAGACACATGACATTTTTTCCCAAATTCGTAAGGGTAGCATGGTAATTTTACAAATAGAACATTTCACACTTAGGTGACTTGGGATATGAGACTAATTTGAAGATTTAAAGGGACCTTGTGGTAGTTTTTCTCCTTACTTGAGACCTAACTGTAATTTTCCCTAAAACAAAAATTTAATCATGTTATCAAATTTGTGGCGGCTTCCTAAACGGCAATTATTGTCAGGTCGTTTTATGTTTTGTATGACTTTTGCCCAATCAGTTTTATGCATGATTTAAATTGGACTTATGAGAAAATGAATGTTTAATTAAAAAGTTCTTCTAATCGGGTTTATAAACCAAAAATAACTTATTTAAAAAGTTATTTTAGGGATCTTTTGTTAAATCGGACTTATGAACTAAGATCATAAGATATTTTTTTTAACATTTAAGATTCAAGTATATTTTTAGTACCATTTATTCCAAAAAATATTTTAGGATACTTGCTGATACTAAAATTAATTTTTTAAGATCTTAAAATAATTTTTTAAGATTATGAAGTATTTTCTTAGTCTTGAAGAATATTTTTTGTACTATTCAATACGTTAAAAATATTTTAGGGTACTAAATGGTACTACAATTAATTTTTTCAAGATTCTAAAATAACTTTTCAAGATCATTAAGTATTTTTTTAGTATGTCAAGTTCGATTATTAGAAGTATTTTTTTAGTACTATTAAGTACCTTAAAAAATATTTTAGGGTATTACTGGTACTAAAAATAATTTTTTCCCAAAATTCTAAAATAATTTTTTAAAATCATGAAACATTTTCTTTGTAAAGTTCAGTGTCCTAAAGTATATTTATTTTACTAGTCAAGACCTAAAAAATATTTTAGATTAACTATAAGTTTAAATATAAAAAACTATTTATACTGTCCCATTAATCCAAATATAAATTATATCTAATTTTTTTGTCTAATCTTTTTTATCACAAGTTAGATAAGTCATTTTTCTCATCGTCTATATCAAACAACCCTATTGACGCCACGAGGAATGAAGTCAGTAAAACGACATCATGCAAAATACTGCTCAAGATTCAAGAACCAGGAGTTATAGCTAAGGTCGTGTTCGTTGCATTGCAGCCAATTCAGTTCCTCAGTGTCAATGTTCTCAATCTTGTTCCTTCAACTGCCTCAGAAAATTCTAGTTTCTTTTTTCCCTTTCTCCCTCCCTCATTGCCAATCCTGATGGTTTTGGGTTTGATAGTCATCCTGTGCCGCCACATTCTGGGCAGAATCGAGTCTTTCCATTTTCTGGGCGTGGAGGGTCGCCAGGTTAGTTGAACGTTTATTTGTTTCTTGTTAAACTTGGCATTTCTTGTTGAATCTTGTTATCCACTGTGCTGTTTGGTAGCAGTTTTTCTTTGACTAATGGCAGTTGATCTTCTGAATCCTATTATAGTGGAAGATAATTTCACGTTTGAATATGCAAGAGAGGCTTAATTGTTGGAAGGGTCTGTTTTTGTACCTAAAAAATTCAAAAAATGTAATTATTTCTGCTTATTTTAATATTATCAGAGAGTATTAATTTACTATTGTGAAGTTTGCATACTAGTATTTAGTGACCGTTTAGCTTTGCAGCTGAACTTTTTTTTTAACAAATTTGTTTTGTTCATTCTATGATTGACATCTTTATGGCATTAACATGTTTCTCTCCCTTGGTCTGGAGGCATTGTTCAGATGTTATGATGCCAGGATCATTCTAATTCTTGAAGCATACAGTTGTCGATGCACTCATCTCTCATATTTTTCACATGTTTTCAGGCCTTTGATCCTAACTTCTATGTTTATTATTTCATATCATGTAAACCCAAAAAAGTTTGATCTCATAGTTGTTTGATCACCTTGAAATCTTCTCTCCATGGAAGAATAAGAAAAGATATATTATTCTTATTACAAATACTTATTATTAACGGAAACAAACAAACCAATACACACCTCCACAAGTAACTCTTTGTTTTATTTCCACCTCATTTGCAAACATTGTCAATTTCCCCTCCTTTAAGTCATTTTAATCTCCAACATGTGAGAAAAGGAAGACAATAAGTGATTGATGCATTTTTTTTTTCTTTTTTAGATCGGTTTGATGGTAGAAGTTTTGTGAAACTTTTTGTTGCATCTGTAGCCATTGAAAAAGATTTAAGCCACACATAACCCTTGTTTTTGTTTTCTTATTTGTTTGGGGAGCTTGGTTGGTATAGTTCTTTTTGTGAAATAATTTCACATTTGTTATCATGAAAGGCCTATATGTTTCTGAAATATTGCATCTTTTTATGTTTGAATTGCAACTATGTTCCCCTCTGCCTTTTCGGGTGGGTGGAAAAAAATTTGTGAAGTGTACAATATTATTACTTTTCAACTGACGTCTGTAAAAAGTTAACTCTGCTGATACTTTTAAATACACACCTCATCTATTAGAAAGCTTGTCAAGTTTTCAATGGTTTTCCAACCACTTTGATTTTGAGCTATCTGATAGTTATTGTTTCTCATGCTATCTTCATTGTTTCTGATGTTAAATGTTTAATCATGTGTTTGAGATGAACTATTATCTTGTTACAATTATTTGATATCAGATTGCCGTTTGTTTGAGAAACATGGGAACGTTCTTGAGGTTGCTTTGATCAAAGATGGAACAACTGGGCAACAACATGGTATTTGTGATCTTGATATTCCAAGACTATTGTACTTGTTACGAATCTTATTCCAGGTCCATTGAGAGGCTGATGGAAGAGACTAAGCTCATCTTCATCTCAGTTTGTTTTTGCAACAAGTCCCGGCTTGTTGGTTTTGGTAGCCGCCCTTTTTTGTCCTCATCCTGTCATAGCAGAAGAGGCAAGACATGTAATCTCCTCTTTGTATAGAAGATGAGATTATTGGAGGACCAATAGATCCTGCTCTTGGAACTGTGAATGCAGCGTGTGGTCATTACCCAACAACTGATTGTAATGAGAGTGTCCATAGCCGTAACTGTAGTTTGAATATGTAAAAATTTAGAAGTCGGCTTGTATAGAAGAAACAGAGGAAAACTTGGGTTATTACATTTGAATGGTTTAAATCACAATGTAATTTGGGAGATTTAACATCCCATATTTTGCACTATTAACTTTTTGCAGCTTGTGATACTTAGCTTGACTGGAAATGTATCTTGTTTAGTTTTTAAGTGTTTAGTTGTTCTAGTTGATTTGTCTTCCTAAATTGTCTTGGTGCAGTACTCTAATCTATGAATTTCAATTTTCTCTATTTCCTATGCGTGATTCTTCACTTGTTATTGGAGATTGATATCAGGGAAATTTGTGGTGGCTATGGAGTTTGCTTTGGATATGTTGATATTTTGATTGTCTTTTTCTACTTTATGGCTACTTAGTTGGAACACAAAATTTGATGCAAGGATTTGAAGTTGTCTAACAGCTCATTATGGTTTGCTGGGTCTCCATGACATGTATTGGCAGTACATGCTACTTATGTTTATTTGATGTTAAAGTTCGATTAACAGTTGTGATCAAATACACGAGCTTGTTACAAACTTATTTAGTTTTCAGTGAGAGGAGATTAGGAGTCTGGTTTATATCTATCAGGGAATGGAAGGTTATGTGTATGGTGTAATTTGGTGTGTCTATGCAAAGGGATGGTATCAGTGAAGATTGCACCACTCATTCTGCTGATACCTGCTAAAATAGTTGTTACAAGTACATACAAGGAATTGATCTCATTTGTTTGATGAAACCGTGTGAAGAATAACTTTCTAAAGTCACTTGAGTCACTTATAAAATGGCTCATTAATATTGACATCTATCATTCTATCTGTGGAAAGGTTGAAAGAAAATAGATGGAATCAATATATAACTTCTTGTGTTTATCAAAAAAAAAAAATATAACTTCTTGCTTGTGCAGGTTTTTGCTTCATTAAGTATGCTAAATCAGAAGAAGCTGATGGGGCAATTAGAGCATTTCACAATCAACATACTCTTCCTAGAGTGAGCTGCATTGCTTTTGATGCTAAATACAACATGGAAAACATTTTTTTGTTTTTTTGTTTTAAACTTGATTACCTTTTAGGGTGTAGGTTGCTACTTTTCTTGTGTGCATTTAATCTGATGCCAGTTGTAGTAGAGAAACTATTTCCACCAAAGATATCCAGCTCCAGTAAAATTTACTTATCAGTTCAAAGTAGGAAAAACTATATAACCGGAACAAAACAAGTGGGCAGTGACGCATTCATCAAAACATACTTTTGCTGTGAGTCTCTCTCCGTGTGTTAACTGTTCAATTTTCTGTGAACTTTTCCATATAATAGGTGCTGCTGAATACAAATTATATGTGGAGTTTTTGAACATAGAGGCTACGGTAGAGGAATTTTTAAAGTATGTTGCATGCACCAACTATGTTTGCAATACAAGTCTTTTGTTTACCCTTGGCATACGAGTACTTTTTAGTGGGGCAATTATTTGTCTCTTGTAGCCAAATTGGATACTTTGGCAATTTGACCGAAGGGAATTGATGGGTCTTTATGGTATTAAATGTTAATATTGCACGATTAATTTCTTTTCAAAACAGTGTTACAATTACTGTTACTGATAGTTTGAGGGCATGAAACTAACAGATGGTGTCTGTTGTGACAGATTTTCTTAATATTGGACTGGTTGAAGATGTATATCTCATGAAGAGGAAGAACAACCGTGGTTTGTCCCTTAGCACCCTGAGATCTTAGCCTGAAACCTGTGAGTGTCTGCTAGATCTTGATTTTGCTTTTCTTTTCAGGTTGCGTGGATGTTGTGTGAAAAAATCAGGGCTTACAGATTGATGCAGTTGTTCTTCTCCCCTTCAACATGATAGTTACGGATTTTCCTGTGTTTCTTTGAAATACTGAATTAGATATTCCTTCCCTTGATTGATTGGTTATGTTACATACTCTCAGAGAGATATGGCACTGGCAGCTATACATGCACCTAGTGGAAATTATATAATACGAGTAAGAAAGGTTTTATCTTTATTGTTGCAACATTGTCCTTGTGGAAACATTATGCTTATCATGTATTTTTCTGGATAGGGTTGTGACAAGCCATTATTTGTCGAGTTTGCTGATCCAGGGAGACCTCGGAAAGCAAACTCAAGGTATGATATCTAGACACATTATCCATTTGAATGCTATTAGATTTAGGATTAGAGGAGAGGGAAGAACAGAGAAAGAAGCATGAAAGAGAGGAAGAGGGAAGGAAAGAAGTCTGGAACTGGTATCTGAAATTCTTGAGAAAAGGGAGTTTCAGTAAACAATATAATTCTTCATTCATTCATAATGTCAATACCACACATAATAGGCTTATATTATATAGCCATACTAGAAATAACTACCAATAAGGCAATAACTGCTTATGTCTTAGATAAGATTTAACAATAACTCATTCATAAAATAACTACTGCATAAAACCACCCTTCATAAAGTAACTAATACATGAAACTACCCCTTGTCCATCTCATAACATTGAATCCTAACAGTTGGTTTGTGCCCATTATGTGAATATAAAGTCATGCTCAAGTCTTTAATTTTTTTTACTAAATCTTAATGACTATATGAACACATTAATCTATGGTTGGTTTGTGCGCTAGCTGGTCCAGTGGTTAAACAAGCCCTGCCTAAATGTAGGGTATGAGAAATGCAATAAGTCTTGGTCATGCAAAGTCACAAACGAGTTGAGGTAACAGATTAAATTCTTCTTGATCTCAGTCAACTTCGATAGGATCCAAGATAGGTATGAAAATTTTTATTGATAAAGATGAAGGAAAATCTATAGTAGAAGATGAGTAAGGATCTTAAACTCATACAACTAATAAAGCCTAAAGAGAATCTCCAATGATAAAAACAAGTACTAATTTTATTTCCAGATCCTTTATACACGCTGTGAACATAATTCCTGAACAGACTCCCATTAATCTATAACTCAAATAATGGGGAATAATTAGCTGAATAATAATAAAAAATAAATAAATAAATAAAAGAGAAGATAGCATAAAAATACTAACTTAAATCTGCAAGCACCATGACCCGCCCCTCTTAAATTTGAGGACTACTCAACAAAACAGAAAAATAACGTAAATAATGTTACTAAATAGAAAATATCTAAAATAACTTAGAATAATCCATCTATTTTTGAAATTTCTCTAACTCCCACATCATCATTGCACAATTATCGGTACTACATCAAACTTGTTGCCAGATAACTACTGGGTTTAGTTTAAATTCTTTGATGTGCGTGGATTAATGGTGGGAAGAATAAATTCTGGATAAAAGTGATTTTATTGAATTATAATTCATAATAGTAATTGATTATCATAAACTCCTTTGAACAGCTTATGGCTAAACCAAGATTTTAGCTCAAAAATATATTTTAGTATTAAGAGGGGTGTTTGAATATTGTTCTAAAACAAGATATTTATAATTTTTTATAGAACAATATGTTTTAAATTGCACAAGGACATTATATATTTTGTTTGGTTATCTATCTTGTATAGGTGTCAGTATCCATGCTTTTAAGGTTTGTTGGCACCAGATTCAGTGCTTTTGTGTACCTTTTATTGGGTCCTGCGGATGTTTTGAATGCATGCTTTTGTTTATCTCTATTTTTGGTTTCATATATTATTGTTTCTCTTGCTTTAACGGTCCTGCTTTTCGCCATCCAGGAGTTGGTCCTAGATTTGAAGCATCAGACCCAAGGTATCATAATTCCACCTTCTATGTTATTTAACCTGATGTCTTCTGAATGGTTCCCTTGTCACCATACCATTGTTCTGGCTTTTAGTACAAAATATTGTTTTGTTGTCAATTTTTGCAGTCCTCCATAATGAACCTGTAGGTGATCGTATCCCCCCTCCTAATGCTTGGCGTCCATGGCATCTGCCGAATATGGGACCTTCCTCTAATTCTGGTCCTCATGGTCAAGGGTGTCCCCTGCTTCCCAGACTAGCAGGCCTGAAATGCCTATGAATCCACTAAGGGTGAACTTGATGATGTGGCAAAGTTTTATCTTCAATGTGATGTTTATGGTTATCTTTGACTTTAAAAGCTACTATGATCATAAATGATATGCATCTCTGCTTCTGCTACACCTGAAATAAACTTAAACATGGCCCTTTCAAAATGCATTTGGTCAGAGCATTTATCTCCTGAGAGCTTCAAGTATTACTATAATAGTGTCACTCAGAAAAGTCAGGTGAGAATTTGAGTCTCCTTCATGTTTTTTTTATCATGCTATTTATGCATTTGGTCAGAGCATATATCTCCTGAGAGCTTCAAGTATTACTATAATAGTGTCACTCAGAAAAGTCAGGTGAGAATTTGAGTCTCCTTCATGTTTTTTTATTATGCTATTTATGTTGTTTATCTTTTATTAAATGAACTTGTAGTGCGAGAAACCAGAGCAGTTAACATTATCTTCTAGGCAAAAGCAACAACAAATGCCAACTTTTCACTAGCATTGAGTATCTGCACTGCCAGTTCCCCAATTGCAACAAGAGCTGCCTCAAGATCAGGTACAGATTCTCCACCAGCAATAGATACAGCAGACTTTACCTTTTGTCTCTTTGAATTCTTTCATTGTGGTGTTGAAAGAAGATTCTGTTATGTTGATTTTGTCTCTGGATTTCTAGCATCAGACATATTATGGAGTTGCAAGCCATCAAAATGTTCAGGTAACATTTCAGCCTCTGCATGGCCTTTGAAGAAAGAATTTGCTTAATGACAATGATATTGCCTCTTTGTTGGTCATACGTTTTATATGGTTTAATTAATTAGTTAGTTCTAGTTCCCATCTTGTCTTAGGAGTTTGTTTTCTGTGACTTGGGATATGGATATATGCATGCAGTCTCTGTTGTCTCTCATAATAGTGAAATGTTCAGGGGTTCCATTTGTTGTATATAAACTATTTGGTTACACAGTAGGATGTTTATCTCTAGTTATATTTCTTGTGTAAATATCTGCAATTTGCTTGACTTTTCAGGAAGTTGGACATATCCAATCACAGACATCAGGTGTATCTGTCGGTGATCCTGCGCCTGTATGGAATTAAATTAACTTTACAGTGGGTTGTCAAAATTACATTCTCCTTGTAGTCTAATTTTAGTTCCCTGATTTTGTTACAGGGTTTTCATGCTTCACAAGAGGGAATGTTGAAAAATAAGCCAGCAGGTTCCAGTCCTCTGACTTGACTCAATAACAAAATGACTATGTAATAACAATATCTTCCTCTCCCCTTTCTATGATAGCACTTCCTTTTTCTTGGACTATGTCCCTAAATAATGTCTGTGGGGGGTAACATTTCTGGTAAATAGGGACTATGGCTTTCTATACAAATAAGAGGCCCTTGAGTTGAAAGCACAAAGGTAGGGTTTAGTGAAACTTGGTTCTAACCCCCTGAAGTAAACATGGTGCAACAGTTTATGTACAGTTATGAGTGTTTCTGTATCCTCGTTACTTAGGTTTCAGTTTTATTTGCTGGCTGAGTAGTAAAGTAAGTGGTGAGGTGTAAGTTGTGGTGAAGTGCCCTACCAAGTTGTGTAACGTATAGGTGCAAAAAAGAAAAAAAAGTTGTCTAATAATCATAATAAGTTAACCAATATTAAGTAGCTCTCAAATTACTCAAAGGAAAACAAAACTAAAACCTTTAGTTGGTATTTTATTTCCTGGTTTCTCCTTTAGAATCCATTTTTTTTTTTTTTTCTTTATTTTAATATATAAGCGGTATTTCAGCCTGGTTTCTTCAACTTTGACGTGTTGAAGCCAACATTTTGAAGCCTGAAGCGTCCTATTGTCCTAATATGACGTGTTTCCAGAAGGCAAAAATACTAAAGTCCAAATCTTTGCACATTTGTTAAGGCAAAAAAGTGGGGGCTAAAATTTCACCCAACAATCCTAATTATTTTAAGAACTCTTGTCTCGCTCTTGAGTGTGGTTTCAAAACTTCTAGTTCTATTTCATAATATTTAAAGTCTCATTTGATGGGTATCTCTTCTCAGCTAGATCTCATGACTCAAAAAAAGAAGAAGTGGATTTTACATTAAATATGTGTGGATTAGTTTTTTAGAATAACTTTTACAATTTACAAGGTAAAAATATTAGAGGAGTTTTGTCTTGGTTTACAAAAAAAGTTTCTGAAACCATGGGTTGAGTGTTATCTAAACTCTCATCAAGTATTGGAGGTTGTAAATTATATATATATATATATATAATTTTAAGAAAGGGGTTGAGTTTACCCACAATAAACTCTCTGTAATTGAATAGTTAGTCATATCAAAAAAAGAATAGTATTGGAGGTTGTAATTGAATAGTCATTATAGGAGCAGAACTTGTGATCCATACTTGTCCAATAATTCCGAGTTTTCACTTTTCACTGGCAAAAAAGATAATTTATTATGCGGGAAAAGTGTTTTCTAAAAATAAAATAAGAAATATGTCTATAAAAATGTGATAGATACATTTGTTTTAAAAAATATTGTTCTTCGTAACGTTGTGGTGAAAGAGACTTCCCATTGATATATATTCAAACAATAGATGCCCATGAATCAACACAAATTGATTGTTTTTAATTAATTTAAATCCAAATTTTCAATTAGGTGGAATCAAATTTCAGGTGATGTGTAGCCATTCGACTCATATACAAACCTCTAATTCAAAGCTCGATATGGTTTAATTAAATTACTTCATTTCATTCCACCAAAACAAGTGACATCAAAGGTCTCGTTTTTTTCCCCCTTCTTCTTTTGGTTTTCTGAAGAATCCAAATGTCTCAAACGCTAAATAAATAGCAACAAAAAAAAAAAAAAAAAAAAAACTATATCGTCCTTTTGTCTTAGTTATAGCACTTAACATTACTTTTATTCATGGTATATTATATAAAATAAAATAATCTGCGTTAAAGTAAAATACACACGTTAATTTTAAATGGGAAAATTTCAGAAAAATACAATTAAATATGAAAAAAGATAAATTGGTGATGCGAATTTATTAAATTTCATGTCAGAATTAAAGTAGAAATTTGAGATTTTTAGTTTTGACCAAACAACTAAATTACCATGAGTTAAGTTGTGAAACATGAAAATGAAGTCATTAATGTAAAATTTGATGTTCTCAATATAGATATAAATATTGTTATTGACCCCCTGAAACTTGTGCCCTCAAAGTTATCCCTGGTTTTTGGGATATGAAGATGCCAAATATAAAAGTAAGGTCGTTAATGTAAAATATAATATTGTTAATATATATACAAATGTTGTTATTGACCCTTCAAACTTGTGTCTTTAAAATTATCCCTTGGTTTTGGGATATGAAGTTGTAAAATATGAAAGTAAAGTTGTTGATGTAAAATATGATGTTGTTAATATATATACATATATTGTTATTGACCCCTAAAACTTGTGTCCCTAAAAATTGTCCCTAATTTTTGGGATTTGAAGTTGTCAAATATGAAAGCAAAGTTGTTAATGTAAAATCTAATATTGTTAATATAGATACAAATGTTGTTATTGACCTCTTGAAACGTGTGATCTTAATTTAAGGTATTTTGGTCAATTGATTAATTGTGAAAATCTCATATTCACTACTTCATGTTGTCGAGTTATTTTGGAATTTGATAAATTATATATATATAATGAACTTATCTTTTTCCATTTTTAATTGTATTTTTCTATTTTATTTAATCATGATTAATTTAAATTTTAAAAATTTAACCGTGAATATTTTTTTTCCAAAATAAAAATATTAATAATACAATGCTTCTTCATGTTATAAGATATAAGGTTAAATATAAATCATAAGGATGAATCATAGATTCTTTTGAAGGAACTTATGCCTCTAGTAAAATAATTTCAGAGTGTTTTTTTAATGTGCCCGAGATTTAATATGAAATATTTTATATTACATTATGCAAAAAAATAAGGGATAGGATATTGTCACTACCAATATTATGTCACTACCAAGTCACTACTACTTTTTCACCGTTTGATCAGAATTTTATCTATTTTTATCATTTCTCTCTCTTATTGAGATTCAGATCTAACAATGAAAAAGTGGTAGTGACTTGTAGTGACATAAAATTGGTAGTGACAATATTCTAAAAGAAATAATTCATAATATATATATTTTTAGAAAAAGTATAATAGAATATTGGAGTCGATCGAGAGTTTATCCATCACGAGGTTCACATATTTGCTTGTAAAATGTGGCACATTTATAACAGATGTATGATTGATCTTGTCAGATATAATCTTAAACTTGCAAGGCAAGAAAAGAATAAAGAAAATTGATTATATAACTAATTGGAACTTATCTTATTGGTCTGATATTAAATGAGAAAGATAAGGTTAATTTGAATACATACATTCAATCATAACCATATACGTATACAGCATTCTTTGTTTTACTTATAAGACTGAGTTAATTTTTTTAAAGAGATTAAGGAAGTTAAATAAGTTACTTAATTATATCATATGTTATATATCTTTAGATTATATATTACTCTCTCTAATCCTTATTATAAAGCACTAACTAATAATTATCACAAACCAATAAAAACAGTTAAAGTCAGTAAAGTTGTCTTATAATTTAAGTAACTTTCAATATTACCCCTATTAATTATATTAAACTGTAATATTATATTAATTATTATTCTCACCTATTATCCTTATTAACTAAGGGCATACATGGAAAAAATAAAATAATCAATGCTCCTTGAGAACAAGCAAGTACCTTATAAAAAGGACTAACTATCTTTGTAGTTGGTCCTTATAATAATAGGACCAGGAGGGAGTAGTTTATTAGTCAAATTAATTATTTTTGGAAAAAAAATAAAAATAAAAATATCTAAAAATCTAAGTAGTAATTTAATCTCCCTTAATCTTTTATAAAAGTGACTTGGAGGAGTTTGTATGTACACGTGTGTGTATAACCTTTTTTCATTATAAATAAATAAATTGATTAAAATGTATCACACATTGATCAAATATTTGAATCATGAAAAGTGAATATTATTTTCTGCACGCAATTAAGATTTCAGATGCTTCGAAGAATCATTTGTGGGTTGTCTACAAAATGATTAAATCTCATCTCACTCTCAAGTCTCAATCTCCTCTTTGATTGGCTTTTCTTTTCGAAGCATCTTATACATTATTTTCCACTTAGAAAGTTAGATAATACAGCAATATATATATCCCACTTGTTTCTGAGGATATTGATAATTATTTATATATAGTGTCTCTTTTTTCTCAATTCAAATTATTATTATTATAAAGTTTAAAGGCTGGAAAGTTAATTTGACAAGACATGAAATAAAAATCCCACACTCTAAAATCTAATAAATGCCTTCTTCGTTTTAATTTAATGGGAACTCATCTTCCTAGCTAGCGTATTGGAGCAAAATTGTGTAAATCTTCATCAAATCGAATTTAATGTCCTGGAAATTCGTATAAATTTATTTTATTTTGTTTTTATGTTCATTTTCCTCCAGGGCCTCTCTGGGAATAAATCGCATATAATCTTAGATTCTTTTTATTGTGAAAAAATTTAGATAGATAAAAATACAGATAAAAAAAGATAATGAAGGCAAAAAGGAAAAAAAAATCTTATACCTACACAGTCGTTGACGGGATTTAGCTTTGCATGGGAATTATTATTATTATTATTTGCCAACGATTTGCATGGGAATTATGAAGCAAAGAGAGAGCTGATGAAATTATTGTAATTGAGTTTTGGATTTTTCATCAAATTAATAAATTAAAAGCCTTACTTTTTGAGTTTTGCTTTAAGATATTTAGAAGAGATCCGTTGTTAATTAGTATGATTAAGTTTTGATTAACTTTCCACTTACAAAATCTTATCTCCTTTGTTCACAATTTTCAAACCCTACATACATCTTTTTCCTCCTCACTTCCAGCTTGTCTTTATACGACATTTCACTTTTTGCCTTCCACACTAGTATTTTTTAAATTTTTTATGACATGTTTGGATATTGCAATTAACTTGAACACAGTATTGAATATTTTTTTCAACAATAAATTTTCTTTCGGTAATGTAATACATCAATCGAATTTGTCTCTTTTTTTTTTTTTTAAAAATGATTCTTATTGATGGTATATATTACTCCACCATTCTTAATATAAGACATATTTGAGAAGTTGATATTAATATTAAATATAAGATATAATTTTTATATTTGTCAATCTTTTTCTAATTTGACCATTAATGCTTCCTTAACAACAATAAAGAACGAGTGAATGAGAAAATTAAGGAAAATGACCAAGGTGTTTTAGAAAATATATATCATATTAATTAACCTAACTAACTTCATTAATCAAATCAAATTAGATAAATATATTTCATATTTGTATTATATTAAAGACCCAAGAGAGTAAATGATATTTTCAATTTGGCAATGAGGATATTTATTATAGGGGTATTTTAAAAAAACCAACACATAACGTATAAGTGACTCAACTAACTTTTTTTAATACATACAAATTAGTTATTAAATTCCCATGTTTAAAATCAGAAGAAATATATATATCTATCAATCTTGAAACTTGAAAGTTCTCATTCCTAATTTATAATAAATCTAAGACTTTCATTTATTTATTTATTTTCCTTTCATCATGTTTTTTATTGGAAGCGATCGAAAGAAGATTCCCTTTTTTTTTGGGTGGGTCCTTGATTAAATTTCTGTTTCAATATTCTGATCATATATAAATGCTTAATGCAGACAATTTAAAAGGACAAAAGGAAACTCAATCTCATAGATTGGGTACATGGTGAGCATTAAACCAAGCTAGTCAAGCTTTTTTTTTTTTTTTTTTTTTCGGCCAACTAATCAAGCTAATAAATTAAATCATCCAAAAAAAGAGTTTTTGTGTTTTGAATATATAGTTATGAAGAAACCGTATATAACCGAATGACAGTAACTTAGCTTGTTTCAACCAAAAATTCGGTGAAATGACTTCATCTTAAAACAATCAAATAAAATAGGCACAACATCATTTTCTCTTCACAATTACATATCTCAACAATGAGTTAACAAATCATAATACTTAATTAATGTACGTAACTATAAATATGTATGTATAAGTTTTTAGTGTATGAAATTTTTAATAGAATTTAAAAATACATAATTTGTATTAAAAATTAAACTCTCCACTCCAATTCCTTCCATCGACATAAAAGTAATTTTATATACTCCCTCGTGCCCATAATAAGAGCTAGACAAGGATTAACTTTTGTTGATCTAAATATATCATATCAATCCATTTTAATTTGTCTCCAAAATTTGTAATTTTTGTTTCAAAGCCGACTGCATGTGACAAAGGCACATATGATTGAACAGGGTAAATTTTTTTTAAAAAAAAAAAAAAAAGAAGCAATTAACACTCATTTATTACAATCATACTACTCATCTCTCTCCCTCTCCCTCTCTACACACACATATATATACAAGGCTATTATAAATGATTCAACTTATAGAGTATGATGGTGTGCGTCATGGGAAGTCATGATACAAAAAAGTCCCAAGGAGGGAAACCAAAGAAATGGAGAAATACTTGCGCTAACTCCAAAAATGGGGAATGATGAAATGCCATAAATATAATATCTTTGAGCAATAATATTACTTCTTCTTCTTCTCCACTACACACACGTATGTATGTCTGTGTATGTACCAGTATTATATCTATCATATATATCAACCACTCCATGCTTTTAATTTGCATCATCCAAATTCATCAAACTCTCTCTTAAAGCCATTTCCTTTCAGGGAATTAGTACATCGTCCTTCATTGCCTCAAACCCATCCCTGTACGAAGCTTTTAGGGCAAGTTATCTTTCTTCCATACCCATGTATTCTTTCAACTAACCACACCTTTCTTTTAGGTTTTCACCACAAAAACTTCACTTTTTAGATTACGATCTTAAGGTTTTACAGGTGAGTGAAACTGCAGCAGAGTCTACCATAACTACAGGGAAAACCCTAACCCTAAAAATTGTATTTCCCAGCTGATTATTACTCTGCAATAAACATTATATTGTAGCTAGTTTCGAAGAATAATAATCAAGACATATATATATATATATATATATATATAGATATAAACCCTGCAAGTGCAAATTAAAGGGGGTACATAATCAAAGAAGAAAATTAAAAAAAATGAAAAAATCGAAGCCTCTCCTCGATCCGTAGGGTTAGCTACATCAAACTACTACTTGTCACGTTACCATGAACCTCCCAAAGGCTCATTCCCGATATGCTACAACTAATAATAATATAGGAGTAAGCTCTAAAAACTCTAAGAGTTCCCCCACAACAAGTGTCATCCATCAGTCAGATCCATCAATATACATCACAAATCTTACACGCGCATATGAAAAATTTAATGTTACATAGGAATCTCCAAATGCGTTCTATATATATATATATATATATATAGTTTTAGATTAATCTTCCATGCATATATCATATCACCTATTCTTCTTTTACTTGATGATCTTTCACTGACTCCTTGTTCCTCATCTGCGTTGACACAATAATGTCCTGAAGCAGCCCATTGTCCCTCAACAAATTAGCTTGACATTGAGACGCCGCGGTCGTGGACGATGGGCCAAAACCTAAAACACGATGATGGAAGCTAGAAGACGACGTCGGATCGCTGCAGATACTCAAAGGAACTAGTGGGGGTGACCTATCATTATTATTACTGTTATTATACAACAAAGCCTTGTCTTGTGGCTGCACATGCTCTTGTTCCTGAACAAGATGCTGATGCTGTGCTTGTGGCACCACAAACACACCGCCGCCGCCACTAGCCCTGGTGGGTCCGAACCCGAGGTTGGCCCTGCTCGTCACTGGACTCTGGTGCGTGTGCTGCCCCTCGTACGTCGTCACCACGATCGACGGGTCCTCCGACGACCGCTCAACCCGTTTCTTCACGCCACAACTCGGGGTGGTGCAACGATAATAACTCCTTTTATAAAGTAAATTAGGAGTCAAAATTCTTGTTCTCTAAATACAAACAAGACGTACCAACATTTAAATTGACTTGAAATATTGATGTGTGGCTGTGAATGTGTATACCTGGGGTAGGGGCTGTTTTTGACAGCCTTTTGGCCGTATTTTCGCCACCTAAAGCCATCGTCGAGTTGATCAACTTCACTCTTTGTCATGAACGCAAATCTGGGCTCTCTCTGCTTCTTTTGGTTCTTCTTTTTCGGCTTCAGCCTAATATCCCACACACATCAATTTTAATTTTATTAATTTTTCCAAAAAGCAAAATACACAGAAAGCAAAAGAAGAAACTGATTCAGATGCCACCCTCTATCTTCTCTACACCACTGTAACTGACAGTTGTTATTTTTGAGTAGCAAATTAAAGAACAGTAGCAAGGATAAAAATGGAAATTCGTACTTTTTCTTATTGGTCTGTTGTTGATCGAGGTTGTCTCCTTTGGCTGGATGATCTGCGCGTTCTTCATCGTCAGGTTCTTGTTTATTACCACTAGTGTGGGGTTGGTCGTCGACGGTGATGGTGTGATCGGCGGTGAGGGGGGTTTCATTGGAGGAGGACGAGATGGAGGAAGAATTGGGGGAGGCCGGAGTAGTGTTCAGGACCTCGGAAGATTCGGGGACGTTGGAGCTTGCCGGCGACGGAAGAGGGTGGTGGTGGTGAGTGGCGGAGGAGGAACAAGGGAGGCAATCGAACAAAGAAGGACTGTAATCTTGGAGATTGAACAAGTCCATGAAGGCAGAGGAGTAGTAATTACTAGGCTTATCATTATTGTAATCGTTCTCCGATGAGGGCATAATCATCATCATGTCGGAGATGGCTGACGAGAAAGACGGAGGTTGAGGCAAGCTCATCGTCGGAATCTCGTCGGGAAATGCCACGAAGTTTGCCATATTCTTCAACTGCTCTCTGCTCTTTTCTTCTTCCCCTCTTTTCTCATCCATTGATTTGTATCCATCGCTTCTTCTATATATCATCCCACTTTAAAGCTCTCTCTCTCGCTAGCTAGCACATATTCCTCATTATTTAAAAAATAAAAAAATAAAACTTAACTTTTCTTCTTTAAAAAACAAACACTCCCCAAAAGTGCGCTTAATTTTTAATTTTATTTATATTTTCCGTGCTGAGTATTAATATATATAATTCAGTCTGAAGATAATTGAATTTGAAGTTCAATTGCTTTGGAAATGTGTATTAAAATTCGGTGACAACAATTTTGAAATGACAGGGGTAAGAGTGAAATGAAAATTATACAAAAAAAAAAAAAAAAAAAAAAAAAAAAAAAAGGCAGCCACTATACTTGTCCCCCATTGAGTGGGATCTTAAAAGAGGTAGTTGTACGCTGTCTTATCTCGTAATTGTTGAGGTTACTTTTAGGATTTGAATTTGTAATTTTCAGGTCATATGATAATAAGCTTACTGTCCAAGAGTAAAAATTATAAATTCACAGAAAAAAATTATTATTGTAAAAGAATTCTCATTGTAGTCCTTTATGAGAATATTATTATGATTAATAATTAATGTGGAATTTTGTTAGGGGTGTGTGAAAGGACTTTTGATTTGTAGGGTTGGGACTTTGGTTAACAGGTTGGCCGGGGGAGGTTTCCCACCTTAGGGGCTACCGACAGATGTCGATAGGGAAGAGTACGCGCGACGGTGAATCCTGATCGCATTAAATACGAGTAAAGGACAGGTAGTGGGGTCCACGGGGATTCAACGCGGAGATTTGACCGGCAACCGGATGAGTGTGAACACTTTGCAAATATCTCATGCATGTGATGCCTCAGCCTTCTTCATTGGTTTCCATTATCTCTTACGCGTCACGTCTTTATAACTTTTACCAAATCCAATTTCTTTCTTTCTTTCTTTCATCAATGTATTTAATTTGCACAAAAATATATGGTAATAAATCTACCAAAACAAACATAGAGTACGGTAATAATGATAGTCTTAGTAGACTTTATATTTAATGATATTAAAATTCCTCTTTTAATTATGTCTTTTAAATATAATGTGTACTTGAATTATAATTTAAAAAATTATCCCTATCGTCCTTCATCTTAAGCTTTATATTATAAAGTGGTCTTTACAAGATTTTTTAATTGGTGTTATGTAAAACTATTTAGTGGTTTTTTACTTTTTTATCGCTCGTAATTTGAAGAACGAAACGATTGGAAGAATCTGTGGGGCCGGGCTGTTTTGTCTTTATAATTTGTATTGTAGCTATAATTTGTTTCTTTGGTTTATATGATACCGGAATCTTAGCAATAATATTTTGTGTCATTCCATTATTTATCAAAAAGACAATCTAATCAAACTAATATTTTGAAACGTTATCCATTAATTGGATCCATCTTTTGAATTATTTATTTAGCACAAGAATAACAAATTCAAAACAAAATTATTTCAGTTACCCTTTTTTTTTAAAAAAAAAAAAAAAAAAGACTTCTAACATTATTGTAGTTTCAGTTTAATTTTATATTTTAGAGAGACAAAATTAATAAACCCATCTTTCTCTCTCATTTGACCATTTCAAACAATAATGCAGGAATACAAATGTTCTATTTTAACTAAAAAAAGGTAAGATATTTTTCAAATATATAAATGTGCGTTCTACTTTAATATTTTAAATTATGCTCAAAAGTTTGGGCAAACAACATGAGATTTACAATATGCATGATGATTTTTGTTTGTGCAACACAGCTCATTTAATTTGTTTATTATTTTTTTCATATATATGAAATTTTGTGTTGGAGTGATATATATATCATATATACATGAACCCGTGCGAGAGGTGGGGCTGGTAAAGACAAGTTAAAATGGTGTTTGTGAGAAAAGAAACAAGGGGAAATTAGGTTAATAAAAATGCCAAAAAAGCGTTCAAATCACATCATCATCATCAATAATCAATAATAATAATAATAATAATAATAATAATACGAAATATGCACTTGCATCGATCTTTAGCCTTTCATTTGGCTTCCACTCGTATATGTGGACCCTTCGATTAACTATCCATTCTTTGTCTTCTTTATTTTCATTAATTCCCAATCATCACTATCTATATATCATATCATAATTTCATTACATTTATTAAAAAAAGTCGTCTTGCTATTTATTATATAAATGCAATTCACTTTTAAACTTTGTGCTCTAATTAATTAGTTTATCTTTTTGAATTTCCGTAGTGCAAGTCTCCCTGAAGCATATACTAATGCCTCAGGTCATAGTTTCAAGACTTGGGGGAGGCGTTCTTAGGAATTAATTTCCCAAAGGACAAAACCCTTAGAGGAGAGGACAGTATGTATCTGACTCAATGGGAACCGGATACCACACATGCAGGGGTTAGGCCCTAAAGATGGAAGTCACGGACTGGGTCCTCACGGTGATTGACCGTTGCACTTTGCATTTTTTGACAATATGAATCAAACACATTATCAGGGTAATTGATTAACGTCACCTTTTACAAGTTTAATTTTATATATTGACATTGAAATGTTAGCGGTGATTTTTATTTATTATCTTGTGTGTAACTTGCACTTAGTGACTTTGATCAACACGAGTCATATTTGACAATAGATTAACGACAAAACGTAAAAGCAGGCGTGATTGAATAAAATAAAGAGAGAAATTAATTATTTCCACGAGTAAACATGGCCAAACAGAGAAAATAGTAATTAATTAAACCCAACATGGAAAATTAATTACTGTAATCCGACAAGTGACACTATATGATGATCATGGAGTAAAGCCAACAATGGAAACAAACATTAATATCGACGTTAAACATGTTGCCAAATTTTCATCATCATGAGCGCAATTAACCAAACAAAATCTAATAAATCGTCAATGGCCATTATTAATTATAATATATCTGTGTGTGTTGGTGTGGCTAGCTAGGTATAATGTGTGAAACTAAAATTTAAGCATCACACACAAGGATTGAATTCAAATTTTGAGGCTTGCTAATATATAATTCATTATATTCGTGGTACAGTTTGACGCAGATATTAAGTCTCAATATATTGGAGTAATGTGAATTTGGCATATTTAATTTGAATATGAAAACACATGCCATTTTGATAAATTCCAAATGGGGCAGGCAAAAAGATGTACCTTTGTCATTTCAAAGCACCTTTGGGCTTAAAGGAGTGTTTAAAGAGGCATTCATAAATAACACATTAATAACATTCTCACATCAACGTTAAGATTATTTGAACTCACAATGTTGTGAGTTTAATATGAGTCAAGTCCTTATCAATTACTGGATCGACTTTTTCTAGTGAAAGCACACTTATTTTCATTAAATGCTCTTCTTAAACCATGCTTAATTATAGTATATAAAAAATTAAAAGGTTATTAGATTAATTGGGACGAGAATTATTCATTCATGGACTGACTCAAAATGAGAGGTCACAACTCAATATAATGGCGTTGTGGCTTGGAATTGAGTTTAACGAACTAATAAGGATTCCTTTGGTCTTAAATATAAGGTATTGTTGATTTTTTTTTTGAGATATTAAGAAAGTTAATTAAAGTACTTTAAAATATTTATATTTGTCATTTTTTTCCTAAACTATTGTACCTATCTTATAAACTGATATATAATATAAGGATACACAATATATATAATATGATTAAATAACTTATTTAGTTTCCTTAATCTCTCTAAAAAAAATCAACGATGTCTCATATTTAGAACCGGAGAGAGTACTAACTAACATGAATGCCTTACCATGCTGATCTTATTTATAAGTCTCTTCTAACTAAATGACACATGTCGAGGAGAGATAATTAACTCAATAATTATGAGGTAAATTTTTAACTTTGCCTTCATTTATGAATGAGTATCTTTCAACCCCTCCTTTTTCTATTTTCATTGATACAATTAATATGGGTAAAATTGTCACAATCTCATTTATTTTATGAAAGAAGATTTATAAATAGGATCAAATTTTTTTGTCAAAATAAATGGATTTATAAATAGGATCAGAATAGTATGTCTTAGTCGTTCGCAGACATGCATGCACGCGCATACACATCCTCCTTTGGTCTAATTTATTGAATCTGCTATAAAATTCAGTAACTTTCCAACTCTACCCTATTTAATATACATAATACTAAATGAAAACAAAGTTAACATAATAATAAGTAAAAGGTTAAAATGTACATTCATATCAAAACCTTAATAAGGTGTCTTATAAATAAGAAAAAAAGAAAGCTTCTCTCTCTGCCTTCTATATACTCCCGCTGGTCCTTATTATAAGATACAAACTAACAATTCTCATAGACCAATAAAAACAGTTAAAGCCAATAAAGTTGTCCTAAAATTTACGTAATTTTCAATATTACCTCTATTAATTGCACTAAACTCTAATATTATATTAATTATTATTCTCACCCACTACCCTTATTAATTATGGGTATACATGGAAAAAAAAAATTAATGCACTTTGGAAACAAATAATTACCTTATAAAAAGAACCAAATAACTATTGTCACAATTAATCCCTTATTATAATAAAGATGTGAGGGAGTAGTACCGGAAGGAGTATGGGCCTGTTTGGGTTAGAGGTAGGAGCGATGACTTAAAAGCTATCTGACTTTAGAAAAAACTTGGTAGGAAAAAAAATCAGGTTATAAATAATGATTTGTGTTTGGATTGATAGTGGTAGAAGTGGTGGGTCCATGTCAAAAAGCTTAGAGCTTTTTGGAAAATCTTGGATTTCGGAGCTTTTTTCTTTAATGGGCTTTTTGAGATTTTTTGACTTAAAATCCAGTGAATTTAACACTAAACTCAAACACATCACGTTGATTTTTTTCTCTAAAGCCCATTAATTCTACCGCAAACGCTCCCAACGCTCTTCTAACGTTGACGCCAAACAAGCCCTATATATATGCGACTGGTCTGCTTCAAGCGTTTATGTGACGTCATCAGCGGGCAGCTTCATTGGACCGCAATCT
The DNA here is from genome assembly GCA_019022655.1 of Acacia acuminata. Taxonomy (NCBI): domain Eukaryota; kingdom Viridiplantae; phylum Streptophyta; class Magnoliopsida; order Fabales; family Fabaceae; genus Acacia; species Acacia acuminata. The sequence continues at coordinate 1,020,012 of JAFJYI010000030.1, forward strand.
GCCTCCCCTGTTCTTGCCGTTGGGACTCCTCCATCTTTTATAATTAACTTTTGTTCAATAAGATTGAAAAAGAATGACCCCTTTGGATTATACTAGCATGCGATCTAATCAATCACAATTCTTTTTTTTGTTTTTTTTAAAAAAAAAAATATATATTTATCGTTATTTAAATGAATTTAAATTTGAAAATGAGGAGAGGGGGAAAACGAAACAAGAGGAGTGGTTTGTTGGTTGGAATTACACGTGGATGCATCGGGGGAGAGATAGTGGGGGTTCGTGGCAGATCGAAAGGCTGGCTTTTCCTGAACGACGACGACCTAAGAAAGCATGCACATGCACTTGACGCGGTTTCGGTATATTCCCTCCTTCCTTCTTTCACACGCTTTCTGCTAATTACAATACATACCACATTATTGCAACACTCGAACAATCCAATGTTATTTAGATTTATCTCTTATCATCATTAAGATCTAATCAAACATGTCTGGCCAGCTAGCTGTAATTAACTACACTTATATATATCTTAATAAATAATGTTGTGATTTGTGGGAGGAATATGTAGATATATACATATAAATATAAATAGGAACATATAGCATATCCTAACCCTACTTATATATACATGTCTCTTCCAATATGACGTGATTTATATTAACGAATCTTTCACTTTTAATCAAAGATAATCGGAGATCAAATCCCACTTCACGTGACTCACATACATAATTATATATATATAAGCTGGATGTGGAAGAATATATAGTCCGATCCATGCCCATAATGTTATTATTAGGAGGTGATAATGTGGCATCGTACGTGTGTGAACAGCAATCGAGTGGTGAGGGAAATTTCTTAAAATAAGCCAATGGGGGTTATAATATAATAATACTAGTAATTATTTTATTAATTCAAAAAAAAAAAAATAAAATAGAAGGATAGAAGATTATATTAAGATATAGAAAGGGGCAAAGGTCAAAAGTCAAAGGTGTGAATATTTGGTGGGCAGAGACTAGAGAGAGAGAGAGAGAGAGAGAGAGAGAGAGAGAGCAAGAACATGCGTCGTAGAGGCCAAATTTATAATTATTTGAATGATTCAGTACTCCCTGCGAGCTATAGGGCCGTGCTGCTCAGCTGCTGAAACCTTACATTAATTTCTCCTTCCATGAATATAATGTTCTATATGTTCCATTTCAAATTAATATGAGTATGGTAAAACATCAAATTAACATTACCATTCACCTTAGAACATAATACTACATACTACTTTACCAATACAAGGTAATCTTAGTGGTGTAAGACGCCCTTAAATCTTTTTACATCTCGAGTTATTCTTTAAGAACAGACGCCTATATTGAAAGGGATAACTATAACCCTTGGACAAGATTGTGTGTGCAGTGTTCACATTGTGGCTGTTATGAAAAATTAATATTCGATTAAATTATCACAAAATCTAGGTATCTCCATCGAGCCATCTTATGAATGATATACAATCTTATCTCTTTCACACGAAAACCCAATATATATATATAAACAACCACCGTTGAAAACAATAATCCTGCCGGAAAAACACGGCTCCGTTTTAGTGCTTTTTTAAAAAGTAAAAACAAATAACACCCATTCTGAAAATGATTTTAATCTTTTATCTTAGTTTTATCCCTTGGCATTGGAATTAATATGATATCTTTAGAAACCCGTATTAATGTATTGATCGTATATATTCAGAAACAATGTGAAAATTCAAATCAGGACAAATAAATGGGATGAAGGAAAGGTTGAGAATTGAGATTCTTTGGGACCTCATCTGAATAATTTTTTAAAACAGCATTTTTCGATGCAACTTCCAACTGCCATCAACCCATTGAAGCTGCACCATCTCTCATCTTTATTCTATTACCGACCATTTTATTTTAATCATAAATGAATTCTTTACTAGCCTTTCAGTTGTCTCAGAATAACATGGGAATATTATCAGTCATTTAGGTTCAATAACGTTCACTTTCACTTGTCTGTTACAAGTATTATTTTAGAACCCCGTCAAATATTCATTGAACATCATCATATATTCCCATTTCAATTGCGCCTATCAATTGAATAATCATTTCTTATCTGATCAGCATCATTTATATATTTTTCAATCATATCCTAATCAAACCACCGTTTGTGTTTTGTATTAATGGTTACATGCTCCACTAGATGTGAGTCACCATGTATGATTTCCAATTTTCCATGTCAAATAATTTAATACAGACCCTCGCACATTTAGTTATACTTCAGTTTGTTTTAAAGACACTAACTTTTCCACTTTAATTTTCTTCTGTAATTTAGTACAGTTTGATGTGATTATGAACATGCTTGATATAGCGCATAAACTTATTGATCTTCATGATTTAGTGTTTAAAAGAACTTGGATTAATTTAGGTGGGAGAATTTTTCTGAGATCTTCAAAAATATTTTCTCGAGTCTTCGACGTATTTTAATTCAGTCATGTTTTAGGTTTCAACATATCTAAAGGGAAAAAAATAACAGTTAGGAAAGGGTTGATGATATTGACAAACCCTTCACGAATAACAGGAAGCAAAAACAGTTGTTGATTAACTAACTCTTTCTACCAATACATTCTTTATTGGATACAGGGAATAATATTTTTCGAGAGTGCTTATGCCATAAATAAAGAGTTTTTTCTTTTTCTAATAAATGCGCTTGCCGATATTTGAACCTGTATTTTACCTTTTGATGTGAAGAAGCTTACCACCTCAGCATTATCATCTTGTTTATAAGTTTATAATATAAGAGTACTTATTTTGATTTCATTAGAAGAGTATAAATTATTTACTAATTACTCCTTTATATCGGTTTTGTGATATCACTTCCAACCTATTTTTTCAGAATAAAAAACCCAAATATACCCCATAAAAATAAAGTTTATAAATAATAAAATAATGGTAAGATTGTATATTCATAGAAAAGATTAAAGAATGTGATGACTTATAAATAGGAGAATATTATTATTATTATTATCTATCAACAAGTTGTTGGTTAGATGGTAAGGGGCTTCACTCAAAGGAGAAGAATATAAATTCAAATTTCGGGAAGCACACTTGTTAGGAGATGTCAGAGTCCCCTTTACCATTTAAACCTTGAGGGAAGGAACCCTTGATCAAATAAAAAAAAATAAAATTCTTTATCTGCCTTATAAATAAAATCAAAAGAATTGGAAAAAAAAAAAAAAGGGATCAGAAGAGTGTAAACCTGCAAGGTTTTGAAACTTGGATTGGACCGAAAACTGGAAAACCATTTAGCAAACTAGTCCTATTAAACTCAGTTTGGTTTTTTTTTAAACAAAAAAAAAAAAAAAAAATCTTTAGAATTTCATATTAAAAACCCTAAAATCTTCAATTTCTCACCATTTGGTTTGGCAATGGGTTAGCTCCGATTTGACCCACCTACTTTTGATCCAATATCCCAACAGGATTAGTGGCCAGTCTGGGTTTGATAATTTTGGTGTAAATTGAAAAACACATTAAATTTGTAAGTATAAGCAGTGAATTTTTTTTTTCCAGTAAAGAAGTACTAAAACAACAATAAAGCCTTATCCCACTATGTGGAGTCATTTATCTGGATCACATGACATCATTGTGCTTGTCAAAAACTAGATCTTCATATAGATTATTAACCAAAACATCATGCTTTATAACTTCATTGAGTGTTTGCTTCGGTCTTCCTTGACCTTCCTTTTAGAAGACTCTAAACTATTTGATTAACCCTCCCTATTGGTGCATTCAATGGCCTTCTTTGAACATGTTCAAACCACCTCAAACAATTATTTACCATTTTTTCTTTAATACAAGCCACTATAACTCGTTTGCATACATGATAATTACGAATCTTATTTTTCTTGTATGACAGCACATTCATCTCAACATCACCCCCATGTTCGTGTTGTTCTTTTATAGTCTAACATTTCCTACTATATAATAGTGCTGATCTTATAGCTGTATAATATTACCTCCGGTCTTAATTATAGGAACACTTTTGTAGTGCAATTTACACTATAAAAGTGTTCCTATAATTAAGACTGGAGGGAGTAAAACTTTTCTTTTATCTTATAATATACTTTCCGATCACAAATAACTCCAATAAATTTTCTCTATTTATTCATATCTCAATTAATTTTACCATCTTGTACTACAACCGAGATAAAGAAGTACTACTAGTGAAATTTGTTCTTAAATAAAACGAAAACATGTACACATGAGCAAAAACGCGTTGACTGAGTAAACGAATTTTCAGGAGGTTCAGGCTTTTTTTTTATTATTATTAAAGAAAGAGCAATAACGGTGATTGCGGCAGATCTCCCTCCCTCTCTCTTATTTAAAAAATTATTTAATGATATTTTTTTGAGCCAAACAAATATAGTAGTAGTAATAAATTGATGTTGGGGAAGTGTGGGTGGGTGGGATGTTGGGGACTGGTGACGCACAGAGGAAAAAGATTTAGGAAGTCAAAGTCAACATTTTATGAAGAATAGTACTGTTAATAATAACGATAATAATATTAATATTAATATTAGGATTAACGTAAAATGGAGGGAAAAGGGTAGAAAGGGAAAAAAGAAAAAAAGGAAACGCGTGAGGGGTAGAAAAGGGAGAAAGGAGCTTTCAATATCCATTGGGCAAGCAAAAGCCTACAAATCTGTTTCGGTCTGCGTGCACGTCTCTATAAAATTCAACCTACTCTCTTCCTCTCTTTCCTTTTTTAGTTTTTAGTTTTTCCTTTTTTTAAAAATATATTTTATCCAATTTTGCTTTCAGAATTTGCAGGCGAGAGAGAGACCCCCTCAAAATATGTAAAGGGAAAAAAAATTTTTCTCACAAACCTCAAAATATGTAAATCTTGATTTAAATTTTAATTATTAAAAAATAACGTAATTAGCCTGAAGTTTTAGGTACTGATTTAGGATTGAATTATAAGCCAAATTACATGTGTGATTGTTAAGGGCTGTTTAGTGTTTATTATAAGTAAGTTCACTCAAAAAAATCAAGTCGATACTCCATTTACTTATTTACTCGTGCATCATAATTTATAATTTATGGTTGGAAAACTGTTTTTAAAAGCCCTAATTGACATTAGTAAAAAATCTTAGAGAAATTATGTCATTTTGAAGGGTCATTTTAAGATTCTCATGTTTCAATGGTCCTTAGTCTTTCTCCTAATTATCTATACAATTTAATTTTATATTTCAAACATTTTTTCCCAGAATATTTAATTATTAGAAATATTGAAAATATGATAATAAATTTACACTAAAAAAAAAAAGAGCAAATAAAGAAAGAACGAGCAAGGCAAGAAATCTTCACCGAAGATGCCAAGAAAAGAAAAAACTTTACGATATTGTGACTTGTGAATGGTACAAGTCTTTGTAGTTTATAATTAACTTTTCTAACAAAAAAAAAAAAAAAAAACAGAGATATAAAATACTCCGTTCTTATATATATATAAAAGTCTTTCAATCAAGTTGTGAGATTCTTAAAAGCAGTTAAAAATATTTAAATGTAATAATTATGTAAAAAAATTAATCTTTTTTTCCCTTAAAAAATGCCCCTAATCGTATAATCCAATGAGTTAGTATTAATAAGGCTACGTGAGAGTGGGTGTGCTTAGCAATTATTTTCTACTTTTTTAAAAATGAAAATATTTAAAGGTATGTACAATGTATAATTGTATATGGCATATACCGGAAATATACTTATATACCCATACAACGATATGTTTTATAAAGGCCTAAAGGAATATTTCCACTATTAATAATGCGTATAGATTCTCCAAAAAACATTTCCTGTATTAAACAATTATTCGTATACAAAAAGGCCTGCTTTATACTTCATTATTATTGCGTGCAAGTTAATTAATGCTCCTCCTAAATGTTCCTCCAACACCAAATTTATTTATTTTTTTTAAAAAAAAAGTGATGAAAAATTATTTGAGAATAATTCCATAGTTATCCATGATTTTCTTTTATTTACATCTAAATGAATATTATGTCCTTTCATTCTTCATTTAGACTAATAGTGATTTGTTTCTTAATTAAGTAATACCTTTAGTTCATGTGGACGTAATTCGTTCAAGCATTTTGAACTGATTAGGACACGTTTCTTTTTTCTAGACTCATATAGATATAAAGTGGAACATAGTTTATACAGACGCATTATGTTTTTTAGAAAATTAATTATTAATTAATTCTTTTAATGACAAATATGTAAACACTTCAATCATTTTCAGTTGACGATCTAAATGAAGCCTTTATTTGCATAGTAACAAAAGTCTCTTATCATCCTCTAAATGAAGCAACTTGTAATTAGTACAACCTTACCAATAAAAATTGGTTCAGTCAGTAAATTAGTTGCTTTATAATCAAAAAGTTATGAGTTCAAATCGAACCAATATAAAAATTTTATAAATAAATCATTTGTAAGCCCTCTTTGTTAGCCATCACTGAGCCTTGAGGTAAGTCAAAACAAACAATAATATGTAATTCACTAAAATCTAACTAATAGTAAAAGATAAAAAAGAAGTCTATATTCAAGTCTCACTTCCCCTGAATCTAAACATGGCATGTTTCTATATTTTCAAGAACAGAACTGAAGGAAGCAAGAAAGAGAAAAGAGAAGGTGTCGTTTATGGTTCAAACTTCAAATACCTGAAAAGCTCTGATTACTTTTTTGACTTTTGAGAGAGTTGAGATGCAGAAACACTCACCGTCGTTTTATGGGTCCCCCATGTGGCAGAGTTTCATGCCCTTAAAAACACAATTAAATTTAAACATCCATGTCAAGCCATATTTATGATAGTAACAACAGAACAAACAATAACTGTTTTAGCACAATCTCTTTAGTGCAACTCCACCTAACTTTTCGCCCATACCTGTTCAAACAAACACAGCTCAACTACAACAATCCCTTTTCACATCCAATATCAATCTTCTTCTTCTTTTCTGTCTTCGATTTCAAGTAACACTCAAAAGTATTTTGAATTTAGTATCCTAATCCTAAGATCCCCACCACTTTCAAACAATAACGGCTATTATGGTAACACAGTCCAAGAATGCATCATGTCATCTGAGATAAACAAATATAAAATAATAATATATAGCACTAGCTACTTTAGAATGATGTGAACTTCTTCTTTGTTATGTCTAATAAATTTGTGAGTGTCGTAAAACAAGACCTTGACTGTTTCAATTCTTACAGAATAACAATTATATTCTTCTTAGGACAACCGTCAATTGTTTATTTATGATGCTTTCTATATTAATGTGCCAATACATGTGATCAGAACATATCAAATCCCTTGAAGACTAAGATTCTCATATAGCCAACTTTTCAATTATTTATCATGCTTTCTAGAAACTGTAGGAGTAGTAGACCACTTGACTGGATCATTCATTAGACTAGGCATCATCTCATCTCAGACTAACAACAATGGGCAAATATTATATTATGTAATATTATAGATAACTATCATGAACCATTTACATCTAAAACCCTTTTGAAGAAGGATAAGATGGATCTTGAAGTGCTTGTCGATTTCATCTCGCGTAGTTTTGCCGACAGATTTCATTCGTTAACTGAAGCTTGTGAGGGTCCCCTATGAATAGGAACATTCGTTTAAACATGGTTGCCACTAGCATCCATATTATAAAATTAAACATTAAACAATTAGACCAAATTGAGAGAATAAAAATACCCATATGTTCAATCACATGAAACAGCACGCCAATCAAAATGAATATAGTTTTTTCTTTTGTCTTCTTGTTTTACATATGACGATACAGAGCTAGACGTTTTGAAACTAGTATAAAACTGGGTTCTTATCTTTGACAGACGTTTTGAAATTAGTATGAAACTGGTTTCTTATCTTTGACAGAATCAACCATGGTAAAACCAGAGGAAAAAGAATCAACAAGAGTTTCCATCTACATCTAGTTTTAGAAAGTGAACAAGATTAGAATCATACTCTCAGCGCCAACTTTGTGTATAGGTGTTTGTTAATCTCGTTTCTTGTGCTTCTTGAGCAGTAAATATATAGCAGTAGCAGCTTGTCAAATTCTTCCTTGATGCACATCATCCCAAATAAAAAGACGAGCAGTTGTAACCTAATCAGATTTGCATGAAATGTCAAGAAGGGCAAATAGTTATTATCAAGAACCATATCTGAGAGGTTTGGATGACAAACATAACTATCAAGAAGTAATCAATAAAATCAGAACAATTTGTTATCTAAATTCATAAATTATTTAGTAGTTTTCTAATCATTCATGCTTTTGGAGTTTAATGGTCTTCGGTACAATATTTGAATCTCTATGAAAAGTGGTTGAGAGCTCGACCTTCGCCATCCTTATACTTCATCATTAAAATGAATTTTCACATAAATGGGTTTGGCCTATTTATTCTTCAGGCCCAGAAAACCATGAGAGGACGTGCTCACTTTTTCTCCTAACAACTTAAAGGCCTTCTCAAAATAAATAAATAAACAAAAAAAAAAAAAAAAAAACTTTTAGGTTGAGATACCCTTTGGTAATTGGCAATCAGATATCAACTGGTCCCACGAGATCTATAGACTATAGATCAACAAGAACTTTTAAACTGGCTTTAGCATTGTTCAGGTTCTGCTGTAGAAGAGAAGTAGCCTATGCTAGAAAATGAAGTGGTAGGAATGTTGGACTTGGAGGGAAGCATCAAGAAGGAAGGGACAGAAATAACATCTATAAAAAAAAAAAGATCAAGGACCTTGTCTAGTGAATATTCCTACAAAACATTTTCAACCAACCAAAAAGACAGCCACTAGTCTCCTCTGCACAAGCACTTGAATATAAGGCTTCTGATAATTCTAAATCAGCAATAAGTGCCTGTGTTTAAGTACAACAATAAGCATAAACCATCTAATCAGAACGCATTTGACAAGTGAAAAATGAGTCCTAATTAACAACATTATACCTAAAGCTCTCTATCAACAAATAAAAATGGGTGGAGGGGAAAAAAAAAGATGCACAGGTATGGGTTGCATATTGTTTCTGAAAAAAGTACTATACTGCAACACGGTAACTTTTGGAAAAGACGGAAAAAGATTTGGCAGGTTTTTATTAATAAAACACTAAAAATTTTATATGACATTTAAAAAGTATCAAAGTTCAGAGCCTTTACAACATGTATTAGTATATTCTGTTAGTTTTAATTCATTTCAAACACATATTTATTAGCATATTTTATAAGAGCATTTTTTGGGCTGTAGAATGTTTCACAAAAAGCAAGTATGCATGCTTCTTATATTACAAGAACACAGAAAAGTGACAATAAAAGTTGTACGAGTTGCAATTTGGACCTTCATAATGTATCAATTTCGTACCAGCATTATCTGCTAAAGAGGAACCAAATAACAATTAAATACTCCACTGAACATGATACATTTCCAAAATCTGTCCACCCTTTATTCATCAAGTTGATGGGAATACAGGAGTATACAACTCTGCATTTGGGCTGCACCTCCAAGGTGCTTCTTACAGGGAAAATTTTATTGGTATAACAGATCCTTCAGAAACTCATACAGGGCACAACTGCTAATAATCCCATTGGAGATTATAACAAAGGCGTAAGGGCTTTTACCTAACAACTTAAACTCTCAGGTTAAAATGACCCTTGTCAATTACAGTATAATTTTCCATTTTCTATTCATATTATTCTTAAGGAAGCTAACGAAGTAGCGATGCTTTAGAATACATCAACTACAGAACAATCATTGCAAGCATTGCCACGGAAAATTATGTGCTTCAACAGTAAATGGAGCATCAAATTTCAGTGGTCTGATAAGAACTAATTTGACATTTGCATCCACTTCAAACATAATGAAAGATAAGCAGAAAACGAACCTCGCCAATGCCCTTTACCAGTGTGCAATGTAGCATTAATGTCCAAACACCTATCAATATCTGGAATCTTTGCCTGAGAGCCGCCCAGAAAAAATGAACAAGCATCACTGAATGGTGTACAATAACAACAAAATTTAAACTCAGTTACTTTGATTTTTAAGTAAAAAAGAAGAAGATATTAGACTTTTGTTTCTCTTCAATACTCTGTACTACTACCTATTCTTGAACTATGAAGATAAGTGGGGACAAACAATTTAGTAGCCTTAACGTAGGGAAAGTTTGTTTGATAACATGGGAGTCTATAAGTAAAATTGTTAGGATGTTGCTGCAGATCTCACTTTGCAGGCTTTATATGTCTTGGAAGAATGAAATGTTCACTCCCTTGATACATGCTCTTAAATGACAATATATTTTTTTAGTCCTTTTTATAAGACACCAACTAACAATTCACACAAACTAATAAAAATAATTAAAGTCAATAAAGTTGTCTTAAAATTTAATTAATTTATAATATTACCCCTACTGGTTACACAAAACTCTAATATTATATTATTATTAGTCTTACCCACTACCCCTATTAATGATGAGCATATATGGAAAAAGAACAATTAATGCTATTTGGAAACAAGCAAGTGCAATCAAATGCATTTGTTAGTTAGTATCTTATAATAAGAACCTGAGGGAGTACATGATAGTGACGTTTTATAAAACGAAGAGATTGCAGTGTCCCAATGTGATCCGCAGAAGCAGGAACCTGAACCTCTAGTTGATATCCGGTATCCCTATGATAAATTGACAATTATACTTATAGCAGTCATGATTTAATCAGTGCAGCTTATGAACGCTCCAATCAAGCTCACTTCTTTGCCCCTCAATCAGAAAACTAAAAAAGTGAGTTCACCCAACAGTAAACACTAGAAATGTATTGCATGCTTCGGAGTTCAGGGATAATTGACAACAATACAATAGATATATTGGCACCTGAAGAAACCTTTGCAGAGGTAGAAGCTTCATTTCAGCCAACTTGTTTTGTTTCAGTATGCAGAAGAGATGCTGGGTTCACCAAGAAAGCATCATAAGTAAAAATGATCCCTCTGAATAAAGTAAACGATAAAATATCTGCTTGTTTTAGGAAGTGAATATACTAATTACCAATATGCCAAAAAGTGCCCTTTTTTCTGGCCTGAGGTCAAACTAGAAATCAGAAGTCAATATTGAAAGGTATTGGACGAGTTGAAAATTATAAGAAATGAAAGAAAACAATAGAGCAAGAGATAAGACCTTTGTTGAAGGAAGACAGGGTTGGAATGAACATCGAGAGATAAGTCAGGACATCGTCTGGAACCAAGCTCCAGGTATTCCTCTTCGTTCCCTCACCCTCGAAGACGACGGTGAAATCATTATTCCCTCAGGGTCAAGTCACAGAGACACATACACCTTCTCAATTCTAATGCCTTCGGGGCAGCGGACTTTTTTTTTTTTTTTTTTTTTTTTCCTAGGAAAAAGTTTAGGTGGGGTTAGACAGTTCACATCTGCATTCCCACTAGATGCGCTAAAGGCTAGAAGATGCCTTTCCAATTTCAAAAAGTCTTTCGAAATTACTTCATTGATCGAACCACCAACCTTTTTGAAGTCTCACATCGACCATTGTGTCCCGTAACTCAATCCTTGGCTCGGGGCAGCGGACCGATGAGACGACCATCTATCTGATGTCATATCTTTGTTTCATGTCCGTTCCCGCAAGAGGTTAGAATTTGGGCCACTTTGGTATATTGAAGAAATGAACCCCACTAATCCTTTTTGGGCCTTTTACTACTTTACATTGTTCCATGCATGTGATGGGCTGATGGCCTTTGATTGAGTCCCAAAGGTTCCTTGAGAAATGGGCCCTTCTACCACTTGTTGATTGCGAAATGGATTAGTTGTGTGACTAACGGGGTTGAGTTTAGTAGAAAAGAATGTAGAGAATCAATATCGAATCTCAAAATGTGGAGAATCAATATCCGAATCTTTATTGGAAGATGTGCCATCATTTATGCCCCGTTTGATAGCATGGAATTAAGAAGAGGGAAGTGGAACTCAACATTTGGATTGTTTTTTCAATGGAACTAGGTTTCGATGGAAGTCACTTCCATCAATCACCCCATGGAAGCAAGGTTCTGAAAATCGAACTGGCTATAGAACTAGAGGACCCCAGGTCAAAAGTTAGTCGGTCAAACCGGTATTAATTAAAAAATATAATTTAATTAAAATATGAAAAAATATTCATATTTAATAATAAAAAATATTTTGGGGTCAAAACATGGGAGGATTTCATGTGATGATGGACAATATAGGAAGATGTGCAATCTTATATTGTTATTATTTTAAAAAAAAAGAGATCACAGTTGATAGTTCACGGGTTCACTTTAGATCTTTCTCTCACACCCTCTTCAAACTTCAGTTTTCCCTGGAACTCGGACCAGTTTTCTGGCCAAGTTTAAGAACCTTGCATGGAATTAAGTTTCACTTCTAGTTCCATGGATCTATTTCCCTTATTGCCCATCTTCTCTTTCTTCTTCCCTTCATCGATAGCCTTGATCCTCCACCAGCGACAGAGGTGAAGTCCTACCCCAACAACGGTCCTCCTTCTTCTTCCTCATCCTTTTCCGTTCCCTTCCTCTTCAATTTGTCTTCATTGTCTTCCTCATCACTTCTTCCCTAGTAGCCACCTAAGCCAAACCTTTCCCTGCTCCAAATCGAAAGATTTTCTACAACATCAAGTCGTTTAAACTGCTATTGCCCATATCTAATCTCTGTGATAAAGATTCAAATCCTACCACTTAATAGCCACTGTGATTTTAGTCGTTCGTCTTTGATCTGGGTCTTTCAATTTACGTCTTTAGTTTCTTTTCTTGATTCATTGATCTTGAGACTCTGATCTCCAAAAAGATGGATTTCATTGTTCAGGGAAGATTTATTTCTCCATTCCACAACTACCAAGCGAGGATAGAAAGTTCAAGCTTCCTTTTGATTACATTTTCTTCAATTTCATTTCTCTCTTGTTCTACTTGTTTTTTGTTTGACTAAATGAGGGTTGATTTTCTTAAAAAAGTAGAGAATGAAATTTGGTTTGTAAGACTTGAAGTATGAGTTGAGTTATGGGTTATAGATTATGTGTGCTGTAATTCACGAGCAATTTGGAGGAACGCAGAAGTAGATGACCTGAGTCGTGTCTGAAAACACTGTCCTATAGAGTTATTCCGCAACCATCGCAAAAAGAAAGCGGTACTCCCATGATTAAACAAATTCCTCTTGAACAAGTCAAGATAGCAAAACTGACAAAAGATAATAGTAACAACAATAAGAAAACTATACAAAGGATGAGAGATTAGAAAGTTGGTTTTGAGCACTTTGTCTAAGCTCCTTTTATAAGCACAATTCACATATAGCCAACGGACACAAGACAGTCCGGACAACGTGTCCCTTGAGACCAAATAGACATCACTAAAAAGACAAGTCTATACGTTCATAGTAGAGAGTACATTTGGGGAAGTGCCCTACCGTTGACAACTTTCGGTCACAAACGTTTATAAACTTCAAAAACCAAAATATGAAGTCTTTTCGGTAAGTCTCTGAAATAAATTGTTATTTTAGAAAACTAAAAATAATATTTACAGGGAGCAAAAAAATTTCACAAAAAGTGCCGATACTAAGTAATTACTTGTGCGCCAGGGGAAATCTCCAAATTTCCACTACTTTGCCTTTCGGTGGCCTATTGTTGTGGGAGCGAGTCCACCACCCCTCTAGACCTCTTTACGAGCCCAATATAATATGATTATATATATAGGTTTATATTCTCTTATTCCCAAGCAATGTGGGACTAGCTTTTTTGACAACCCATACATGTGTTCATATATTTACGACAATCCTCCACATGGAAGGAGATACTCTACCCAGCGTGCCTCTGCCCATCCTTCATTGTCACAATCATCCGGCCGTCCAAATCTTGATCCAGGGCCCAGATTTATTTTTGAAAAAACCGCATGCGGTGTACCGCATGCGGTTTTTTCAAAAATAAATCTGGGCCCTTGGATCAAGATTTGGACGGTCAGGATTGTGACAATGAGGGATGGGCAGAGGGGGTGCTGAGGAGAGAAACCGGACTCTCCTCCACATGTGTCAAAGAAGCCTATTGTGTTGCCCACATGAATATAACCATTGTATCTAGTGGTCCTTAGAACTATGAACCAATAACACTTAATACACAAAGATGTTAATGAAGCATGCTTCTATGAACTAACAAATCTTGGTGTGTACTAGAGGCATTGAGGGTCAGATTATATCCTAATATTTCCACTATTAACGACAGATTTGTTCGTTAAGACGGCCTTGCATGTGCCTGGTGCATAACGAATGCTCTAGAGATTTCGTCATGATCTCATAGGAGCAGCTACAGTCCACATTCGTAGAGGTGATTTCATGTATTTGCACTGAGCACACCATCCTGTAAGACTATGAAATCATTAAGAGCTTTGCTCAACCAAAAAAGTGCATTCTAGCACATTCCCATTGTCATAAGAAGGCATGGATGATACTTTTCATGCTAGTCAGAACTGATGAACGAATTGTTCTTACCCATTGAACCTTCTTCATGGGATCACCAATCACAAATGTTGGGTTGTCATCATTGTCAATTATGAGTTGTCTTTAATCTTATTCCTCTCAACGTTTCAACAATCATTTTCTTCCCAATGGGTTTTGTTAACGGATCCGATAGGTCCATTATTCCCCTCACCAAATCGGTTGAGATAATTCCATTACAATTCTTACGCTAGCTTTTCACAATATATCTCAAATGATTTTTTATTTGCATCATTGTTTTTTTTTTTTTTACGGTGGCTATTGCCATTTGGCAATCACAGATCGTTAACGCTAAGTGTCGCTTTTCCTCAATATATTTGCTAAGAGGTTTTCAACATTTTCAACACTATCCATTTTCAAAGTAATCAACTTTGACTTATGTAATATTTTGCTTTTGTGATCATCGAAGGTTAATGATAACCAATGGACTTTCACACATAGACTAGATTTTAGTTAACATCTGTGTACATACATCAATACAACTAGAATCTACTACATGATGCCTATATTGTTTATGGCATTATCCTTTAACTATTTCTTTTTCTTCATGAGAGTTTACATATACTTAATCTCCACACATCATTTGCTATGTCATGGGATTAACATTTATCAGTGCTACAAATTCTCAACAATTTGTGCAAAATTTGGTTGAGTTTTAGAATCATCTCAAGTAGTATCACAAGAACTATTCACGTTATGGTTCTCAAAACCAATATTCAGAAACATTTCTCATTTATCATCACTATTCTTTTTATGATCTTTAAGACCCAAAATCACATCTAATTCTCTTATGCTTTCAAGCACATAACATGATATTTTTGACCATGCAAGTCATCCACATTAAAATTCAATATATGTTCACAATAATCATGCATGCATATACCAAGATAAATACATATCCATAAATTATGAAGATCCCAAATATCTATACCATATAGATAATTAATATTTCTAGTTAGCCAAATGCTTTTTCTAATCTACATGAAAAATTTGACATATATTTCTTTTAAGGTACCACACACAAGATACCATATATCTTAGGCACCCCCACCCTTACAAATATTTTATAATCAATAAAATTTTAATTAAATTAGAATCTCACAGTATATTTATAAAGATTCACACTTTATAAAACTACACAATCATACGGCTGTCTATTACAAAAAGAGGATATACCAATTTAATCTTCCATTCTAATTAAATGAGGATGTCTCAAACAACAATGTCATTTATTTCACATAACAAAATTTGCTTTTCACATAAAATAACAAAGCCCCAACCTAAATAATTCCCTTTTGTCAAAATAATATGCAAGGGTAAATCGCCGGATTTCCACTGTGTTTGCCTTTCAGTGGCCTATTGTTATGTACGCAGGCCCACCACTCTTCTAGGTCTCTTTACAATCTCAATACAATATGATTATATATATAGGCTTATACTTCTTTATTCTCAAACAATGTGAAACTAATTTCTTTGATACACCCACACATGTATTCATATATTTACAACAATGTAAAATTTGGTGTGACCTCTGGTCGAAGTGTGTGGACAATCATGCTTTTGTGGGATCGGGTTCTGATTTTTTAGGTGGGGGCATATTGATATTTTGATATAATAAGTATATTTATTTAATATAATAAATACAACACTTTCATCTACGTTCTTACCAAACATATTTTAAAAGCCACTTCCACCTCCAAATCTACTCTCAGTTGCACTACCTTCTCTCCTTCCACCTCCACCAAAAACTCTTTTATGATACTAAACAAGGCATTAGGACCCGACAATACCTCTAATAAAATTGTCTCCAATAGAATGGTACATATTCCTTCAACAACGAAAAAATGGATAGTCATGTGAATACTTACTTTTTTTTTTCCCAATATGTCTGTGTGAATCCAAATTAAATTTGAATCAAAGATATTGTTTGCTACATGGAAATTAAATAAACAAAATTAAAATATGGGAGAGACTATCATTCAAAAATTTCATGATACGAGTGTGTGTGAATGAGAGTGTACATTCATGATCATCAACTAATTATTGTAAATACACTCTCATATGAATGTACACTTATTATTAACACATTTTTATTTTTAATCTTAACCATCGGTTCGTTTTACGTAAAAAAAAAAAATACTTATAAAAAGAACTAGGAAAGTTTTTTATATATATATATATATATATATATATAGTGATGGGCGTGGCAATGAATAATGGAGTTCTTTTGTTTGGGTGTATCTATCTTTGATGGTTGGTCCCCTTCTTTCTCTAATAGTAGCCTTTAATTTGCTTTCCATTAAACTCTTCATTAAGTATATATTATATGCAAGTGGCTCCAATCAATCCCACACACAGACAGAGATCATATCATCCCAGCTTTCATTATCCGATTTTTATTATCGCATGTGGCTCTTGCCTACTAGCTAGCTAGCTACACTATCTTCTCTGTCTCTTTTCATTAACTTTAACCCTTCTCTTTTCATTTCTTCATATCTTTAATTGTGTCGTGTTGCTAACGAAATTAATGAAATCGACACTTTTAAAACTTCTTGTTGCAATGCAATAACTCGTCTAAATTAAAAGTGAAAAAGTTTATGGCTTTCTAAATCGTTCTTATCTAAGGCAATTTCAAAACCGATTTCTTTTTGTCTTCTGAAAAAAAAAAAAACATTTTTATCTGGTTTAAAAAATAGTTTTTTGTACAAGTGTATGTGGGGTTCATCAATTCCTTGTATAGTAACACTAACACGTTAATTAATTATTCGATCTAGATAGGTCAAGATTCTGTTGGTGATGATAAAATATGCTCGGTCTGATTTATAAATATCATTATTTGGTCTAACTTTACTGATATGATTAAAAAAAAAAAGATTGAAATCGAGAAAGGATTGGGGCTAACGGAGTAGATAGGGTTAATTAAATAACGCAAGTTAATTGTAAATTTTAATAAAGTTGAGAATTGATGTAATATATAGAATGTCTTAATCATAAACATTGTCTTTGAAAAATAATCAAAGTTACTGTATGCACGCTAATTGATTAGTGTTAATTGCTGATTCTTATCCTGAATCTCATATAATAATTAAAGTCATTTGAAAGCTAGCTAGCTAGCACCTTGACCCTACTATTGCTCTTATTTTAAACAAATTACAACTCAGATGTACTCAATTTGGCAAATCCAAGAACATAACGACACGTTAGATGATTAGCATCAAATTAATTTGCATTAATTTGACCTGATCAATTACAAATACTGGTACATACTATGATTAATTTTATAAACCATTAATTATTCAATATTAACATAATCAACTGGATCAGTCATGACCGTTGACTTGAAACCAGTTGAATCATGGCTCAATTTGAAAAATCAAAATCTCATATATGCGCGTATTGTTTATGGGTTGCTTAACTGTAACTTTCAACCCAAATCAGTGGATTATTATTATTTTTTTATTTGATACTCCTTTAGTCTTATTCACAATGCAGATAAAAGAAATTTTTTATATGAATATATATTTTTACAAATAAAAGCTGGATGACATTAAGCTCTCAACATAAAAGAGTTATAGCAGGTTAAGCTCCTTCATCAAGATCCACCATGTGGAATGAAGGTGGAGCTTGACCAAGTATATAGAAATTATCTATCATACTATCCAATATTATTCTTACCAATTACATTAAACTCAAATATCATATTAATTATTACTCTATCTCATTACCCTTATTAAATGTGGGCACACATGAAAAAATAAATTAAATGCTCATTAGAAACTTGCAAGCAAGGTTATCAAACTCACGAGTTTGCGTGAACTCGAATCGTAAACTCGTAAGAGTTTATTTTTATTATTAAATAAGTATTACTAGTGTTAAATTAAATAATTAAAACGTAAAAATGACAACAATTTGATTTAAATATATTTTAAATCCAAATAATTGAAATTAAATCCATAAATATTCATCATTTATCATATTTAATAATAAAAAATTCTATAAAATTTCTACATAAAGCCGTTAAGCATGATCAAATCAAAAAAGTTAACATGAGTTTAAGAGTAAATTAACACGGTTTTGTAAGCTAGAAACGTAAAAACGGTAAACTCGGTGTATAAACTCGTGAGTTTAATCGAATTTACAACTACCATAAGTTTACACATCGATTTCGACTCGTTTTTATAAGTTAGAAGCGTAAAAGCGGTAAACTTGGAGAGTCAACTCGTAACTTTGACAACTACCATGAATTTGACAACAATGCTTGCAAGTGCCTTATAAAAAACCAAGAATATTTATTGGTTGACACCTTATAATAAGAACTAGAAGGAGTATAATGTACATTAAATAGGGATAAAGTTGGAAAGTTGATAATTTTATGGCAAGGTTAATGAAGTTGTTTATTTTTTGTTAGTCTGCATGAAATATACTGACTGATAAATATAACAAAATGGTATTAAAAAATATGTATTACATGTAATTTATGATCTGAGAAGTGTTCAAAATCATTAACCTAAGTCATATCAATTTTCAGATTCTCAAACAAATAATTTAAATTTAACTTTTCAACTTTTGAGTAATTAAATTTTTCTAGCTTTAATTTCTGGATTAAGTCAGGTTTCAAAGAATTTGAAGTAACTAAATAGTTTTGATTTTAATTATTTTTTGAAGAATTAAATTTTTGATTTTAATTATTTTTTGAAGAATTCAAAAAAAAAAAATTAGAAAGAAGGGTATCCATCCACAAGCATCTAATCCAAAGGGATCTAATAACTTCTTCTAGTTAATAATTGGAAAATACTTATATCAAGTTTCTTATATCCATTTTGTCAAATTCTTCAATCACATATGACCACGTGTCTTATTTTTTAATTATAATTATTTAATTATAAACCCATATAAAAAAATATATGGTTACGACTTACGTATGATTGAAGAACTTGATATAATGGATATAAAGAATTTAATGTAAGAATACTACTTAATAATAATGCGTCTGGCCAACTTCAATCCCTATAATCCAAACAAATAAACATTGACAGTATATATAATTGGATCCACAATTAATAGAGATGCCATTAATCATTGATTCCATATATCTAATTTCACGTGTCATTAAGAAAATTAAGGCACAATTGCTATAATTAGGTAAAGTGACACATCAAAAACCATCACACCAAAATTAAACTAACTAATGGCTTCTCCCATCAATATATATACTTTCTCTCATCTAATTATGCAAATTTCTTTCACTTTTTTACCAACCTTTGGGACAAATATGTTCTTGAAATTTCTTTTTAAGTAGAACACCTTCGAAATTAATGGATATTGAGCTGATGTTGAATATTGTTTTTAGAATGCATATTGAATTTCATTAAAGCTCAGCGTAAATACCTGTCATCTATTCTCAGACATACGAGAGCATTTCTTAGAATTAAAAAAATGATTAAAGTACACTAACTTCTTTGTTTGCTCTAATGATTAATATTATTGTTGATCTTTATAGTTTGAAAAAAATCCTCAAATAATTGATTTTGGTTCCTATGGTTCATAAGAACTTTGTTTGAGATTAAATATAGAAACTAAAACCAAAACTCGTTAAAATATAAGAATCGATTGTAAAACTCAGACCAAACTCTTATAAAATTATGAGGACCATAACCAAATATTTGAAATTATAGGGATTAAAACTAAAAATGAATCAAATTATAAGAACTAACAATGATATTAACCCTTTTTGAAATTATTCAAATGTCTCAACAAATTTTTTTACCAGTTTCATTGAAATTCAGGAGAAACATGTTTTATTAAATAATTTTTATTTTTATATAAAAGTAAGTTTCAAAAAAAAAAATGGAGTAATTTAGTTAAAATTAAGAAGAGGTCCTTGTTAGGAGATATCTATTATAAGTTTTAAAATTAATAAAATTTATGAGATATATTTTTCACAATAATTTAATTTAATTATCAATTGCTCTAATTAACCCTCTATGAATTGACTTAATAAGCAGCGATCGACATTCGACATTCGACAATATGTCGACGAACTGTAACTTAAAGCAAAGTCATCCGAAAGTCATTAATATGTTATCATGTTGTGTAACTTGTTTCTCACATGTCTTTATCATTTCATCATATGCTTGATGCCAACATAGATAGATAATAACTAAGCTTCATGGACGCAGAATAAGATTGTGATGATATTGTCCTAAAAAGAAGACAATGACGCTTGAATTGTAAAAACAGACTATTCTTTAAACAAAGAGAGATGAAAAAAAAAAGAATCAAAAGAAAGGAAACCCTAATTCTAACTTGTTTCAAACCCTGCAAATTTTGTCGGCAAGAAAGAAGACGAAGCAAGTATATATATACACACAAGCTAGTGGGAGCTGACCTCTATGGGGTTGTCACTACACACTACACAACACACACACATGTACACATGCCTTTCTTGTTATACTTTATATTCTTCTTTTCTTTTTATTTTGGTGAGTTTAGTGGGCAAGATATGACCCATCCATGTGGGTTTAGACAAAGCTTTTAAACAAATAATGTTGATTTCGCAAATGCTTGTCCTTTTCTTTCCTCTTAACTTTTGTGTTGTACTCTCACATGGAAAAAGCATTCTTTCATCATCATCATCATAAATAAATAAATAAAAAGGGAAAATCACTTTAAGGTTCTAAGAATTCAAAAAAATATCAAAAAAGTCCCGTATAAAATTCTGATGTAAAAAAAATCCCAAAGAGTTGTTAAAACTCATAGATCAAATTATTAATCACCTACTAATAAAGTAGTTGTCGATAAGACTTTTTTGATATCAGAATTTTCTATGGGATTTTTTTAAACATTTTTTTGGTCTCTTAGGACCTTAAAGGGATTTTCCCATAAAAAGGAAAAAAAAATGGAGAGAATATATATATATATATAAATAGATAGATAGATAGATAGAAGAAGTTTTTGGTAATTGCTTACGTCTTGGCTTAAAGGAAGTGGGTGGCAATAAGGTTATGGTGTTGGGGTGAGGCTTGACATAGCACATGTTTGCTAATGATTTTTCTTTGGATGTATAGGATCAAATAGTCTCAACTCTCAAGCTTCATTCTCACAAAAGATATAGATAAGTGAAACTTTGTATGAATATATATGATTAATGTAAGGAAAATGCAAAAAGTTATTACGTGGCATGTTAAGAATAAGATGATTAATCTATCTTTTTTTTAATGATCTTGCATTGTAAGTTAATAAAGTTAGAGTCTTTTATTTGTGTTGAAGTAGAGCATTTACTTTACCTGTATATATATATATATGTTTCAGGTCATGATTTATCTAAGTATCTAACGATTATTGATTATGTACTTTAAATTTTACGAATTCGTTGCGCTTAATATTATTTTTCCTTCGCTCATTTTATAAAGATCTTGCGAAAAGTCTCACATTTTCCCCACAATTTTACAAGTTAACTATTGTTAAATAGTACTCCTTAAGAATCGTACGTGAAATTAGTTAATACAGTTTTATAATTAAGATAGGAGAGAGTATGAAACTTTTATAAACATTAAGTAACCCCAATCATCATCATTCATCAACAAGAGAAGAAGAAATTCTTATCAA
The DNA here is from genome assembly GCA_019022655.1 of Acacia acuminata. Classification (NCBI taxonomy): domain Eukaryota; kingdom Viridiplantae; phylum Streptophyta; class Magnoliopsida; order Fabales; family Fabaceae; genus Acacia; species Acacia acuminata. The sequence continues at coordinate 1,042,162 of JAFJYI010000030.1, forward strand.
ATAAAATTTTGGTGAAAAATAAAATTCACGTTAGTTTTCAAATATGATGTGGAAGAAATTGAACGAGAGATATTGTAGAAAGTTTGACAAAGGGTAATTTATTATTTTTAAACTTATATTTTAAATTTTATTTTTCTAAATTTAAATTTTCTAAGATCCCTTACAATAAATATAATATATATTTTTTTGTCTTTCTCCCTAATTTTCCCTAGATTTTACTAATAAAACGAGAAATCTATATGATTTTAGAATGACTTAAAAAAAAAAAAAAAAAAAGATCCGTATCATTAGAATTAGAAAAAGAAAACGGCATCTAATTTTAAAAACCGCAGGTGAAATTTGTGTAAGAAATGTACCCCCAATATTGTTTACTATCCATTTTCTATAAAATTACAATGAGTAATTAAATTTATTCCTCAAATTATCATCTTTTTTTTTTGGTAAAAAATGTGTGGTGAGAAACTCAATATAATAAGGTTTATTCTCTAATCCATGTTCTTGAAGGCTATATGATCCTCAACCACTTTTTTTTGGTTTATAGGTAGATAGTGTTTGATAAAGGCAGAAACAGTCGCAGATTTCAAGCAAAACCACTTACTTTGAGGCACACACACACCATTATTAATGTATTAATTTGGAGTGTGCCACATGCTAAGCACTAATATGATTTGATGCTTTGTGGAGCCTCCATGTTCCTTTCATTTATTTATATTCAAGAGTTAGTGCTACTTATCGTCAATTTAAATTAATTACAGGTATTAATTACTAGCCAGCCATAAGCATCTTTTTTGTGCCGCCTTTTAATTTCCCAAATCAAGTCCTAATTGGGGAATATTTATTTTAATACTTGGCTGTCATGAACTACTACTATTAACTGCTTTATTTTTATTTTTTTAATAATAGTGTGTGTGTATATATATCCGCATATTCTATGTGCTTTAAATCAGACGACTTCTTTTTTTACTTTTAAATGTCAAGTGGCATTATTTTATTTTATTTTATTTATCTTAGTTGGTGTTTATATCTCTTTGTAATAGATAGAATAACTACTCTTATTTCTTTCCAAGATATTATTGCTTAACTAATGTATTCCATGATGCTCCCCTTTCTTTATTTCTTTCCTTCTCTCTCGCTTTTACTTATCTTTGAAGAAAGAAGTTTTGGTGTAAACACGCACACATATCGCATCTTTGAATAGTATTTTCACGTGAAAAGGGTATTTTTATTTTCTTAATATTATATCTAAACATGTAAGGTTTTAACTATTTTTTTTATATTAAAAAAAAAATACACAATCCTATTTAGAGCGTACATGTTTAGAAGATAAACCTAATGAAATATGTGTTCATGCATGTATATATATTACACGTCAATGTATATGTTGGATAGTAGTCGTCAAGGGCTCAAGGCTGTCGTGACAATGACGTAAACTTGTATTATAAACTTATAAGAGTTTAGGTTCACTATTGAATATGTATTAATAGTGTATAATAAATAATTAAAATATAAAAAAATAACAATAATTTGATTTAAATATATTTTAAATCCGAATAATTGCAAATCAATATTTAAAATTTACCATATTTAACAAAGAAATTTATATAAAACTCACATATAAAGCATTGAAAGATGATCAAATAAAAAAAGTTAACACGAGTTTGTAAGTTTGAAGCGTAAAAATAATAAACTCGAAGAGTCAGCTCTTTTGACAACAATGATAGTAGTCTTAGTTAAAATTTTCAAATTAATTAATGACGTTTAATCATATTAAAAACCTACATTCCTTAACGGGGCTTTTGACCTATTAAATTAAATAACCGTTTATAGGTGGTATGTAATTTAATTTCTATAAATAATGAAATGACTTTTATGTACTATATTTCAATTCGTTTGTCCTTATATATCCGTTAGGCGCAAAACCATCCATTGGATAGCTTAAGAGCATACCCACAGAATTAACATGAAGACAAAAAGTAAATTAATTAATTATCCATTCATAGATAAATGCTAAGTGAGAAGTCAGGAGTAAGTGAGAATAACTCTTTCTCAGAAGAAAACATGTGTTTGAAATCAGAAATATGTGACCATAAAAGAAGTATAAAACCACACGCATGATGGGAATAATAAATGGTTCATTTTTCCTATCATATCCACTTATCGTTTTCACGATGAATAATCTTTTTTTTTTCCCCCTGGTGTTTAAGGTGTGAAAGTAACATTTGTGTTAGAGAATTGGTGACACGAGTTTTCAAATCAACCAAAATGCGATGGATCACTAATCACCATGTTTATTTGCTTCCTAAGCGACATGAATATTGATCTTGAAGTTTTATTAATGACGAGTGCCAAACATTTGTTGACTGAACACACAAGACACCTGTATTTATTTATATTTGTAGGAGATTTTTAAGTAGTTAAGATTAAAAACTTCACTGGCCCACCTCCAAAAAGAGTGACTTTCACTATTCATCCTTATCTTTTTTTTTTTTTTTTTTTTTTAAAAAAAAAACCTTAAATTTCCAGAATAAAAAAATTACTATGAGGTCGAAGGTTATTAAACCTCGATCGGGGATTGAGTTAAGGGTCGATGTGTTAAATCGAGCTAGCTCGGGTACAAACCGACAAGAAAATGAAGATTTAAGGATTATTAATATTAAAATCTAAGAATATTTTAAAAAAAATTAAGAAAAAAGGTGAACCGGGTTGGTACTGGATTGGATCTGTTGATTGGCTGAACCGGTTCAAGTTTAATTACCTGGATGAGGTCGTAGAAAAGAAATTATAAAATGACAAGTTCTGATCATGTAGGAGATGACGACAGATCCATGTTGCTTGCTTTTGAAACTATTTAATAATTACATTTTTTCTTTAGACCTTGAAGTGATTTTTCAAATAATAAATAAATAAATTTCATATCACAGTTTGAATGGGTAGTGTCAATGTTACTCATGTATCGCCATCAATATAGTTAGATTTGATATGTATATGTTTTACTTTTTAAGGAGTTTGAGATGAGAGTGAAGAAATAGGTAACTTTATGTTTGGAAGAAGAGAGAGTGAGAAAGAAGAATAAAAGTGAACATGGGAGCGAATTGCTGTTAAAAGTGAAGTGTTGAAAATATATGTTTTGGAATGAATGCTTCCACTTGTCTCTGTTGGGCTTTTAGCACGAGCATTAATTAAATAAGTAGGGTGTATATACATATAGGTGTATACATCAATGTGATTTAATTTGTGCCACTAGTATATGTAAGTGGTGTGGTTAGTGCGAAGAATTCTGACAACTAACTGTAAGCCATAAATTGTGCTAAATTCTTGTGAGAGACAACACCCAAAATGGTGTAATCTTTGAGGATTATGGTTTGATTTCTTTTTAGGTAGAGAAGAGCATGCATGGGAGACAAAGGCACATGGGATGTTAGGTCGGTCATTTGTGTTTGGGTAGTGTTAGTTTATTATAAGCTTGTTTGGAATCACGTTTATGGTCTTCGAACATAAATTAAACGAAAACTCTTATAATATATTTATCTCGTATATCGTAAATCATAATGGAAAAATTACTTTTAGATACTCAAACCACTATTCCAAAGTTATTACTCCCTTCAGTATTAATTATAAGATCAAATTAACTTTTTTTGAGAAATTAAAGAAGTTAATTAAATTATTTTAGAGTATTTTTATTTTTTCCTCTAAACTAATTAATTTGACTAATATATAATCTAATGATACATAATATATTATATGATTAAGTAACTTATATAATTTTTTTAATATCTCCAAAAAAAAAAATTAAATCAGTCTTATAATTAGGACCAAGGTAGTACCACTCTATTCTTATTTATAAGTTCATTTTGACTAAAAAAATTAGTCTTATGTATAACTTCAGTTTCATTTAATAAATGAGATTGTGACAATTCTACACATACTACCTCCGGTCCTTAATTATATGAATATTTTTGTAATATAAATTGCACTACAAAAATGTTTTTATAATTAGGAACAGAATGAGTATTAATTATACATTTATATCTGTAAAAATAGGGAGAGAAGAAACAGTTAAAAAATATCTAATCATAAATGAGGACAAAATTAAAAATTTATCTCATAATTATTGAATTAATCATCTTTTGTCGGTATGTGAGATTTAAATAAAATATGATGAAAATGATATGGGAAAGCTTTCGGCGACTTTTAGGATTGTACGTGTGATGCGTAATGGGTGACCTGTGACTTATAAAATCGTTTGGGTTTCAGACACTGATCTGACACACACAGTGACCAAGATAATTAATACCGTGTAATCAGATCTCATACATACCAGTACACTCACGTCGTATATATACATATATGATGAGTATATAGTAGGAGGATACATAGTCTACTCCATAGGATCGCATGAAATGTTGGAAACAAGAGTGGCATTGATGGGGTTTGTCCTTTGTAGCAGTACAAACTCTGAGTTCACCTAACATTCATGGATGTTATAACCATTTTGATGGTATTTTACCCAATCATCAAAAGCTGCCAACTCCATAATACTAGGGTTAACATCTAAATTTATTCTAAAAGTTTTTATTTAACAGCGCCTGAAAGTATTTTTTTTTTTTAAAAAAAAAAAAAATTGCTCCAAAAGTGTTAAATTTAAGCACCAAATTGTTTAGCCTAAAATAATTTTTGAGGCAACGTTACTTTTAAACAAAAGCTTTTAGGACAATAAACAAAATTGAGATGATAAACAACCTTTAAAGAATAGGATACAAATTCAAATAATGAAAAACCCACTTATTAGAAAAATTTAACCTTAACACTCCCATCCTACGAGCATGGGAATACTCTGAAATATTATTATTATTATTTTTTTAAAAAGAAGCTTCCAGGAGTAATTTGGACTTAACATATAAAACTATCACATCTTGATAAAACTAAGTAACGAATCCCAGTTCTTCCTTTTACTATTGATTTCTCCGATCTTATTTACCAGAAGAGTAATCTAATTCACAAATTCTAAACCTACCACTTTACCCCATTCAAAATGTCCTTAGCTTCTCTGGTTCTTCACAACTTCATGAATTATCCCCACTCATGCTTCGTCAAGGAATTAGGCCGGTGAAATTTTGAAAGAATAAAAATTAAACAAGGATGCTTACATTTATAGTATTAAACAGGACGAAGATCTTTAAAGGAAAATGCAAACGTCTCATATCTCACTGTCATAATTTTTTGTCACCTGTCTGTACCAATTTCAGAACATTTTCAAGCTGCAAGCATATTATATTTATTCACAGTGTATTACAGAACAAGAAAGAGTGGTGAGTGGGGAATGTTGATTCAATCATACAGATATATAGAGAGTAAGAATGGAGAGACCAAAGTTTGATGGTAAGTATGAGAGAAGAGAGAATGAATCAGTTGAAGAGAAAAACAAAGGATGAAGGATATGTACTTTAACAGAAAGCTTTACTTGCAAGATCCAGAGCAGAGCGAGGAAGAAGAAGAAGATGGGAGGCAAATAATAATAATATTTTTTAAAAAAGGGAAAAAAAATGACAACTGGCATATATACGCCAAAAGTGTCGTCGTGTCATCAGCTGGGTGGTGCTGAGGAACTCGAACCGCCGCCGGAGGCAGTTGACCCAGAAAGAAGGTCAGCGAGGGTGCTCATGGCTCGGACTTGCATTTCAAGCGCCGATATGTAATCAATAGCTTCCTCCAATATGACCGGCACCGGTTGTTTCCGGCATCCGGGGACCAACCGCCCCAGAAACCTCACTTTCCTCTGAACCGCCGGCAAGCTCTTACCCTTCAGCCGGAGAACACTCACTCTGGGCTTCTTCGACCGGGGCGGTCCAGCGGCCGCCGCGGTGACTCTCTGTCTCTTGTGCTTCCTGAATTTCAGCTTGAGCCGATTGGTCAGGATGGCTCTGCTCCACCGGGTCTTCCCCTTTGCAGTGACGGCAAGGACTCTATCAGCGGCTTCGCGGACGGCTTTACCGCGTCGGGGCGCATCAGCGGTGGCGGAAGCAGAAGATCGGAGGTTGACTCTGGCCAAGGCCTGATGGAGCTTAGAGGAGTAGATTTGCTGCTGAGCAGGGGACTTCCATTTGATGTTGTTCTGTTCCTCTAGCTGCTGCTTGAGTTGAGCTTTCTTCTTCTTCCTCCTTTTGGTAAGGTCACGTGACCGGTCGGTGTTCGTCACCGGGTTTGAAATGAGAGACGACGACATTTAACTCGGTTTCCTCGCCTGAAAATTCAGGGTGGTGAGAACAAAGAAAAAGGGAAAGCTACGGTTTTTTGTGAGAGGAAGGTGAAGAAGGAGGAATCTGAAACATGAGATTCAAATGGATGGATAGGATTCAACAAGTAATCAGAGAGAGATTCGAGGGATTCGAATAGGGGGAAGTTAAAATAAAGAAAAACTAGAAGGATTAGGAGAAAGGAGAAATAATCAGTACCTTTGAAGGAGGAGAGGGAGCGATGATTAAATAGGGAAGCTTGGAAGGGCCTCAGATGTAAATCCAACAGAGATATTAGAAAGCGTAGGACGGAGACTGGTGGTGGTGGTGGTGGTGGTGAGGAACGGAACGGAACGGAGTGGGTGAGGAGTCGCCTCACTTATTGGGAGTTTGGCAGGGAGAGAGAAACGGAGGGGGTTAACGCTTATAAAGGAATCCCAACACTGCACGCGTCCTTCTCTCTTCTTCTTTACTGCATTCCCCAAAATCAATTCCCAATTTCCCCACTATTCTTTTTCATTGATTCTTGCGTTTTCTTTGAGCAAAAAAAAAAATTAATTCTTGGATTCTTTTTGGGCTTTGGGCTTCCACTTTCAAGCTATCGTCTTTTCTAACCATTCTCTCCTCCATCCCCTTGGATCCACCTCTCCCATCATTTTATGCATTAATAGAGATTATCTATTTTTTTACCAGAGAAATTAAATATATTTTTATTGCTTACAAAAATAGTATAACTTCTAGTAGAAAAAAACTTAGGTGTGTGAGAGCACGCCTATAGCGATACTTACATGTAATCAACTAGCAACATTTTTACATTAACAAGATTTGAATCTTCTGGTTCCTTAAACAACTAGATAAACCTTTAATTGTAAAAATAGTATAACTCATCATATACTACCACCTTCAATTCTAAATATAAAATCTCATCTCGTACATACATAAAATTTTATATTAAGCACAAAGGTAGTATTTAAAACCGATATGACCGACCTTGTGCAATTGAAATGGCCTTGGGTGGTCATTACACTCATGTTTTATATTCTACCAAAATACTACGTCCTATGTCAAGTTAGATACCAAGAGAGAAAGATATTTATTCTTTTTTGTTAATTCACAATTTTAGTTTCATTAATTTTCAAAATAACGACATCTAAAACAATTTTTTTAAAAAAAAAAATCGTTGATTTAATAAATCAATTAAATATTTCACATATCAACGGAGATTCCATAATGTGAATGCCCCAGACCGACCCTACTAGGCTACTACTATACTTTCACCTGTTAATAGAATAGAATCTATACAAGATTTGATATCCAGGTCAAGTAAATAGTGAAACACTTAAAATAGTAAATTATTTTGTGTGGGGACGGTAAAACTGGACCCTCCCTTTGATTGCCATTTTCGGCGCCCAAAATTTGACCCCTCTTTTGTTTTTGTGAAACTCAACCGCAGGCACCAAAATATCTCCCTTGGCATTTACTTCAGGTCTTGTCCATAAAAACATCTTTGTTTTTTGAAATTAATCATTTAATTAAACATAAAATTCGTGACATTCCAGCCACTAATCAAATGAAGAACATGTGGCTTCTGGCTAGCTTATTGAAAATGCACATAACTTTCAAACAAAAAAAAATATTTGAGGTTGAAAATCCTTTACAGCACATCAGTTTTGAGTTCGAATTTAGATAACAGTAACATATTTGGAAAATATCTAACATGAGTATTTTCTCTTCTTCAAGGTAAACTTGTTAATTAATAAAAGGGGCAGAGGGGCCTCACCAGCAGAACTAGAGAAGGTATAAAACAAGAAAGCCCCACTTCTTTAATTCAGTTCCTGCACTTCCTCCCAGTTAATTACCATCAATAATGGAAATAACTGTGTCCTTCAATTCACGTACAAATTCTGCGACATCAGTCAATTCATATACAAGGTCCTGTCATTAATATCATAATTGTAGCATATAATTTTGGGAGATAATCATTTTTACTATAAATACATTTGGTTGGTCATCAAAAGATATTTGTGTTCAATATGAATGTCAAAGTCAAAGGAGAAAACGACCAGGAAAGAATTTGAACAAAATAGTTCAACTTCACTATTTCAGTATAAGATTGTGTATATTGCATCAGATTGACCTCTAACACCAGCAAGGTGAATGAGTCGCACATCAAAATGCAACCTGATATGCAAACATAAATTCCAATTACCCAATTTACAAGAATCAGCCATCCATACCAAAACCACATGTGCTCTAGATGATGGCATCGTACAGATTGATTTATAACGTCATTTTCAATAATAAAAGCACTCATCATTATCACTTTAAATTCAAGACCAACACTTCGACAACAGTTGCTCTCACAACTGCAAACAAAATAATTATTTTTTTCTAAATCCTAATTTTTCTTTATGATGATATCTTCCAGTAATTTAATGCACCTGTCGAGACTAACGCACCTTTTACATTGATAGGGAATATCTAGAGGACCCATTTTTAAGTACTATAATGCATAATTTAAATTTGAATACTCAAGAGTATCTCCCCAATGATTAGTTAGTAGTAATTCATAGATTACATGCGCAAGAAAAGCTACTGTCTAATTAGCTCAACAAGCAATGCCCCTCAATACACTGTTAATTGCACTGTAATTCTTTAATGCCTCAAATTTCTAGGATAAAACAGACTCTTCCTTATCTATGAAGCTTTGAACCTAAACTGAAATTTGAGACAACACTATTCCGATGAGGAAAGTAGATGCTTTTACAGACAAAGTTTAACAAATCCTGACATAGTTCCGGCTCATTTGCATAGGGGGATGAGCTATATTGGATTTGGATCCCCCATTGGATGGAGCTATGCTGTTGGCTCCCACTACTTGATTGAATTAAAAGGGGGTCCCACAATTATTTCTTTTCATTCCGTGCAATGATTGTAGGAGGTGATAATCCTCAAAAGAAAAGATAAAACAAAAGGGGATGCATGTGCTGTGAAGGCTATTTCTCTGGCACTTTACTATCCCCACCCTCTTGTATTTTATTGAGTTTTGGAATTTTTCTTCCTTTGTTGAGGTGGGGACATTTGAATTGAGGCTCCGCATTTTCTGAAACTGCTCCTCAGTTTCTTGTCCATTAGGTTTTGTTTCTCAATATTTTAATTGAACCTCAATTATTTCAGCAGTAAACGGATGATAACTATGACTCCACAAGGCAGGTAATGGTTAGCCCTTTTAGCGTTATTTATACCAGGTTCAAAGGATGAAGCTCAAGGCTCATTAAATACAACAGAAGGTGTAGGATATCATATTTTTAAAACAATGTATTTCAAAAAGACAATATTGAATTTATTGATGAATAAATGATTCCTAATAATTGTATATTTATTTGAATTATATATCGGTTAAGGGATTTAACTTCAATCACAATTCGGTTGGAATATTAGCTTGTACTGGTTGGTGCTCTTATTGATTTCGGCTATTGGATTTAATTGGTATCAAATTGATATATCATGTAACCTCCCCATAAACCAATTTTAAGCACCAACTGTCTTGGCTTTAACTCACCAACGTTATTTTCTTATTTAATAGGACCAAAGTTCATTGTCCTCATGGCAATATATACGTGCTCACTTTCATTTGCAGGATATACATTCATCATTCGGTGCTTCTTATACTTAATACTCACACTACCATATCATTCTCTTAATTTTTGGTTGCAAAATTACTAATTTCCTGCAGTTATGGTATCCTTGATTCTAACTAAGGAAGAGTCTGTTTTATCCTAGAAATATCCAGCAAACGGAATAGAATTGTGACAGTCATAAGCCTAATCCCATTCTTCTTAAAATCACAATAAATGCATGAGAAGGGTAATTTACGAAAAACCACAATTAAAATACTTTCTGGAAAGCTAAATCATTATTAGAGACAATGATGTGCCAGAGAGGTTGCCTCCGTTGTGTAAGACACGATAAGATAATAAACATCTAAAAGAAGGGAGGAGCATTTAGGAAAATAATAGGAGGAAAGGAAAAGAAAAAAAAAAACAGAAAAGTATGTCACATGCTGCAGATCGGTGGGGAATAATAAGTCAAGAAGACATCAAGACAGATACTAGTCCAATCAGATGGATGTCAATCTTGCATATGATGATGATACATATCATACCTTCTTAGGCATTAGGATGTACATATAACATAGCAAAAATAAAAGCTTCTAATGATGACCAAGCCTAACGGTAGATATGCCGTAGTTAATGGATAACATCATAACACGCAGGATATAAACCAATGGGAAAACATTGCTCCTAAGGTATCAACAGTTTGGTCGCAAAAAGTTCAGTAACTCAGTTTCATATAGATGCATGCATCATCACCTAAACCAGGAAAGGGCTAGTTCTTCTGATAAGTTCCAATTCATATCATATGCAATATGCAGTGAACAAGTGAGCCTTACCCAAATGAGTGAAATAAAATTTAGGCATCATCAAATGTACAAAGTATATCAATAGCAAAGAGAATATTGTTCAAAAAGCAATTCTGAAAACGGTGACAAAGTCAAATTCCTCGAATTTATACTGCTCGGTTGACGAAACAGCACTCAGAGTTCGTCCAAAAAGTAAGCCTTACTTATACCAGTCAATAGAGTTAAGTCCCATTTAAATTTAGACAGATAATTTCTGTGAGTTGGGTTTAGACTTCAGACACCTTTCAGAACGACTGGGAGGAGAAGCCCCTCTTGTCAGTAGAATTCCAAATGGAATGCCTGACAGTTTAGTTTAATTCACATCCGGGTCACATTCCATAGATCAAAATTACACGAAAGGCATACAAAATTGAAAGAGTAATTTATTGGGCACATTGATTAGCTAAAAAATTTAATTATATAGCCTCACAGTTTGACTTTAATGAAAACCGCCGTTCAGGGGACAGTCTCTTGTTTGGTATCCAGGGCACCGAGGTTTTCAGGGATTGCTAAAACGGCAGCAACCAAATTAATCATTGACCAAAACAGATTAAAAAATAAAAAAAGATTGAGTAGACATATTACTTTCCTAAAGTCCAGCTCTCCCAGATTCCGAGCAAACCAAAAAAAACATCCAGCCGCATGGATCAAGCTGGCAGTGTTGCATTATTGATCAGGTAGTGAGGTGTCGAGAAAGCGACGGAGATGGGCTGCTTTCATCAAGTCATGTGACCGATGCCAACCCTTCCAAAACTTTTTTATTATAAAAAAGAAAAAGAAAAAAGAAAGCGACGGAGATGGGCTGCTTTCATCAAGATCAATTGTTCTCGTTTCTGTTGGCCCAATTAAAAAAAAAAAAACAGTACTCATCTACTAGAGTTTTCTAGGGGTGAACTAGAAGTCAGCAATTTTAATTGGTTCAACCCTTATATTAAAATTCATTATCATAATTATACAGTAGATTAAAAATAATAATAACGTAGAAAATTAAATAATTAGTAATTGTTCGCATGTGAAAAAGGTATAATGGATCTATTTAATTTTTATGGCCTAAGGGCCTCACACCAAATAAGGCGCAAGATTCGAGAAAATGAGGCCGCAAGAAAGGCGCGTGGAATGTGAACTACTTCAGTCAGGAACAATTATGTTCATATGTGAATAAATAGTTATACTTTCATGGATCGTTTCTGAGAATAAAAATACTTTCATGGATCAATCGTGTTCGAAAAGCAACTCCTCGGCCCCCAATCCCAACTGGCGTTTTTTTAATATATCATACGGCAAATTAAAATGATGATAATAGAATATAATACTACTAGTATTGCATGACATTAATAATACAAATTTTATGTATAATCTAACCGCAAACTTCTTTAAAAATCATCTTATAAAACCTTTTTAAGTTTATGAGTAATTGCAATTTGCATATATTAATTATTAATCAATAGAATGGGAACAACTTATAACAAGGCCCAATCCAGTAGATACGTATATCATTATTGGGCCTGATCTTTGTTATCCATCCCTTTGATCGCGCATTAAATGGATTTCGTATTGAGTTTCTCCCACTTCGTTTTTTTTTTTTTTTTTTTTTTTTTTTTTTTTTTTTTTTTTTTTTTTTTTTTTTTTTTTTTACGGTTTTGCCATGGCCAGAGGTATGTGTACATAAGATTTACTTGTCTGGGTATAGCTCTAAAATTAACATAGATAACAGATATTTACATAAATCTCTTTTGAATAGTTTGCCTTTGGGTTGATAGAGTTGCATATACGATTTCTAGTAAAGGAGTATTTAGCAGTGAAACATCTATTCGAGACAAGCCTATTGGAGATGAGATTAGAGCAATACAGCAATACCGCCTATTGGCGACGGGATTACAAAAATCCGAAACCACTGATTGTTCTCTAGTTACGTTTTAAAGTAGCAAAGTAGCAATTAGCAGAATGTTGTTCGTGATAAGTTTTTAATTCATGTCTATTTGAGACAAGCGTGACAATTAGCGGGGACAACAGACATGCTGCATGAAACAAGCAAAACCACCATACTAAGCACCATTCCAAGTCAATGTTCTTGACAATTGACACCACTAGAATCTATAGTGTTGTATGTTGGAGATGCCAAATGAAAGCAATTGGCGGTGTACTGACTATAATCTGATGATTGAAGTATCATCTGAGAGTATGGCTTTATAATACTATCTGTCATAGAAATACAGCACAAACCATACACTATAACTAATCTTTCTGGTGATCACAAGAAGCACGTGATGCAGATGACCTTTAAATTGCAGCAGTAAATAGCTCAATAAGCAATCATACAATTCAAAAAAGACCAGTCGAAGTATCTAAGTGTAAACAAGAGCAATGTATCAGCAGGTCCGGCTTAAAATTTTAAATCATCCAATAAAAAACTTCACATATATTTAGAGTCGTGAAAGAAAGTCTTACCTCTTGGTCTGAATTATGTAGGCAATGGTCCACCGAAAGAGCAATGACTATCTGAAGTCAGGAAAATCACCGCTGATACTCCCATGATCCATAACAAGAGAAATATAAACATGATTCGATTTTTGGCAGAAACGACTTCAGCAATGCGATCTCGCTCCTCCGGCACAGTATGAAGCTCTTCCAAGACAAAGTTAATTATCTCATTCATAACCTTCCTATATTGAGGCGAAGCACTGAGCGAGTTGATAACTTCAGATTGAGCTTTTCTGAGAAAACTCTCGGCAATCTCTGCCTCCACAGAAGCAAATTTATAAGGACTATCCATCTCAGAGGGACCTAAACAGTTCACCAGACTTTTTTCTTTACCATCGGTTATATTCTCTGATGGTGTCATATCAGATCGAAGCGAATTCACAGAGGATACTTGTTCAATCCAGGCCTGAGACGAATATGAAGCATTTGACAAACTTGAGTAGAGTAATTTAATCGATTCGACAATATTAATTGAGATTTAAAGCGCATTGTACATTTCTGGTAATTTACTTTCTGAATCTAAACAATACAAGTTGCCTTGTATTTAATTGATTGCCGAAATCTAAGCAAGCACATTACGCCAAAATTTTGGATCAAGAAGGTGGCAGAGAGCAAGAAATACAAGCAAAACAATACTAATTCAAATGTTAAACTGAATAAACACGACTGAACCATTCATTTCTGTACATACTCGACGGATAATCAATAAGATACAAGAAATTGATCCGTTTGGTAAAGGTTTTGCTGTGTATTTAAACTGATACGCGTTTTTCGGAAAAAACAGAGATAAAATAAAAGACAAAGAAATGCAACGAAGACGCCATATCAATATCACCTCTGTAAGTTCTCCATCGCCATCCACGTGTGAGATCTCAGAGATCTCTGTGGAAATCTCTGAATCCTTAGGAGCGTCTTCAGAAACGGAAATGAAAGCCGCATTCAAGCTCTTCCTTGTGATCTAACGCACGAAAAGCATTTAAGATGTAAGAAAGCAGGTCTTGAAATGGAAGAGGAAAGTAAGAAACTAGGTTTCAGAAATCGTGCTTTGCCTTGTTCAACTTGTTCGATGAGTCTTTCGATCTGCGATTGACATTCTCTGTGGAACGAACAGGAAGCTTTGCGATCTCTTTCATTGGCGCCTGCGCGGGAGTAATTTTGCAATTTCAAAAAATGAGACTCGTATTTATAGCGAAAGTCAATGTAAGAAAGGCATCAGCGGGAGAAGTCGCGTCACTCTTAGCGCTCACGACGTCGTTTTCCATCGGTAGAAAACGGCAAGCGTTAAAGAGTTTCTTTTTTCTGTCAAGATTTGCAAAACAGAAACAGTGGACCAGCTCAAGTGATAGTGGGCCGGATTAGTGGAGGCCCAATATAAACCCTCGTGTGTATTAAAAAAATTGTACAAAAATGTCATAAACTGAAGTCAAAACTATGTAATTATACAGAGATCATATGCAATTTATACAAAAGAAGACCAGAAACTGAAATCAAAATAAAGTTCACAAGACAATAACGCTAGTACGGCACTGTATTTATTTATATGTCAATTTCAATGTTTTAATAATTAATCTAGCAGTCTCACTCTATTATGGCGTGGATCCAAGAACAAAATGCGAGAAAAATTAAACGAATACAGCAAAATAGATTAAAGGTGTGACAGGTATATATAGTACTTAATTTGATAATGAAATAATGGAAGATGGGGGACTTTGAAATTTTGGTGTAAAGCGTATGTAGAAGTGTAATGCATGCGTATGTCACTAACTGAAATTCTTATTTCTTACACAGTTATACTGCTCAGCGTGATCGTATATAGTAGCTCCAACTCACTCTACAAAAATCATTACATTAATTAGTCGTAACTTTCAACAATTATATGTCCGTATGTGCATGCGCGCCTGTGTGTGTGTGTATATATATATATATATCACCACCTCCAGTCTTAGCTAGTCCATTAATTTGGGGAGATTAAATAAATTACTCAATTATATTATATGTTATATGATGTCTCTAAAATGTTTATGTATATTATTGTATTATATATCAGTCTATAAATTATTCAAGTTAACTTAAAGAAAAACTTTATACATAGATACTTTAAAGTTCTTTATGTGGGGTAGTAGCTGATGAGGATACTGAAATGAATGGGTGATTATACAAAAACAGATAGGATTTATAACGATCATATACGTAAATGAGTTTGAATGACATATATAGAGATAAAGGAAAAAATGGTGGAAAATGTTCTAATGTGGTTTGTACCCGTTTAAATAAGGCCATGAGATGTGTTTGAGAGTAGAGGTGGACCAAGTGGTATGGAGTCCTCTAAAAAGATGTAGAGGAAGACAAAAGTGAATGCTCATAAGCAAAATCTTTTTATTAATACTCTATCTCTAAAGATCTATTTTTTCAGAGCATGATCGTGTCATGTGATACATATAGCTAATTGACCCCACTTAATGGATTAAGGCTTTGTTATTGTCATTGTAATTTATTTAGTGTGATTAATTTCTTCAAATTAGTTAATAGGGTTTTATCTTAAGGTTTGGAGGTAGAATTATCCACCCAAGTCTCATAACTAGTTTTTTTTTTTTTTTTCTTTCCATCCATCTCCGTGGTCAACTAGGTACAGTGACTTGTTAATTTACAAATATCCCATAATATTCTGTGCCTCGAATTGAACGGGCCATATCGAATGATGAAAACCAAGGCCTTTAATGATTCCATAATTGAATATATATATATAATAAACTATGAAATTCTCATAGGATTATGGATCATAATAATCATAACTGAGGTGGGAATAACTGAGAATAATTAACACTCTCGCACAGATAGTGGAAAGCCCACTGAGAAGAATATATAATCTTTCAAGCTATTGTCCTTCAAGATTGCTCTTGCGTCCTCTCAAAAAACACTCAAACAGTGTTTCTCCACATAATAACTCCTATAAATTGCCAAGCCTTTGACATTCCTTTTCATCAAATTTGCCAATATTCCTGGTACAGTACCATATTTCCATATCTAACCCTAGATTTGGCTCACCTTTATACTCTTAAGTTTTCTTTTGGGTTTGTGTGTGCGTAATTGTAATTTTTGTTATTTAAGATATGTAAAAGACTTGCTTGCATGCATGCATGCATGGTTTTACTTGTTCTCAGGTTGTTGCAGAATTAGAGACGAGTTTGAGCATGATGAGGAGCTTCATGGTGATGGTAGCCTTGGTTTTGATACTGATGGCTCTGAAAGCTGATGCTGATGATGATGATGCAATACTGGAGGTTGACAAAGAGCCAAAAGGGCAACTTCTCGACCAAACAGCTTTTGGTCGAAAGGCCCGGCAGGTGGTGTTTTTAATTAATTACTTTTTTGTGTTTTAATATAAGATATATTTTTTCACTACAAAAAAAGCCCAATTATTGATGATATTCCGTCGGTAATTTGATTTGTGACGAAATTGCCGACTGAATTCCGTCGGTAATTGAATTTCCAAAGGAAAAAGTCCGTCATAGAAAAAACCATGGCAAAAGATATTATCGAGGGGAATTTCATCAAGTAATTTCTATTGCAAAACAAATTACTGATCGTTGGTAATTCCATTCCGATCCGGCATTTTTTGGTAGTGTTTATATTTGTCAGCTTGTTTTCTAATTTATCCTTATTGATGTCCCTAAACAATAATTAAGGAAAAGTGAATAAGAAAATTAAAAAAGATTATCATGATATTTTGAAAAATAGTTGTCTATTAACTAATTTAACTAACTTCTTTAATTTAATTAAATTAGATGAATATATCTTATATTAAGGAGAAAAGAAGTATTATATAAATTGTGTCACAGGTCAATTTCACATTAATTAATTAAAAAGCTAAAATTTTGGGTTTTCTTTTTCTGCTAATTAAGTATAGGTATCTCTTCTATTGGAGGTATATCGGACACTAAATATAGACACTTTTTTTAACAGGAATTTGAATTTTAATTCGTCACATTGTGAGAGACTAGCCCGGTCCCTTACGCTAAACCCGCCCTATTGCTAAATTTGTTTTATATATGGGGTTTACATGAGAAGGCTCACTCACAATTTGGAGGTCTCACTCACAATTTGGAGAGCAATACGTTAATTAAATGTTTTGTTTAGCGGGGCTTAATTTGATGGTTTCTAACATCATGAGCCTAACAAATTTTTTAATTGTCTGTTTTTTAGAAGATTTTTATACACTGAAGACTTTGTTGATTTAATTTTGGCGGTCTTTTTTAATAGTAGTAGTAGATATGCGGTATATTTCTATTAAGAAAATTAGATGGATGGTGACCGTTTTAATTTCCATGATGATTGAAGACTCAATCCAACTTCCTATAATAATATATAATATCAAATTAAAGATCCAAGTTGAGATAATTCTTTCTTAATCCATCATTTTCAGAGAAAAGTTCAAAAAATTAAATATGGAGGATTTTAAGAAATAATACACCATGTCCTCCTTTTAATTCATAAATATAATCCTCATTGATGAAATCACTAGAAAGTCTCCCTGAAAGCCACAAATCCTTCCCTCTCGTCCATCAAAATTACTAATAACTAAGCATTCGTCTGAAAAGTATTAAAAAGTGTTTTTTAAGCACTTTTCTATAAGTCAAGATATATAAATCTCCTCTTAAAATATATACTTAGCTTATCTAGAATACTGTAAAATCGTTTCTAAAAAATTAAAACAAACAGCTCATAGAAAAAAAAAACTACAGATCATTCGAAAATAACTGTCAGAGGCTTTGTATATGTGATTTGGAGAGAACATGAATATGCGAATATTACGTTAATTTTGATGTTCATGTGATTAAAACGAGTTCGATCAATTTGGAAGAAGAAGAAGAAATGGAATCAATTTCTGGCATATGCTGCTAATGCTTTCTGCATGCAATATCAACATTATTTAACTAAACGAGTTAATAAAGTGTTAATAATGGTGCATATCATAACATATATACTTATTTTGATCGAATATTTTTAAATTAACTATACATAGGCAGTTTATTATTGAAGTGACTCTTTAATTTGATTACTGTGTAATTATTTGTTAACTGCAGGTGGTAATAATAATAAAGATGAAGAGGAGGTAAGTGAAAGCAAAAAGAGCTCAGTGAGTGGAGGGTACATGACGGATTCAGAAAATGGAGGAAGCGATGCTAATAACATCAACAACACTGATAATAATTCAGGAAATAACTCTACTTTGCATCTTAACAATCATCACTATTTCACTGATCCTCGCAAATTACCTCCACGCTATAATTAATAATCCAATCCAATTATGTGATGAAGAGCTATATATATTAATATATACATACTACACACACATACTTGTTAAGAGGTTGGGTTCTTTTAATTATTAGATGGTCATTGAAAGCTAAAGAATTTCAAAGTGCTGCTTCTAATACTAAAAAGACCTCAACCTTGGTATATTTAGCTCTTCATCATCATATATTTCATTACCTTAATGTAGATATGGCGTGTTGCATGCATGCAGCTACATATATATGTGCAATAAACAAACTGTTGAATCATTTAAGAGAGTTACTCTCAATTAGACTCAACAATGCTCGAATATAATTAAGTTAGAGATAGTCATATATCAGCAAATGAAGTGGAAGTGCAGAACCAGTTTTGTATTTATGTTTCAAATAAATAATCTGTAAGGGAGCTTCAGTATGATTAAGTTGGTTGCGGCTTTGAAGAACTGTTTCAGTTAATATGATAAATGGTCAATGGCAACTGGTAAGCCAAGTCAACTTCTCCAGTATATAATTATCTATATCTACACACACACGATGGCGAGCACAAAATGTCCACAAGGCTAGCTTAATTGAACTGTTATGGCTTATTACGTACTGTGAACATAGTCTAAAATAATCTGATTACATTTTCTAAATCAAATTTTCAAACTAATTATGACCAGAAAAGAAACTTAAATTAATAATGGGTATACATTATTAAACTTATATCAATCAAGGCATACTTCTAAGTCATAAATAGTGTATTAGTTCTTTAGATTTTTATGTGACGTATGAGAATAGGAAAATGCATTATCCATATATGGTTAGTCTTCATTTTCAGGTTTACTCATTTGTTAGACGCATCTATATATGGAAAATCATATTCATTGGTTCCTTAATTTATTTTGGGATAATGGCATTAAATTTATCACAAATTACGTGTTTCTTTCAAAAACATTTATTCAAATAAATTCAATTTTATGTGAGAAAGCTTAAAGAAAACTTTAGATGTTTTTGTTGTTATAATTCAGAAAATAAAATTAGTTGGATTTCCACAATTTGTATTAATATATTTGAATATTAATGCGGAAAAATTACTCATACGTCTTAGGAAAATAAAATTAAGTATTGAGGTCTCAAGAAATTCAATTTTTTTTTACAAGTTTTACATGTAAAATTAAGCAATCCACTTTGTTAATATAAATGATTGAATTATAAAAATCAATAATTAAATCTGATTTTTAAAAAATATGCTAAAATTAATTAAAAGTAATAGTCTAATAGATACGCAAGAATATGATTTTTTTCAAAAAATAAATAAATATTTTTTAATCCAAATATGCCTATATATACAAAAGAGGTAAGACTGTGAGAAAGATGTGGTGAAAAAGGGGATAAAAAGGATGTACGAAGAAAAGATGAAGATGATATATAAAATTAATTATTAGTAAAACTGTATTCAATATTCAAATAATATTATAAAAACACGGATAACAAAGTTATTATAAAGTAGAATTTTTCTCCCATCTACAACTGCGTTTGATTTGGTTTGGTCCATTTTTCCTACCATCTTTTGGTCTTTTCTGTGATGCCTTTTTTATCGGTTGTCATTTTTGCAACCGATAAAATAATTTGGTTTAAAGTTAGAGGGCCAGACTGTGGGTCAACTCGGGTTAGAGAGGTGAGGTGATGATGAAAATAATGTAATTTAATTAAAAATAGTATAAACTTTTTTAGTTAAATTTCAAATACGTCTTTTAGGAAGTAGATCACGTGCATTAAAGGAGGGAGGAGATTTTCATAATCTTTTTTTTTTTTTTTCATTGGCCTCATCCGGGTCGTTAATTAGGAAGAGGAGAGAAATATTAAAGTAGTATTGTGATTGATTGGATGGATATGATTTAAAAATGATGAGGATAATGAGAAAAAAGATGGGAAGAGAAACCCAACCTGGTTAGATTGTTTAGATCATATCAAATTTATTACTCAAAAGATCATATTTTCCAGGTAAAATAAGGTCGTATTAAATGTTATATACAAAATACTTTTTAATTTTTAATATAGTTTCATTTTTAACAAAATTTTCTGAATATTTTAAAATGGATTTTATCATTTGGTTTTTAATAAATCTATGTGGCCGGTCTTTTACTGGATACAAGAAAAATTAGTTTTTTTTCCTTTATCTTTGTTGACTAAAACTTCTGTTTAAGTTAGAGTTAGAATAATACGTTTGTTGCGGACCTTGGAAATGGGCCAGACCAGGTCAAGCCCAAGCGAAGACCAACCATCCCACGACCACCACCACTACCATAGTAGTGCAGGGAGTGGGGGCACAGAATGTGCTATAATGGGAGCGGGTCACCGAGAAAGTCGGACCAACCCGACTCGTCGAACTAACCCGGCTTCACTATAAATAGGGGGATACCCCAGGTGAACGGTACACACATTCATTCTCCCACTGTTTACATACACACACCCCACTCCTCTGACGGCATTCCGTCTTCGTGTAGCACGGTGATCACCTTGTCCATTGTTATCTCCTCCATAGATAACAGTGGATAAGCCTCTTGGGTACAACCTTTAAACCCATCAGATCCTATATTGACCACTAACCAGCCCCAAGGGGTTGGACATTTGTGTTCCATAGCGGAACATTGGCGCCGACCGTGAGGAAGGAATAAACTTCGAATCCCAAACCACAAAGCTACGAGTTTACCAGTGCAAATGGCGAACACCAGGGGACGCAGTATGACAACTCGGCAAGGTCAATTGCCAGAGGAACAGCCAGAACAACGGCCTAATGAGCAGGCGACTCGACAGAAGGGTCCTGTGGACCCAAACGCGGAACATGTTATTGTAGAAACCGAAGATGAAATGTCGGACACGACAAATTCCCCTCCCTCGGATAATGTCATTGTTCAGCAGATTGAACCCCAAGCTCCTTCAAACGATCAAGTGGTTGATCCCGACATTCGCATTTTGCAAACTACTCTTGGCTCCGTGATGGATCGGATGGACGAGATGGAAACTCGTAACCGTCTCCAAAGAGAGGAAGATGTCCGACTAATGAGGGAAGAGATGGATCGTTGCAATGAGGAATGGAGAAGGCTATTCGAATGCCATGCGAAGGTTTAACCGAGAATCATGATCGTGAAAAAGGAAAAGCAACCACGGACTCAAGCCGAAATAATGCCAGATCCCGAGATGCCGGACATCACGGCGGATCACGGGGAGGACACTACGTCCGAGGTCGAGTGAAGCACGGAGGAACCGAGAAGCAAGAAAAGACAAGATCGGGTTTTGACCACTCATGGTGACACGCACAACGCCGGACGAGAGCGGGCGTCGGGCGTGACGTCAAGAAAAGAAAAGAACCGGTCAAAGACCCAAACCTTTCTAAAAAAGATGCTGCATCGCCATTACCGGAATCAAGCTCTAATGATGAAGAGAAAGTCGCAACTCCTTGTACGGACAGAATAATGGCCGCAGCTTATCCAAAAGGCCTGGACACGAAAGATTTCCCGAAGTATGATGGAACCCAGGATCCACAGGTGCACGTGGGCAATTTCAAAATGGAGATCATGGTGAAGGGTTATTCTGGGCCCGTGGTACCCCGGTTATTCGTGGGAACGCCGCGTGGAGCCGCTCAAATCTTGTTCAACACCTTGCCAGAAAATTCAATCCTAGACTTGAAGAATTTGGAGAAGAAATTCTTGCTTAACTTCGCCCTGCGGAAGCAACCAAAAAGCGAGTTCCAATTAGATCGGGTGAAGCAATCACCCGGGGAAACTTTGCAGAAGTATTTGGAACGTTTTAAGGACACGGCTTTACAAGTCCCGAGGTTAAAGGAAGACGTACGTTTGCACTGCGTCATAGCAGGACTAGACAAATCCTTTCACTTGAAAAAGTCGGTCATGAAGCGTCGTCCTAAAACATTGGTGGAGTTCCAAGACCGATCCAAGCAATACATAGAATTGGAGCAGATGGACATTATGAGCCATGCACCACGGACGAGCAAGGAGTTCGCCTCCCGAATAAGGAGCAAGTATGGTAACAGCAAGAATCTCGAGGACGTGGAAGGGATAACAAGCTTCGTGGGGGTAGAGCGGAAGGAAGATATGACCGATATGCCCCATTGAAGGTGTCTCAAGCCCAAGTCTGGAAGGAAGTTTCCATGACCGAGATGAAAAGAGTGGAACGGCCACGACCGCTGCGGAACGAGGCCACCCTGGACAAGTCTCGATACTGTGAATTTCATGATCAACACGGGCACACAACGGACGTTTGTTGGGACCTTGGGGACGCCATCGAGAAATTCATTCGAGAAGGAAAACTCCGCCGATATGTAATTCAAACGCAAGGGCGGCAAAACAAGCGCCAAGGAGACCGAAGTAGAAGCCTTTCGCCGAAAAAAGAAGAGGTGAGAGCGAGAAAAAAGGTGGGGCGGGGCATAGATGATGAGTTTCCGATTCAAAATACGACGCAATGGTATTGTTGGAGGCTTAGGCGGAGGAGGAGATTACGTGAGAGCGAAAGAAATACTTAAAGGAGGTCCTCTCGGTAAGTGACCGTCCGACGTTTAAGAAAGGATCCACAAAGCCGGGCTTGCCAATGCTCAAAGGTTTCGAGGAAGAATTAGACGATGTAATGGGACACCATGATGGGCTCGTCATAACCGGGATAGTTGAAAATTGCCGGGTCAAAAAGATTTTTATGGACAACGGAAGCGCGGTAGACATAATTCTCTCGGGATGCGTTCAAACGCATGCGGTTTGATTCGGAGGACTTGAAACCATGTAAAACCACCCTAACAGGTTTTAATGGAGAGGACACCCATCCAAAGGGATATATCGACCTCAAATTAACGTTGGGGACCAAGGAAGCATTCAAGTCGGAGGTGGTTCGTTTCGTTGTGGCCGATTTTCCGTCTCCGTATAACATTATCCTAGGAAGGCCAACTATCCATGACTGGAACATGTTGGTATCTTCAAATCACCAGAAGCTCAAATTCATAGACAGAAACAATCGAATTGTTACCATCAAAGGCGATCAAAGAGGTTCTCGGCAATGTTACTTCGAAGCGGTCAAGGAGAGTAAAACCTGGAAGATGGAACACTCTAAGGAATGTGAAGGGAAGACGGACAACAAATCCGTCCATGTGGTGGAGTTAGACTTGAGGGAGGAAGACAAGATGCAAAGGGCCGAGCCAAATGAAGAAGTGGAAGATTTTGTTTTGGGAGTTGAGCCAGAACAAACTACCAAAGTCGGGAAGATGTTGGATCCCAAGATTCGAGCAAAACCGGAAAGATTTTTGTGAGAAAACAAAGATGTGTTTGCATGGACGCCATCGAAATTCCGGTATGGATCCCGAGTTCTGTTGCCACAAGTTGGAGATCCATCCCGGATCAACGTCGGTTGCCCAAAAGAAGAGAAAACAAGGTTCGGACCGAGGAAAAGCCCTGGAAGCGCACGTTAAGGAATTAGTCGAGGCTGGGTTCATCAGAGAGGTACAATACATGACGTGGCTGTCCAACATAGTGATGGTTAAAAAACCAAACGGAAAATGGCAAGTATGTACGGATTACAAAGACTTAAATAAGGTATGTCCGAAGGATGCATTCCCCATGCCCAACATCGACTAGTTGGTTGATGGTCGTCGGGTTTTCAACGTTATCGTTCATGGATGCGTATTCGAGATACAACCAGATTGCCATGCATCCCGATGACCATGAAAAGATGGCCTTTATCATGGATAATGCGAATTATTGCTACAACGTAATGCCATTCGGCTTAAAGAATGCCGGGGCGACTTACCAGAGAATGATGACCAAGGTCTTCGTGGAACAGCTGGGAAAGAACGTGGAGGTGTATATCGACGATATGATAGTAAAATCCAAGGAGGAAGACGACCACGTTCACGATCTGCAGCAGACATTTGAAAAGTTGCGGGTGCATCAAATTCGATTGAACTCAGAAAAATGCGCTTTCGAAGTGCCGTCAGGCAAATTCCTGGGTTTCTTATTGACTAACAAAGGCATTGAGGTCAACCCGGAAAAATGTAGGGCCGTGTTGGAAATGAAGGCCCCGGACAAAAAAGGAGTCCAAGGTTGATTGATCGACGATAACAAGGGCTTGAAAAAGTCACTCCCGTTCTTTAAAATTTTAAAGAAGGAAGCTCAGGGAGGATGAAACTCGGAATGTGAAAAAGCGTTGAGCGAAATAAAGCAGTTCTTGGCATCCCCACCAGTATTGTCCAGACCGGAACCCGGTGAAAACTTGATTCTGTACTTGTCGATTGGTGAAGAAGCAATAAGTGCAGTGTTGGTTAGAGAAACCGAGGAAGGGCAAAAACCAGTATATTTTGTGAGCCGGGCTTTGCAAGGTTCCGAGTTGAGATATCAGAAGCTAGAGAAGATGGCTTTTGCGTTGCTGACGACGGCGAGGCGACTTCGTCATTACTTCCATGGTCATTCGATCACCGTGAGGACGAATCAACCCATACGGAAAGTCTTGCATAAACCGGACTTAGCTGGCAGGATGATAAGTTGGGCAATTGAATTATCCGAGTTCGATATTACTTATGAAGCCCGACAGGCAATTAAATCCCAAGCCTTGGCCGACTTCTTAATGGAGCTGACTCCATCACATGCAAAGGAAGCAAGGGTAGAACCATGGAAAGTGTTCGTTGATGGCTCATCGAATATAAAGGGAAGCGGTGCAGGAGTCATTGTGGAGAGCCCTGAAGGCGTTGCAATGGAATTTTCTCTCCGACTTGATTTCCGATGTCAAATAATCAGGCCGAATATGAGGCCCTTATTGCCGGTCATCGCAGCAAAGGAAAATGGAGCGCAAAGAAGTGCACGTGTCCACGGACTCTCGGTTGGTCGCTTCTCGATACAAGGGACTTATCAAGCAAAGGGGCCGTTATTGGCCAAATACTTGGCGAAGGTTA
This sequence comes from Acacia acuminata, assembly GCA_019022655.1. NCBI lineage: Eukaryota > Viridiplantae > Streptophyta > Magnoliopsida > Fabales > Fabaceae > Acacia > Acacia acuminata. The sequence goes on from JAFJYI010000030.1 coordinate 1,067,560, forward strand.
AAAACATTATGGCAAGTTTTGACGAGGTGACAGTCACGCACATTCCTCGGGCAGAAAATATGAGAGCCGACATTCTCTCCAAATTGGCAAGCACGAAGTGCCCGGGAAATCTCCGCACAATTGTCCAGCAGAACCTACCGGAACCAAGTTGCGTCATGCTTATATCGGATTCAAGTGACTGGAGAAAACCGATTGCCGACTATCTAGAGTGGGGAATCATCCCCGAGGATGTAGCCGAGCCCAAGACTCTAATCAGAACAGTGGCCGCTTATGCAATGGTGGATGATCAATTATATCGCAAAGGCACGCATTCTCCAATGGCTAAATGCCTTAACAAAGATCAAGCGCAGTACGTCTTAGCGGAAATCCACGAAGGTATAAATGGGCAACACATGAGGGCAAAAGTGTTGGCTCAAAAAGCAGTACAGGCAGGGAAATATTGGCCTACCATGGCACAGGATGCCAAGAATCATGTACAGAGGTGCGATAGTTTCCAGAAACACGGTAAAATAATGTGGGTTCCGCCAACAGAATTGACGCAGATGACGTCTCTGTGGCCATTCTACAAATGGGGCATGGACTTGTTGGGACCATTTAAGGCGGCACAAGGGCAGCTGAAGTGGTTAATTGTTGCAGTGGACTACTTTACCAAGTGGATTGAAGCTGAGCCTCTGGCGACGATTACCTCGGCAAGAGTACATAAATTCCTCCAAAGAAACATAATATCGCGATTTGGAATCCCGGCGGAAATAGTCACAGACAATGGAACGCAATTCACGGACAAAGGCTTCCAGAAGATGGTGTCCGACCTTCATATAAATCATCATTTTGCTTCAGTGGAACACCCACAGTCCAACGGGCAAGCCGAGGCAGCGAACAAGGTTATTGTCAACGGAATTAAAAAGCGAATGGAAGAAGAACGCGAAAGTTGGGTGGAGCATCTATATGCAGTGTTGTGGGGATATAGGACCACAGTTCAAACATCCACGGGAGAGACTCCCTTCAAGCTGACGTATGGTTGTGAAGCCATTATTCCAGTTGAAATCGGCGAGCCTTCATGGAGAAAATTGAGAAGTTCGCAGGAAGGGTAGAAAAATGATGAGGTCATTGCGGTGGAGTTAGATCGATTGACGGTTAGGGCCACATCTCACTTGCGAAATTTGGCCACAAAAAGCTCGTCGCCGTCGCTTCGGTACAATAGGAGAGTAAACCCACGATCCTTTAAAAAGGATGATTTGGTGCTGCGAAGGGCCGACATAAGCAACAAAAATGCCCGAGATGGAAAGCTCGCGGCCAATTGGGAAGGCCCTTACCGCATCCGAGACGAACTCGGAAAGGGGGCTTACCTATTGGAATCACTGAAAGGGGAAGTGATCAAGAGAACTTGGAATGCGGACAAGCTTAAGGCTTACTACAGCTGAAACGTCAAGTTTATGAAGTTCTTTGTTTTAAGTGCTTTGTTTATTTTTAGCAATTTCCTTTCGTTGGTTTTGTTTTCACGAAACTCGGTCGTGAGTACATATCAATTTCGACGGGAATCAACTCTGATGTAATACACTGACTGAATGAATAAAGAATACAGGGTCGTACAACCCGTATTTTGCAAGTTACTTGTAAGGAGTACAAGCGCAAAATATGAATCTAAGTGGGAGCTCACACTTTAAGATCATATAGCGGCAAAGCCGCCGATTAATAAGACGTGCAAAAACTCAGATTATCTAATTTGTCTTTATCGTATCGTAGTAATGGCCAAAATAAACATGCGTGAATCAAGGCAAACGCTTGCGATCGTGAATCATATAGCGGCATAGCCACCGAATTCAGTGTTACATGCACTTAAATGCCGAGTCTAAATGACGCGGCCGACTAGAAATGAGTGTTTCTCTGACCTTGATCACGTCAGTTATGAAACCTTCAACTTACAAGATGCTAAATAAGAAATAAGCGCATATGATTTAAGCCGTTGGTTTAATCAGGTCATGTGTTCACAAATGAAAGCCCTACACGGGCAAAGCAGTGTTTACATGAGAGAGATACAAAAAACTACAAAAATTGATAAGAGGAAAACAGCAACGGCTAAAAGCTACAAAAGGCAAAATGCCGCCTCGTTGATTGGGCGGAGATTAGCCTTCGTCACACCCCCTCCGAACCAACTCGGGATTGGGAACATCAACAAGTGAGGAAGGGAGCGGGATAAACTTCCCGTCTTCAACGTAAGCATTCATGTGCACTCCTTCCGGTTTAAGGCGATCGAGGGGTTCGGAACCGAACTTGCTCTAAAGCATTCTCGAAGGAATCTTTAACACCGGCTTTCGGCTTGGAGATATCAACTTGAGCAGCGGCAAGGGCTTGTTTGTGAGAATGAAGCTCCGTCTCCAATTCCGTAATTAAGCTCTTATGTTGGGCAATAGACTCCATGTTGTTCTAAATGAATTTGCAGCCTTCGGGTAATCTCAAACTCAACCTGGTGCAGTTTGTCACGAACTGTGACAAGCTCATCAAAGAGGCTCTCCTTCTCGGCCTTCGCCACTTGCAGGTCTTCCCGGGCTTAGGTTAATGACTCATCCACCTTTTTCTTCTCGGCCTCAAGAAAGTCCAAATCTTGTTCATTAAGACCGAATTTCTCCTAGAGGTGCGCCACGAGTTGACACATACTGGCATTCTTCAAATTGACGCGCTCCATCTCCATCAGCTCTTTCATCTCTAAATCCGACAAGGTCTGATTGTCAAACCAATGATCAGACGGACGAATAGCCTTGCGAAATTTGTTGGTTACTTTATTCTCCCAGAAATAAGAAGTAGGAAGCTGGACCATGGGGCGGGAGCTAGATGCTAAAGGCTCAGTTTCTCGAAGCTCCGGATCCTGAACTGGAGGAGACGATATGGGAATATCCTCATCTGTTGGAGAGGCAGTAGTCTTCTTCTTCGATGTCTTAGCCCTCTTGGCGGCAGCTTGTCGGGCGGGTTCCTTGTTGGGAACCGTTCATTTTTCGCCCGCAGTCAAAGGGCGAGCTTGAAGAATGGTCACGTCGAGATACTCGGGCCTTTTACCCATCGATCCACCTATAAAGAACAATCCAGGAGTCAAATTTGGAGGTAAAAAAAAAAGGGTGAGCGGGAGACCCTACGGGCACCTACAAGGTGTAATGTAATCGGCCGAATCCACCAAATTTGTCTTTCTTGGCTAATGAAATAAGGGCACCTATTGTTTCCTCTCAAGCAACGGAAAGTTGAGACTTGACGGCGAAAAATCTTTTGCTTGGAATTTATGATGCTCCTCGGACCAAGTATAAAGGAAAACGTTCTCCATGTTCCCCCTGACTGCCGAGTTAGAAGGAACCATGGTGTATCACTGGGTTTAGCAACGAATTTAAAGTAAGAAGTCTTGAAGCCTTTCCAAGAATCTTTGAAGGGCTTAAGAAACTTGCAACCGTGGGAAGCTCGAAGTGATGTCCAGCAGAAATATTTCTTTTCCCCCTCCGTGGTGGTTTTAATATCTAACGGAGTAAAAAAGCTACAAAAGACGGGGACGAAACACTCGAGTTTGTGCTTGTGATGTAGTTTTCAAAAGCCACTAGCGGCCCAACCATTGGGGTGTAATTGGGAAGGAACAAGGTGTAAATGGCGGATTAGGCACATTTGAAAGTCGGAGAACGAAAATCCTACGCCGAGGTAAGTGATCAAGTCCTTGTAAAAATAAAAGAAATGGCAATCCTTATCGTTTGACCGACCGGAAGCCACAGACTTTTTCGCTGGGGGCAAGCACACGTCATACCCCTCTCCACCTTGGATGGTACGAGAAAGCACATTCCTCGACATTTTATTCTTGATGTTAATTACGGTCTGCTAACAAAGATATTCCTTGATGGGAGGCATTCGTGAAGATCCTCCGGAAGGGATGGACTCTCCGATCTCGATTGATTGGTTTGGTGTGAAGACATAGACCTAGAATGAAAAACAAAAGGCCGGGGTCAGAATTATGAAGTATACCCGACGGTACAGAATTTCGTGACGAGTTTCAACAAGCAATGGATCGCGGGAAGTCCGTGACGCAACGGCCAAAGTACTCTGCGAGTCTATTGCAGCGACATTTGTCCAAAAGCAACTCAGCTTCTCTGTCATGGCCAAGACGGGCGAGTTCAATCGCCTTGTGAGTACACTCCTCGCAAGGACCGAGAATCATCGCAGTTGGAGCCGGGCGACAACCTCGGGAGCCTGGGGGCTAAGCCGACAATCTCGGTGAAGGAGAATCGGGAGGTCCAAGATCGAGAGAAGGAGGAGCTCGGATATTTGCCCTACCTCCACTTCCCGAGATGAGCGAAGCAAATCCTCCATCTTTTCTTCTTCGGTGGGAAGGATGGACCATAGCCGAGTTTAGTTCTACGGGTACACGTGCGAGTATTTCTCTATCTTCTTTCGGGATAGGCCTACCATACATATCTACTAGCGGGGGTTTTGGATCCATCTTATGAACAAGTCATGCAGCATGTTAAAATGGCAAACAAAGACTTGCAGCATGTTAAAAAGGCAAACAAAGCCATAATATCAAACCCAGGTTGCCCAGATGGTGAAGAACACAGTAAAGTAAATGCAGAAGAGCCAACCACAAAACAGTGAGAAAGTAAAGGCCAAAATAAACGTGAAAGAAAACAGGTGTTTCAACAACTCAGACAGACAAGTTCACAATGGCGTTTAACATTTTTCTTTCGGAGAGGAATTCGAAAGGGTCATCACAGTCGTTCAACACCCAATTCAAACAGAGTAGAACAAGGATTACCAAAATGCGAACGACACGAAGGGGGCATAGTAACATACATGTTTTAATCGGATTAAAACTAGGCAAAGGAACAAGAACAATCAATTAAGAACAACCCAGAGCTTCGAGGGATACCTGGGAGCGAGAAAGCAGCGAGAAAACAGAGAAATAAGTTGAGGAGAGAGAGCTCTGATACGTTTCTTCACAGGTACGAGAACGGGTTAAAGTGAAGATGAAAAAAATGTGGAGGTATTTATAGGAAGGCTAGGGATGCAACGCTTGGAAGCCGAGTCGTCTCGTCGTTTACGAGAAGATCAGAATAAACCCTAAAGCAATTATGGCGATGTGACATAGGGCATTAATGGGCGCGGCAGAACCGAAGGCGGCTTTTGAAGGCGCGTGACTTCAAAATCGGAAATGGCGGTTATACGCGACGCGGTAAACGAAGGGACATCTTGCTAGGCGAACTGGTCGTACCCACAGATATGTCGGCACTTTTGCTTGGCACCTCAGATAGGGTACCAGGACGCATGATAGCCGAGATAACTTGACAAACTCGGACGGACATCCCGAAATGACGATACCAGGGCGCTATGCGAAAACAAGACGATCAGTTGGCGGTAACATTCGCGCAAGTCATTGCAGCCAATCATGATTGAAGCCCGAGAAGGGTCCAGGGAAATTACAAGCTTGAAAAGTTGGGGTCTTATGCCAGAATAAACTCGGCAGTTCGGAAACCCGAGCAGCCGACTTGGGGGGCAACTATTGCGGACCTTGGAAATGGGCCAGACCAGGTCAAGCCCAAGCGAAGACCAACCATCCCACGACCACCACCACTACCATAGTAGTGCAGGGAGTGGGGGCACAGAACGTGCTATAATGGGAGCGGGTCACCGAGAAAGTCGGACCAACCCGGCTCGTCGGAATAACCCGGCTTCATTATAAATAGGGGTATACCCCAGGTGAACGGTACACACATTCATTCTCCCACTGTTTACATATTGTCCCACTGTGCACACACCCCACTCCTCTGACGGCATTCCGTCTTCGTGTAGCACGGTGATCACCTTGTCCATTGTTATCTCCTCCATAGATAACAGTGGATAAGCCTCTTGGGTACAACCTTTAAACCCATCAGATCCTATATTGACCACTAACCAGCCCCAAGGGGTTGGACATTTGTGTTCCATAACAGAACAACGTTTATGTAAGTTGAAATAAAATTTCTTGCATATATTTATTTCTTAAATTATAAATCACGTTGAAAAAGAAGTTTTATTGTTTACTCAAACAGGCACTTGATAGTTATTTGAGATCATTTTCATACACTCCAAAAATATTTATTTATATATATCGAAATAGATCTCCACTGACATACTTTATATTTACCTAGTATTATTGTAAAATATTGTTTAAAAAAGCTAATTTTAAAGGCTTCAATCTATTCTAAAAAAATCACTCAATCAAAGTTCAAACCCGTCGATTGGTCCGAGTTCACGAACATTGCATTTTTGGCTTGCACCGACAAGACCGCACACATGGTTTTTTCACATGGTTTGTGAAACCGACGGACCGCCGGTTCAGATCGAACCGCCAACCGGCCAGAAACCGGTCCCCCGGTTTGGTGCAAAACCGGATCGACTCGGTGAACTGCAGGTGACCAAGGAAACCGGTGTAAACCGGCCGGTTATAAGGGTCAACCCTGTTCCGGTATTCTAATTTTTTTTAAAAAATATATATATATTATAAAAGGCAATCTAATTTGAATATTTGAATATGTCACAAGTATATCTAAATATGTCACAAGTATTGAAGTATATGGTTATTTTATTACTGATCTAAAGTATTGAAATGATATATAGTATGTGAAATTTAGGTTGATGTGATGAGAAATTAATTATTTTCCAATTTTTTTATATCTAACCGATCTAAAGCGGGTTGACTTCTGATTCCATCTTAACTCTTAACCCAAGATTGATCGATCGATTGATCCCGTCGGGTTTAACCTTGCTTTTTCATCAATGAAGTGCGTTATACAAATAGCCGGCCAATAAGGCTTCATAGACTTCGAGCAAAAAAAATAAGGCTTCATAGAAATTACAACACATGTGCCTTTTTTTAAAAAAAAATAATTAATGGTAAATTATAAGGAGGTGGATTTCACACTATAAATGTTCCTTCAGTCAGATATCAACTTTATTTCTTGAGATCTGACGGCAACGTCTCTTCAGCATAAAGTAAAGCAAATAATTCATTAATTAATTACAAAGTTGAGCCTCTTTTTCTATTGATTTGATGTTGTTGTGATTGGAATGTTCCCAGACTAGCCTTATGTCAGGCTATTCCTCTCCGGCTTGCCGGCGACCGTGTCTTGTCACCGGTGAGGTCAAGTTTCTTCTTTCCCTCTCCCCATGCTCTCACCTAAAGAAGAAAAACCATAAGCAACAGATTTGGCAGAGAATCATTGAGTGCCGGAAGCTGGAAGATGCACCCACAGCAACAGTTTTTTTGCTGGGCTTAGGTTAAATTCATTAATCATGACATATTATTAAATCGAATTCAAAATTGAAGATAAAAAAATATTATTTTTACGGTAATAATAGACTATTTCTTAAATCATACACTCATTTATAAATAAAAATACTTTATTTTAAATTAATTATATTTGACAAAAAAGTAAATAAATTTTTTCTTGTATTATTTATTTTCTTACATTCTATTAAGTTTGAGAAAATAACTCAAGCAAAATAAGGACAAAATTGTTTATATAAAAATATTTTCTCTCCTTTTCTTTACCGAACTAAATAAGAAAATATTAAAATCCCTCCTGTTCCTTCCAATTGAATCAAACAAACCCAAACGTGATTTCCATTTCTGAAGTTAGCTTTATCAGAAAGATTCAAGTCTGTTCCACTCATCTTTCATCAAGTTAAAGCTATGTATTCTCCCTACAGAATATTGATTCACACAAAAATATTCTCCTTTCTTTTGTTCCATACAAGCTAAACTAAAACCTTAAAAAAAAAAAAAAAACTAAAATCAATTGGCCACAACTTTGAATTTATATAATTCTTTCCCTGTGAACATAAATTAATGATAAAAGATTATTTAATTTTTCTCTAGTAGTCTTCGATTAATTTTCCTGTGTAAAGGTCGTTTTGCAGTTTCCATTATTTAATTCATAAACTGCTTTTTTAAAAAAAAAAAAAAATTGTTGCGAGAGATGACGTTCTTTGAAAAGATATATTGTACTTTAGTTAAGTTTAATATTAAATAATTGAAAATACTTTTCGCGGTTATGAACCTATCGACGGAGAATCTGACACCACCACTAGTTATCAGAACAAATTGGCATCCCTCTACACCATTCATTTGGAATATTCTTGTCTCAAAAAAATTCGCTGTAATTTGTCCCCACTTGCTCGTGTCCTCAGGCGATCGGAGAACACGTCAGATTGTGATATCAGTAAAACTGTATTTTAGCAAAGAAATTTCCAAAAAATTGAACAAATAAATAGTACGACTAAAACAAACTTATTATTAGAAGAAACCAAAAATAATAATAATAATAATACAAAGAGAGGGAAATATTAAATTAAATGGAAAAAAGCCAAGCTCTCTTTTCGTCTTTCGTGTTACCACAATAATTAATTAATTATTGGAACAAGTGAGGGCACAGATGCATAGACGAAGAAATTTGGGGAAATCATCGACGACGACCTGAGAAGCCTCAGTCAACGGTTCATTAATATTCCATGCAAGCCTTCGAATGTGACGCCGCCGTTTCGATCGCCACCGGCCAAAATCATCATTGCATCGATGTCTTCGTCGCTAATGGCGAGACCAGCCATTTCCATGAAGCTCTTCAAATCCAGGTGGCTGAGCTGGCCGTCTCCGTCCTTGTCCATCACTTTGAACATCTCCTTCAAAAACGACGTCGCCGAACTCATAGATCCGTTCTTCTTGCCACCGCCGCCCAAAACCACCCTCTCGAACTCATCGTACTCCACGAAACCGTCCTTGTTGGTGTCCGCCACCACCATCATCGTCCCAATGAGGTCGTCGTCGACGTCGGCGGCATGCCTGCCGGCGTAGAATGCCCGAAGGTCGTCGCGGCTAATCTTGCCGTCGCGGTCACAGTCAAGGACATCGAATGCTGGTCGGAAAGACGAGTCGACGGCGGATCCAGCAGCAGAAGAGGAGGAGGCGGAGGGAGGAGAGAGGGAGCGGCCGGAAGGACACATGGTAGGAGAAGGAGTAAGGGCTGTAATTTGAGGGAATGAGAGAAAAGAGGGATTCGCGGGTTGTGAACGCAATAGAGGCGGACTTTTCCCAAAATATAGGGGAGCGAGAGTGTGGGCCCCAGAAATTTTGTAAGGTTCTCTTGTCTTGCCGAGCAAGCTGTTGAGAGTGCCGGAAGACGCATGCCGTGATGCAAATATTTATTGAACAAGAAAAATAGTTGGTGGATCCCTATCGTCCTATTTATCATATTTATAATTTATAGGGATATCTTATTGTTACTACCACTATGGTGTTATTTATACATCCATTTGACCAAATCTCATATATTAAGGAGAGGTAAGTATCTCAATAATTATGGAGCAAATTTTCAACTTTACCCTCATTTATAAATGGGTAACTTTTAAAATTTATTATCATATTTCTTTCATCTTTTTCTCTTTCCAATATGATTAGCCAATTTCTCTCATCATCATTACGATAGGCAAAATTATCACAATTTTATTTATTTGGTCAAAATGAACTTATAAAAAGGACCAAATTTTTTGGTTAAAGTTTTAGATAAATAAGATCTAGAGTTATCACTCTCTCCTATTTATAAGATTCTCTTTTAACTCATAAAATTTGGTCTTATTTATAAGTCCTTTTGACCAAATTAATGAGATTGTGACAATTTTATCCTATATTAATGTACCAATGAAATTAGAGAGAGTTGAAAGAGTTGAAAGATACTTATTCATAAACGAGGGTAAAGTTGAAAATTTACCTCATAATCATTGAGTTAACTACCTCTATTTGGTATTGTGATTTGGTCAAAAAAGACTTATAAATAAGACCAGAGTGGTACTAATTAGTGTTACTACCAGTTTATTTTACTGTTAGATCAGAATCTCATCTACCTTTATTATTTCTCTCTCCTATTAAGATTCTGATCTAATGATGAAACAAACTATTAGTAACATTGATAGTAACAATATCTTATCCCTAATTTATAACGCCAACATTCTTTACAAAGAATAAAAAAAGGTCTAAATCTTATCAGTTAGATTAATAACTTTCTAACTCTACGCCTACTATTATCATTCTGATTCTATTTGTAAATATATTTTGATAAAAAAATTTAGTACTTATCAAAAGTTCAATTTCAAATAAGATTTTTTTTTTATTTGGTATCTTTAAGTCCTTAAACAAATTTAACAAACATTTAAAATTTTGTAAATTAAAATAGTATTTAAATGTAATTTTCATTATAGCTATTTTAGTTGTTAAAAATTTTAAGGGATTAGTTTTAATTCTTGTGACTGTTGTCTTTTATGGGCAAGAAATTAAATGTGATGTTATTGTCTCATGCGGAAGGGTGGAACCTAAGCGTAAATTTTCCTAATTCTAGCACGCTTGGTAACTTCAGACGTCGACAGCACATGCATTGTCTTTGGCTTTGGCTTTCTGCGCTGAATCTCGGTTTGTGTGACGCGGTTTTAACCACGATTCTCTCCTTTGCTCGCTCTGTCCACTCACATCTTTACCCACGTGTCAGTTTGTGTGACGCGTTTTTCTTACCAAATTCCTTTACTCTTTCTATCCACTCTCCTCCTTTATTTCAAAACTATTTTTGAAGTGAAAACAAGTCATTGAAGCTTTTCTTTTTTCTTGTTTTAAGAAAAAGGTCCTCCATTACTGTAGAAATACACATATAATCAAAATAAATTTATGGTTTAAAAAATCATATTTTTATTTATTCATTCATTGAATTCTGAGTAAAAAAAGAGAGCCTTCAGCACAATTTCGAATGGTGCGACATACTACACAAATGAACTTATGGATTAATGACAGATTGATGGTACAAAACTAGAAATTTTTTGTTGCAATGTTCAATCGCAGGTTTTCGTCACTCTTTTTTTTGTTTCCTCACAAATTACTTCTCTTCTTCAGCGTTCTTCAACACAGCTGCTTCATATCTCATATGTCTTCGACGACCTGAGAAGCCTCAGTCAACGGTTCATTAATATTCCATGCAAGCCTTCGAATGTGACGCCGCTGTTTCGATCGCCACCGGCCAAAATCATCATTGCATCGATGTCTTCGTCGCTAATGGCGAGACCAGCCATTTCCATGAAACTCTTCAAATCGCGGTGGCTGAGCTGGCCGTCTCCGTCCTTGTCCATCACTTTGAACATCTCCTTCAAAAACGACGTCGCCGAACTCATAGATCCGTTCTTCTTGCCGCCGCCGCCCAAAACCACCCTCTCGAACTCATCATACTCCACGAAACCGTCCTTGTTGGTGTCCGCCACCACCATCATCGTCCCAATGAGGTCGTCGTCGACGTCGGCGGCATCCCTGCCGGCGTAGAATGCCCGAAGTTCGTCTCGGCTAATCTTGCCGTCGCGGTCACAGTCAAGGACATCGAATGCCGGTCGGAAAGATGAATCGACGGCGGATCCAGCAGCAGAAGAGGAGGAGGTGGAGGGAGGAGAGAGTGAGCGGCCGGAAGGACACATGGTAGGAGAAGGGGTAAGGGCGGTAATTTGAGGGAATGAGAGAAATTGTGAACGGAAAAGGGTCGGACTTTTCCCAAAATATAGGGGAACGAGAGTGTGGGCCCCACAAGTTTTGTCAGGTTCACTTGTCTTGCCGAGCAAGCTGTTAAGAGGGCAGGAATACCGAATACGCATGCCGTGATGCAATATTTGTTTGAAAAGAAAAACGTCCTATTTACCATATTTATGATGCCAAGTCAACATTCTTCACAAACAATAAAATAAAGTTTTAAATCTTTTCAACTCTGCCGTTAACTTGAATATTTTATAACTTTATTATACCTATTTATTATTCTAGTTATATTTATAAATCTATTTTAACCAAAACAAAAAAACTAATCATAGAATTTTTTGGTTCATGTTGACTTTATAATTAATCATAAATAAGGGAAAATTAGAAATTTAGAAAATCCTTAATAAGTTAACTAACTATTATTGATAGGTGAGATTTAATTAATTTAGACTTATAAAGCGTGATCAGAGTAATACTTAATATACATAATACAAAAAAAGCAAAATCAACACAATCCTAAATGGATATGAATATTGTTACTACCATTTTTTGTCATTACTAATATCACTACCACTTTTTCATTATTAGATTAAATACCATTTATTTTTATCATTTCTCTCTCTTATTGAGATTCTAATCTAACGGTGAAAAAGTAGTAGTGACATTGACAGTGTCAATATCCTATCCTCTAAATAAAATGTTAAATTGTACACATGAACGTCACAATTCTAATGAGTTGCCTTATAAAAGAGCAAACAAAAACTTCTCTCTATGTTTTGTATTAGAGGAGTAGTTTTTTCTGAAAAAAAGTAAATTTATTTGAGAGTAATACTAAATAAATTGAAGCGTTTTGTTAGAAATTTTAAGAAATTATAGTTTTAATTCTTATTATTGTTTCAATGACTGTTGTCTTTTGTGGGCAAGAAATTAAATGTGGTATTACAGTCTCATGCGGAAGTGTGGAGCTTTATGTCCTTAAGGAACGCAAGATAAATTTGTGCAAAGACACTCCAGAGAGGTTTCTAAATAGTTCTAGATTGTGGTAGATACTTGTATGTAAATATAGAATTTGTATAGAAATCTCTAAAACTCTCATAAAAGAGAGAAATATCTAGATATTTTTAGGGAAGGTTCTAGAGAGCTATTCTCCATCGTAGGATCCTTTTAATTTTTTTTTTTATAACAAATTTTTAGGAAAGGGGTTGGGCTCACCCACAATCCAAGGGTATGACGTTTGGAACCCAATCTACAAGGGATACTGACCATTCATTGGGGAGGTGGATGCCTATAAATAGGATGTGCTACCCTCATTTGTAACCATAAAAAACAATAGAAGTCATTTGTATTCCAGAGCTTCTCTCTAAGAGTTTACTTTTCTCCCTAAAAAAGTTCTTTCGGGAGGACTTTGTCCATGACAATTAACTTAAATTTGCCTAATATTTAGCACGTTTGGTAACTTAGACGTTGACAGCACATGCATTGTCTTTGGCTTTCTGCGCTGATTGTCGGTTTGTGTGACGCGTTTTTTAATCAGGATTCTCTCATTTGCTCGTTCTGTCCACACGCATCTTTGACCCCATGTGTCAGTTTGTGTGACGCGTTTTTTGACCAAATTCTCTCCTTTACTCTTTCTAGTTACCCTCATCCTTTACTCCAAAACTACATAATTTTGAAGTAAAAACAAGTCATTGAAGCTTCCTTTTTTTTGTGTGTGTGTGTGTGGCCATCACTGCAGAAATAGACATAGTATAATCTAATTAAATTTATTGTTTAAAAATCATATATTTATTTATTTATTTATTAATTGAATACTGATAAATATTCATGGAGTTAAAAAAAAAGAACCTGCAGCACAATTTCGAATGGTAAGACGTACTACAAGTGAAGTTTATGGATTCATGACAGATTGATGGTAGAAAACTAGAAATTTTTAGTCGCAATGTTCAATCGCAGGTTTTCGTCACTCTTTTTTTGTTTCCTCACAAATTACTTCTCTTCTTCAGCGTTTTTTTTTTTTTTTTTTTTTTTTTTGGTAAAAAAAAGTTTTTTTTGTTTCCTCACAAATTACTTCTCTTCTTCAGCGTTCTTCAACGCATCTGCTTCATATCCTTCAAGCATGTCTTTTCCTGATGTCTTTCTTGGCTGTTGACACAGGTTGGTGGTGGATATATACCATCAGCCTCAGGTAACAAGCAATATAAAACCCATAAGCTCGTATTTAGAAGGGAGTTTTTATGTTATTTGACGGAGAATATGAAAAACATATATATTTTTTGGAGGTGCAAATATTTAGCAGGAACTACAGTCTTTACCATTCATTTCATGGTTGGGGATAATGGAGCCACGTAGCTCCACGCATTCCGAACATCATATTCCATTTCAGCAACACACATTCCACGAATATCTTTATGAAATTTCAAATCTTTCAGCGACATAAACAGTAAAAATGTTGAAACGTTACTTAAATATTTGTTTATTAAATCCTTGAAAAAATTGCAACTCTTGACAAAACCTAGAATAGTCTCATTCTGCTTTTCTTTTCTTTTTTTTTTTTTTTTTTGGTTGGAACTTTTACTAACAAAACATTATCTCTACCTATAAATAGGAATGGGAAGCTAGATGAATCGGAAGAAATGGCGAATCCAACAAAAAGATATAACCTATTCAACATTCCCCGCATTGTGCTCCATGTATCAAAAATTGTTGTGAATGTTCAATGTTGGTTTCAAAATGTTTTCAGGTCAGCGGACTGGAGATGAAAAGAAAATTACAACAAAGTACACAACGAAACCAGCAATTAGTATTCCTCCATAGATGTAAGTCTGAGAAGAATGAACCGGGTATTTGAACTCGATGTTGCAGCATCTCATCTTCTCCCTCTCGCTAGCCAAAATATGATCAACATATCTACAAATAACCAAAATCTTGGAGATTTACTAATGTTTTAGAGTAAATAAAAGAACCCAAATAAATCATTTTAGGAAATAACACTTGTATAAAATTATTTCACAAAGATAAACCTAAGCACAAGTATTTTAGACACTCACACACACACATGCTGACATGCACTTTTGGCAAATTTGGCTACCATATATTATATATAACAAAGGAACACTCGTTGAATAAGCTTTCTCAATTCCACAAAATATAGAAATGAACCAACACTACAGATTAACTTACTGCTGGGTGAAGATGGCACTCTGTAAGATGTCTGAACTGTTCAAAAAGGCATCTTGTAACCGGTGATCATATAATAATGAAGACATATCAACAAGCTGCTCCTCAAGGCCCTGGTGCGTGCATGTACATTGCAAACTATTAAGACACTTGAAATGCCAACAAAGTCAATTCAACAACTGAAATTAAGTACTCACATCGAGATATTTTTCCAAGCGATCAACCAATTCATGTGGAAATGGTTCGGGCAAATTTGTAGTTTTTTTGTAAAACTTCTCTAACCAGAGCTCAGTAGTTGATTTCTCCCTTTTCCCCTTTACTGGTTCACCAAGAGGAGTTTTCAGATATTCTGCTGCAAAAACTTGGACAGTCTGCATGAAATGGGATAGGATCAATAATCATTTTAAGGAAAAATATTAACAACAAAAATGAACAAATAACTCACCTCAGATGTTTCACGAATTCTTCTAAGTGCAGAATCCACACGTGCATATATTGTGTTCCTCTGCCATCAATGAAATTACTAATATAGAAAACCTTATGGAATAATCTCACTCCTACAGGTTACATAATACTAAATGAGTATTTACCAAGGCAACATCATGAAGCATTTGACTGATTAGAGAAGTGTTAGAGAATGGTCCAAATGGATGACAGCCAGTGGCCCAGAGCCAATTCACAACTGGTCTTTCATGTACATGAGAAGCCTTCTCGTATGGCGCACTTAAACCACCCACAACTGATGCAAGACCTGCTAATATGTGTCGTTGAGCCTGAGAAGGAAAAGCATGCCTTCTCTGTGTTTCAGAAACATAACTGTAAAACAGAACATGAAAGAATGACATGAATTATTTTATGAAAACACAATAATTAGGCTAAAAGAAATACGAGAGAATAAAGAATGGAGGACTTTAAGCAGTTTCTTCCAATCAAGTAAAATAAACAAATGAAATAAGCAAGAAAAGGGCGGTATTCAAGAACCAAGGAATAATGAACAGTATTTACAACATCATGATACACTGCATCAGCAATACATCAAAGAAAGAAAAATAGAATTAAGCTCAATTAAAATTAATACTTAAAAAAAAACAAGTAGCTTGCATTGGCTGAACCAATTTCTTCATTCTGCCATCACGCAATACCAGCATCCCTAAAGTCCAATATATAAAGCCTCTATAGGTGATGGATAAACACAATTTATTTTCATTCACCTTAAAGGAATCTTGTCATTTTGATGCTGAAGTACAATGACCACATCATTGCTTGTCCATACCAGACTTTCATCTTCCATCATAAGGTTTGAATCCACATCTGCCAATGATAGCACAAAACTGCAATATAAAACTGATTGCATTCAGAAATTTCAATATCATATTACTTAAGAAACATAATATCATCAATAACAACCAAATCAATATTAGCAAGGTTCAAAAAATGCTTGTCTGCGAAGACTACAACAATAATAAAGCATTTCGTTTAAAAAATGTCTCAAATAATCTAACAAATACAGGTATTCATTCAGATGATACAAACAAAACTAAGTTAGAGAGCCATAGAAAGAGATCAACAGAGAAATGTGAACTTACAAAACAAGGAATAACGATACACTGATGTGATAATTGTATCAACATGCATTAACAAAAACATAATTCCATACGTACACAGGAATTACTCTAGTTCCATATGTGGGTTGCAGATCCCCTTGTTTCTTTATATTCCTCCTCCTTTTCTTGCCCCGTTTTGGGTCATATGAGGCCCAAAGAGGCTTATGCTTAAGAATAGAATCTGTTGATCCCTCAGATTCATCCATCCAACTCTGCCGAAGGAAGAATTTATTTGACAGGGATGGATCTGCTACTTCAAGCAATCCAGCAGCAAGCACATCAGCAGAGCGTTCCATCTCCTGCAAAAACAAGTTTCAACATCAAACAGAGATGGATAAGGAAACTAATTTTCATAGTATTATAGATGTGATATCAGCTATGATGACACCAAAATCGGCTAGTTTCTTAAAAGAGCAGTCAAGCTAAAATATAAGTAACAGGAGTGAAACCTAGTGCTTTGATAAGATCCTATTTGTCAATCACATTACAGTGGATAAAAAGTCATATTCCTGATTCAAAATCTAAAAGTAATGCCTTAACCACTAACCAACAGAAAGAAAGAAGCTATTAGTCATGTGTAATAATATAAAATAGGAAAATGATATCAACAAGGCAGCTACCTCTTTTAAAAGAGCGCCATCCAGATACATCTTTGTATGAACATGGAAACGGCCATCATTCTTGGTTTCTTGCAGGGAATGTCCACGCATCGATTTTGACACAGCAATTGCCAGCTTCTCGTGGCGATGCAGTGAATGCACACCCCCAATAATAACTACTTCTTGCCCATCATGAAGCATCCTTTTCACCTAAGAGAAGAGCAAAAAGGGTCATTGTCCCGCTTGTTCCTATCTTACTACACTGGATCTCATCACCAGTCAATGTTTGGGTTAAGTAACAGATTTACAAATTCTGAACCAAAGTAACAAACCTCTGTCTCAATTTCTTGGACATTTATACTATAGTTATGGCCCTGTTCCATAATATTATATCGATTGTGATTTTGCAAGACAATTATAGGTACAAGCAATCTTGAAGTCAGATCAGGAGTTTCAAACCTGGAAACAAGAGTAAAAACACAATCATATTCTAGAATTGTACAGAGTCATGCAATATTCAAGTGTTCTAACCAGTGACATGCTCAATATCGAACAGAATCAACCATACAGAAACAGCCTTTCAAAATAAAAGTGAGCCATTTTTATGTCCAAGATGATATCACAAATCACAATCCAAAATACCTAACATCAGGAGCTATAACATGCTCCACTGTGGTTGATATCAAAGAAGCAAGCTGTCCGAGAAGAATGTCATGGCTGGATTGATCAGCAAATGTTCGCCAACTTTTCGAACGCATCACACTATGTAATCTTGGCAGACTTCTAAAACTGACGCTTCCCTCTTCAGCTTCAATTTTCCCATATGTGCATGGCCCAGCTGAAAGGTCAATCACCACATATCTAAACAGAACAAAAAGGGTTATGCTTGCATATTTGCAGACACATGCTCAATATATATATAAGAACAACCAACCCTTTTTCCTTAATACAGTGAATATGTAAATGTACATTTTGTTATATGAGAAAAATATTAGCCATCAGGGAAAAAAAGTTGCGGAAACCAATATAACAGTTCTTTCTAATCGATACCGAGTTAAAAATAATCATCAGTTAAAAAAGACAAATACAGTTAAAAAATGTTTAGATTAGAATGTCATCATGGCTGGACAAAGAAAACATGAATTTATAAAAGAGTTTCTCCTTATAACCATTGATACAACCTATCAATTTTAATGTGTGTGCGCGTGTAGTAATTTTGCAAATATTACACAATAAAAATCTCTTAAATATTTCCAAAAAAAGATCATGCACACATATGCTATAGAAAAAAATCACAAGAATGCTCTGAGCAAACTAAACTTCATGCTTAACCCCAGGTTGTGCATGATTCAGACCATTAACCCAATCGCTTCCAGTGCTTAACCCATAAGTTGCCAGGAGTATTGCAAACAATACCCACTGGAAACAGACTTTGGCTAGTAATTGGATCGCACACAGAAGATAAGTTCAGTACCATAACCCAATCGCTTCCAGTGCTTAACCCATAAGTTGCCAGGAGTATTGCAAACAATACCCACTGGAAACAGACTTTGGCTAGTAATTGGATTGCACACAGAAGATAAGTTCAGTACCAAATTATTTCATACCTGCCAGACCCCAGCCAAACTTGGGATGCTCCCCCACCATTGTAGCGATAACGATAAATGTAATCTCCTTCTTGTTTAGTAAGATCATCTTCAGTTAGCTCAGGAAGTTTCCCATACATCAAACTATCAAGATCAATTTCCTTATTCCTAGGATCCATTCTCACCTGCAATATAAGAGTTTAGTAAGGAAAATAAAAGAAAACCCAATGGCGACAGTTGTTTGAGCAAGTAGGAATAGGAAAAACCAATCATTCATTCACTAATTTTTTTCACTTATAGTAATTACCCAACTAAAACTTCTAAGCCCTGCGGGTAGTTTAAATGAATTTGACATCAACTGACTTTAGTGCACTACAAAGTAAGGAAAACACTTTACAAAACAAAGGACAGATTATACCTTATCAAAGTTTACTATAAATATTGCAATTGGCTCTGGTCTATCCACCTTGGTGACAGAATTTCCCTCAACACCACTGTCAAATATGTAAGAGTACAGCCTTTGAAATATGTGCTCCACAGCTGTTGCTTCGACTTCGAACAAGGGTAACTCCCTTCCAAAGTCAATCTGTAAATTTTAAACACAGGACCTTTTCTCAAGACTAAGGTGATATATTTTCTAAAATCAACCAAGCACAAGTGGCAGGTAAAACTGGATTTTACCTCTCTTGCTTTTCCTGCAGGAACCATAGCTTCTTTAAGTGTTTTCTCAAGTGCAACCAGTTCAGGTTGTCCAGACTGAGGTGAGAATTAAATCGAAAAATGTTACAGCTACGAAAAAATACAAGATAAAGTCGTATACGCCTCTTGGGAGGCAAACAATACACTATGGAGGAAAAAAAACAATTTTAAAATAAAGTGAATGTTTGTGAGCTAGAAGTTTGATTGCAGTTCATAAAGTAAATATCATCCTATGGGCTCAATGAGCTAGAAGTTTGTGAACGAGATTGATTATTATGATGCAGGGCCTGATCCTATCATTTTCATGACTCTTGGCAATAAAAGCACAAAAAGTACTTGAGTCATGTGATTCAAAAGTTGTAACCAGTAGTTTGTAGAATGTTTTAACAAAGAAACAAATATCTAATCCAGGGGCCGGATTGCAAAGCTAAACACCAAGCAGTCACATATCATTTAGATATTGTTCCACCAATAGATATGTTCCAGAATTTACAAACTTCAAGCCAAATTCATTAGTGACCATAACTTCAATAATCTAAATGATCATATTCATCCTTGTTCCCATAACAAGTATAATCAAAGTTTTACTCAAATGCTGGACGCAAGCTAGCTTCACCAGCTCAATCATGAAAGTTTAGTACTATCCCTTTAATCATTCACTCTACATTGCTCTAAACCTTATACTCACATTCTATATGTGAACCTTGCAAAATTATCTGATTTTGTTGAGAAATCAACAAAAATTTTGGAAGCCCTTGCCACGCAAATTTCTTGCATACAAATATAGAATCTTAGACCAGATCGATCAGTAGTAAAGAACAGAAAGAACTGCATTCAGAACACATATAATTAAAAAGCAATCAAATTAGAAAACGAATAAGAATAGCAAGCATCAATATTGATCTTACAAAAAAGATGACACCGCTCTACTGTAAAGGACAGATGGGTATGAGAACTTGTGCTATAAAAAAACACGGATGAATCACTACCCAATTTTAAAAACAAATCAAGAAGCTTACCGGAAACACATTGTAGACCATGTGATGCTCAATGTCGAGAGGCTCGCCAGTCTCTAGGCAAGATGGTCTATGTGATGGAAAGCTCATTTTGAGAAATTTTTCCAATTGATGCGCATCAATAGAGTATCTGTAGCCTCCATCTTTGTTGAAACCAACAAGAACCACATTCACTTCGAGCGGAACTTGAAACGGAACCTACAGAACAAACATCGTGCATAACCAAATGGCAAATAGACCAAGAAAGACATGATTATAAGACTAATACCATAATTGTACAAAGAAGAAGAATCAAATTTTATTTTTAAAAGGAATTAAACATTGGCTAACGCTACAGACCGAATTCTGAAGTCAAAACAAAGAACGAAACCGGAACTATATGTCATTATTCGTTTTAGCGTGTTCTAGAAATAAAATTCTACCTCAGCGCGAGAGTGAAGCATGCGGCGAACGTCGGATCGGACGCTATCTCGCACATCGTGGAAAGCTCCGTGGTGCCATTGAGCGTGACTGCGATCTTTTCTGAAGGCTTGAGATGCCGACTCGGAACGAATCAAGAGAAGGCTCAGTACAATTGCGAGTGAGCTTAAAAACGAGCTAGGCCGTGAGATTCTCATGGCACTTTAATCATGAAAATCGTTTTGAGGAATCAGAAATAGGGATGGATGTACATAGGACGTCAGGCTAACAGTATTTTATGCTAAGCGTTAAGCACGACGGAAATGCTCTCAAGCTAATCGCCAGGTGCCGAGCCGGGGAAATACTCTCTGCTTAGGTCTTCGTCGAGAAGAAGCTCTAGTCCACCCGCCGGAACTGTAGATACCTTATTTGCTCAGGTACCCCTGAAATTTCCATAATGGCCATGTAGTCCTTTTTTAATTTTACAATTTTTTTACAGGTTCAACATGAATATATGGCTCAGGAGTCAGGACATCCTCACAAGAAATTCAACTATACCAGCCTCAACTCACAAAAACATGTGTTGACAAAGCTTTTTTGCTGATTCCTCAACAACCAGCGGCGATAAGCTCGATTACATGGCATGAAATCTAAGCTTTGCGAAAGGATTTTATATTTCAGTCTCTTGATGTGGTGCCTCTTCCTTTTTATCCTTGGTACTTTAACTCTTCCTTTGTAGCACTCACTTTTGCTCTTTTATCAACCAAAAAAAAAAAAAAAAAAAAAAGTTTCATACCTTACTTCTTTCCTTTTTTTTTTTTTCATCCGGTTCCATTTTTTTTTCTTGTTCATCATCATTGGATTTTGATCCAATGGTTCACATTTAATATTTATAAAAATATTTATTACAATGGAGAGAAAGATGGAAAGGAAATGGAGAGAAGGATAGAAAAGAAATATTAAATATGGACCATTAGATTTTGATATAATAATAATGAATGAGGTAAAGGATGAGGGCGGGAAAAGAAAATGAAAGAAAGCAAATCCGTATGTTCTGGTCATAAAAATATATGAGTATATTAGTATAAGGGATAGGATATTGTTATCAATCTTACTACTACTTTTCTAGATTAGATCAGAATCTCATCTACCTTTATAATTTCTCTCTCTGTTAAGATTCGATCTTTACGTGGAAAAAAGTAGTAGTAACATTGGTAGTAATAAAAAAAAGGTAATAACAATATCCTATCACTTAATATAAATATATTGTTGGCAAAAATATAATTATAAATATATTTGCCAAAAAAATATTTAAATATATTTTTTCCTCTTCCCTCTCCACCCCTAACCCGTAACCCTAATTTATGTTTCATCTTCCATTTAGAAAAATCAGTGATTTTTTCCTTAGCAACCGTGTTTAAGTGTTGTTTAGAGTATTAAGTGCTGACATGGAAAAATTAAAATATGTGGCAAGTTTTGATTGGCTTGCACAAACTTGACCTAAGTTTATTCCTACATGTAAATAGAAGGTTCCATTAAAAAAAAAAATATATATAAATAAATAGAACATAAAGTATACATTTGATGCTTTATACTTGCATCAAATTTATTTTAGTACGTATATTTGTTTTAATTTTTTAAATATATTTTTACAATTTATGAAGTAAGTATGTGAGAAATGTTTTATTTTGACTTACAGAAAATATCTTTTAAAACCATAGTTTCATTGTTTCCCAAACATACATTTGTTTTCGCCGAAAAGAAGAAGAAGAGTAGCTTAAATTTGTAAAGTGAATTTTTAATGCTTCAATTTAAACGTCCTCATTCTTATATAATCGAAAATATTGATTCATCAAATTTATAAAAAAAAAAAAAAAGAAAGAAAAAAGCGCGAGTCTCCGAGCGCGGTTTCCTGGAGTTAGCATCAGAGGGATGATTATGCAAAGTACAGGGAAGGATTAAAACCACTTGAAATCCTCTAATAAATAGTAAGTAAAGATACAAATTATGATTTTTTAATTATTTACTCTTAAAGTTCTTACTAATAAACAAAAGTTTCGGACACTATCATGTTGCTGCCTCATGTGGGATCGCTCTATTTCTTGCCATATTTATCTTTCTTTAAAATTAAAGACACCAACTTTAGGAAGAATTTATGAAAATTTGTATATCAACCTGAAAAGAGGAGATATTCGTTACAATTGGCCTTAAAATTTTGAGAAATTGTTTGACAATGAACAAGCATCTCGGGTTATTTTGATGTACATTATAGCTGGGGCCTGGGAGGACATCATCAGCCACCCACATTTCACAACAGTACACATTAATATACACCCACTGAATAAAACATTATAAGTACAAAAGATTTAAGAAATTACTAGTCACTTGAGACAGAACCTCTTTCTTGAGAACCAAACAACTGCAAGGAATGTAGTTTAAGACTGCTGATTTTGTATCTGCCATTAGTAACTGTAAAATCCACCTCCTGGGCACCCAACATCACTCTGAACACGTAGTTTACAATTTCGACCGTTTCTTTGAACCTCTGCCTGCTATGAATTCCTGCATCATTCTGAATTGCTCTTTCGTCATTCCATTGTAATACTCATGAGCCCTCTCCTGAAACCCACATACATGGACAGCTTGATGAAAAAGCGTAAATGATGAACATTGACAAAATGCACGTAAAAATATTAAGGAGGATTACAGAAAGATCAAGAGTGCAATGTGTTCAACGGCACTTAAGACAGATAAATGAATGGAGGCAAGGTGATGGTGCAGTCCCAAGAATTTTCAGCTTAAAATGCAAAAATATTTGACGATTCCTAATACTTAGGACACTACAATTGTCTATCAACAATCATCGATGCAGAATAATAAGCGAATTTATAAAAACTAACAGGAACACGAGGAAAAAACTTGCAGTTCTCCGTAAGAAAGCTGTGGCCAGTGGCATAACATCCCATCGAATTGATATATCATTAAATTGGTATTAGAGGTTCCTAATTTAAACAAGTGATATGTCTAAGGGAAATGATACAAGAGGATTTCTAGGAAACTAGAGTAAATTAATAAGAGACTGGCTAACAATCAGACAGCTAATGTGCATCTAACTGCACGATCTGTCCTTTCATGCATCCAATCTAAGAATCTCTTGCAATTTTAATTTCCTAGTATTGGACAACAAAACCCAATACCATTTATAAACAAACAAATGATTATACAGTACAAAACCCAATACCATTTATAAACATATACAGTGTGCGTGTATCTACCACGAACAAAGCTTTCAGCGCTATAACATGCTCAGCAGTCAGCAGACACTAAAATCCTAGGGACTTTCAAGAAACTAAAAAAAATTGGCACAACTAACTAAAATAGTAAAACTCTGAAAGCCAAAAAAATCTAAACAATAACTGGTTGTCAAGGATGTCTCGTTGCATTATTGTGGCACTCTACAGAAGAAAACAAGAAACATAAAAGGACTAAAGGAAAAGGAGGAACAGAGCAAGGATAGGTGCCAGAAAACATGAAAGTGAAGGATAAGGGTATTTGGGTATGGGGAATTCAGTGGGTTCTGCTTCTAGTTTCCATGTCAACTCTACCCAATTCTTTCTATATAAACTTTCACCATTTTATCTTGTAGCCCATAGTTCATTAAAACAGTGTGTATTTGATTTAAGGGGCCAAATTATAAATTTAACAATCTGAACAATACTGCCTTTTGATTTGAGTGTAACTGCTATAACATGACCATAGCATAAAGAAAAATATACTTGCATTTGAACTTCACAACAGTAACAGTGAATAAATCTTCTAGCACTCTCAGAACCAATCGAACATATATTACAACAAAGACCACTGTATACTTTGATAGAGGCCTTCTTCAGAGAACCAAATCAACTTGAAATGATATAGTTTCAAACTTTGGTCCATCTTATTTTTATTTACATAGACATTATGATAGATATCTAACCTTTTCCAGAGAAAGAGCATGACCAAGGTCCAGCTTGAGGCCATCGCTTATGACAGACTTGTACCTCAACACCATGTCTTGATTATTTTTTAAAATGGCACCCGCAATTTCTTGAGCTTTCTTCAATACTTCCCCTTCTTCAACAACATGGTTCACGAGACCCAGCCTTTCAGCTACTTCTGCTGTCAAAGGAGATGCTGCAAGAGATACTTCACGAGCTTTATTCGGTCCTATAATTCGTGAAAGCTTCTGAGAGAGACCCCATGAAGGAAAAATCCCAAACCTGCAATTTTTGGGGTCCCACCGGGTAACATTTACATCAATTTAATAGACTAGAGGGTCGGGCGCAAGAAGGTTTCTCCAAGACTTCAAAATAAAAATCAGCACAAACATATACGACTCCGAATCACCTAATCAGAAATCAATCTCTAGTTTATTAAATGAGAAGAAAAAATTATAAATAAACCTCGCATGGGTATCTATGAACTTAGCCCCTTTAGAAGCAATCAGCATGTCACAAGCCAGCGCAATCTCGAATCCAGCCGTGATGGCAAACCCTTTAATGGCTCCGATAATCGGCTTCCGGCACCGCTCCATTTGCGCGACCACGTCGGACTCGACGTCTTTTACGTCACCCTTGAAGACATCTTCCGCCGCGGTCAGGTCCACACCGGAACAGAAGGCTCGACCGGAGCCCGTCAATATGATTACTCGAACCGAATCATCCCCGTTCAGCCTCTTGAATATTTGAGCCAGGTCAGTCATCATAGACCTGGTCAACGAGTTCAGAGAACCAGGACGATTAATCGTGATCAAAGCGACGCCGTTTGGCTCGCACTGGACGAGGACCAGCTTCTTCTCCGGCGGCGATGATTCCATTTTTGGGCGATTCGGATGCCAGATTCTGCGCGCGGTTGGAGCTTTGTAGGTGATACGATTCCAATGCGACGTCGTCGTCTCATGATGTTGCGTCTTGAAGTGCGTGAAGGTGATAAGGATGATCCAACAAATTAACAAATTGGTTGTTTGGAAAACTATTAAAGTCGGCCCGTTTGGTACAAAAAAAAATCGGTGAGAAGGGAAAGGAAAATTAGAAACTTTCTTCGTTTGGTACGTATTTTGGATCAATCTTCCCAATAACCTATCTTCCCGAGCCCACTCTGGACCCACCAATCTTCTCTCATACTCCCTCTAGTCCTTATTATAAGGCACCAACTAGCAAGTTTATTTGATTCTTTTTATAAGACATTTGCTTGTTCCCAATGAGCCTTAATTATTTTTTTTCTATGTCTGTCCATAATTAATAAGGGTAGTAGGTGAGAGTAACAATAAATATAATATTAGAGTTTAGTGTAATTAGTAGGGGTAGTATTAGAAATTACTTAAATTCTAGGACAACTTTATTGACTCTAACTACTTTTATTGGTTTGTGAGAAAAGTTAGTTGGTCTTTATAATAAGGACCAGGAAGGAGTATGTGGGAAGATCAAATCCTCCAAAATTGGTGGGATTTCAACTTCCCACGTCACTATTCACACTTTTTGATAAATTACCCCTTAAATTCAAATTTGGCGGGACGTTGAACTTGACGTTGAATTTAAGTTGAACGGGAAATTTTTACGAAGTTCAAACTTGATATATATTTTTTAAAAATATATTTTAATAAGAAAAAAAATTATTTTTTTTTTTATTTTGAATTAATTACTTTTGAAGGTAAAATAGACATTTCTTGTTTATTTACCAACTACCACCCTTCATTTTCTTCCTATCAAACAACTCATCTTCCCTCATTTTTCAAAATCTTCCATTCCCTTCCTTTCCTTCCTCTAAATTCCTTTCCTTCCTCAAATTTTCCCCATAACAAACAGACCCTTAGCTTTTCAATATTAATAATTTATAGATGTAAAGGATGAGGAAGTATTGATTTACATAAATAAATACTTTTAAAGTAATCCTAAGAAGCATATTGACTGCAGAAGGCCCATCATTTTCCCTCATTTTTTGAATAAAAAATACATATAATTAAAATTAATTGTTTAGTGAATTTAAATAAATTAATTTCGGACTTAAGAAAATAGTTGCAGTTTCAATTTATGAAACATTTTTTAAATATGTTCTCAATACCAATAAATTTAATTAATTAAAAAATTTTTAAGCTTCCAATAATATCATTTATACAACATTAACCATAATTTATTTATACTTTTCCCAGATAATTTATTTATATTTAATTAATGGAAAATACTTTTGAAATAACGTTATTAATAAATTCTAAGTAAAGGGAGTACCCATACATTTTCTTTTTGGACCAAGACAATTTAACATACTTTTCCAATATGTTTTTGGACCTGAAAGTTTATAAGACAATTTAACATACTTAATCCTCCAATATGTAACAAAGTAATATACCAAATTATATCAATGTAACTTGCAACATAAAACAGTTTTTTTAAATCTTATTTGATAAAATTTGTATATCTGTAGTTTATATAATTATACCCTTCTTCTTTGTTCTAGCCGACTGAAAGTTTATATTCTGATGATGCTGGGTATATACATGTATTCAATATAGTATTGTTTTAGGTCCTATTCTATTCTATTGTAATAAATAAAGATAAAAATTTATATTTAAAATTGGGCGCTTAAATTATGTTTTTGGAAGAAGGAGATAGAAGAACATGGGAGGAATATTGATTTATTGGTGGTGGGCCCAGGATGGGTCCATTGGGCTTTTTTTCATTGCCATCTACTTAAATGCCATCAAATTTTTTACACATAAAGTCCCTGCCCTATATGTATTCAATATAAAATGGAAGAACATAGGATGGGTAAAGTCCCTGAAAATGGAAGCTTTAGGATGAAGCGATATATGGGCAACCATAATCTTATTCTAAATCACTGATTAAAACATAGTTTCAGTCCTTCAGTGCAATTTCAGATACAAAGAGGCCAGTGACAAGAAACAGAACTAATTGTTCTGTTTTTCTGCGGACAACAATGATGGTACAGTGCATAATGAGATAGTAGTACTTGATTCTTAGGAGGTTTATTTATTATGGCGGGTGGGTGTATACATATATAGCGTTGATCTCTAGGGAATCACACAAAAAAAAAGGAAAAAAAAAAAAAAAGAGTCAAAGTTGGGAGAGTTTGCGAATATTGATGGGCCATATGTCTTTAGTATCACCATCTAAGACACGTTTAGCTATGATCATATTGGCTGCATCAGAAGGATGAAAAGCGTCCCAGAACACATACTTGGAACGATCCTTGCACACTGTTGATCCAGGAAGGCAAGGTGCTAACCCTCCAAATCTCCCAGCCATGTGACAGCATGACGAATTCGAATTCTCAAAACCTGTTATAAATTTCAAATCAATTAAGAATGTTTCATCAGAGACAGGCACACACACACACACATATGTAGGCTTAATTACCATATGCCCTGTAGTTGTGGAGAATGTCTTGTACAATATGGTAAACATCTGCATGAACATAGTTTGACCCCTCCAAGTTCTTGTTCAGTTCCTTAACGAGGCTCTTCAACTGAACGTTAAATGACTGAGCTAGCTCATTGGCCAAACTCGCGCACTCTTCTCCAGAACTTGGGTAATTTATATCCCTCTGATATGGTATACACCCAATAGGCCCCACATTTACCACTATAAATTTTCTGCCTCCCAGATTGTACAGTTGCTGCAAATTGACCCCAATCATAAGACACACAATCTTAATAATAGGATAATATTTGGGAGTTGATTTTAGTCCTAATTATATGACAACTTTCTAATTTTTGTCAATTTCTTCCTAAAATACTTCAATTGATTCTTTCTTAATAATAATTAAACACAATGATAATTTAATAAAGCACTTATATATTTTATAAAGTAAGTAATGCTAATACCACATACACCTCAATTCTATTTTTTTTCGTGATAGCTCATAGAAGTCCACGATATATATATATGTTTTTGTGTGTGTGTGTATGTATGTATGTATATATATATTCACATTGTGTGTGTGTATATGTATGTGAATAACAGATATATACATGTGTGTGCTTGTATGCGTGCATGCAATATATATACATATATTTTTTATGGGATGATAAACATATACTCACACAGCAGACATTTTTATTAGGGGAAAAAAAGGCCTACACTTCATGAATTTTCATATATTCTTTGGATTGTGTGAGAGTTTGGAGAAGCCTACAATGCTGGACTCGGAGAAGTCTTGTGAGGTCGGAGAGGTACAAACGCGCTATTGATTCGACAATCTTTTCTTGAAACCATTGTAAATTTTAAATAAGGGCATTTTAGGAAAAAGAATATAATTAACTAATTTAACTACTACTCTTAATGTCTCCAAAGTTTGGTAAATATGTCCTATAAATAGAACCCAAGAGAGTACTATGTGTGTGTGTGTGTGTTTAAGATTAGAAGTTTTGAGAGAGGAACATGGTTACGTACAGTGAGCTGTTTTCTGAAGGTTGAGGTCATGGAGGCCACAAACACTTGTGGAGATTCCGAAACTCTCTCAGCAGCATCAAACATAGGTGCTATATAGTTGCAGAGGAAATCATTTGATCCCAAGGCTACTACAAAAATAGCTTTTTTAAACAGATCTTGTGCTGCAGAAGCACCCTTCATGTAAATAATGTCTTGCCTTGTCTTCTCAAAGTTACCTATCTGAGCATCCATGTCGATTCGACCAATCTGTACATACAAATGAATCACAAGTAGTAGCAGTAGCAGACATCATTCATAAATAGAGTTAATGTGTAAACTTGTCTCAAAAGTTTTCATTGAGGAATGAGGAGCAATATTGCCATAAAAGTTTTTTCATGTTCAATATTATATCGGAAGTTTCCAAACCCAATCCTCCTATGTACTACTAAAAACTTAATGTTGACAATGGTAAGGGGCAACATTGAACCATTTAAACACTTTTGGAGTAATATTAAATTTAAAAAAACTTTCAAGGTAATATGGCTCTTCAACGAAAATTTCCTAACCAAATTTGCAACTTAACCCTTTTAAAATTGTATTGCTTATTCAAGTATATGTAAACTTACCCACATGAAACCAGTATGATTCAAAATGCCACTTCCAGCAGAAGCATAATTGACTCCCCGAAGAATGGCAGATGCTGATTTATTGGGAGCCATATAAGGAGGAGCGAAATTAAGACCCAATTCATTCCCTATAAAAAGAGAAAACAGAAAAATACAGTTATCCATCGTTAGCTTAAAAGGGATCAAATACATACATAGGAAATTCTATAAATCTGAGGTTGCTTGCCTATGATATCTGCAACGGTTCTTCCATTAGTGAAACGTCCTGAAGGGCCTCCAAAGTCAATTCCATTGGGGCTAAAGTCAGCCCTGGCGAAAGAAAAAATGTAGTTGTTGTTACCAGGGTCAATCAGCGAATCTCCAAACAGAAATAATGCAGGAACCTTGCTTGACAAGCTAATCCTAAACAAGACACAACAAAAAGCTGTTACGAAAACAAGGGCCTTTTTCAAATCCATGAGCATCATCATATCAAACGACGTCGTCGTGGTCGTAGAGACTCAATGGAAGTGATGGCCTCTGTGTTTCTGGTTCTACAAGAAAGGGTAGGGGGTATATTTATATACATGTATTTGTTTACATATTTGAATTTCACAAAGAATAAAAAGGTAGACATTTTTTTTAATACATCTAAAAAAGTAAAATTCAATGGTGGACAGCAGTGCAAAGTAATAGGTGAAGAATGTTAACGGTGGCCTTTCGTCAATATCTCACACATACTTGCCTAAACCACATAAATGACACTACGTATTACCACATGCACACGTCGAAATATAACTATACTCACTTTCATTAGTAGTTTTTTTTTAAATGTGTGTGCGGGTGTTAATTAATTACAAGCAGCATATACATGCTGGCTAGTACGTAGCCACACCAGTTAAGATCCTAATTATAAGATATAAATATTTCAAAAAAAAAAAAAAAAAGTCATTACAATGCACATAAATAAATTATATAGATTCACGTAAGCGCTTTGTGTGTGTGTGTAAAATTAGAAACAAAACAACATTAATGGTGAAAGTTAACATATCACCAAACCCTTATCTGGGAGTATTATAGGAGTATAGGACACCCAGCATAGCAGCAAATAGTCACATGGGACTTATCGTGGGAAATGAATGTTTTCAATGATACCTCTTAAAGTTTTTTTATATATATATATATTTTTTTCAAACTATTTTTTTTTATTTACAAACTGATATATAATTTAATGAAACACAACATATGATATGATTAAATAATTTATTTAATTTCCTTAATCTCTTTAAAAAGTCAACTAACTAGGTCTTATATTTGGAACATGAAGAAGTATGATGGAAAGGTCCATAATGTTTGCACTATTAATTTTTTGTCATTATTTTTTTCTTTTGTTGTGCGGGTTTATATATGTGTGTGTGTGTTTGTTCCTCAGTTATTTTTTATTCCGTTTTGTTTGATTTTTAATCCGTGGCTATATTATGAGATTTCAATAATGGAAAGGTCTGTTTTTTTTTTTTTTTTTTTTTTTTGGCAGTGACAATATTAAGACATTTCAATATTCATAATAATATATGATGGGATTATATATGGGAATCATCAGTTTTACTATATTATGGAATTTCAATAATGGGAAATTAAGCCTTTTGTAAGATGAAAAAATTAAGCCTTTTGAGGAGCTGTTATCTAACACCTTAAATATAATTAGATGCAATGTTAATTGTGAAGCAGTAGCCAAGTCATTTCAACATGCATCCTTGTGAACACTGTTTAAAGCTCTGTTTCCACAAGCTTTCTTAAGATATATATAAGAGATTGTTTGAATATGGTTGCAAGGCTCTGCATTTTGATCCTACAAAGAATTAGTATATGAATTAGGCAGCTAGAGACATTGCTAAGGACATTTTGGAATTGTAGTTACTAGGGCAATTAAGGGATCATGCGATAGATAAACACAAGGGCAAGGGATCATCTAGAAGATAAGACCAAAGATTTAAGTAGCATTGAATCTTAGATTTGAAAGCAGAAAAAGTTTCCAACTATAGTTGATAAATACAGTTTTATTTGAAACCATAAACAAATAATGTGTCCAATAAAGTAGCAAAACTTCAATGTACCCCGCAAGTCAAAATCAAACAAGTTAGAAATCTTTGATATTAGCCATGTTTCGGACCTGCAGATTTTCTCTAGTTTATAGAAAGTGGTGTTACTTTGGAAGACCGGCCAGTGTTTATTTGTGAAATACCGAAAAAGTAAGCTACCAAATGGGAGAAGATATATATAAGTCAAAACAATTGGACATATAGAACAAAATTGGATCCTGAATATGTAGAATAACAGCAATTTCATGAGTTCCCAAGTTCACACTCTCGGATTCAGGAGGAACTCTGACAAATGATTTCCTGGGAATTGAAAGGTTTCCTATAGTCCCTAGTGTTACAGAACGCAAAATAGTTACCCAAAAGTGAAAAAAATCCACTACTAAGTGCTGAAAAACATTTTTCCAGGCTTGAAGCTGATAAGTCATCGTTGACGACGACCACCGCCGATGAAAATGCCAAACGATAAAATGATCCTTCCTAAAAGCACGAACGTCAATCATTGCCGGCGCGATAACCGTGAACGGCGATAATCTCAACGGTCAAAGCCGTTAATGCTGACGTGTCAGAGAATCCAGCTGTCATTTGTTTATTCGAAAACTGGATGAACTGGTTCGAAACAATTGGAGGTAAGTATTTTTTTCCTTCTGATTGTGAAAATAACATGCATATCACCGAATGAGAATTGAACATTTTAATATATATATATATATATTTTTTTTTTTTTTAAAAAAAGCGTCAAGTTTAATTTGATCCAATTTTGGCAGCAATAATTGAAATTTAAAAGTGTCAGAATGATTGTTTAAAAAAATATCGGTTAAAATCAGGTTAGGCGCCTCAATCTAGCTATGTGGTGTCCAAGAAAACAAGAATATCGATATGCGTTAAAAGGTTGGGAAAATTATAATAAAGTACTTGGAGGAAAAAAATATTTATTGAAAAAGACTATAAAAATTGTAATTATTTAAAAAGACTAAATATAAAAATATAAAATTAAAAATACTAAAATATCCCTAAGAAAATCTTATTCATTCTCTCTCATATTCCATTTTTAAAACTAATACAAAATTCTAAATTTTACTCAATTAAATAAAAAATTTCTAAAATTTTCTTTTTTCACAACTTGCATAGATATTTTCAAAAAAATTACGCACTCCTCAATTTTTTTCAAAATTATAATTTCTTAAAATCAACACAAAATTTAACTAAAATATATTTATATAATTTTAGTCAAAATTAAGGTCTTTTATAATTTACTATACATCTTAAACCGAAAGAGTTTATATGATTTATTTTTATTTTAGAAGAAATTTATGTGGGTTAAAAATTAATTTAATGTTAATAAAATAAAAAAAGAAATCTATTATATCTTGAAAAAACATAAAATGAGTTTAGTTTTTATTTTTATAAAAAGCGTTTAATTGATATTAATATTGATACTTGCTAATATAAATATGATGACTTGATGATATGTTCCTTAATTAAATTATCTATTGATTATATGAATATGGAACTTGCTAAAAATTAAAATTTAAAAGCATATGAGTTTGAACCGTATAGCTTACATGAGTATGAAACATGATGAAAAATTAAAATTAAAAAAGGAGATATTATAATATTACATGTGGATGATTGACGGTTTTAATTTTTCTTTTAGTCAATTTTTTATTTATGAAAACACTAGATAATGTAGGAGGTTTGACTAAGGACAATTTAGTAATTTTAAATTTATATTATGATGTTTGGTCTTTCTAGGTAATTAAAATTTTTATAATCCTTCTTAATAAATATTTTTTTCCCTCTAGGTCCTTCATTCTAATTCTCTCTAAAAGATTTGGTCAAGAAAAACATGTAAATAAATAAATAACAGGCAGCATATATGAATATGGGTTTGGGTTATAGGGCAGAGTAATGGGTGAGTTAAGCAACCCGAGGCCAAACCCATAGCCTGCCTATTTAACTTTAAACTAGTACATGCTAGCTTATACCCGTACCTTAACCCATTTAAAACCGTGTAAATGGGCTAAGCACATAAATGAGCGGGCTAACCAAGTTTTGGATAACCCATTTACATTTGACTTGTTTATTTTATTTTTTATTTTTGAAAAAACATAGATAAGCATTACACATCCATCCAAATTCATCATTCTAATTTTTGAAATTTGAATCTTTAAAGTCCAATAATCACAATTCATACAAAACAACAAAAATTTATACCAGTACCATCTTAACATGATTGATGTTCAAATTCCAACCTATGGTTAGGGATTAGAAAAAGTTGAATACTCGAAATCTTGAATAATGAGGGAGTCAAGAAATGCCTTTAACTTATGGTGGAATGCGGAATGAAATAAATAGTTAATAAAAAAAAACACTAAATGGGAGGATACGGGTGGCTCATAGGTGTACCTATAGCCCGCCCATTTAAGTCTTAAATGGACGGATTCTAACCCGCCCCATTATAAATTAAGCTCAAAATAACCCAATTATATTTTTGTGGGGCGGGTTCATGCTCAACCCTATTGGGTTCTTTTCAAAATCCTTTATCTCATTTTTCTTTTTAGAATCTCATTACCACCATTAGATTAAAAAAAGTGAATGGTGTAGATTTTATATTTCATAAAAATGTTATTTTAAACATAAATAAATTAATAAATTAAAACTATTAAAACTTTATCCACATAATTCATAACTAAAATGTAGAAAAATTTCAAAAAAAAAAATACAAAATATTTTTAGAAAACAG
The DNA here is from genome assembly GCA_019022655.1 of Acacia acuminata. Classification (NCBI taxonomy): domain Eukaryota; kingdom Viridiplantae; phylum Streptophyta; class Magnoliopsida; order Fabales; family Fabaceae; genus Acacia; species Acacia acuminata. Next base: position 1,102,064 of record JAFJYI010000030.1, read on the forward strand.
TAAATTTGAACCATTCATTTTTTCAATCTGAAAATAGAAATGAGATTTTGAGAAGAAAATGAGATAAAGGATATTGAAGGTATCCTCTTCTATATATATATATATATATATATATATATATTAGTATATGAACATTTAATTTTTGGTGACAATGTTATTTTGATATTCAGTTGTAGCCGGCCATCAACTGAATCAAAAATTCATAATCCTAAAAAAATATTGTCAAAAAATTGATTAAAATAAATTTATTCTAAAGATATACTAAATCTAAATCTAAATTAATCATATTTTATCAAGAAAAATATTTAAGCAACTTTAATTATATTTTATCTTAAAAAAGGAATTGACTTCCTTTTTATAAAATCAATTAATATTTATCAATAATTTCGAATCGAATTAAAAAAATTATGATATCTTGGAAAATATTTCGCGCAAGAAAAAAAACTCATTAATTAAATAATTTTATACAAATCGTATAGTTTTAAAATATAATAGAAGAAATCGATAGCTTTTATTTTTGATAAACAGAATAATTAAGTGGATAGGTTATTAATTAGATTCTAATTGATATCCTTATTGCATTTCTCTTTCTCTATATATATTCTCCACCTCTATTCATCTTTCACTGTTAACTATTTCTCTTATTTCATTCGTTTTTTCCTTCACAAGTCACCTTCTTCTTAAGTCTCCTTTAACTCCAAACATGGATGCTCCGAGAACCAACAGATCAGACGTTGCTCGTCATACAACGAGCACCAACAGATCAGTTGCTGCTCACCATCCATGGAGAACCAACAGAACGCATACTCCTATGCTTTCAAATTTTTCAAACTTTTCCTATTATCATCCTGCTGCTGTCATGGCCATGGCACCATATCCCTATCATCAATATTCTCACTATCACATTATGATGCATAATTTCATGATTGCTCAGCCTTTCTATTATGGTCTTCCTCGTCCGAATGCAAGATCTGCAGGTATTCAAAGACCACTACCACCAGAAGATCCTGAGGTGTACCCCAATATTGTGAGACAGATCGAGTATTATTTTAGTGAAGAAAATTTGGTCACAGATACATACTTGAAAAACAAGATGGATGAATATGGTTGGGTTGATGTATCTGTAATCGCAGAGTTCAGAAGAATTAAGACAATGACTGACGATATACGTCATATTTTGGAAGCACTTGTTTTTTCTTCTACTATGCAAGTGCAAGCTTACAAGATGAGATCACGATGTGGTTGGAAAAAATGGATAGATACTTCAAATTCTCAAACCCCAACTCGTGACGGTAATAATATTGTGATTGGTTGATTGTATATATGAAGCCATGTAGAGTTCTTGTAATTGAATGATTCTTCGTCAAGAATGAGCGTTGCAGATACCGTCAAGACATTGTTGTGATTATTTTATGGATAAACCACGCTGCAGTTTTTAAAGGCGCTGTTTTAGATCATCTGCAGCGTGTCAGATTAAGAGTTGCCACTTATTTCAATTTTGTTGCAATTCTTTAATAATTTAATATATTGTTTCCTATTTATGTAAATCTATCTGGGTTGCATTTGTTGATTAATTAATGAAGTTTCACGTACATGCATTGCCCATGCATTCCCTCTCCACCTTTCACAACGTAACGGGCAAACATCTGAATCCGCAAACCCTCGATAAAAGACTTTGCAAATATAATAATTTTAAAAGATTAAAAAGGAAAAAATCCATGTTTAATTTTGGTCCTTATAATTTACAACCACATATTTTTGAGAAAAGGCATTTGGTTTTTATTTGTTTTTAATCCTTCCCTGTACGTTGCATAAGTTATCCCCAACAATTTCATCAACTCACAGCAAAATAATCTCTATGATGCTAACACCCGGAAACAGCGTTGGAAAACTTCGCTTTCTTTATTTTCTTCTTCTTCTTCTTCTTCTTTTTTTGGCTTCTTTTTTCCCTGAAAATTTTCTACTTCTATATATATAGCGTTTTTAGATAAAATGAGATAATCCTTAAAAATAAAATAAAAAATTGATTACTGTAAATTTATAATAAAAATATACTAAATCAATTTAAATCAATGCTATTTTATCTGAAAAGATTTAAGAGAAAAACTCATATAAAGTTGCATGAAATAGAAAAATTCTAAATCAAGTTGTTAAACTCAACAAATCCTAATTAAGTTATTGACCCAATTTAAAATTTTAAAATAAGGGTAAAATTAGAGTTGGGAAATCGGGCCTGGCCCGTCGAGCCGACCTATTTAAGCCACGGCCCGTAGGGCTCGGACTTGAAAAATATCTCTGAAATTTAAAATTGGCCATGTAGGGCGGCCTTGTAGGGCCTCGGGCTTAGTCGGGCCGGCCCGTTAGGCCCTGTTACTGTAGCATTTTCATTTTTTCTTTTAAAAAAAAATTAGTTAAAGAGTGAAGCACAACCTTCTGCTCAAAGTGAAGCACAATCAAATATCTATGAAATTGATGATAGTGATGAAGAAGGTGACAATTGACAATGATAGTGGTATGTTTTTATATTTTATGTGAGTTATTTAATGTTACTTAGTTTAATGCTTCTTACGTTTTATGTGAGGCAAGTGTGAACAATGGTTTGTTTTTTATTACGAATTAATGGATGTGTTTATTTGTTGGATGATTTGTATTGTTTAGATATTAATGTTGATAATATTTATTTGATAGATTAGAACTTTAATGGTTGCAATTTACTAATTATGTTTCTTTGGAAAAAAACCTAGAAGAACAATAGTTAAAATTTGGAATAGTAATTTTAGACCTCGACCCTGGTACTATCAAAGCCAGGCTTTGAAAAACAGATGTTTCATTATCTCAGGCCTTGATTCCCAGCTCTAGGTAAAATGGCTCTATCGCACACTTATAGTCTGTTTTGTCCTCTTTCCTTTTAAAAGGGTTTCATTACTCTGTATCTTAGTTTTTCTATATATATATATATATTAACATTAATATATGATAAAATAAAATGTAATTTCTTTAATTGGGAAGAATCAACAAGAATAATTCAAGTAAAAAAATAAAAAAGAAAAGAATTAACCCAAAATTAATTAAAATATTTTTATTTGAGTATTGTGAATAAGAAATTGTATTTTAGAAAAACTCAACCTAAAAATTTTTTTGTCAATAAAAAAAAATCAAACTTCATTAAATTTTTACAAAAAGAAAAAAGAATCGACCCCCCTTACAAAAAAATCCAATATTATTTATCTATAAATTTAAAAAATAAAAAATAAAAACAAAATTAAAGATAACTTATCCATGTGATCCAAAACAAAAATAAAAGATAAGTTAGCCATGTTATCCATTAAAAAATGTTAATAAAACGTAATATCAGATAGGATACATATTAAATTAAAATTAGTTTAATCATAGATAATATGGATATTATATTTAAAGTTATATTAGGATATGTGGATAAGATTTTAATTCATCTTATTATAGCTTTAGTACACTTGTTTTTCCTATATAAAGAGATGATTAGTTCTTCACTTTTTCGCTCATTGTTTACTTCAAAGTCTACTTACTTCCATAAATTCATCACTGTCAACTCTAAGCATGGACGCTGCTTGCTATATGCCGAGAACCACCGGTTCACATACTCCTTTGCTTTCACATACTTTTTTGCTTCCAAATCATTCCGATTCCGATTATTATTATTATTATGTTAATCCAAATTTAAGTTATCTTTCTAATTTTTCCTATAACCATCCTGCTCCTCTCATGACCATGCCACCATATACCTATGATCAATATTTTCACCATCACATCATGATGAATACTCCTCTTTTTTATTATGGTCCTCCTCCTCCATATGTAAGATCTCCAGGTTTTCAAAGACCACTACCACCAAAAGATCCTGAGTTGTACCCCAAGATTGTGAGACAAATTGAATATTATTTTAGTCAAGAAAATTTGGCCACAGATACGTACTTAAAGAATAAGATGGATCGATATGGTTGGGTTGATGTGTCCGTAATCGTAGAATTCAGAAGAATTAAAGCGTTGATTGATGATATACGTCATATTTTGGAAGCACTTGTTTCTTCTTCTGCAATGCAAGTACAGGGTTACAAGATGAGAGTACGACATGGTTGGAAAAAATGGATCGATCATTCAAAATTTGAAAGTAGTAATAATATTGTAATTGTTTGATTATGGAGAGAACAATGATGGAGCATATCATAAGAGCATCAGTCTTGAGTCGTTAGGTGGGATTTTTAGATTGTTAGCTATTAAGTTAAAAATGTTTTGTTCGGTAGTGGGAGAATCATATTTAATGTTTGATTTATCTTTATATTGTAAAAGTTAATTCATCCACCTTTTTTAATGAGAGGAGTTTTACAGAGTTATGTGGAATAAATTTGTATTCATCAAACCCAATTATGCCAGAGATATTTCTAGATTGTTTTCAAAGGCCTCATTTATTACTTCATTCACGCTTGCGCATCTACAAAAGCCTCGTCCATCATGCACGCCCATAAATTTAATTTTATTTGATTAAAAAAATAACTCGTCCACAAAAAAGTGGATACGTCAATATTAACGCAACCATTCCTTTCATTTGAGTGTCCTAGATGGCATATCCGGACTACTAGTTTAAGCTTAAGAAAGCATATATGCGCTCCAGTTTCTTTAATTTAAATCAGACACGGGTTCACTGGTCTTTTACGAGTTTCGTTGTGTTATACGAGACTGAACCTGATTCACTTAAAAGAGTTTCGTCCTTGATAAATCAAGCCAAATTTATGATGAATGCCGGGGTTATAGAAGGTCCAAAAAGTGGACGGTAGCCACAAATCAAGACGAATGGGAAGAAAAAAAGACGATTTGTAATGTGTTGGAAGTAGACGATGAAAACACAGCAATGCATCACCAATATATATAAGATATATTTGGAGTAGTAACAATGAAAGTCCACACGGTAAATCGATGCTGTGTGGTGTTAGAAGAAATAACATCTGACTTTTTAGATTATATTCAATCGTCTATAAAATTTATGGAGAAAGAAAAAGAAAAAATTACTAGTTGAAACACATCGAATCTAATGTGAGAAAATTATTTAGGTTAGTATAGCTCTGATACTATATGTTTGTAAATCGACCCAAACCTAACATCCCTGCACATCGCTCTTGATATTGTTTGCTTTGGGGTCCATCACCTCTCACAGCTTTTCAAATGTTAACTTTTTATTAGTTGAAAAGGCTCAGCAAAGTTAACTTTTTACCGACGTAAGTGGAAAAGAAACGCACTGTGTACTTCACAACATATATGAATAGCTTGATTGTAAACATATGCCCGCACAAAGTCTTTTCCATATACCTGAAAAGGTAGAGGGGAACATAGATGTGATTCAAACATAAAAAGATGTAATATTTCAGAAACATATAGGCCTTTCATGATAACAAATGTGATATTATCTCACAAAAAGAACTATAGCAAGCTCCTCAAAGAATTGAGAAAACAAAAACATGGATTAGGGGTGGCTTACATCTTTTTCAGTAGCTATCCGGGATACAGATGCAACAAAATGTTTCACAAAACTTCTACTATCAAACCGATCTAAAATGGAAAAAATGCATCAATCACAAATGGTATCACATGCTGAAGATTAAAGGTTTGGGAAGTTTTGGGGGTTGCAGACTCGGTTGAAATGTTTTGACGACTGTAGCAGAGAAACAGAGGGGAGAGTGAGCTATTGAGGGCACCAGGGAAGTGGGAATGAGGTTTCAGGAGAGAGGGTTTTGGGTGAAACTTGGAGAGGAAGTTTCCAACTGAGTTGTCTCTCCTGCTCCAATGCACAACACACTGCAAATAGTTAAGTGCATGTTTGGGAAGGCGGTGGGAAGTAAAAAATACAGTGATCAGAGTAAAATGAGGTGTTTGGGTTGGTAATTTTTTCAAACAGACTTTTAGGATAAAAGCTACTTTTAAGAAGAAGCCACTAAGACATGCTTTTCATAGTTCGGATGAGTTTCTATAACCGCCAATCCAAATATAAACCACATTTACAATATGATTTTTATCTTACTAAGTTTGCAAAAGTCAAATTGAAAAAAAAAAAAAAAAAGATGCATCTACCATCGCTAATCCAAGTGGGCCTAATAAGTGCCTGCATTGACAAGTGAGAATATCATAATTGAAAACTAGCTCCTTTTATATTATAAGTGGCGGGAGCCATGTTATTGCTAGCTAGGGCCTTGGCACCAACTGACTTTCTCTTATATTATGTATTTATATGTATGTATTATATAATATTTTATTTTTTCCAAAAATTTGGCCATAGCTAATCTCTTATCTTTTCTATAATTATCCTTTTTTTTTTTTTTTATATATTAGGACAATATTTGGTTCATTACTCATTGGGCTATGAAAGGAAAGTAAAATTCTTGTTTGAGATACTTATGAAAATGTTAGTATTATCTTATATCCGGCGTTATTCATCTTCATTTTAAGGACTAAATAGGTACTCAAAATCACTTCTTTTCACCTCACTCCTTTTATGAAAGTTATTCTATGTATTTTTCTCTTTCTAATAATGAGGGTAATATTGTGTTGATTAGTGAAAACTTCGGGGTTATGATTTTGAGAGAGTCTTGAGTTTTGACAATAGATAACTATATATATGTAGAGGATAATTAATTGCTAATTTTAATCGGTTTGAATTTATTATTTGGTTGTCTTATGATTTTATAATGAATTTCTCTTTACAACAATTGATTATAATAGGTTATTTGCTTATTTGAAATGGACTCAAATCTATATTTTTTCTATAAAAAAATATCTTTTAGGGTTCATATTATATTTCTTTTATTTTCTCTAATTATTTTGTTTTGAGGTAGGTGGAGTCGGGGACGGAGCTTCTCATATATAGGGGGCCATGCCCCCCCCCCCCCAAAAAAAAACTTGTCCCAAAAATTTAATGAAAATTAGATTATTTTTTTAATACATTTGGCCCCAAAACTTATACATTTGACTCAAAAAATTATACATTTGGCCCCCAAATATTTTTTCTATTTAATTAGTTAATGAGTATACATTTGGCCCCTCCAAATCTTTTTCTCAAGCTCCGTCCCCGGGTGGAATGCGCATTTAAGTATTAATCTTATGGATAAAGTAGTACGATAAGAATTAATGTTTAGTGACAAAAAATACTAATTAACACCGACAACAATATATATTCTAGGTCATCAAATTTGTTGCAGGTTGAAAAAAATGAGTAAGAATAAACAAAAAAGCATAGATGTGTTTTTTAAGAAGAAAATAACTTCAAAAAGTGATATTTCAAAGAAAATAATTTCTGAAAGTGATGCACCTTGTATAATGAGTCTCTTTCCAAATGTCACAATATATTTTTTTTAATGTTATCTTTTAATTTATAATTGTCGGTTATTATTTATTTATATTTTCAATATTATGCAATATTATTTAGTAAATAGTTCAATATGTTTATATTTTGATAATTTCCGGTTAATCACCGTACGTGCACACTTGAGTGCACACTCAAATTTTTGCACTTCTCTTCCTCCTTCTTTCATTAAAGCTCTAATGATCGTCAACTCTCTTCCATCTTCGTCACCTTCAGTTTGAGAGATCGCAACAAAGAAACCGTTCTGACTTCTTCTTCCTCCTTCCATGATATTTTCCAGCGTCACTCTCTTCTCTCTCTTCCTCTTCCCGGCGTTGAAAAGGGTAAGTTGGTCTTTTTCATTTTCTTCGTCCGCCGGAAAATGGGTTCCCACCAAAATAGATGGGAACTAATTTTCACATGTTTAAGGGAAAAATTTCCTACCGCCGGAAAACATTTTCATAGGAAAATGCGAACCAAACAACCGCGTGCGACACAAAATACGTATTTTCCTTTTCCTTCCCTCAATTTTCTTTGACCGAATGAGGCCTAAAGGAGTCTAATAGTATCAAAAGGTTAAAATAAAGACTAAAAATATACTCAAGAGGCTAAGTTGATTTTAATATAAACTTAAAGAATTACATGTATACGTTAGCAAAGTGTTGAAAATAGGCATGACTCCGGAGCCCCCTTGTCCCGGGCGTGAGTTGTGTTGGGTAAATTTGTGTCAGGGGGAGTAGGTGATGATGTATCATAAATGGTGCAAGTTCCCTTCATTTTACTGCTTTTAAGTCTAAGATATATGAAAGCGCTATAGGAATTTTTGTTTTTTTAAGAAATTAAAGAAGTTAAATAATTTGTACTACCTCTGATCATAATTATAAGAGTGAGTTAACCTTTTTTTTTTTTTTTTAGAAATTAAGGAAGTTAAATAAATTATTTAATCATAACATATGTTGTGTATCCTTTGATTATATATTAGTTTATTAATCAAACTAATTAGTTTGAAAAAAATAAAAATAAAAATAAAAATACTTAAAGTAATTTAATTAGCTTCCTTAATTTATTCAAAAAGTCAACTTAGTCTCATAATTAGGACCGGAGGGAGTATTAAAGTACTGTATTTATAATTATTTTTTAAAATTAATTTGTTTGACTTATAAACTAATATACTCCTCTAGTCCTAAATATAGCACATAGTTTATAGTACAAATTACACTATAAAATATGTCCTTAGGACCATAAGTATTATAATCTAATGATATATAGTATATGCTACGATTAAGTAATTTATTTAGCTTCTTTAATCTTTTTAAATAAAATCAAATGGCCCTTTATATGAACGACCGGATAGTATAATTTATTTCTTATTGGTGTATATTGAGTTTATTGTTCTCCGTCATTTCTTGATCTCTTCTTCCCTTATCTGGAGCCACGAAACGAATTTAGTATCTTCCGACATGCATTCGCAAAACTTGCATCTCGTATTAACGATTATCAGCTACTCCCCCACCACATTTTTTACTGCTACTAAATTACTACTACTTTTAGTTCTAATTATGGGACAAAATTTACAGTACTATAAACTTTGTTCTAGAGAGTACTAAGATCAACCGTACACACCAAGAGAACACAACACATTAATCTTTTTTATTTTATTTTATTTTATTGGGACAAGTAGTGACATGAATTTATTAGGAGGTTTTTGGGTAGGTATATATATGGTGCCGGAGTTCAGTGGATCGGAGATGAATTTATTATAACGATTTGGGTAGGTCTATATGATGTTAAAAAAAGTTTTAATATGCCGGGGACGGGATCAGTATATTGAACATGCAAAGTGGGGATGGGATCAGTATATTGAACATGCAAAGTGTATAACTGGATCTAGCAAAGGTTTGTCCCTTATAACATGGCATGCTAAGTTTAAATTCTAATTAAGAGAGTTATCCACATTTAATGTCTGACAATGCATCAAATAAGACTACCTCAGGTTGCAATCATTTAGTGGCTGACAATACATTAAATAACACTAACTTAGGTTGCAATCATTTAGTGTCTGATAGTGCATCGAATAAGACTAGCTTGCATCCTGAGGTAGTCTGATTCAATGCACCGTCAAACAAATATGGGAACCTCTTCTAACTAGCTAGTTTTTTTTTTTTTTTTTTTTTTTTTTTTTTTTTTTTTTAAATTTTATTATATATATATATATAAAAAGACTACCTCAGATATATCTACCAAAAAAAAAAAAACATGCATAGTATATACTGTAAAAAATACTAAGATCCCCGTAGAGTGCTTTCATATAATTCACCACCCAAAAACTAATCCCATTAGGTTTTAATTCTACTAACTTATATATATAGTGAACTAATTATGTCATTATAAATATGACAATGCCAAAGCTCGATATCTATCCAATTGAAATACAAGACAATATACCATAAATATCCACAAATATCAAATATCTGTGTTTCTATATATCAGTTTTATACTAAATAAAATTTGCTATCTTGCCCAAAATATTCAATCAACCAATTTTCAATAATAAAAGCCAAAATAAATCAAATCAAACTTGAATGAGTTTACCAACATTCATGGGCGAAATGTCATTAGCATCACCATCTAACAGACGTTTTGCTATCACAGTATTGGTAGCTTCCGATGGATGAAAAGCATCCCAGAACACATACTTCGATCGATCCTCGCACACTTTTGATTTTGGAAAACAAGGAATCAACCCTCCAAATCTCCCAGCTATGTGACAGCATGACGAATCTAGATTATCAAAACCTGTATGTTTCATGACGATGATGAAGAAAACAAGTTAATTATATATTAAAGAACCTAAAAGGTTCAAGTTAATTAAACACTAGTTTTTACCATATGCCCTGTAATTCTGAAGAATGTCTTCTAAAATGTGGTAAATATCTGCATAAACAAATAATGAACCTTGCAAGTTCCTGTTCAGTTCTGCAACCAGGCTCTTCACTTGGGCGTTAAATAATTGAGCTATCTGATTAGGGAAAGCCACACAGTTATCTCCAGCATCTGGGTTTGTATCCCTTTCAAATGGGATACACCCAATAGGCCCAACATTTGCCACCACTATTTTTCTTGCTCCCAGATTGAATAGTCTCTACAAATTTACATAAATTCAGAAATATTATTAATTAATAGGAAATGGCGAAGAGTTTTCCTAGGTTTTGATGAGAAAGATTATTTATTACAGTGAGCTGAAGTCTGAACTTTGAAGTCATGGAGGAGACAAACATTTCTGGAGAAACCAGCCTCCTTTCAGGAGTTGATAAGACAGGTGTTAAATAGTTGTTGATGAAATCATTTGAGCCCATGGCTACTGAAAAGATTGAATTTCTTAAAAGATCTTCAGCTGCAGAAACACCAATCATGGATATAATGTCTTGTCTTGTGTTTGCAAAGTTATCTAGCTGAGCATCCAAGTTGATTCGATCACCCTATCAATGACGAAATAAAGAAGATTCTTAAGAATCCTACAAAATTTCCAAGTTGAAGTTATACTTGTCTCCATTTTTGAGGAAGAAAATAAACTTACAAAAATTAGTCCAGTGTGATTCAAAATGCCACCTCCACCAGAAGCATAATTGACTCCTTTAAGAATCACTGATCCTCTTGTGGTTGGAGCCAAGTAAGGTGGGGTGAAATCAAGACCCAATTGATGGCCTGGTGCAAGAGAAAAGATCAGACACAGTAGTAATTAATTGGCTGTAGTTTCAACCTAAAGACTTGAAAGCTGGGAGGCTAAATATTTATTTAAAGAAAAATGAAAATATTACAGAGAAATGTAAAAAGTGAGCGAATAATCTTGCCTAAGATGTCCACTATGGTTCTTCCATTTGTGAAACGGCCAGAGGGCCATCCAAAATCAATTCCGTTGGGGACGTAGTTTGCCCTGGAGAGTGAAGCAATGTAGTTGTTGTTACCTGGATCGAGCAGAGAGTCCCCGAATACAAAAGAAGCTGGAACATTCTTTGAAAAGCAAATCCTTAAAAGGAGGAAACTTGTCAAAAATTGCAATGAAACCCTAAAAATATTCACTGGTTTTTTCATATCACTACACATCAGAAACCACTTCATAGAAAATCAAAACTTTTAATGAACATGAAGTAGTATGAGGTAAAGAAGAATGTTGGCCTAGTAAGGTGAGAAACTTGCCTTCAATTCAATATAAATAGGAGATTGTAGTAGGAAATAAACATCATAAAGTAGGTAAGAGTCAACGATAGGAAAAATAAAAAAGAATCTGAGACCTTTCTTTTTCCTTTACTTTTTTTTTTTTGGGAGAATTTCAGTTAGCCTCAAAGGATATGACTTAATTTCAGTCAACCCCTAAAAGATTTTGAAACTACACTGCACCCCTTTGGATTTAAGTGAATTAAATTTTCGAGCAAAAAGACAATAATGATCCTCTTACTTTATTTGTCTTGTGAATTGTCTTATTTATTTTGTAAATGTCCATATTTATTTTGTAAATGTTCATATTTGTTTTATAGAGGGCCAAAATATTTTCAAGTCCCCAAGTTCTTTTGAATCCCTTTGTTTATCTTGTAAATGTCTTTATTTGTCTTGTGAATTTCCAATTTTTTTTTTTTTCATAAATGGCCAAAATATTTTTGATTCCCTAGGTTCTTTTGAATTCCTTCATTTATTTTGTAAATGTTTTTATCTATCTTATAAATGTCTTTATTTATCTTGTAAATGTGTTTTTGGAAGGAAAAAATAATAATAAAAGAAGGGCATCATTGTATTTTCACCCACAAAACTTAATTTCATTTTGACCCAAGGACGGTTGTGAAATTTCAGAATTTTTTTTGGAGTTCACTTAGTCAACATCTCTAGGGGCTAAATGAAATTTTTTTTTTTTTTTTTTTTTTTTTTAATATTGGTGTTTGGTTTACATTCTCACCTATATAAGGCTGGACCACATAAATGACACCGCGTCTTGTTCATTCAGATTCAAGTAATTAATTTAGGCCCTCTTCATAAGTAGCCTGACCTGGTAAACGTGACCTCCACATTTATGGATTTTAACATTTATAGGCTTTGGTTGGTTTCAAGCTGGCTAGGGTATATGCAACTTGAACCTTTGGCAGCTTTTCTGCAGGGCTACTATATATAATAATACTATTAAATTCATCAAAATAAAAATAAAAATCTCAGCTTCAACCTGTGACCATTTTAATTTCTAAAAACATTGATACCCTCTATTCTATATTTGTTGGTGTATCTGGAGCCCGATTGACTCACTAAAGTACTCATATAAAACTAAAGCACCGATATAGACTCTGATCACAACAAATTCAGCATAGATGGAGAAGAAGAGAATAATAAGGGTTTGTTTGTTTGTGTTTTCTGTCTCTCTCTCTCTCTCTTTTTTTTTTACAAAAAGGTAAAAATAAATTTTGAAAAAAATAAAAAAAATATGTTTGGAAAGTTGGCTTTTTTTTTTAAAAAAAAAAGTTTTCAAGTGTTGAGGCAGCAACTATAGTTGATGGTGACGGGCGATGGTCGATGCTAGATGTGGCGGCAAAGAAAAGTAGTGGCCTCAAAAAAATAAAAAACAATTAAAAATATTTTTGTTTTTAAGTTTTTTTTTTTAATTGTGTTTTTTAAAAAATAACCTGTTAAAAACAGTTTTCCAAACAATTTTTTTTAGTATTAAGTTTTTTGTTTGCCAGCAAAAGAGCATAAGTTTTTAAAAAAGTGAATGGACACATACATGGTTCATGTGTATTATTTCACGTAACCCTTGAAGGCTTGAACCCTTATGCAATTACATGTACATAGTATTTATGTGACTCTTCCTTAAATGATGTATCCTTTATTTATCATAGGACATAATGTATCAGTTTAAAGATATATTCATTGGGGAATATCATAATCATCCACTTAAAGTTTTCTATTAATTATATTTTGACCCTAATTTTATTGAGCTTGGGCCTAATCTATCAAGGGTGGTTGAGCCTATTTTCCAATACTGTTATTGTAGCACGAATTAATACACTATTTGTTCACTTTCTTGATAACTTAATTTTACATTTTCATCTTATCTGATTTACTTGGATCGATGCAAAAGCGAACCAGGCATATGGTTGCATAACTTAGAGAACATGGAACACATTAATAAATTATTTATTTGATCTTAGTTTTATTGCGTCAACCAAAACGAACGCGCTAGGCCATGCCATCTTTTAATGCCGTGCATCTAACATCACAGCTAGTCGAGGCCATACAAGCAAAGCATTATGTAAAATTATTTTCTCAAAGTGTGTACCACTCGATCTGTACTTGTTATTTTCTCAGATTCTAAATATAAAATATAGTTAAATTTTTTTGGAGATATCAAAAAAACTCATTAAATTACTTAAAAGGATTTATATACATTTATTGTCTTTTCTCTGCATTATTTTACCTAACTTAAACTAATATATAATATAATAATACACAACATACGATATGTTTAAGTAACTTATTTAACTTCGTAATCATTCTAAAAAAGTCAACGATGTCTTATTTTAAGAGAGAAGAAGTATAAGTCACTTGTACATCGTTCTCCTAAATCAAGAACAACATTAAATAAATAATTTTTTTTATATTTGTTTTTATTTATGAAAGGGTGCACATTTTTTCTCACATCCTTTTATCTATATGCATTTACACCTCTATCTCTCTTTTCTCTTTCTTATGTGCCCAATCAATAGTGTATATGGGTAAAATTGACAAAACCTCATTTATTACTTAGAAGTGACTTATATTTTCAACAAAACATTTTGGGTATAAATGACTTATAAAAAGGTAGAAAGTGGTACTCACTGAGTGACTTGTTCAAACACATTCTAGATCTTATAATGTTTCTAGCACATCAACTGAAAATTTATGATTATATTCCCTTTCAATTCAAGTGAACGGACTTGCAAATTAAAAGATTTAAGGGTGACAAGAAATTGATAAATCCTTTACCATAGTTGTAACTTGTAAGAGTTGTGATAATATTTCATTGTAAGGTTTTCTAGGAAGATATGAATGTATAGTATTTCAATCACCATGGTTATATATTTTTTGAGCTAAACGAGCACTCTAACAGCCTAAGGTTACAAGCAACGCCGATTGAACCCACAACTTCCTACTTATAAAGGAGTATTTATGCCGCTAAACTACAAGGCTATTAACCATTATGGTTATTTATTGCATCAATAATTTCGATTCTTCTATAAGGATCTTTATTAAAGAAAACCACTCCATTCCTAATTAAATAATGTTACGGATAATCAAATAAATAATTTTACTAGTTGCCAGTTACCTCCACCTCCACCTCAATTAGTTAGCCATAATAGAACTTACTTTCGTACGGGTACTAGTAATTAAATGAAAAGGGGTAACATTATTGTGGGTGAATAGTTAATATGCCAAACCTTTTCCAATATTAATTTCTTTCATTAAAAAAATCCAATTGAAGGAACTCATTTATTTCTGGCTCCCACTATTTGTCGAGTATGGGCAAATCTCCTGCTTGAAATTAAATGCTCTCTGTACTGCACCAGCACCCAAACAGTTAAGAAAACTCTGTCCAATTCAATACTCAGGAAATTAAATAACATATTTCTACTTATTAAAAACATAAATATTCTATTAAAAATTGTTAGTATCGTTTTCTATATATTTCCCCATTAATTATGGGTTAATCTCACTTTCTCACAATATTATTATCCATTCACCCATTTTTTATTTATAAACAAGGATGTTTTAAAAACAACTAGGATTTTTGCATCTTTAACATATTAATTAAACCAATTTTAACCAGCCTTTTTAATTTAGGTGATTTGGTTATTTGTACATTATAAAAAAAAATATCAGGAAGTAAAGTTGACAGTGAATTCAGAGTTTTCAACACCTCCCATGTACTTCTATGCGTGAGTTTCTATTTTTGTCTGTAACTACTAATCAGACGGAATTCTATCTGCAGTGTTTACAAGTTTTAGATTTTAAAGATTTCCCCGAAGTCTTGTTATAGATTATTCGCATGTTTAATTTTGTCATGCCAATTAAATCCACCAACGATTTATTTTGTTAGTATTTCTTCATCTAAACCGACACATCTTCACAAAGAGTCTAAACTCATATCCTTAAGATTAGAAAAAATTTAAAGAATGCTATATGGAGGAAAGTGGTGTCCCTGTCGAGGTGTAGCATGTTCTGCAATTTGAATCTTTTAGATTGGGTGTGGAGGAATATAGAGGGCGAGACGGAAGCAAGTAGGAGGTGGGTTTCAAGATTTACTATCTTGCGTTGGTGGATGTGGCGATGAAAGAACTTATTTGTTTTTTTAGAAGAAATGGATCTCAAATGATAGTCTTATCACTAGTACAAGAGTATTGGGGTGAAATGCATAACACTTACAAATGATCGTCTAGTGAGGATGAAAATTGAGGGGGCTATTCTAGCTCTTGGTCGAGAGTCACAGTGACCACCGAATGTGGACTGGGTGAAGGTAAATGTTCATGATGCGTACTCAGCTACTACTACTACAAGTGTTTGTGGGGGGACTTTTTTGTGACTAAACAGGTAACTTTCTTAAAGGCTTCACCTATCACATTGAGGAGGGGGATGCACTACATGCGGAAATTTAGGTATGTTTCCTTGATCTCAAAATGGTATGAGCTATGGAATTTAGGAAAGCTTTGGTTGAAACAGATTCCATAGACTCGCACCCGATTCTACATGAACATGCATGGCCGGACTCACAAGGACGTTGATCTTCTTACGGAAGTGAAAGTGCTAATTGGAAAGGGGTTGGAAAACAAAGATCACCTATGTGCCTCGCTTGTGTAATTATGTAGCGAACTATTTAGCAAAGACAGGTCTAGAAGGAGGGTAGGGGTACTATGAAATTTATCAACCTTAGGAGGATCTATAGATGCTGCTATATCAGAATTGTAATGGGTGTACTGCTTTATTAGGTATTACCTGGGGTATGTTAATTGTATGGAAAAAAAAATTTCACGGAAGATATTTTGGTATCATTGGGCCACAATGAATTGAAGAGTCCTTGGAGTGGTTTAACTAGTATGAAGTGTTAGATTTTTGTGTAATCCCATGGGTTATGAATAAGAAGTCGCATCGGTTCACTACCGTTGGTCGCGTCTGTTCACCGACGGGACTCCATCTGATTGTTTCATCGTCTATAAATAGACGTGCGTGTGGCAGAAAAAACGATCTCGTTTTTCCTAATACTACGCTTTCATACATATAGTTTAATGCATTTTGCCATAAGTCACATCTCGTGCGATTAAAGCGGACTCGTTGGATTCGCTTGGGCTTTGATTGAGAGAGCCATCTTTCGAAGGCGAATAATCCGCTCTATCCGGGAGACAATTGCTCATCATCCTTGGGCATCCATATAGAGAGAGCAAAATTGTCTTAAGGACACAACGAAAGTTGGGCCCGGATTTCTTCAGAGTTCATTACCATAATCGGCAGTCTTGTGAGTTTTTACTGGTTTTCTTCTTAGTACAGTACTATCATATGTTTACAGATTATGCATATTGATTACACAGATTCTTATTTTAGTGATATTTTTTATATTGAAAGTATTTTCACCAACAATCTTAAGACAATTTTTGATTTGATTGAATCTGTGTTTATTATGATTTGATCCGTGATTTTGAAATATCTGGTATGTTTTCTTGAGGCATGTGTATACGCATCAATCTGTTACTACATACATGCATATATGTGTTTATCTACTCTGATTCTTGAGAAAGAAATTCATGTCAATTTTTATGGAAAAAAACATTAATCCAATAAGTAGATCCCCAATGAAAATTCTGAACCCTTGGTGTCTACAGAATTGAAATGTTGAAAATTTGACTTATGAAAGGGTACGGTTTTGGATTCTGAAGTGTAGGAAAGAGTAATATATAGTTAAATATGTTAATATTTTTTCTGAACTTGGCTTGGCCTTATGTGGCTTCAAATGATCTGCCTAGTTGAGTTTTTATTTTTCTGATCTTATATGTATGAATCTGGAAATCGATATGCTTCTATATATATGCCTTTGAGTATGAGAAATATGTGAAGTTTGGTCATAGTCGATTTCCACGTTGGATTTTTCCATTTGAATCATGAGTTCGGAACTATATCAGCTTTTCCTATGATTGTTAGATCCACAAGTTTCTTATGATCTTAGAGATGTGATTTGCTTCATGAATATGTGCAAGCTGTCTGTATTTACTTAGAGTTTCATATGAAAATTTAGAACCCGTAAAAACGAAAGATAGGGACTGCCAAAATGATCTGGGATGAAGTATTTAAATTTGGATTCTATGAAAACTGAAATTTTAGACTACATAGACCAGAAATTTTATGTAGAAAACAAAAAAAAAACCATAAGAACGGAATCAGTTTTTGCCGTCTTTAGTTTCTGAGATTGGGTCATGATAAAACAATTTTTTAGGCCACAAAATTGGTTTTATTGCGTAGATCTCGAAAAAAAATAAAAGATAGACACCAAGAACGTGAAAAACCGACGTCGGAAACGCCGGTTATGAAGGGATGAAGATTCGGGTACGATGACCCGATCCACTGATTCATACGGGTCTGTGTGACCCGGCTGAAGGTAGGGGATGACGCCCTAATTGAAATAGCGTCTTTTTATATAGAAGGAGTCCCTTCCTTCCAATGAGAAGTCGCGGCGCAACTGGCCACACGCTAGCTTTCAGGGGTTCAACGCGCCCACGCGTCGCGGGTTCGAGTCCCCTAGGGGTTCAACGCGCCATTTTTTAAAAAATAAAATGGAAGAGACGCGCTTGTTGGGGATCGAACTAGCGACGTGCTGCTTTGGCTGAAGGCACCTTAACCACCGAGCTACTGGCATCACTTTGATTGATGATGGGAAAAAAATATATTTAAAGTATATTTAGTGTGGGGGTCCATT
Source organism: Acacia acuminata (assembly GCA_019022655.1). Taxonomy (NCBI): domain Eukaryota; kingdom Viridiplantae; phylum Streptophyta; class Magnoliopsida; order Fabales; family Fabaceae; genus Acacia; species Acacia acuminata. The sequence continues at coordinate 1,120,405 of JAFJYI010000030.1, forward strand.
TATTGGGCCAGACTGTTTTTTGTTTGGGCTAGCTAATGTTTTGGGCTAACCAAAACTGGTTTGGGCTGCACGTTTTTTAGGGTGAACTTTTTCTATGGGCTGAGAAAAACAAAAAACATATTGTTGGGCCAAATTTATTTTTTTTTTTTAAAAAAAAGGATAGTTTATAGATCTCCTACTACTCTCCTTATTTTAATAATGAGGATTAGATGAATATTGGTTTCATCGGGAGATTTGAAAATAAGGTATTGTATTATTTAATATTGTGAATTACATTAGTTATAGTATGGAGATGAAATTTTGATATGATTATAAAATCATTATTTAGTTCATGCTTGTTATTTTATTATTTGGTTTCTAGTTACAGAAATTAAATATATTTAACAATTATATGATGAGCTTTATTAAAAATCCTAAAATTTTAGGATGAGAGGGGAATTTGGCTTTATTATCAATGGAGATATTAATTTGTTTAATAATTTATAATCTCCTATAATCTCTCCTAAAAATCTTGTGAATCTTTTTAAATTAATAATTGAATAAAAGTGAGGATTTGTTGTATTTAATGCAACAATAGTTGGAAGTTGAAACAATATTTTGTTTTAATAAATCTAGTGATTTTTTGAATATCTTAGCCACTATTTAATTTATCAAGAAGGATTTTGTTAGCATGATTAATGAATAAACATTATGAAATTACCATGTGCTATGATTAAATCAAACGAAAGGGTTTGTTATTTGCTATTGAAAGCAAATTTTGTGAATTATTAAATATTTTGTGTGACAAACTTATGACAGTGATATGAAAATTTAATCATTTATCTAGTATAGAGATAAATGTGCTCTAATTTCTCATAGTATTATTATTTCTCTTGGTATAACCATGCATGGTTTTATGTATTGGTAGAAATGCATTTATAGCCTTCATTTTATAATTATGGATAATTTTGTGGCTATGATTTTATGCTTTTTGAATACTGTGAACAACATTTATATGAATGTTCAATATTTAAGTTTTGGAATTAAGTATAGTTGATTTATTAGTCACCAAAGTGGTCAATTCTTTGTGAATATTACGGTGATTTTTTCAATTACCCATAATCTTGATGCTATGATGTTATGTTTGTACTGTGAGTGAATTAAAATTTGTTATTATAAGGTGTTTATAGATCAACCCAAAGGTTGATTATTTGGTTTTATAATTATTGAAACTAAATGTTGCTAGTTTTAATTTGACACCCAAATATGATAAATATTTCTAGTTAGGGTATGTATCACTACTAAATTACGTGAAATCTTTATAGCATCATTGTAGTTGAATGTTATATATTATAAGAAATGTTGATTACATCTAGTTTACCACAAAATTTTTGGGGGTGAAACCATTTTAATGGCTAACTCTTTAATAAATAGAGTGCCCCACAAAAGGATACAAAGTATACCATACAAAATATGGAAAGGAAAGAAATATTCCTTGAAATATTTGAAAGTGTGGGGGTGTTTGGCTAAGGTTGCGATTTCTAAACCCAAAAGGTTGAAAGTCAAACCTAAGACAATGGACTATATGTTTATTGGCTATGCACTTGACAATAGTGCATATCAGTTTTTGGTCTGATGTATCAGTTATCCTAGTTAATACGGTTATTGAGTTAAGGGACACTACATTTTTTGAGAATGTATTTCCGTACAACAAGGGAAGTGAAGCAAGTGGTAATAATGATAACAGTATTGTGCTACCGTAGGATACTACGACAAGTGATAATCCTGTAGAGGAGAAACCTAGACGTAGTACAAGACAAAGGACCATAATATCCTTTGGTCTTGATATTCTGACCTATTTGTTGGAAAAATAAGCCTCGAACACATGGAGAGGCTATGGGCTCTCCCAAAGCACCATTCGGAAAAAGGCTATGAATAGTGAAGTTGAATCCATTCGTCAAACCGCACTGTGAATTGGTTGACATTTCTTTTGGCAATAAGCCTCTAAGTGGGTCTTCAAAAGGAAGATGAAAGTATATGGAACTATTGATATGTACAAAGCTAGGCTAGTAGTAGTAAAAGGCTATAGACAACGTGAAGGCCTAGATTACTTTGATACCTAGTTACCTGTTACAAGAATTATATCCATTCAAATGTTAATCGCGTTAGCAGCATTGAATGGGTTGGAATTACATCAAATGGATGTAAAGAAAGCCTTCTTGAATAGTGAACTAGAGAAAGAGATCAATCTAGAACAACTGAGCGTTTTGTTGTCTCGGGACAAGAATAGAAAGTTTGTCAATTGCTTGATAAAGTCCCATTATGGACTAAAGCAAGCTCCCAAACAATGGCATGCGAAATTCGATGAAGTTATGTTATTAAATGGCTTTAGTATTAATGAATTTGACAAGTGTGTCTATATTCGGAATGCGAAAATGAGTTTGCCATAGTCCGTCTATATGTAGATGACATATTGATAACAAGTAGTAATAATCAAATGATTAAAGCTACTAAGTCGTTTCTTAACCGATAAGTTCGACATGAAAGATATGGTCTAGCAGATGTTCTTTTTGGGAATTAAAATCCGTAGAACATCTGTTGGGTTGGCTTTATCACAAGAACATCTATATTGCTAAAATTCTTGAGAACATCAAGAGTATAAACATAGCTCTTGTGACGAACCCTATAGATTCCAGTCTTCGTTTGTTGAGAAGTACTAACAAGGCTGAAAATGAAAAGGAGTATGCTAGAGTTATAACCATTTTTTATGTGTGTTATGAACTGCATTAGACCTGATATTACCTATGCAGTAAGCATGTTGGGTCGCTTTACAAGTAATCCAAAAATGAGCTTTATTTGAAAGTTATGATAAGAGTTTTGGGTTACTTAAAGCACACTCAAAATTTTGCTTTGCATTATGAAAAGTACCTTGCAGTTATAGAAGGGTATTATGATGCAAAATGAATCACCGGCTCTAATGACACAAGATCCACAAGTGGATATGTATTCACCCTTTATGGGGGTGCTGTGCCTTGGAAGTCATCTAAGCAGAATTGCATTGCAAGATCAACTATAAAAGCAAAATTCATTGCTTTAGATAAAGCTGGTGAGGAAGCCAAGTGGCTTCGTAATTTTCTTGAAGACATTCTTCGTTGGCCAAAACTGGTACCGGCAGTGTGTATACACTGTGATACTAATAGTCAAGCAGCTATTAGTAGGGCCAAGAATGTCATGTACAACGGCAAGTCTAGACATACATGTCATAGACATGACACCGTTAGACAACTACTCTCGAATGGAATCATCTCAATTGATTAGGTGAAATCAAAAGAGAATACATCGGATCCATTGACTAAAGGGATTCCTAGAGAGTTAGTTAGAAATTTGTCCAAAGGAATGGGTTTAAGGCCGATCCATTGTTGATTATCGCGGTAACTCTACCTAGTAGAGTGGAGATCCCACGAACTAGGTTCAAAGAGACAACTAAGTCTTAATCGACTGTTAACACTGTGGAGTTTTAAACTCATACTCATTCCTAGACAAAATAGTGCATATATATAAAGGGTAAGCTTCTTAAGCTTTTAATGGTTTCTTAATCGATGTGTTTCGATGATGTATGATGACTTACATCACAAGGAATCACCTATGTGAGTGTGAAGTGCGGGCCGCTTCTATGAGAATTTAAACGGCCGATTCTCTAGAACACTCACGAGAACCGAACGGTGTCCGGGGCCAAAATGGACACAGCATGAGAACCAACGATGCTAGAGGAGCAACTGTGTAACTCCTATTGTCTTGGTATACACTAAAAGGTCGACGGTTCAAGACAGCGCGTCACCAGATTGACCAGTATATCCGATAGGTTTTTACTAGAGAAGGTTCAAAGGCAACCCCTACCTTTCTCGATGCAGTTGCTGCTCGTAGACGAATCGCACTTTGCATACATATTTATTTTTCACTTAGTCACGATGGATTGACTTCTTATCCATGTGGGGGATTGTTAGATTTTTGTGTAATCCCATGGGTTATGAATAAGAAGTCGCATCGGTTCACTACCGTTGGTCGCGTCTGTTCACCGACGGGACTCCATCTGATTGTTTCATCGTCTATAAATAGACGTGCGTGTGGCGTAAAAAACGATCTCGTTTTTCCTAATACTACGCTTTCATACATATAGTTTAATGCATTTTGCCATAAGTCACATCTGTGCGATTCTGAAAGCAGACTCGTTGGATTCGCTTGGGCTTCAGATTGAGAGAGCCATCTTTCTGAAGACGAATAATCCGCTCTATCCCGGGGAGACAATTGCTCATCATCCTTGGGCATCCATATAGAGGGAGCAAAATTGTCTTAAGGACACAACGAAAGTTGGGCCCGGATTTCTTCAAAGTTCATTACCATATTCTATAGTCTTGTGAGTTTTTATTGGTTTTCTTCTTAGTACAAGTACTATCGTATGTTTACAGATTATGCATATTGATTACACAGATTCTTATTTTAGTGATATTTTTTATATTGAAAGTATTTTCACCAACATGAAGTGTGAATAGTATTTTGGACAGATTTAGATCCCTTAAGGGGACAATCTACTTCAATATCATGCTGTTTTATCCGTTTTAATAATTAAGCTAATAATTCGTCCTATTTGACAATTTTAACAAATATATAAATTATAAAAAAATTCTGCTTCAATAATAAGTCGATGAACATACAGTTGAGTTCATGAGGTTGCCAGAGCAAAATAACTATGAAAACACCCCCCTCCCGGGCGCAAAAAAAGGGTTCCACCAAAACACTACCAAACTTGCTAGTCGAGGGAGGTCATGCATATGGCCAACCCAACGCGGGGAAGACGAACGAGGACAATGGAGAATGAAGAGAAAATGAGTCACCGTTGCCGGTGCACTCGTCCCCTTGACGCCACCGCCGCCATAAGCTTAAACAAAGGGGAGGGGGGCACCGTCGTTGTTGCTGGAGCTCGGAGTCAGATTGAGCAATGGAGGGGTTTGTTAGAGTTGGAGGAGATGAAAAAAGAAAGGGGTAAAAGAAGAATTTTATGAAAATTTTCAGAATTCTACGAGTTTTTTAATGGAAATCAAATCCATCTATGACCTTTTCTTTGTCCCAAACAAATTTTGTGATGGAAATGAATTCCATTTTCATATCCACCTATCCCAATTTCAGTGAAGCAAACGGGGCATTATGCTTTCTTTTACTCTTTTCTTTTATTTTTCTCCTGAAAATGTTGTTCTTCTATACTGGCTTTTTTTTTTTTTTTTAATGGTCATCCTAAAAAAGGTCTGAATATTGTCAAAAAAATTTAAATTTATTTTATTCTCAAAATATACTAAATCAGTTTAGATTTTAATTTAAATTAATCCTGTTTTATATTCATAATATTTATCACCCTTTAATTATCCTATTTTATCTTGAAAAATAATTAACTCCTTTTCATAAAAACAATAAACTAATTCCTCCGTCCTATTTATAAAAGTTCAACAACCAAATTACACGGTTTAATAAAGTGCTTAAAATTAATTAAAAATAATAAATGTTTATAAAATAAACCTTATTTTCTAAATATGCCCTTATTTATGAGGGACAAGTAAGAGAGAGAAATAAAATAAATATAGGTATCACCAACCTCCTAATTAAAGCAACATATATAATTAATGAGGGGTAAAAATAGAGAAAAAAATCTCATTAAATATTCAGAAAGCTCTTATTGGGTTGTTATAAAAAAGACAAGATAATTCAAATTTCGTGCTCTTATAAAAGGAAAAAAAAAAAAGGAGGAGTACTATTTATGTATGAAAATTCAACTCCAATAAAGTAATTTAAAATATTGTTGAACAAATGATTAAATTAAATTTATTATAAAGATATACTAATTCACTTTAGATTTTAATTTAAATTAATCCCATTCTATCTTGAAAAATATTTAATCCTTTTAATTATCATATTTTATCTTGAAACAAAATTAACCACTTTTTTTTAAATCAAAATCAATTAACATTTATCTATAATATCAAATCCAATTCAAAGATTATTACCGTGACTTTCAACGATATAAAACTAAAAATAAATTTAATTTTAAAAAATTAAAGATAACTAATTTTAACTCCCGTGTTATCCAAAAAAAAAAAATTAAAATATTTTAAAAATCGTTTCAATCCCAAAAAACTCATTAATTAAACAATTTTATGTCTATAAAAAATATTAATAAAACGTAACTACTCCTCTTAGTAAAATACAATGAGATAATGCACCTTAAATTAAAATTAATTTAAACCTAAATGATACAGACTACATATTTAAAGATATAATAATTTATAAGATATCTTCAAAGAAAAGGATATAATAGGATTTATTGATAGATTCTAATTCTAAGTACATATGTCTCTATAGATATAAAGTAGGGGTGAGCATGGTGCCCAGATGCCCAGTACGCCGGCCCAAGCCGAGCAAAAAATTGCCCAGCCTTGCCCTAAAGAAGTGGCTCGGAAAAAATTTGGGCGTTTTGGTCGGGCGAATTAAGGTGGTCTGGGCATCGGGTAGGGGTCTAGCCCGCCCATTCTGGCCCTTGCCTTGAAAATTAAATATATTTAAATAAATATTGTTCTACATATATTATTTTATTTAAAATATATTACATTATTATGTCTAAGTATATTATAAATACATTATATTATACTTCAACTATCTCCAAAACTTTAAAATTATGTGAACCGTAAACTAAAATATTCAAGGAACAGGGCAAGGCGTTACTATTTGGGCAAGGGAAGCCCGCCCTGCCCAGCCCGTTCTTACCCAGCCCAAAAATGGTTAGGGCTTTTATCGGGCGAGGGGCTAGGCATCGGCCGCAAAATGCAACCCATTCATTCTTCGGCCGGGCATCGGCGGGGTCTCGCCCGCCCATTTACCGCCCACGCCCACCCCTATTATAAAGGAGGAGAGGAGAAGGTTAGTTCTTCGTCATTCATATCCCCCCCCCAATAGAGTTTTAGTTATTACCATAACTTCATCTCTCACATTTAATTATTTCACATTATCGTTAAACACTTGCACGGTCCTCCTCTTGAAGATCCTCTTAATTAGAAGGATCTGCCGCTCGAGCTAGAGTGTCAGAGTACATCGATCTATTGCAACACATGGACGCTCCTCGCTTCCTTAATCCTATGCTTCCAAGTGATTATATATATTTTTATTAAAACTTTGACCCAAGTTTAACTAGTCTTTCTAATTTTTTCTATAATGATCCTGCTCCTCTCATGGCCACGCCACCATATCCCTATGATCAACATTCTCACCATCACATTATGATGAATAATTTGATGGCTCCTATCATTTGTATTGGTTGACTGCTTCTATAAATATAAGCTACAGGACCTCTGCATATTGCTAGGTCATTGTTATTCACACTCTTACAGCCTGATTGTTATCTTGGTATCAGAGCTGCAAGAATTTTTTTTCCTTTCTTTTCGCCATCATGTCTGATTTATCGCCATCCTCTGGTGCTGCGTCTGTGTCGTCTCCTTCACCCACAAACATTACAGTGCACAATGTCTCAAAAACCAATCATATGTCTACTTCCTTTAATCAAGTTAATTCGGTCAAGCTGGATCGAAATAATTATCTACTTTGGGAGTCGATTGTCCTTCCAATCATTGAAGGTAAAAGACTCGACAAACATATTAGCAAATTTTCAGTTGCCCCTTCTCGTCTCGTTACAGAGGGTGCTGTGACGAAGGCAAATCCTGATTTCGAAGAGTGGCATTCTACCGATCATCTACTTGTTGGTTGGCTATGCACCACCATGAGCATCGAGATCGGTACTAAACTTCTTCACTGTCAGACAACAAAGGATATTTGGTTGGAAGCCCGTTCTCTTGTAGGAGCTTCCACTAAGGCCAGAATCATGGTCTACAAATCTGATCTCCATCGTACCAGAAAAGGTGGTATGAAGATGGAAGAATTTCTTAATAAAATGAAAACTATTTCTGATCAGCTATTTCTTGCTGGAGCACCCTTTCCCCATGATAAACTCGTTATTCACACCCTAAATGGTCTGGACGCTGAGTACAATGCTATAGTGGTCAAGTTGTTAGATCAGACCCATCTTTCTTGGGTTGAGGTGCAAGCTCATCTTCTTGCCTTTGAGAGTAGACTTGAGTAGCTTACGCAATTTGCTAATCTCAGTCTCGAGCCCACTGCCAATCTAGCACAACACAATGGTTCTTCTCGTCAGTCCTAGAATGATTCTGATAGCTCACACGGTAGTTCTCGAGGTGGCCGAGGGGGAAATAGAGGCTCTTTTCGTGGAGAGTTCCGTGGCCGTGGTGACTATCAAGGCTGTGGTCGTGGCGGCCGGAGTCGCTATTTCTGCACTTACTGCAAGCGTCATGGTCATGATATCAATCGGTGTTACCTTCTGAGTGAAAATTCCGGTCAAGCTCACTATGCCTCGTTTGGAGATGTTGTTGATCCGGCATGGTATGTTGATAGTGGTGCCAATTACCATATTACTCCCTCCTCTGATTTCATCGATCACTCATCTCCAGTTGGTAAGTTTCCCATCACTACCTGTACTGCGAACAAACTTTGGTTCGAGCGATTGGTTCAAAACATTTTTCTCCTCATCTTAATCTTAATCAAGTATTAGTAGTACCTTCTTCTACTAAAAAATTGCTCAGTGTCTCTCAATTAGTTAAAGATAATCCAGTGGTTGTTGAATTTAATGATTCTGGTTGTTCAGTGAAGGATCGAAAGACATGGCAACTTCTGATGCACGGGATGCCCAAGCAGGGGCTATATCCAGTGACAAGTAACTATGTGTGCCACGAAGAAGGTGTTCATGCTGCTCAGGCTCTTCTTTTTTTGCTTCCTCTCTGAATCATGATCCAGTTATTTGGCATAGAAAATTAGGTCATCCTAGCCAAAAAGTGTTGAATCACATTTTAAATCAATGTAATGTCAAGTTTAAGGTTAATGAATCAATTTCCTTTTGCCCAGCTTGTCAATATGGAAAATCCAAATTTCAACCATTTCCGTCTTCATCTTCTCATGCTTTACGTCCCCTGGATCTTGTGCATACTGATCTCTGGGGACCTGCCCCTATTCAATCGATTTCTGGACACCATTTTTATATTCATTTTGTTGATGATTATAGTCGTTTTACCTGGATTTATCCTCTTAAACACAAAGGGGAGGCTGTTAACGCCTTTAATCATTATCGTGCACTTGTTGAGAATCAATTTAATACTAAAATCAAGGCAATTCAGTGTGACATGGGTACTGAATTTAAACCTGTCGCTTCTATTGCTAATTCACATAGCATGCAGATGAGATTTACTTGTCATTATACTTCCCAACAAAATGGTCGAGCTGAACGCAAACATAGGCACATTGTTGAGACTAGTCTAACTCTTTTGGCTCAGGCTCAAATGCCTCTTCGTTACTGGGTTGAAGCCTTTCAGACTGCAACTTATCTTATTAATCTTCTGCCAACCCCTGTGTTGCACAATTATACGCCTTTGTTTCAGTTGTACCAATGAGAACCTGACTATAAGTCACTCCAACCGTTTGGCTGTGCGTGTTACCCCGTCTCAAGCCATACAATGCTCACAAGTTTTCTTTTCACAGCCAGCAGTGTGTTTTCCTTGTCTGTGCATCTCAACACAAAGGTTTTAAACGTCTTAGCTCATCCGGTCGTGTGTATATATCTCGTCATGTTGTCTTTGATCCTCATACATTTCCATTTGCAACTGGTTTCTTGCAACAAAGGTCACATGACTCCATTTCTGCTAACATTCCTGTCATCATTAATCTGTCTATGGTCTTCTCTGATTCCTCATTGGCAACTCTATCTACTGTGGCCTCCGACTCCCCTGTTTCCCCTATTACTAATGTCTCTGATGATAATGATCGTTCTCTGTTTCAGGCTAATGGGTCGCCCTTGTCCAGCTCTACATCATCCTCTTAGTCCAGTTCTCTCGGTCAATCAGTCCCCGGAAGCCCAGCTCCTCCTATAGTCTCCAATGTACATCCGATGACCACCCGGGCCAAGAGTGGTGTCTACAGGCCCAAATATCCTTTTTATTGGGCTTTTGCAATCAGAGTCATCCTTTTCCCTTAAACGCCTGGCTAAACCACTAAATGCTCTTTCTTTGACAGATTGGATGACAGCTATGGCTAATGAGTTTGCTGCGCTTCAACGCAATAGGACTTGGCGACTAGTTCCGTATGACGGTTCCCAGAAGGTGATCGATTGCCGCTGGGTGTTCAAAAACAAGTTTAATTTGACGGCTCTCTCCATAAACGCAAGGTCCGTCTCGTTGCCAAGGGGTTTCAACAGTCACCAGGCATTGATTATCATGAAACTTTCAGTCCAGTGGTAAAATCGACTACGATCCGAGCTGTTCTTACAATTGCTACTACTTTTGATTGGGAGGTACGGAAATTGGACATCAATAATGCGTTTCTGAATGGATTTCTTCAAGAGGATGTGTTTATGAGGCAACCGGAGGGTTTTGTCGATCGTTCTCGCCCAACTCACGTCTGTAAGCTCGACAAAGCCATATATGGTTTAAAGCAAGCACCACGAGCCTGGTATGATCGCTTACTCTTAATCTTGCTTAAATGGGGATTTCGCAACACTAGAAGTGACAGTTCTTTATTTGTTCTAAAGAGGAATAATCTCCTGGTTTATGTTCTAGTGTATGTTGACGATATTTTGTTCCGGCAATGACAAAAATTATCCGAGTAATTTTGTCACCGAGTTGAACAAATTGTTTTCCTTGAAAGATCTGGGCTCTATCCATTATTTCTTGGGCATTGAAGCTTATCGTGACTCCTTTGAAATTTATTTGAATCATGGAAAATATGTTTTAGATTTACTTTAGAAGTTTAATATGCTTGACTCTGCTCCCATGCCTACTCCTATGGTGTCTGGGAAACAATTTTCAATTTATGAAGGTGAACCATTACCTAATCCGACTGTGTTTCGTTGAGCCATCGGTGCATTACAGTATCTTACTACAACTAGACCAGATATAGCCTTTCTTGTGAATAAACTCAGTCAGTTTCTTTCCAGACCAACAGGTGTTCATTTTAAAGCTGTTAAAATGATTTTGCGTTATTTGAAGGGTACATTTCAATATAGTTTACACATTAAACCCTCTCCTGGTTTAAATTTGACTGGTTTTTCTGATGCTGATTGGGCAACCAATGTTGATGATAGAAAGTCTATGTTGGGATTGGTATTTATCTAGGAGGGACATTATTTTCTTGGTCTTCTCAAAAACAGCATGTGGTATCGCGCTCAAGTGCTGAATCTGAGTATCGCTCCCTAGCTGATTCTTCTGCTGAGATTGCATGTGTGGCTGCGCTTTTTGCTTTCTGAACTTGGTCTTAAGTGCAAGAAACCACCTGTCATTTGGTGTGATAATCTTAGTGCCAAAGCTTTAGCCTCTAATCCTGTCCAACATGCCCGCTCCAAGCAAATTGAACTTGATGTTCACTTTGTTCGTGACAAAGTATTAGCTGGACAGCTGACAGTGCGTTATATTCATTATGCTCAACAGATTGCTGATGGTTTTACTAAAGCTCTAGCTCATCCTTATTTTTCTCGATTTTTGAGCAAGCTTGGCGTGGTGATTACCCCTTCTCGCTTGTGGGGGAATTTTAAGGAATAATCAGAATTAGTTATATTAATTGTATTAACCGTATAGATTAGAATAGTCTAGAATCATTCTTTCCATATTCTTCTCTCTCATTTCTGTTATATGGATTGTACAGGTGTATCATTTGTATTGGTTGGCTGCTTCTATAAATATAAGCTATAGGGCCTCTGCATATTGCTAGGTCATTGTTATTCACACTCTTACAGCTTGATTGTTATCTCTCCTCCTTCTTTTTATTATTTTCCTCCTCTTCCTCCTTATGTAAGATCTTCAGATATTCAAAGACCACTACCACCAGAAGATCTTGAGCTGTACCCCAAGATTGTGAGGCAGATCGAGTATTATTTTAGCGAAGAAAATTTGGCCATGGATACATACTTGAAGAACAAGATGGATCGATATGGTTGGGTTGATATGTCCGTGTCGCGAGTTCGAAGAATTAAGGCATTGACATACAATATGTATCATATTCGGAAGCACTTGTTTATTCTTCTACTGTGCAAGTACGAGCTTACAAGATGAAAGTACGATATGGCTGGAAAAAATGGATCCTTAGCTTCCTTCAAATTCCCAACCCCCAAGTTTGTAGTAGAATAATATTGTAATTGTTTGATTATTTGAAGGTACTTGCAAATTTTTTTCCTTGTAATTGTATAATTCCTTTTCTTTCATTTTATTTAATATAGCAAAGCTAATCTTCGAACTCTTTTTAAATATTGCCTAGGTTGAAGAATTTCAATTATTGATGAAGAGAACAACGTTTGATTATATCGTAAGAGCATATCAAGATTGTTCTTATCATATCAAGATTGTAAACGTGCTTTGCAGAATTATGTGTGGAATAATTTTGTATTTATCAAATTATTTTCTTAAATCACGGTTTTAAAACGCTTACACTATAAGGGACTATTATTCCTCATGGTTTTAAAATATTCAAATCCATATAAGACATCATTCATGGGATTTCATAATCATCATATAAGGGTTGGAATACCTCTCTTTCTCGATATTGTTCGCTTTAGAGCCCATCACCCCCTCACAGCTTTAAAACACTTCTACAAGGGAAAGGTCTCCTCATCCTTATAAGGCATGCTTTATTCACCTTTCCAGTTGACGTAGGACTTCACAATTATATTCCACATCGGCTGGGGAGAGGAATAAAAGATTCTTTATAAGGATCTGGATACCTCTCCTTCTGGACGCGTTTTAAAGCCGTGAGGGGGTGATGTCGCCAAAGTGGATAATATCGAGAGCGAGGCGCTGAGATGTTACAATTTGTTTTAGAGCCAAGCTCGGGTCGATGTGGGTTAACATGACAGTGAGGACGATGGGCCCAAAAGTGGGTAGAGTGTTATGTCCCACATCGGCAAGGAAGAGGTATCTTTATAAGGGTCTGAATACCTCTCCCCCTCCATGCATTTAGCAAGGAAGGGGTATCTTTGTAAAGGTCTGAATACCTCTCCCTCTCCACGACTTTTAAAGTCGTGAGGGGTGATGGTGTTACTCATCACAACATATAAAATATATAAAAATTAAATTTTTTATATAAAGATTAATTGTGATAAAAATATTTTTCAAAGTTAATATAATTAAATAATGATACAGTCAATTTCAATCTACATATGTATATATATTTTTCAATTTTCACTTAATGGCACGTTATTCCCGCGATATGAAATCTTTGATTTTTTTTTTTTTTTATATTAATTTTACAATTAGCGGAGCCATGTGTATTACAACAAAAGCCATGAATCATACCTTCGGCGACATGTCTCATCCTCTAGCTCAGAAAAAGTGCTCTATTAATTCCAAGTTTGCAACCCCTAAAAAAAAAAAAGAAGCAACTATTAAAGAAATTTATTAATATAACTAATTTTTCTTCATTTTATCTTATATAAAAAACTAAGTCGTTTCACTCTGTTTCTTTTTGTTTCAAGAAAAAGCTCAAAACTTAGTATTAGTTTAACTGAACAAAAGAAAACTTTGTATATAACTTTATGGGATTAACATTTATGCTTTTAAGGCAGAAAACAAGTCTGCGGCACCCTCCAAACGTCCAAACGACACAGTTTCATTTGTATTTTTCCCCCTTCTTTCTATCAGTTTTACCCCTTTTAATCTTCACTGAACCACCACCTTCGCCAAGCATCGTCGCCAACCAGAGGGCTTCGGCGACCTCCACCACCGCCCCTCGGTGATGTTGTGCCGAACGCCATAACCATCTTGAAGGCAATGGCCTAACTCGCGAACCAGCGATGGTGACTTGAGAGAGATTCAGAAAAGGAGAGAGACGGTGCAGCGAGATTCATCGTGGGTCTTCTTGACCACCCCAACCAACACCGCCGACGTTGCAACTAAGGGCGAGAAGAGTTCATCAGTAGCTACACAGCGACAAGAGACAGCTGCGGACTGAGAGAATCGGATACTCACCTGCGTTTGTTCCTCCAACTCAGGTGACCTTCTCTTTCTTCATTATCAATGGTGACAGAGAAACTAGAGGAGAGATCGCAGTATCGAATCTAGAGATCTCATTGGGAAAAATAAAACTCAGAGCTTGCTGGAAAAAATGGAGAAGCTCGCTGAAATTAACAGATTTCGCCGGACAGTTTAGAAACTCGTCGGGGTCGGAGATCACGTTATCACCACCATCGAAGGAGACCGAGACTTTCGAACCAGAGAAGAAAAGAAGAATGATAAGATTGAGAGCTTGAGATCGGAGGACTGTGATTCGAAGAAGGACATCGAAGGTAGAGATTGACGAGGAAGAGAACCTCGCTATCATCGCTAACCTTTTCTGTTCATTGTCACCGGAAACATCCTTCCAAAAACCAGAACTGAAGCTGCCATTGCTGACATGTACAGCAACGTCGAAGAATGAGAAGGCTAGAGAAGAGGAGCCTGACTTGGAGCATGAACCAACAGCACATTGGAAACCCAGGAATTTAGTGGAGATACATGAAATAGGGGGAAAAAATAAAGATATGAAACTGTGTTGTTTTTTATAGCTGCTGCAGAGTTGTTTTCTGCTTTAAAGGCAGATATATTAATCCCTAACTTTATATATCCATTTTTTTCCTTTTTGGTTACGCTAACTTTATAGAAATATATAAAAATAACATACATATCGTCATATGAGAATTTAACATCCTAATATTTTTTTTTAAAAAAAAAAGTGTCAAATTTAATTCGGTCGGATTTACTTTTAGGCAGCAACAATTGAAATTTTAATTAAAAAGTGTTAAAAAAATTGTTGCCCTTAAAATCAAGCTAGGCTCTTCAATCTATGTGTTGCCCAAGAAATCATGAATATCGACGTGCTAAAAGATTTATTCAAGAAGAAAAAGAATGTAAATAACTATTAAATAACAAGCAACCTATGTAAATGAGCATTTCTTTATTTTTCTTGTTAAAATTGTATGTTGATTTCCAGTTGTAGTCAAACTGAATCAAGATTCAAGAACGTCAATGCACTGAAAAATTTGGTTAAAAAAATATTACTACCTCATATAGGACCGGAGGGAGTATAAATAAGAAGTGAAAGGGAAGAAGAAGACCAGAACCAACTTGCGTCGATCATGACGAAGAGGATATGTAGATAACCGTATTTGAGAAATGTGAAGAGGTCAAGAAGAAGAAGCGAGGCATATCAGGAAGATGGCCATCTAAGAATCTCTTACCGATGATCTCATTTGCAGCTTGAGAAGGATGGTACGGATCCCAGAACACGTACTTTGATAATTAAGCTAATAAATCGTCCCTTTTGATAATTTGGACAAATATATACTCCCCTTCCGGTCTTAATTATGGAACACATTTTGGAGTTGGTTTTGGCTTTAATTATAAGAGCAAGTTTTAACTTTTATTAATTTTTTTCTATAATATCCCTATTTATACTTTTTCAATAATAATTTAATAAAATACCTATATATTTTATAAAGTAAATAATCAAACAATGAAATATATAAATGCTTGGCTTCCATATATTCTAGATCAAATAGTACAGATCAAAGGGTCTTGGTCAAACAAACAACGTTAGACCATTGAAAACAATTTTTTTAAAAAAATAAATATATAAAACACCAGAGATCACATGTTAAGAACATAAAAAAGTATGAATTATATCTACATATAGCAGAATAGGAACTAAGCGCAGAGAAATCGCCGCGGGGCTACTGATTCAGCCAATTTTGACTTGATGTAATTTTTAATTTTAAGTAGGGGTATTTTCGGATAATAATTATAATTATCTAATTTAACTTCTTTCTTTAATCTCTCTCAATTCTGGTAAATATTTTTTATAATTAGGACTGGAGGGAGTAGATTATAAACAAATTCTATTTCAATAATAAGTCGATAACATACCGTCGAGCTCATGAGGTTGTCGAGCAAAATAACTACAAAAAACCCAACAACAAAAAAGGTCCACCAAAAAACTACCAAACTTGTCTAGTCGAGGGAGGTCATGGATCGACATGTGGCCAACCCAACGCGGGGAAGACGAACGAGGACAATGGAGAATGAAGAGAAGATGAGTCAACGTTTCCAGTGCACCTCCCTTAATGAAACAATTTTATGTCTATAAAAAAATATTAATAAAAGGTAACTGTAAAATATAATGATATGGTTGGCTTTAAATTTAAATTAATTTAAACCTAAATAATACAGATACTATATTTAAAGATATCTAAAAAGAAAAAGATATAATAGGATAGATTGATATATCCTAATTCATCCTATTAGAAGTCTGAGTACATATCTCTGTCTATATAAAGGAGGAGAAGGTGAGTTCTTCATCATTCATATTTTATTCCCCTCACAGTTTAGTTATTACCGTAAATTCATCCTTCACGTTTAATTATTTCACTCATCTCATTAATTCTTTTTTCCACCGGTAGATTACCGTTAAACACTTGCACAGTCCTCCTCTTGAAGATCCTCTTAGAAGGATCTGCCGCTAGAGCTAGAGCGTCTGTACTCTGTACTGTACATCGATCTATTGCAACACATGGACACTCCTCGCTTCCTTACTCCTATGCTTCCAACTGATTATATATATTTTTATTATAACTTTGACCCAAGTTTAACTAGTCTTTCTAATTTTTTTCTATAATTATCCTGCTCCTCTCATGGCCACGCCACCATATCCCTATGATCAACATTCTCACCATCACATTATGATGAATAATTTGATGGCTCCTCCTCCTTTTTATTACTTTCCTCCTCCTCCTTACATAAGATCTTTAGGTATTCAAAGACCATTACCACCAAAAGATCCTGAACAGTATTCCAAGATTGTGAGACAGATCGAGTATTATTTTAGTGAAGAAAATTTGGCCATGGATACATACTTGAAGAACAAGATGGATCGATATGGTTGGGTTGATGTGTCATTGTGTCCGTAATTGCAGAGTTCAAAAGAATTACGGCATTGACAGACAATATATATCATATTCTGGAAGCACTTGTTGATTCTTCTACTGTGCACTTGCGAGCTTACAAGATGAGAGTACGATGGCTGGAAAAAATGGATCCTTCCTTCAAATTCCCAACCCCCAAGCTCGTAGTATTATAATATTGTAATTGTTTGATTATTTGAAGGTACTTGCAAAAATTTTTCCTTGTAATTGTATAATTCCTTTTCTTTCATTATATTTAACATAGCAAACCTAATCTTCGAGCTCTTTTTAAAAATTGCCCAGGTTGAAGAATTTCAATTATTGATGAAGAGAACAACGTTTGAGTATATCATAAGAGCATCAAGATTGTTCTTATTCTTAGTTTGCTTGTCGGATTTTTAGATTGATAGCAATTAGGTTAAAAATGTTTTGTTTTGTGCATTCAAAAACATGTTTTGCAAAATTATGTGTAGAATGGTTTTGTATTTATCAAATTATTTTCTTAAATTACGGTTTTAAAACGCATCAAGAAGGGGAAGTATACAAATCATATAATGCATCATTCATCTCAATATTGTCCATGGTTTTAAAATATTCAAATCCTTATAAGACATCATTCATGGGATTTCATAATCATCATCTAAGGGTCTGGATACGTACCTCTCCCTCTTGATATTGTCCGCTTTGGAGCCCATTACCCCCTCACGGCTTTAAAACACTTCTACAAGGGAAAGGTTTTCGCACCCTTATAAGACATGCTTCGTTCACCATTCCAGTTGATGTGGGACTTCACAATTATATTCCACATCGGCTAAGGAGGGGAACAAAAGATCCTTTATAAGGGTCTGAATACCTCTTCCTCTCTACGCGTTTTAAAGCCGTGAGGGGTGATAGCCCCAAAGTATCGAGAGCGAGGCGCTGAGATGTTACAATTAGTATGTTACAATTAGTATCGGAGTCAGGCTCGGGTCGATGTGGGTTAACATGCCAACGAGGATGCTGGGCTCAAAAGTGAGTAGAGTGTTATGTCCCACATCGGCTGGGAAAGGGTATCTTTATAATGGTCTAGATACCTCTCCCTCTCGGGGTGATAGTGATACACATCACAACATATAAAATATATAAAATTAAATTTTTTATATGAAGTTTATTGAGATAAAAAATATTACTCAAAGTTAATTAAATAATGTGCAGTCAATTTCAATCTACATTTGTATATATATTTATCAATTTTCACTTAATGGCACGTTATTCCCGCGATATGAATTCTTTGGTTTTTATTTTCTTGGATATTAATTTCACAATTAGCGGAGCCATGTGTATTACAACAAAAGCCATGAAGCATACCTTCAGCGACATGTCTCATCCTCTAGCCCAGAAAAAGTGCTCTATTAATTCCAAGTTTAATTGCAACCCCTAAAAAAAGCAACTATTAAAGAAATTTATTAATATAACTATTTTTTCTTCATTTTATCTTATATAAAAAAAAATAAAAGTAGTTGCACTCTGTTTCTTTTTGTTTCAAGAAAAAGCTCAAAACTTAGTATTAGTTTAACTGAACAAAAGAAAACTTTGTATATAACTTTATATATATCCATTTTTTTTTTCTTTTTCGTTACACTAACTTTATAGAAATATATAAAAATAACATACATATCATCATATGAGAATTTAACATCTTAATATCTTTTTTTTTTATAAAAAAAGTGTCAAATTTAATTCGGCCCGATCTACTTTTAGGCAGCAACAATTGAAATTTTAATTAAAAAGTGTTAAAATAGTTGCCCTTAAAATCAAGCTCGGCTCTTCAATCTATGTGTTGCCCAAGAAATCATGAATATCAACGTGCTAAAAGATTTATTCAAGAAGAAAAGGAATGTAAATAAACATTAAATAACAAGCAACCTATGTAAATGAGCATTTCTTTATTTTTTTCTTGTTAAAATTGTATGTTGATTTCCAGTTGTAGTCAAACTGAATCAAGATTCAAGAACGTCAATGCACTGAAAAATTTGGTTAAAAAATATTACTACCTCATAGGACCGGAGGGAGTATAAATAAGAAGTGAAAGGGAAGAAGAAGACCAAAACCAACTTGCGTCGATCATGAGGAAGAGGATATGTAGATAACCGTATTTGAGAAATGTGAAGAGGTCAAGAAGAAGATCAGGAATATGGCCATCTAAGAATCTCTTAGGCCTTAGCGATGATCTCATTTGCAGCTTGAGAAGGATGGTACGGATCCCAGAACACGTACTTTGATAATTAAGCTAATAAATCGTCCCTTTTGACAATTTTAACAAATATATAGATTATAAACAAATTCTATTTCAATAATAAGTCGATGAACATACCTTTTGACAATTTTAACAAATATATAGATTATAAACAAATTCTATTTCAATAATAAGTCGATGAACATACCGTTGAGTTCATGAGGTTGCCCGAGCAAAATAACTACAAAAAACCCACAACAAAAAAGGTCCACCAAAACACTACCAAACTTGTCTAGTCGAGGGAGGTCATGGATCGATATGTGGCCAACCCACCACAGGGAACACGAACGAGGACAATGGAGAATGAAGAGAAGATTAGTCAACGTTGCCGGTGCACCTTGAAGTCACCGCCGCCGCCATAAGCTTAAACGAAGCGGAGGGGGCACCGTCGTTGTTGCTGGAGCTTGGAGTGATAGAGCGATGGATAAGTTTTTTTTTTTTTTTTTTTTTTTTTTGGGTGTAAAGAGCGATGGATAAGGATTTGTTAGAGTTGGAGGCGATGAAAAAAGAGAGGGGTAAAAGAAGAATTATGTGAAAATTTTCAGAATTCTACGAGTTTTTTAATGGAAACCAAATCCCTCCATGTCCCGTTTTCTTTGTCTCAAACAAATTTTTTGATGGAAATGAATTCCATTTTCATATCCACCTATCCCAGTTTCAGTGAACCAAGCAAGGCATTACGCTTTCTTTTACTCTTTTCTTTTATTTTTTCTCCTGAAAATGCTATTCTTCTATATATGTAGTGTTTTTTTAAAAAAAAAAAAATGGTAATCCTAAAAAATTGAAAAATATTGTTAAATTTATTTTATTCTATAAATATACTAAATCAATTTAGATTTAAATTTAAATTAATCACGTTTTATATATATTCAAAATATTTATCACCCTTTAATTATACTATTTTATCTTGCAAAAGAATTAGCTCTTTTTCATAAAATAAAATAAAAATCAACTACTCCTTCTCCGGTTAATAAGAGCTCAATAATCGAATTATGAGGTTTAATAAAATGGTTAAAATTAGTTAAAAATAATAAGTGCTTCTAAAATAAACTTTCTTTTTCAAGTATGCTTTATTTATGAGGGGCAAGTAATATAGAGAAATAAAGTTAATATAGGTATCACCAACCTCCTAATTAAATTAATTTATATAATTAATGAGAAAAATTAGAAAAAAACTTATTAAATGTTAAAACAGCTCTTATTAGGTTCTTATAAAAATAACCAAGACAATTCAAATTTTTTGCTCTTATAGAAAGGACAAGAGAGAGTGCTATTTATGTATAAAAATTCAACTCCAATTCAAAGAATTTAAAATGTTGTCGAACAAATAATTAAATTAAATTTATTATAAAGATATACTAAGTCAATTTAGATTTAGATTTAAGTTAATCCTATTTTATCTTGAAAAATATTTAATCCCTTTGATTATCATATTTTATCTTGAAAAAAAAAACCATTTTTAAAGAAAAATCAATTAAAATTATCTATTATATCAAATCCAATTCAAAGATTACCACGCATGACTTTACACGATATAAAGCTAAAAATAAATTTAATTTTTTTAAAAATAATGATAGCTAATTTTAACTCCTGTGTTATCCAAAACAAAATTCAAAATATTTTAAAATCCCAAAAAACTCATTAATGAAACAATTTTATGTCTATAAAAAAATATTAATAAAAGGTAACTACTCCCTTTAGTAAAATATAACGATATGGTTGACTTTAAATTTAAATTAATTTAAACCTAAATAATACAGATAATATATTTAAAGATATCTAAAAAGAAAAAGATATAATAGGATAGATTGATATATTCTAATTCATCCTATTAGAAGCCTAAGTACATATCTCTGTCTATATAAAGGAGGAGAAGGTCAGTTCTTCGTCCTTCATATTTTTTCCCCGCAGAGTTTAGTTATTACCATAAATTCATCTGTCACGTTTAATTATTTCACTCATCTCATTAATTCTTTTTTCCCGCCGGTAGATTACCGTTAAACACTCGCACAGTCCTCTTGAAGATCCTCTTAGAAGGATCTACCGCTAGAGCTAGAGCGTTTGTACATCGATCTATTGCAACACATGGATGCTCCTCGCTTCCTTACTCCTATGCTTCCAAGTGATTATATATATTTTTATTATAACTTTGACCCAAGTTTAACTAATCTTTCTAATTTTTCTTATAATTATCCTACTCCTCTCATGGCCATGCCACCATATCCCTATGATCAATATTCTCACCATCACATTATGATGAATAATTTGATGGCTCCTCCTCCTTTTTATTACTTTCCTCCTCCTCCTTACATAAGATCTTCAGGTATTCAAAGACCATTACCACCAAAAGATCCTGAACTGTACTCCAAGATTGTGAGACAGATCGAGTATTATTTTAGTGAAGAAAATTTGGCCATGGATACATACTTGAAGAACAAGATGGATTGATATGCACTACTAGAAAATATCATATTTGCGACGGAATTTGTGAGGGAAAAAATTCCGTCGCAAATTTTAGTCAATTTGCGAGGAAACGTGTTTCCTCGCAAAAACCCCTATTTTTGCGAGGGAACCACGTTTCCCTCGCAAAAACCCCAATTTTTGCGAGGGAAAAACCCTTCCGTCGCAAAAATCAATTTTTGCGAGGGAGCACCAAAAAACCCGCCAAAACCTCCCATTTTTTGCGAGGGAAACGTTTTTCCCTCACAAAAATCCCCAATTTTTGCGACGGAAGTGTTTTCCTCGCAAAAATAGGGGGCAAAAACCCTAATTCCCCCATTTCGCGTCAAGTCCTCCATTTCCCCCGCCAAGTTCGCGTCTCTCTCCCTCGTCGACTTTAGATCCGCCGCGTCTTCTCTCTCACGCTCATGAACAACCGCCGGCAACCTCCTCTAGTCCTCCCCCTTGGTCCGTCTTCCTTCGATTTATCCCCTACTCCGGCGTGCCCTTCGGATCTCTAGAGTGAAAAGGCACGACAGTCTTCGGATTTGTCGCGGAGTTTCATTGCGGCTTTTTTTTTCTCCTTCCTTTTGCCTCAAAATTGAGGCTTGTGCTTCGGATCAAAATTTACCTCATTCTTTGCGCTATCCGGAACTCGAATGGACACGCGCAAAGGATTCACGGCGACCATCAATTTCCCTCCAAAACCCCTCAGTCACGAACCGAACCGGAACCAAAGCCCCAAGTTCATCACCTGTTTCATCTATCAAACATTTGTTTTATCTTCTCTCGCATCAATCTTCAATTTTTGTACTTTGGACACGCTGAGTCTTTTCTTTGCTCTAAAATGCCGGTTTACACAGGCCTCACCTTGTTTTCGTTACTATACTATTAGTTCAGAATTATTATCGTGAAGTTTATTTAAGCCGCACATAATGTACTTGGTTGATTTGGGATTTACTTCTTGGCGCTTTAGGTTTTCTCCGAGAAGATCTGGTACATTGATCAGATGCTTAAGGTTCTTTCGAGGTATAAATTTATGCACAACCTTTTGTTGTTGATTGAGAATGTGAAATTTGAAACAGAAAAATCCCGTTCTTACTAATTTTTTAGGTTAATCTTTATTTGAGAATCCCTTTTATGAATGGTAATTCTGTTGCTTCTTCAAAATGTCTCCACTTTTCAACATTGCTTTTCCGGTTGAAGCTAAACTTTCAAACTGAGTTGCTTGACTTTTGGTTTTTTTAGCATGCTCTGGTACAACTATTGAGGCATAATAATTTTGTAAATTTATCCAGGTAAGTTTTTAGGATGCAATTTAATGTTTGCTACCTATTTATCCTTGATCGGGTTGTTTGCAAGCGACCTTCAAGTAGGGATATCAAAATCATTCTTTTGTGTTTCTCTGTTTTAGACTCACTCGCGAGTCAAATCCGAAGTTTAACTTCTACAAATACATGATACGAGCCCCCGAAGATTATTTTAAACAAGTTGTTGGTACAAGGTGAGTGCTTCTCGGATTCAATATGTAACTGTAATAACTAGTAATGCTTGTTGTGCATATCATACATATTGATCACTTAGACGCCCTATCTTTCTTGTTTGTCTTATTATGTGTGGGAACCGATTCTGTACTCATGATCATACTATTTTTTGTTGCAGTTGGTATCTTTGGATGCTTGTGGTCATCTTTTTGTTGCTTAATGTTAATGGGTATTACTCATGATCATTCTTCCGTAACTAATTGTTTCTTTTGGTTTTGTTGGTTGTCAAAAACCATTACTTTTGTCTCCAAATTCTGATATTTCCTTTGATCTTACAGTGGCATACATATTTTTGGATAGCGTTTAATCCTTTTTTTGTAAGTATCGATAAGATTTTTTTCCTCACTTTTTGCGGACATGCCCATTTGTGATGTGAATGTAATTTGTTCTGTCTGATTCATCATGTCTCAATTATGTATAAATAATAAAAAAAAAAAGGAAAACATTTACTCGTACTTTTATTTATTGATCCATTTAAGCACACTCAAATGGGGTCAAACTCTTATTTCAATGCTATGTCATAATTTTTCGATTGCTTTCTTCTATCGGCATGGCTTCTAGTGAATTGATCTCAAAGCTGCCTTTAAATTCTGAATGTAATAGGCGATAGTATGGCTACATAACTTCGAACCAACTTCTAGTAAGAGTTGGTAAATCTGTTGGGGTTTTGAATGACTTTATAGCTATTTGGATAGGCTTTCACATGAACCCACAAATTTTAGAAGTGATATAATATGAGAAAATGCTTGATACATCTACTCTTGTAAATTGTAATTGTATCTTTTTTCTTTTCGTTTAAGCCTTAGAAATTAAAAATTTGCAAATGTTGATTTTGTACATCCTCCTCAATTAGTCATTCCTTTCAATTTTGGCTTCAACAGTATGTGCAGCCATGCAAATTAAATTTTATCATCATCCACGGGTAATATCTTTTCAAAGAATATATCAATGGACATTAATGGGAACGTGGAAGTGGTCAACTCATTTCTATATTGGTCACGAGGCTTTTGTTTAAACTTCCAGCAGATAACATGTCGGCTTGATTTTAGAAGTATTTTGTTACATTCAAGTACCTCCGCTAGATTTGATTAAGAGTGACATCTGTATAATATAATCTCGGAATTTTTTGTTTCCAGCTTCTTAGAACTGTATTGCATGTCTTTTAAGTGCCCCCCTTTGTTTCAGCTTCAGTTTCTTGTCAACATATTAAGATAGTCATGTACTCTTGCGATGTAAGTTCATACATTTAGGGACTTAATATTCTTGCTTCTTAATTTTTCTTTTAGATTCTTTGGTACCCACTTTTTATCTCTCTATTTATCCCATTGTATCGATTTGCATTCTTTCAGCTTCTACTAGCTTTAGGCACTAAGTTGGGGCATGTAATAATACAATTAGCTCATGAAGTATCACGAAAAACATGGTGCCATAGAAGGTGAATTAGTTGTTCACCATCGATTGTCACAAAAAATAAACTCACTTTGTAATGTTGGTTTTGCGAGAAGATAAGAGGGTAAAGGCATTAGAAGCGAAGGTGAGGAGTAAGGGAGATGATTATTGAGATACGGGCACTTCTCCGGTGGTGATGACGATACCGATCGATCATGACCAAATTCTTTGCAGTTTAGACTTTTTTAAGTTCATTTTGGTCGAAACATTATAATTTATAATATTTTGTTTTTGCTATGTAAACTCTTGTGATTGTTACAATTTATTTTTATGATATACAAGTCTTTTTATTTTCTAATTTTTAATTTTTTTATGTATTTATTTTATTTTTTCTGATTTTTTATATTTTTTAAAAAAATTAATTGGAATTTTGCGAGGAAAAGTGTTTCCCTCGCAAAATTGAGGATTTTGTGAGGGAAAATAATTCCCTCGCAAAATTTGAAAATTTTGCGAGGAAAGTATTTTCCCTCGCAAATTTCAGATTTGCGAGGGAAAATGTTCCCTCGCAAATTTCTCGATTTTGCGAGGGAAAAAGGCATTTTTGCGAGGGAAAATCGGTTTGCGAGGGTGATTTTTGCGACGGAACTTTTTCCGCCGCAAATCGATTTTGCGACGGAAAATGTCCATTTTTGCGAGGGAATTTTTCCGCCGCAAAAAACAGCTTTTTTTGTAGTGATGGTTGGGTTGATGTGTCCGTAATTGCAGAGTTCAAAAGAATTAAGGCATTGACAGACAATATATATCATATTCTGGAAGCACTTGTTGATTCTTCTACTGTGCAAGTACGAGCTTACAAGATGAAAGTACGAGATGGCTGGAAAAAATGGATCCTTCCTTCAAATTCCCAACCCCCAAGCTCGTAGTAGAATAATATTGTAATTGTTTGGTTATTTGAAGGTACTTGCAAAACTTTTTCCTTGTGATTGTATAATTCCTTTTCTTTCATTATATTTAATATAGCAAAGCTAATCTTCGAGCTCTTTTTAAAAATTGCCCAGGTTGAAGAATTTCAATTATTGATGAAGAGAACAACGTTCGAGTATATCATAAGAGCATCAAGATTGTTCTTATTCTTAGTTTGCTCGTGGGATTTTTAGATTGATAGCAATTAGGTTAAAAATTGTTTTGTTTTGTACATTCAAAAACATGCTATGCATAATTATGTGTTGAATAATTTTGTATTTATCAAATTATTTATCCAAACGCGTCGAAAATTATTTTTTATACAAACCATTATAATGCATCATTCATATCAAAATTGTTCACGGTAAGGAACTATTATTCCTCATGGTTTTAAAATATTCAAATCCTTATAAGACATCATCCATGGGATTTCATAATCATCATATAAAGGTTTGGATACCTCTCCCTCTCAATATTGTCCGCTTTAGGGTCTATCACCCCCTCACGGCTTAAAACGTGTCTACAAGGGAAAGGTCTCTGCACTCTTATAAGGCATGCTTCGTTCACCTTTCCAATTGATGTGGGACTGACTTTACAATTTTAAAGCCATGAGGGGGTGATGGGCCTCAAAGCGTCGCTTTGGTGTGGAGAGTGTTGTCCTTTATAAGGGTCTGGATACCTCTCCCTCGACGCGTTTTAAAGCTGTGAGGGGGTGATGGGCCCAAAGCGTCGCTTTGGAGGGTAGAGTGTTATCCTTTATAGGGGTCTGGATACCTCTCCCTCTCGACGTGTTTTAGAGTCCGTTTGGATAGGCTTTAGAAAAAAGGACCTTTTTCCTTTTACTTTTTAAAAAGTGCTTTAATTAGAAGTTAAGCTATTTTACATTTGGATGCACCATTTAAATAACACTTTTAAATAAAAATGTTGTTTGGATGTTAAAATAGAGAAGCACTTTTTTATTAGTAAAATTATTGAAATGGGTATAAAACGAAAGATAATTTAAAACTTCATTATCACCAATGAATAGTAATTTTCACTCAAAATGGTCAACTACTATATTATAACCTATGCATTAATTAAAAATAAACCCTTAAAGAAAAAATATAGGAACGTGGATCGATATGGTTGGTTTGAGGTGTCCTAATTGCAAAGTTCAAAAGAATTAAGGCATTGACAGACAATATATATCATATTCTGGAAGCACTTGTTGATTCTTCTACTGTGCACGTGCGAGCTTACAAGATGAGAGTACGATTTGGCTGGAAAAAATGGATCCTTCCTTCAAATCCCCAACCCCCAAGCTTGTAGTAGAATAATATTGTAATTGTTTGATTATTTGAAGGTACTTGCAAAACTTTTTCCTTGTGATTGTATAATTCCTTTTCTTTCATTATATTTAATATAGCAAAGCTAATCTTCGAGCTCTTTTTAAACATTGCCTAGGTTGAAGAATTTCAATTATTGATGAAGAGAACAACGTTCGAGTATATCATAAGAGCATCAAGATTGTTCTTATTCTTATTTTGCTCGTCGGATTTTTAGATTGATAGCAATTAGGTTAAAAATGTTTTGTTTTGTGCATTCAAAAACATGCTTTGCAAAATTATGTGTGGAATAATTTTGTATCTATCAAATTATTTTCTTAAATCACGGTTTTAAAACGCATTGAGAAAGGCAGGTATACGAACCATTATAATGCATCATTCATATCAAAATTGTCCAGACTATTATTCCTCATGGTTTTAAAATATTTAAATCATTATAAGACATCATTCATGGGATTTCATAATCATCATATAAGAGTTTGGATATCTCTCTTTTCGATGCGTTTTAAAGCCGTGAGGGGGTGATGGGCCCCAAAGCGTCGCTTTGGTTGGTAGAGTGTTATCTATACTCTCTCTCTCTCTCTCTCTACGCGTTTTAGAGCCCGTTTTGATAAGCTTTAAAAAAAATGCTTTAATTATAAGTTAAGTTATTTTATGTTTGGATGCACCATTTGTTTTTAAAAAAAACTTTTAAATAAAAAATTGTTTGGATGTTAAAATAGAGAAGCACTTTTTTATTAATAAAATTGCTGAAATGGGCATAAAACATAAGATAACTTAAAACTTCATTTATCACTAATGAATAGTAATTTCCACTCAAAATGGTCAACTACTATATTATAACCAATGGATTAATTAAAAATAAACCCTTAAATAAATAAAAATAGGAAGGTGCAATGAAAAGAATAAAAGTCAACCGAATTAAATAAATCCAGCCCCCACTTATTGTAACTTTGTTTACATAATAGATCATTTAGGGAATGCTTGTAACAATATTAATTCTTCACTTGGTGAAAAGTTAGTCGCTCCACTTGTGATATGGAGGTCACTTATATCCACCATTATTTTCTACCTACCATGCTTATCTATTGATGGTTCTCTTTATTTATATTCTTAATTAAGAGGGAATTTGAGTTCAAACAATGTGTATCAAGACCATATTGTCTAAACAAAATAACTATGTTTCCATTATTTCCAAAAAAAAAAAATGTCTAATAAGTGCAATGAATTTCTCTTTCAATGCATCCATCTATTTTTCAACCTGTTTTTTTATCATAATTCTTCCCGAGTAATATTATTAAATTTGTTAACTAGATTGGCCCACCCCTTTTTACTAAAATGTGTATGAGGCCTATTACCAGCTTCAACCTCCTCAACACAAACTTTCAAGAAAGTTTCAGTATTTGAATCATTCCATTTTGCCTTCATAGAACTTTCACTAACATTCTCAGATTATATAAATGTTATACGAGCTAGTTTCAAAGCCATTTGAAACTCAAATGAAGGAATAGTTAAAACTAGCGTGAATATCATTGAAACATGTAATTACATGAAAAATCTACTCTCATTTTACCAACTATTATTGGTTTATACAATAGAACTAATTGAACATGTAATCTAATTTTCATAACATTTGGTTTACACTTTACATTCGGTCTTAAACCCCCACCATATAAACCCTTTACGATTTTCCGTAAATTCTTAACCAAGGAGAAACAAAGATACAAAATAATACAATATGAAACAATTTGGATTGACTAATCAGAAACCCAAAAAATAAAATTAGGAACAGAGATACAGCAAAAAACAATCCAGGAGAAAATAAATTCAGATCCCACTTACACAAAGCCCACAAAATAAAATCAGAAACAGAGATAAAATCTCACAATCAAATCCCAGAAGAGATCGTTTACCTGTAAGAGAGAAAAAAGAGAAGGAAGTATTGCCAAAATTGTTGAAGATGAAGATGGCGCGAGACAGCGCGCCTGAAAGAAGGAGACGCTTGAACAAATTAAGGGTATCAGGTGTCAAAACAAAAGACCGATCATTAATTTCTTTTCTCTCTCTTCTATAGCAGTAGCTTTTTTCCAAAGCTACAAATTGTAGCTTTTAAAAAAAAAAAAAGCATAATTTTGGGCTTCTTTGCTGCTTTTGCTTTTTTTAAAAGCTGTCATCCAAACACATATATTAATTAAAAAAAGCACTTAATTTTTGAAAAAAAAATGACTTTTTTTTAAGAAAAAAGCTCATTCAAACGGGCTCTTAAAGTTGTGACTCGTGAAGGGGTGATGGGCTCAAAAGCGACGTGTTTTAAAGCCGTAAAGGGGTGATGGGCCCCAAAGCAACGCTTTTAAAGCCGTGAGGGGGTGATAGGCCGCGACACGTTTTAAAGCCGTGAGGGAGTGATGGGCCCCAAAGTGACGCTTTTAAAGCCGCAAGGGGTAATGGACCCCAGAGCGACGCTTTTAAAGCGGTGGGGGGGTGATGGATCGCGACATGTTTTAAAACCATGAAGGGGTTATGGGCGATGGGGACACTTTTAAAAATAACACGCATTTTAAAGTTGTGAGGAGGTGATGAGCTCCAAAATAACACGTTTTAAAGTCGTGAGGGGGTGATGGGCCGTAAAGCGGACAATATCGAGAGCTTTACAACATATAAAATATAAAAATTAAATTTTTTATACAAAGATTAATTGTGATAAAAAATACTTCTCAAAGTTAATTAAATAATGATACAGTCAATTTCAATCTACATATGTATATATATTTATCAATCTTCACTTAATGGCACGTTGTTCTCGCGATATGAAATCTTTGATTTTTATTTTTTTATATATATTAATTTCACAATTAGCGGAGCCATGTGTATTACAACAAAAGCCATGAAGCATACCTTCAGCGACATTGTCTCATCCTCTAGCTCAGAAAAAGTGCTCTATTAATTCCAAGTTTGCAACCCCTAAAAAAAAGCAACTATTAAAGAAATTTATTAATATAACTAATTTTTCTGCATTTTATCTTATATAAAAAAAACTAAAATTCGTTTCACTCTGTTTCTTTTTGTTTCAAGAAAAAGCTCAAAACTTAGTATTAGTTTAACTGAAAAAAAAAAAAAAAAAAAAAAAAAAAAACTTTGTATATAACTTTATATATCCATTTTTTTTTCTTTTTCGTTACACTAACTATATAGAAATATATAAAAATAACATACTACATATCATCATATGAGAATTTAACATCTTAATATATTTTTTTTAAAAAGTGCCAAATTTAATTCGGTCCGATTTAATTTTGGGCAGCAACAATTGAAATTTTAATTAAAAGGTGTTAAAATAATTGCTAAAAAAAAGTTGCGCTTAAAATCAAGCTAGGCTCTTCAATCTATGTGTTGCCCAAGAAATCATGAATATCAACGTGCCAAAAGATTTTTTCAAGAGAAAGAAAATGAATTTAAATAAATATTATTGTTAGAATATATAGGTGATTAGTTGATTGGTTAGAAAGTTAGTTAGCCTATTATTAGTTAGGGAATTAGTTAGGATCCTACTCTGTAAATAGGGGATCTTAGTTAATGATTGTATTTTTACCCATGGAAATAATCAATAAGTGTGAAGTGTAAGAGCATTGTGCTCTCTATTGATAATAATACATAATTTCTCTTTTTCTTTCTCCTAATTCTCCTCTCTAATTATACTAGTTAACAATTAAATAACAAGCAACCTATGTATATGAGTATTTCTTTATTTTTTGTTGTTAAAATTTGTATGTTGATTTCCAGTTGTAGTCAAACTGAATCAAGATTCAAGAACGTCAATGCACGTACTGAAAAATTTGGTAAAAAAATTATTATAAATAAGAAGTGAAAGGGAAGAAGAAGACCAGAACCAACTTGCGTCATGAGGAAGAGGATATAGATAACTGTATTTGAGAAATGTGAAGAGGTCAAGAAGAAGAAACGCGGCGGCGAAGATTGATGAGGTAGAGAGATATCAGGAAGATGGCCATCTAAGAGTCTCTTAGCGATGATCTCAGCTTGAGAAGGATGGTACGGATCCCAGAACACGTACTTTCCTTGTCGGTCCACATTATACCGGCCTCCGAACCTCCCCGCCAACTGAGAACCAACGGCGGACACAATGGGTTAGGGGTGGCTCCGCCCCTAAAATTTAAAAGAAAAAAAATGAAAATGAAAATAGAGCAGCAGCCGAAAATATAATACGCACTATATCCTGAAATAAAAATAGATGTGGAAATATAGTATGCACGCTATACACAGACATAGAGCAGTAGCTGAGTCGCCACTAGACTGGTGGTATCCGGAATGCATGTGGGGTGCTTGTTGGGCAAAGGAGGGAAGATTATTGAACAAATGAGAATTGAAATCAAGACGCAGATTAGGTTTTCGTAAGGAGTTTCTTACTCTGGTTCTATGATAGGTTTACTAAATTGAACATGTGTCACATAATCTAAAAATAAAGAAAATCAATGATGAGAAAAAGCATCGATGGCAGCTATTACGCTCTCTGTAACCATGTTTCAATTGTTCCTGCTGGCATCATGAAAACACGTTGAACTAAAATCTCACTATATTTATCCATACAGAAATCAGGTCTATCTTGCTCACGTGTTGTAAATACATCAAATCTATCCTAAATTTTGTAAAAACTCTTGAAAATAAATGTTCAGTGTCATTGTTTTTACTTTAGAGATGGATAGTTGAATCCTTATAACTTTACATGCTTCCTTTTAAGGGTACTATGCCATGCTTGGCGAAGTTTTTGCAAAATATTTTCGCCCCTTTCATTAAAATTCCCAGGTCTGCCACTGCTGACAACACAACGATTGAAGCATTCTCAAACCCTGAAATGAACAACACGATGATGTCGTTTCTGGTGTTGGCAAAGTTATCTATCTGTGCATCCAAGTTGATTCGACCACCCTGTGAACATATATAAGCTGAATCATCTAATCAAGGTTCAGAAGCTAGTGATGTAGAAACATACGATGGAACAGGGGAAATTAAAAGGCAAACAACGTACGAAGATGTGGCCAGTGCGATTGAGAATACCAGTACCCCCAGAGGCATAATTGACACCACACGAAGAACCCCTGGCCCAGATGTAGTGGGTGCCAACTATGGAGGAATATAAACCTTGCCTAGCTTGATCTTCACCTGTTGGGTCAAAGCAAATTCAACAATGAGAACCAGTGCATTTTCCTGAATAACTTGACAACATAAAATTATCACCTAACTTCGTAAAGCTTGGTATATCTCCAATGGTCAGCCTCATCTTGTTTTCAATAAGAGAGTTCTTAATTACATTGCGCGGAGTTCAAAGCCAATGAACTTCCACGACCATGCATGCAATTTAACTTGCTCCTTCTACCCAGAGCAAGCCAAGTGGCCAAATAAGTCTAAATAATGAATTTTTGTTGGAGTCAATCTTATTCCAATTACATGTTAAATCCGGTACCTCTCCCCGAGAAGATCTTTAGACATTTTGGTTCATTATACTACAAGGGACTAACCTTTTCCACTAAAGACGACAACCCATCTATTCCTCCTATTATAAGTTGTAACACTTGTTGACAACATTTAAAAAAAAAAAAAACAAACAAACAAACAAAACAAAAATGGTGCCTATACCTTTCTATTTCCCTAGGAGCCTCCAGAATCCCGTTGTCTCGGTCAGTCGATCGGTCGTTTGTCTCTGAACAAAGGGATAGTGTGGGGCTTAACTTCCCACGGTTTTTTTTTGGCCTTTACCTTAGCATGGTGACCAGCTCAATACCAAGTTGAGCTTCCACAGCCTTAATATTTAATACTCCTCCTATACTCAATGTATGATCTAATTTAAGAGTTGTAATTGATTCTAAATGTAAGATTTATTTTATACACTTATAAATTATTTTGGATTAAGGTGTAATTTTGTTTCGGAAGTAATTACTCAAAAGTGCTCGGTATCTAAAAATCCTTTTTAGGAGCAATTTTACCCTGAAAGTATTTAAAAAAGGAGCAAATTAGCTCTAATAGTTAAAAAAAAACTAATGCTGCCATTAAAAAATTAATGTTGACCATTAATATTTTTTAAAGGAAAAGGGTAAATTACTACGTTTTAGTCTTTTCCAGTGCAAAATTACTCTTAAAAACTAATGGATACCCGACACTTTTGAGTGATTACTATAGGACAAATAGCATCTTAACCCAATTATTTTCAAAATTTACACATTTACAAATATAGTAACTCGTTATAAATACAGTTGCTGTCTTGAGGGATGAAGCTTGGAACTTGTTTGCCTTCTCAGTATTAGATTTATGCATCATATTATTTCTCTTCCGATCCTTAAAATAAGATCTGCATTATATAGTAATTTCTTTATTAAGGTGAGCTTTATATTAAATACTACTAGAGAAAGGTAAGTTATTACATATTCACATCACCTTACGGAGATTAATTGTTACAAGTATATATACTGCTGGCAAAAATAAATTGTTACAACGATACGGTCACTCAAATCTCAATAGATTATACGACTTATTTATATAGCATGAAAATAAAAGACCTTTCTAACAGTACATCCAAAGTCCAAATGAGAAGTGTTCATTTGAAATTTGAATTATTCATATATAAATACTAGCACTCGCACCCACACTAGACACAAATCATTAGAAGAATTTAAATCAAATTTTATCACCAACTGATCGGTCTCCGACACTAACATTGTAGTCCCCTCCACCGCCTTGACTGTGACCTCCGCCTGCAAAGCCTTCATGAATCTCTACGCCGCCACCATGGCCGCTTAACGCCCCCTCTTCCTCCTTTGTAACCAGCATCTACCTCCACTCTACCACTGCCTCCCTTTCCACAACCAGTGATGTTACCGAAGCCTTCAGAGCCAGAAAAAGTATAACGACATGAAGGTCGTGGTCGCCTTCTGATATTCCCAAGGCCACAGTTGATATCATTATAACTCTTAGTAGTGTCGGCCTGAGAAAATTCCTCATCTTTAAACAAAAGCTCAAAATTAAACACTCGTTTAGCTTAGCCTGCTGAAAATCACGGGTATTTATACAACTATCTCTCGTTCTAAATATAGAACATAGTTTATAATGCAAATTGTATTATAAATTATGTCTTATATTTAGAACCGGATTATTACATAAGCGAAGATCCATCAATACCCCAATTAATACATTTTAACTTGTTAGGATCGATCAATATCCCAATTAATACATTTTGTTAGGATCTCTTTTTCTTTGATCGATACTACTAAGCTTCTAATCATTCATCCTTACGTATATTCCAAACTCGACTACAAGACAAATTTATAACATATATACAGGCCTGCAAACTCGTATTATAACAAAATCGTGTGTACACACACATTTGAACTTCAATCTTGACTAGTGCAAAAGAATTGAATCGAAAGAGGTTGCAGCTCATTAATGTTCATCCCATTGTCAAATAGAGTGAAATCTCTTCACGCATATAGCAAAATTTTCTGTAATTCAATTTGTTCGCACCTATTTTATACATACTCCCTCCGTACGGAGAGCATTTTTTATTTCTGAGGAAATATGTTCATTTTTATAAATAAATAAAAAGAAAGTTGTTTTTGAATTTTCAAGGGGTAATGGACTATATTTAAAAAAAGCTCTTAAATGAGTATAGAAATAAAGAAAAAGCCATACTAACCGACATTGGTCCTAGAAGAATGCGTTTTGGCCACTTAATAAGTGTAAAGTCTCGAATTCAAGACTCTGTGAATGTTATGAACAAATTAAAACTGGTAAGTTGGAAGCTATGAATAGCGGATAAACAAAACGGGTAAGTTGGAAGCTTGTCCCATCTAGTGGTTTATTTATTAGTGCTAATTAAAGCCAGGCATGCATGTATGAAATATTAGTGCGTGAGCGGGATTTCTAGCCATTTGCATATATCACAGCTTGCAGCCGGTATTTAGGTTGCTTGTGAAAATTTATAACATTTTCAGGTTTGCTCAAATCTAAGAAATTATAACCAAAAAATAGAATTTGAGATGAAAATCAAGAAAAGTTTGTTGAGAATTTAATTTGTGGACCGTTCTGTCATATAAATATGGATATTGCAAGATTTTTGCAACAAATTTGTGAAATTTCTGGTACAAAATTTATTTTTAAAATTACATTCCATCCCGTCTAAAATATAAGTCCATCTTATATCATTAGAATTAAGAAATAGGTGTTAACTCATTTAATTTGTATTATTATTTTTTTTACCTTACCCATATTAAGTGAGGTTTGAAAGGAAATAAAAATATGAAGAACTACATTTAAGTATATTAATTATAGGAGTAAAATTGACTAGACATTTAATTACTTCCAAGTGATTATATATGAATCAAAGAATTTTTTGAAAGTGACTTATATTTTAGGGAAAATCGCAGTATGGTCCTAAGGAACAGAAAAAAAAAATATATATATATATATATATATAACTCTAAAGAGACCTCAGTAATATAGATTCGAATTGTGAAATTACTTGTTTACCCCAATTGTCAATATGACACATAAACTTATCAAAGCTAAGTCGGTAACACTATGACTTATCAATATAACACATGCACTTGTCAACAGTATCACTGTGACTTGTCAATATGGCACATACACTTATCAACAATAATACTATAACTTATCAATATGACACATATACTTGTCAATAATAACACTATGACTTGTCAATGAGGGAAAACAAGTAATTTTACAATTCAAATTATATCATTGAGGTCCCTTAAGAGTTTTTAGATAGTGAATTATATACTAGGACTTTTTAAATATTTTTTCTGCTCTTTAAGACAACCATACTACGATTTTCCCTATATTTTAACCTAACTGGCTTAATAAGGTTTTCTTTAATTACTAATAAACAATAACAAAGTGTTTTTTTAACTTTTATAAAATGTATTGATCAATATTAATTATAGTAAAAATGACGGGAAAAAAACCATTTGAATTACAAACACCCCCCCCCCCGGCAAAAAAAATGTCATGCAAATTAGTAAAAGGACAAATAGGTAATATAATCAAGTATGAATACGAGATTTTGGAGTTTTGGTGCTTTTATCAAAATGCCCTAACATTTTTTTAGAAAAAGGACAAAAACCCTTGTTAGTCAAGCTTCGGCGCCAGGATAGCTGAAACTCCGGTGAGATATATATATATTTTTTGGAAGCTCATCTTGTCAATATGGATACCTAAGGGTTGCAGTTCTTAAATTGTCATTTTCCATACCTAAATAGTCAATGTCATCTGACAAGAGTGGCTTCAAAATTTGATCTACAAAATTGTTAACATTTAGGGAGCTCAAAAGTTGTTTATATAGATATGCAAGTTGTTAATTGCGATTTTTAAATTGCCATTATCTATATCTAAGTAGTCAAAGTCGCTTGACAATGCTAGCTTCAAAATTTGGCCTTACAAGGTTGTTGACATTTGGGTAGCTTAAGTTATTAATATAGATACCAAGTTGTTAGTTGCGATTTTCAATTTGTCATTTTCTATACCCAAATATTCAAAATTGCTTGACAAAACATGAACTTTAAGGTCGTTGATATTTAGAGAGCTCAAATTGTCAATATGGATACCCAAATTGTTAATTATAATTCTTAAGTTATCATTATTTTTATACCTTAGTAGTAAACGTGAGGGATATTTTAGTAAAAATGCCAAAACTTCAATATACCAGATACCTATTTACCATTTTGCTAATTTAGATAACATTGTGAGATTTTTGTAATTTAAACGTTTTTTTGTTGTCGTCATTTTGCCTTGATTATCACTAAAATATACTTAGAATAGCGCGAAAGTTTTTTTTCTTTATAAACATTTGCATGGAAAGTTGGAAAGAGCATCTACCTCATTCTTTTCTTTCTTTATTCTGTTTTTCTAATAGAAACAGAAATTGTCATAGAACATAGAAGAAGTTACACTAGGTCAATATAAAGAGACGCAAAATCTTATTATCATCCTTCACCTCCCCACAACAAGGTAGGGCATGACCAGAGTTATACACAAACTGACACAAATATTTTGAAGTTTGAACATATATATTTTGCCCCACAACATGGAAAGTCAGTTTTACAAACGCAAGTCTGAATTTTTTTTTTGGCAAAAGTCATTTCAGTTCAGCAAATGACCGTTTTACAAATGGTAAACCAACTATAAATATATATATGCACCAAGAGTTTGTGCCATTTTTGTCTTAAATAGTGTGAAACATACATAGAATTGTAACAAATCTATTTTAATTTTTTCCATTGTATACGACTAGTTATAGAATAAACCCTCATGATAAATTCTATAATACGAGTATCATAGCTGTGACTGTGATATAATATTTCTTATTTACAGGCTAGATGGTTTTTCTTTTATATATATATATATATATAAGACGTACAATTGACTTTTATACACATTAGAAGTTCGAAATGTCTCTTAATTCAAATTCATTAAGCAAAGTGGACTAGCTCCACTAATAGTACAGTAACAACCCCCTGTTGATTCCTTCATTACAATTGTTTGTAACATGTTACATGTAGCATCAAAGCCCTGGAATTGTTATCGCACATTTTTTATTAAAAAAAAAATCACAAATCGAAATTAACATTATTTTGCATGCATCATCTTCAATAAAATCATGGTTATTATTGTGCTGCATCGCAACATACATATGCTTGTGGGCATCACACCTCAGTAAGAACTGTTTATTCCAAAAATCAAAACTATAACGGCTTATTTTTCACTCCTAGAAATCAAACGATGCTCTTATATTTATTAGTACGTGCGTGCATCCATTATTCATTTATAATTATTCATCAATTATACATGACTCGAATACAAGCTGAGGACCAATAATTAGTTGGAAGGATTTGATTTGATTCAAAATTTACCACCAACTGATCCGGCGGTAACATTATTGTTGCCTCCACCAGTCTCAACAGCTCCGCCGCTGGGGCCATTGCTACCACCGTCTCCACCACTCGACCCCGTCCCTATACTTATACTTATGCCCCCACTGCCTCCTTCCACCCCACTTTCACCACATCCGTTGTCTCCACTGCTACATCCGCCTCCGGAGCCCCCATCTCCTCCTCCCTCATAACCTCCGTTTCCTCCTTCACTCCCTCCATCGTAACCTCCTCCTCCGCTTCCTTCTCCTTTTCCACAACCTTCTCCTCCTCCGGAGTTACCACCTCCACTTCCACAGCCTTCTCCGCTTCCTTCTCCATAACCTCCACTATTTCCTCCTCCACTTCCTTCTCCTTTTCCACAACCTTCTCCTCCTCCTGAATAACCACCTCCGCTTCCACAGTCTCCTCCACTTCCACTATTTCCTCCTCCGCCTCCTTCTCCTTTTCCACAACCTTCTCCTCCTCCCTCATAACCGCCTCCACTTCCACAGCCTCCTCCTTCTCCTTTGCCGCCTCCGCCGTAACTTCCTCCCCCACTTCCACAGCCTTCTCCTTCTCCCTTACCGCCTCCCCCGCCATAACCTTCTCCTTGCCCACTTCCATACCCTCCTTCGCTACCGTTTCCGTAGCTTCCACCATAACCAGCTGGTTTCAGGCCCTCAGTGCCATGAAGCTCGCCAAATTTGATTCTTCGACCCTCGGATATTCCTACAATCACCATTAATAATATCAACACCACTAGAGTCCCACTCACAACATTCCTCATCTTCGATTAGAAAAAACAAAGTATATAAAAGCTCGATATTCAAACGCTTTATGGGTGACTTAGCCTCATAATCATCAATTGTATTTATACTGATACTAAACCGTAGATCGTTTAACCATTAATTCATTTTGTTGAGATATCTTTTTCTGCGATCGAGACTGCTAAACTTCTAATTTTTCTTTTATTCCGAAGTAGATTAGAAGACAAATTTTGTATTAGCCTGATGAGCTCCTAACAAAACCTTGACTCTTCTCTCAAATAATTCAAGTGCTAATTACTGGCGGTGCACAACTCATGCAAGTCTCAACCTATAATACAACGTCATGACAATTTAAATGCTTAAGTCTCGTATATATATTATTTGAACTTCATATCCTTCTCTGTCCAAGGATTTTACTCAAATTGCCTAATGAGTTGGTGGAACATTTAAATTCTTAATTGAAGATGCAGCCAATTTTAAATTATGAGATCCGTGCACGTAGCGAATTTTGCTGTAATTCAACGTCATGACAATTAGGGGTGTTCATGATGCCCAACGCTCTGTCCGCCCGCCCGCGCCCACTAAAAAATCGCCCTACCCAGTCCAAGGAAAAGCAGCCCAAATGGGCCTGGACACAATTGGGTGGCATTTTTTTGGGGGGCATCAGGCATGGTATCGCATGGTATTTGGCCGCCTTGATAGTTATCATATTTTTTTATTTTTTTTATAGAATAAAAAAGGTATTATATATTTTTATTTTTTTATAGGATGGTATTATATATTTTTTACAAAATTATATAAAACTTAAGAAATATGATTGTCTTTTTAATTTCAAGACTTAAGTTGTAGACTTATATTTGAATATTCTAAAGTGTAGAATTATGTATTTCTTTTGAATTTTGCAATATTATTTATTAGATATCAATTATTTCAAGCTATTTTTTCATATAGGGTGTGGCAAGAGGTATCGCCACTTGAGCAGTGTAAGGGCCGCCTACCCAGCCCTATTATTACCTTGCCCAAAATTTTAGGGCTTCTATCGAGTAGAGCCGGGCACTGGGCTTCATTTTACAGCCCAATAATCTTTTGGGCAGAGTATCGGGCAAGGGTCTCGCCCTACCCAGCCTTACCAATGAACACCCTAATGACAATAATGAGTTGAAGATCATAACACTACAACTCTCGTGGTTCTTCTTCCCATAACCTAAAGGGTAACATATGATTCATTATTCTATAACTAACCTTACGAGTCCAATGGATTGTAATAGCTATGTTTTAAATAAGTGTGATCACTTGAGAAATAAAACAATAAGAAGAATGCATATATTGCCTCTATTGCTTTTTTCTCCTATTGCCCTATTTTCTCTATGGCTTTATTTGCTTTGATTTACATCAAAAAGTTCATATGTGAACCACAAAGCTATTCCAACACCATGTATAGGTAAGTATCTGACAGTATCTCAGATTGCCTCCAATGAGAAAATATACTCTGTGTCCATAAAAAACAGTGATATAATAAGCCAGAGCGTTTACAAGTTTGCTATAATAAATTAACCTGTCAGGTGGCACTAATCCATTAAGCATTACACCCTTTTTTTTTTTTTGATACTGATGAGAGTAACCCAATTACATTACAAGCAAAGTCATGTGGGGATTAATTCCCATACTATCCTTCTTCTTCCTTGAGACATTGAAGGCGAACCTTCCATAGTTGTATCATCCACATCAATTTTAACCCAATCCAGAGGCGGTGGAGTCCATGAATCTCTATGCTGTACTGTCACAGTTAACCCAATCCAGATAAGTTTATATATAGAGCTGTACAAATTCTCAGGATTTGAAAACCAAATTCTCTGATGTCTAAGCCCAACAAGGCCCAATTTGTAAACCTCCCATGGTAAGCCCAATTTCTAAAGCTCCCACGGTAAGCCCAATGAGGCAACATCATTCGACGCCGCGCAGAGGAGGTGCCTGCTGCAGTTCCTCATATTTTTTGGTTTCTTCATAGCTCTGTGTTTCAGTATCGCAGCCCTCCAGACCATCAATAGGGGTCGAGCTTTTTCTACTCTTTAGGGCATAGAAATCTACTCGCTATCGAGACTTCTGTATTTTCTGTCGCAAAAAAGCTTGAAAGAGAAAAGATGGAGGCTGCAGATGAGGGGGTAGAGAGGATAGAAGATTCTAAGGACTTACAGCAGCAGAGCAAAGCGTTTGATAAGCTCACTGACCGCGTCGAGGATCGCCAGCTCGACTCTACTCGCGTCCAAGAGGTTCCTCCCGGTCTCCTTAATATTTACTCTTTTATTCTATATTTTATTTTCTGAGAAATAAAAAATTGTAAGAATCTGTTATTAAATTGAGCGATGAAGGCTTGATATATAATGATTAGGGCAGTGTGTTCCACTTAGACAGTTTTATGCGATGCTTTCTAACAGTTATGTGATTTGGTAGGCCATGGCGTCAATTGCTGCCTCTGCAGAAGCGGACTGGAATGCGATGCGTTTGAGGTAAACAGAAGTCTTTTGAGCCTTTTATTTTTCTTGAAAACGGTTTAAATGAGTGAATACCTTTTTCTTTTTTTGCAATGACTGACATTGTTTTGGTTGTCATTCATGTTCTGCTGTTTGGGCATTGGCTTGCACGGCTTCTTTATATTATAAAGCTATGAAGAATTTCTGAACATATCTTTCCGGCTTAGGCTATGATGAGAGAAATTTTGCGAAAATTTCATCTTTAATAGAATATTCAGTCGTCATTAGGCATATCTTATTATTACATATGCTCTATATTTGAATTACTTGCTTTTATGTACACTAGTATGTGTTTTGTTAGCGGAAATGCAGCATGATTTGCCACCGTTATACAAGTATCTTGAATTTTTACTTGCTCATTTTATTGTAACAACAGAAAATTTTAAATGTATGATATCTTAGACTTACATCCCTTTGGTAGAAGATTTTTCATTTATCTAATATAGAAGTTATTACAAGATATAGAACGGAAATGAAGAGACTTTGGCTCTTTTCAAATTTTGGATTCCTCGAAGTTCCAATATAATTGCATTCTTCCACATTTTGTTTCTCAAATATATATTCTTGTCAAATTTTTCAAGAGGCTCTTTGATGTGTGCCTGTTCCTTCTACGATATAAAATCATCTATTGGACTTAGCCAACAGCGGTAAAACTTCTCTTCAATGTTGGAAATTGGCATTTTAATAAGTTAACATGGGATGTTTTAATAAGTGGAGAGGCTGTTGGCATGTTCCTTTCCAATCACATGCTATTTTGCTTTGCAATATTTTAAATGCACCAAAATACCCCATTCCTAAATCAAGGAAGAGACACATGTCACTATGTCAGTTTTCTCTTGACTACCCAATGACTTTTAGTGCAAAAATGTTGCGGGATGATTTGATTTGTTCTGACCAAGACAGGAGGCTTTTTCCATGCTTTGTGGGCTGGGTATTACCTTGTGAAAAACCCTGTGTTTTATCAAGATCCTTATTTTAGTCTGAAATTTTATAGCCAGTTCAAACTTGTGAACCAGCTCCTTCTTACATTACATTTTTGTACTAAATTTAATAACCAATCTGAAATTTACAGGCTCATGAACATACCATAAACTACTGCTTAGAGTGAGGTCTATCTTTTCCCTTACACTCACATCCCAAATATGAATTATTCTCTCCTCAGGTAGTCAAGGCCACGAGCCAAGTCTTATATGGGCTTGTTATTATTTGTATGTTTGATGTCCAGAAGGAACCTTTTCTTTTTTTTCCTCCTTTTTTTTTTTTTTTTTTTAGTGGAAGAAGAAAGAAGGAAGCTTTTAAGTGTCTATAGCAACTTCCAGCATTACTGAATTGCCCCCAGGTGGTAGAAATTTCTATTGCCAGCACCTCAATCAGAACATGCAGATTATTAGTCTTCTTGAATTCCCAAGCGATTGGTTTTTTATCTCAACATATAATTCTTATTTAACTTTTGCTTGTTAAGATTCATAAAGGTCTGTAAAGTTTGCACTTCCATTAAATTTTCTTCAGCATTTGGTTGCTGACTTATCTGATGCTGACATGAATTGGATGTTATAATTTACATGTTCTCGTTGGGGGGAAGTTAAAGCTCATCTTTAAGTAAATGCTTTCACTTGAGCCACCTAGTGTGGGGACCGCATGCTTAAACCAATTTAGATTTGATAGTGTGAGATAAGTTTCTTTAACAATCATACACACTGGTTTGTTGTCCCTAAATACACAGATCTCAGCAATTCCTCACCTTGAGTATGTACTCAGCAACCAATCATTGAATGTGTCGGAACTCGGAAGTGCATCAATTATTAGTTTTAGGGTACTTAAAAGCTCCCAAAGTTCATTTGTGCAATAAAGACGGATACTTTTAGCTGTTAATTAAATCTTTGTGGTCAATATCTGCTCTATTTAATCTGCGCATGCCTGTTTTTTTTTTTTTTTTTTTTTTGGTCCCCATGTTGGGATTGAAATCTTAAGTTAAAACTAGAATTCTTTATGTAAACATATTTTTCCCTTTATCCACGAATACCATGCTGAACTACTTGCCACATTATTAGTTTTACTGTGCAAATCTGAAGTATGAGCTTATATTCAAATTTCATTATTGTATCCTCTCACTGCTACTACTGTCGTTTGCAGTATAAGTCTATTTATATGTCAATTTTTCTATATCTTGAATCTCAACTTCCTGTCTTCCATCTTGTTTCATTTCCAGGGAGAAAGAACTGGCTGCTGTTAAGATAAATGCAGCTGATGTTGACATAATAGCAAATGAACTTGAGGTAACCTCATCTTGAACTTAAGTGACATGACTTTTTGAAGCTCATTCTGGTTTACGATAGACTGGTAACTCCTCTTTGAATGCATTCAACAGCTGGACAAAAAGGTGGCTGAAAGAACCTTGCGTGAGCACAAAGGTGATGCCGTTGCTGCCATTAGGCATTTGCTTCGCTAACTATTTGTCTCGAAATTTGGATCCTCAAATTTATACACCATCAAACGTCTGATTCATTCGGACTTTTTTTTGGGCAAATTAGATTTTTGCATGAGCTGTAGTAACTTTGTGTTTTTGGGTGAAAGTCTGAAAGATCCGCTGTCTATTGTAACATTCGTGGGTTATTTACCAATCTTCAGACTCAAATCAAACGACTTTCCTCTGGGAAAACTGAGCTGATGCTTACTGCGTAACACATATTGGCATTTCTCAGACCCAACTTTAAGAGTTAACATTAATATTTATGTTAATAAGCGGAATGAATGGCAAGGAGCAGTGAAATGATATTTATTTTTTATATTAAAATAATGAAAAACAATTGTGCTATAAATTATTATAATTATTTTTATTTTTATTCCAGGATAATAAAATTTTTGGTCTATCAAATTTACCTTAACTATCAATTTGCTCCCCATAAGATTAATCTTTATCAGATAAGTGTGCAGGTTCAAAGATGTTATGGATAGTCTTGTGTCACCTTTTTAGGTTAGTTTTGTGCCAAGACATAATATCCAAAAGAACATTATCATTGCCAAGGAAATTGCCCATATGATTCAAAGGATGAGTGGCAAGAAATGCAATATGGTAATTAAGATTGATCTTGAAAAAGCATACGATTGGATAAGTTTGAGGTTCTTAATGAAAATATTGGAAGAAATTGAATTATCATAGAATATCGCTCGTGCTTCCTCCACCAATGGCTGTGTCCTTCGAGATCGGACCTTTAGCTTTTTCATACAAGGGGCTTTTTTGTCTTGTGAAATATCTCTCCCGAGAAGATCATCAAATC
The DNA here is from genome assembly GCA_019022655.1 of Acacia acuminata. NCBI lineage: Eukaryota > Viridiplantae > Streptophyta > Magnoliopsida > Fabales > Fabaceae > Acacia > Acacia acuminata. The sequence continues at coordinate 1,164,903 of JAFJYI010000030.1, forward strand.
CCACCACTTTCGGAGGGATTTCATCTTCCCACGTTTAAGGGAAGATGAGGCTAGCTGGGAACTCAGATTGGAGGGAGAATGGCGCACCAAACGGATTTTTCCATGGGAACCCTATTAAGTTCCCATTCCTTCCGCTGAGTTCCCTGTACCAAACGGGTCCTTAGGGTAACATATCACTCAAGGCTGTAATTCCAGAGGAAAATTTCAATTTTTGATTGACAAAGTATAAAGGAAACTTAGTGGATGGAAAACTCAATCCTTGGCCCTAGTAGGAAGGATCGCTTTGATCCAATCAGTAACATCACAGGTTATAAACTTCCAAATGCATCATGAAAACATTTCCAAGTGGAGTTTGTGATGAGATTGAAAAACTACAAAGAAATTTCATTTAGGGTTTAAATGGGGGGAAGAAGAAATTACATGCGATTAACTAGGAAGGAGTGTGTAGACCTAAGGAGGAAAGAGGTGTAGGTATAAGGACATTGAAGGGGATGAATGATGCTCTAATAGGAAAAATTGAATGGAACCTATTAGCCAAACTGAAAGGATTATGTTCTAAAATCTTGAATGCTAAATATGGAAAGGGTGCTAATTGGCTAGTTGAGTGCATTGTGAAGCAACATGATTCACCATTATGGAAAAATATTGCTAGATTATGTCTTGAAGTTACTAAGGTTGTTGGATGGAATGTAAGGGATGGTAGGAGTGTGAGATTTTGGGAGGATAGATAGTTGAATGGGGATGATAAATTGGGGAACTATTATGTGGAGAGTTGGGAATGTTGAATCCAATTCTAACTGTGAGTCAAATCTTAAACAGAGAAGGGAATTGGAACTAGGACATGGCTTGAGGGGGTTCTACGGTATGAGGTTTTTCAATTATTAAATGTCATTCCCCCACCATGTCCTAAGGATCGTGACAACATAGTTGTGTAGAGAGGGGGACATGGAGCAGGTTTTTGGTATCTCAAATGTATCAGCAGTTGAGAGGAGATGTGAATATGGAGCTGAGGGCCATTTAGAAGGGTTATTTGGAAGGTGAAAACCACAAGAAGGATCCAAGTATTTTTGTGGTTGGCAGTACATGATCAACTTCTTATGACAGCTAGAAGAGCATGTATCCTGGGAGGTGCATCAAATTGTAGCGGGTGTGGTGGAAGAATTGAGGACTTTGACCATGTATTGAGAAGTTGTCTTGAATCTCGTCGGATATGGCTGGCTCTAAAGGTATTAAAGCTACATCCACAATTTTTTACAAAACAAATAAATTGTTGGTTTTTAAATAATCTGAAAAATGGAGAGGATGGAGTATTATATTTGTGTGGATGGATGATTTGAGGATGGAGGAACAAATTATTATTTGAAGAAGGTTTTAATATGCCTAAACATCCTAAGTTTGTTATCTATAATTATGTTGGAGATTGTGTTACCTGGTCAAAAAGATTTGATGATTTTGGGTTATTAAAGAAACCAAGGGAAATTAAATGGAATTTCTTGAAAGAGGGTGGGTGAAACTAAATTTTGATGGTGCTACTAGAGGATGTCCAGGCTTGGCAAGTTGTGGAGAGGTGTTGAGGAGGAGTGATGATAGATGGACTTGTGATTTTGGTAGGAAGTTAGGACGTTGTAAGGCTTTGGTTGTTGAGATTTGGGGGTTTGTATAGACCTCGAGGAATACCCGGTTACATTGGGTTAACCAATGTGTTGCTCTTGCTAGGCTTGATCCTTCGAGGTCTATGCCAAATGATCCTTCGATGTTACATTTAAATGTGGGTAACCACTTTCCACTTGTTATATGTATTAGTATGTTGTTTGTGAGTATTTTGTGAAATAGTTATGAATATCTTATTAGAAATTGCCTTGTGAAACTTTATGATTTGAATTGTGAAATATTTTCATATATTTATATGTATACGAAATTGAGATTTGAGCTATTATAACATGTATATGAGAATTTTCTTGATATGAACGTGAAAATCTTAGAAAATTTCTGTTGAGCTATTTATTGTGATAATTTTTGATAATGGGTTGGTGTGAGTCAAGTGGATATATGGGCTAATCAGGAACATTGGCGCCGACCGTGGGGACCGTAAACTTTGATTCCCAAGCCACCAAAGGCCAATAACGACCACTGAACATGGTGACAAGTACTAGAAGTCGCAGTCACACACTGCGACGGGACCAGTTACCGGAGGGACAGCCACAACAACAGCGGGTGGAGCAAACGGTCCAATATTCAGATTCTGTTGCTCCTAACTTTCACGGCAAGGTTGTGGGAATAGAGGATGAGACTGAGGATACTGCAAATTCCCCTCATCCTAACCGAGATATCTTCCGGAGAGCGACGGGGTTACTGCGGGATTCACATCCTCCGTCTCCGGAATTTCAGTTGGAACATCCTGATTCGAAGTTGCTGCATAAGGCGGTCAGTTCGTTGGCTCAGCAGATAGATAACATGGAGACTTCTATGCGACTTCGGAGGGAGGAGGACTCCCGACTTAACCGGGAGGATATGGAACGTCGGAACGCCATATGGCGCCAAGACGAACAAAGGCGGATTAGAATGGAGTTGGAAGAGCGTTTCGTACGTAAGGAGAAGTCGGTCCAAAATCCGGGGTGTGATGGAGCAGGCCCAAGCAGGACAGTCGTTTCAACGTCGGTTAACACCGAGATAGAGGAGCCCAGTGAAGAGCGTGAGCAGAGGACTCCTACGGCTGATGACCGAGGTGAAAACCTAGGAAAGGAAGCTAGGAAGATATCGTTGCTCGAGGAGCAGGTTAGGATGTTGGAGCATCCCGCCCCAAACACCGGTCATGATGCTAGCAGGCCAAGTCGGGTTAGTGACACTACGGCACCGAGGTCAATAAAAATGATCGTCGGGTGGACGAAGCCGACTTAGCCCACAACAAGGAGAAGCAGCCATCCCGGCGAACCCCCACGAACCCGGAGGGCAATAAGGAGGGTGCGATACCCCCATTGAGTGGCATGCCCAAGGCGGACGGAGAAGGACTCGGTGGCGAGAACGTATTGAGCCGTTTTCGGATGAAATAATGGCGCGGTATATCCTAAGGGATTGGACTCAAGGGAGTTGCCGAAATACGATGGAAGCCAGGACCCGCTTAATCACGTTAACAACTTCAAGTTGGAAATCGGGGTTAAAGGAATTGTTGGGCACGTGGTTCCGCGGTTGTTTGCAGGAACTCTAAGGGGGCGGCACGGGACTGGTTCGGTTCCACTCTCTTCCATTGCGATCTATTAGTAGTATGAAATCTTTGGAGCACAAGTTTTTGCTAAACTTTGCCACAAGTCGGAAACAACCAAAAACCGAATTCCAGCTGGACCAGGTGAAATAGCTGCCTAGGGAGACTCTACAAAAGTATATGGCACGCTTTAAGGATACGGCTTTGCAGGTGCCCGGTTTGAAAGAGGACGTGCATCTCCATTGTGTCATAGCCGGTCTTAATGGTTCGTCTCATTTGAAGAGGTCTCGTCCGGCAACCCTGGCGGAATTCCGGGATAAGGCTAAAACTTATCTGGAGCTCGAGCAAATGGAGATGCTAAATCAAGTGCCCAGAGAGAGGGCCAAAAGCCCCCCAAGAGGCAAAGACGTCATAATGGACGTCGGCGGGATTCTCATGGACGAGGTAATGATAACGAGAATGATTGGTGAGAAGCGGGAGAAATTTTTGACCGGTATACCCCGTTGAAGGTCTCCCAGGCGCAAATTTGGAAAGAGTTCTCGACAACCGAAATGAAGGAGGTTGAACGACCTCGGCTTATGAGGAGAAGGGCCACTTTAGATAAAACTCGGTATTGTGAATTTCATGACCAAGCATGGTCATACTACGGATAGTTGCTGGGACCTGAGGGACGCCGTTGAAAAGTTCGTCCGTGAGGGAAAACTCCGCAAGTACGTCATTCAAACCCAGGGGCGGCGAAACCAGAAGCGGCGTGAGGATCAAAGCAAAAGCTCGCCTTCGGAAAAGAAGAGGCGGGGCCGAAGTAAGAAGGCCGGCGTCAGTGACGAGGATTTCTCTGATTCCAAGTTTTTTGTAATGTTATTAGCGGACGATTCGGTGGAGGTGGAGACTCCACCAGTCAACGAAAAAGGTACTTGAGGGAGGTACTTTCCATTAGAGACCGCCCGCAATTCAAGAGGGATGTGTCAAAACTAGAATCCCCGGTGCTCAGCTTTACTAGGCAGGACTTGGAGGATGTACCCCCAGGTCATCACGACGGTCTGGTTATCACCGGAACGGTGGGGGATTGTTGTGTTAAAAAGATATTCATTGACAACGGGAGTGCGGTCGACATTATCCTGTGGGACGCATTCAAGCGCATGAGGCTTGACCCTGAGAACCTAAGGCCATGTCGGACGACCTTGACCGGATTCAATGGCCAGGAAACTCGTCCTAAGGGTTGCATAGATGTGAAGCTGACCTTGGGAACAAGGGAAGCCTTTAAGACGGATCGGGTTAGGTTTATAGTGGCTGATTTTCCTTCAACGTATAACATCATTTTGGGACGACCGACTATCCATGATTGGGATATGTTGATATCCTCGAAGCACCAGAAGTTGAAGTTGGTCAATAGGAAGAACCAAATCGTGACGGTAAAGGGGGACCAAAAGGAATCCCGACAATGCTATTTTAATACGGTTAGGGGTGCCAAGGGCGGTTCAAAAAAAGCCTCCCATATGGACAAGGCTGCGTCGGTCAAGGCTGATGAAGAAGGAAAGTCGGTCAACTCGGTAGAGTTGGATTTGCATGAGGAAGAGAAGATGAAAAAGTCGGAGCCAAGTGGCGAGTTATTGGACCTAGTGTTGGGTGCCGAGCCCGGCCAGGTAACCAAAGTCGGTAGGGGGTTGGACCCCGAGGTCTGGACGGAGCTGGAGGAGTTTTTGCGGAGTAACAAAGATGTCTTTCCTTGGAAACCAACAGACATACCCGGGTAGACCCCGAGTTTTGTTGTCATAAGTTGGCAATTTGCCCGGGGTCCATACTGGTCTCTCATAAGAAAAGGAATATCGGTGATGACCGGCGGAAAGCCTTAGAGGCTCATGTAGAAGAATTGTTGGCAGCCGGTTTCATCCGTGAAGTTAAAGTATACTACATGGCTGTCAAATGTCGTTATGGTTAAAAAGTCAAACGGTAAGTGGAGGGTATGCACTGATTATAAGGATTTGAATAAGGTATGCCCAAAAGATTCCTTCCCTATGCCAAATATAGACCAACTGATGGATAGTTCCTCGGGGTTCCAATTGCTTTCATTCATGGATGCTTACTCCGGATACAATCAAATAGCTATGTACCCCGAGGATCAGGAAAAAACCGCTTTCATCACCGACAAGGCTAATTATTGTTATAACGTTATGCTGTTTGGATTGAAGAACGTCGGGGCGACTTATCAGAGAATGATGAATCGGGTGTTTGAAGATCAACTTGGGAAGAACGTCGAAGTTTATATAGATGATATGATCGTTAAGTCCGTGCGTGCAGCAAGCCACGTGCAGGACTTGCAACAAACATTTGACAAGCTCAGGAAATACCAGATCAGTTTAAACCCGGCAAAGTGTGCTTTCGGGGTCCCGGCGGGGAAGTTCTTAGGTTTCCTGTTAACACATAGAGGAATCGAGATGAACCCGGAGAAATGCCAAGCCGTGTTGGATATGCAGGTTCCGCGAACTAAGAAAGAGGTGCAACAACTAAGCGGAAGGCGCGCGTTAACTCGTTTCCTACCAAAGTCGGCAGAAAATTCTCTCCCTTTCTTTAAGTTATTAAAGAAAAAGGCTTTGGTGGTTGGAACCGGGAATGCGATGAGGCGTTTGCAAAAATCAAGCAAGTGCTTATCCGCCCACCGGTGTTATCAAAGCCGAGCCGGGGAAAGTTTGATCTTGTATTTGTACGTCGGGGAAGAGGCGTGAGCGCCGTTTTGGTCGGGAGATCGAGGAAGGTCGAGTCCGGTGTACTTCGTAAGTCGGGCTGGCACCGCAAGGTTCGGAGTTGAGATACCAAAAGCTAGAAAAGATGGCTTTCGCGTTACTCGTTACGGCCACGACGTCTACGTCCATATTTCCGAGTCATCATATTTTTGTGCAAACCGGTCAACCGATTAGACAGATTCTTCACAAGCCAGATTTGGCGGGAAGAATGGTTAGCTAGGCTATCGAGTTGTCTGAGTTCGACATAACGTATGAAGCTCGGCATGCAATCAAGTCACAAGCATTGGCTGATTTTATGATGGAACTTACCCCTTCAGAAGGAGGGGGGAAGAGGACACAGAGACGTGGAGGATGTTTATAGATGGGTCCTCAAACGAGAAGGGAAGCGGAGCTGGAATAATTATTGAAAATCCAGAAGGATTATCAGTGGAGCATTCCCTGCGGTTTGATTTCAAAACATCTAACAATCTGGCAGAGTATGAGGCCTTAATTGCTGGATTACTTCAGGCCAAAGAGAACGGGGCCAGGAAAGTTCATGTTTCTACTGACTCCCAATTGGTAGCCTCGCAGATTGACGGGACTTACCAGGCTAAAGGGCCTCTCATGGTAAAATATTTGGGGAAAGGACGGCGAATCATGGCTGATTTTGACAAAGTATAAGTAGCTCACATTCCCAGGGGAGAGAATGTTAGAGCGATATCTTATCCAAATTGGCGAGTACAAAGAGTCAGGAAATCATCGCACAATGGTCCAACAAAACTTGACAGAACCAAGTTGCGTAATGATCATATCAGACAGATTGGAGGAAGCCGATAGCTGATTATCTAGAGAGAGGAATTCTCCCGGTTGAAAGCAGAGGCAAAGAAGTTAATAAGAATGGCAGCATCATACGCCATGATTGGGGATGAGTTATACCGAAAAGGGTTTCATTCTCCAATGATGAAGTGTCTCAGTACGGCCGAGGCCGGATATGTCCGGCTCCGAGATACATGAGGGAATCAACGAGACACCATATGGGCGGTAAAGCTTTGGCGCGTAAGGCGGTTCGGGCGGTTTCTTTTGGTGACTATGGCGGCAGACGCTAAAGAGCATGTACGCTTGTGTGAAAGTTTGCCGGGAAGCACGGTAAAGTGATTTGGATTCCACCGTCAGAGTTAAGCCATATTTCGGCTCCGTGGCCGTTCTACAAATGAGGCATGGATTTGTTGGGGCCCTTTAAGCCGGCGCCAGGGCAGTTACGTTGGCTTATAGTGGCCGTGGACTACTTCACAAAATGGATAGAGGCAGAACCACTGGCAACCATAACCTCGGCCCGAGTTCAGAAGTTTGTAAAGAGAAATATCATTTCCCGTTTTGGGATCCCTATAGGGTTATCATGGATAATGGAACCCAATTCACTGAGAAGGGTTTTCAGGAGATGATGGCGAACTATCATATTGAGCAGCACTTCGCTTCTGTGGAGCATCCACAATCCAATGGGCAGGCTGAGGCTGCAAACAAGGTTATCCTTGAAGGATTGCGAAAGCGGATGGAAGACGCTGAGTCGGATTGGGTAGAGCAATTACATTGTGTATTATGGGGACTTCGGACAACGGTGCATACTGCAACCAAAGAAACCCCATTTAGACTCACTTACGGCTGTGAGGCAATGATCCCGGTCGAGGTCGATGAACCCTCATTGAGAAAGATGAATGCTCTCAACGAGGAGGGCCAAAACAATGAAGCTATTTCGGTGGAGCTAGATCTAATAGATGAAGCCGGGTTAGGGCACATGCGGAATTGGCGGCTAAACGACTTATTGCCAACCGGTATAACAAGAAGGTCGACTCGGAGTTTTGACAAAGGCGACCTCGTCCTTCGCGAGCCGACATAGGCAACAAAAATGCCAGTCAGGGCAAGTTCGTGGCAAATTGGGAAGGCCCATATCGAGTAAAGGAGAACTTGGGTAGAGGCACCTACAAGCTTGAAACGCTGGGAAAGAAGCCCGTAAAGCGGACTTGGAATGCTGACAAGTTAAATGCATATTATAGCTAGAAGGCAGCCCAGACCAATGGATAGAGTCGTTGGTAAGCTGTGAGCCCGTAGGACATTATGTAATGACGGCATGACTAGAATCATTTTCTCTATATTAATGAATATTGGGCCTAGAAGCCCATTTTCGGAGCAATTTATTGTTGTTATGTTCAAAGAAACATAGAGGAAATTGAGGTGTACAAACCCTTTTCGGAAATCTGGTTCAAAGGAACATAGAGGAAATCGAGGTCCATAAACCCGTTTCAAAGCGGATATGATCGAATTAAACGTGTAGGATCCGAGGTCTAGAAAGCCGGTTCCATAAACCATGTTAATAAAGGGACATGTATAAATTCATGGCCAAAAAGCCGCTTTTGGAAAACATGCCTAAAATTTAAAGGTTTGGACTGCGGGTGCGCACGCGTTTTCAAGACCACCCAACAAAATAAACACTCGGAGATTCAATGTGCGAGCACCGGTTTTTGAAAATCGTGTAAGCAGGCACGAATTGTTGGGCATACACACCTAATTCTTGTAGCATGCATGAAGTCACAATCAATAAACCAGTCTTCGCAAGGCCTGTAAGAGCCAAACTAAAGAGAAATTTCAAACCGGTTTGAGAAAATTCTCATGTTATCGCGCAAAGCCGAGAGATGGCAGGCGTCGAACAAACTGTCCGGGGTAATCTGAATAAGCACGCATACTGACCTTGATCAAGTCGGGGTGTTAAAGCTCTGGAAAAACGGAGTTGAAAACAACTGACGGGTTTTTTACTGTTACTAACAGGCAAGGTTAACGAATTGACGAAATTGATAAGCGTTAAATAAACCGATCAATATATCAAAGGAATCGGACGATTTAATTAAAGGGTGCAGCGAAAGGTCTGTAGTCAAATCCACAGCCTGAATCCCTTTACAATTAAAAAGCCGGGCCATAACCACGGAAATAAACATATAGCAGGCAGGAAGAAGGAAGGCCATGCATAGGCTTAGGAGGGAATGGTGGACTCTTCCTCACCGTCCTCATTCTCCTCTTCTTTGTTCTCATCGACTCGGGGGAATTAGTTTCCCTTTTTCGCTAACGTATGCTTGAAAGTGTAGCCGGAGGTGTTCGGAGGAATGTCAAGATTGAGGACTCGAGTTGTGCCACGGCATTGTTGAACGACCGTATACAGCTACGGCCGGCATATTTCGACAGTTGCCCTTTGGGCCGCGAAGCTCCTCACCTTTCGCTCTAAGCATATTTTCGGCTACGCGTAAGCTCCTCATCCTTCGTCTTTAGCACGTCTTTGATATGGTCTGTATCGGATTGTGCCTTCTCTATCAACAGCATGTCATTGGTATGGAGTTCCTCCAACCAGATGACATCCATGTTCGCCAGGGCCAGCTCCTCCTCGGTTTGAGACAAATTGGCTTCGAGCCCTTTAACCTTCTCCTCCAGCCTTTTTCATTTCAGCTTCAGAAGCTCAGAAGTTGTCTTGAGCTTGATTCCATTCCTGGATAACCTTGGCTAGATCAGCGTTATCCTTCAAAGGATCAAACTCTTGCTTAAGGCCATCTCATTCCGTAATTACTTCGTGCAGGTGCGCCATAATCTTGGCATATTTGACTTTTAAAATGGCATACGGACGGATGACGGAGACGGCTTTGAGGCCCTTAAGCTCCAACTCGGCAATCTCGGCTTTGTCGGCTTCGAAGAGACCGAGAGACTTGTGAAACCGGGCAGGAGGCCGGATGGCTTCCAATAGACTTGTCGTCACCCCGCCCTTCCATAAACCCCCCTCGGATAACTCGGCTACGGAGGGGGCCGCTTCTGTAAAGGACGGGGTAGCAGTGGCTTCCACCAAGAGCCCGAGAGGTGGCCGGCGGATCGGTGGGCCCGTCATGAGGAGGTTTATTCTTGTTTCTTTGAAGTTCCTTCCCGCGCCCGGATCCGCCCTTGGTCACCGAACGCTTGCGAGAGGGTCCCGGCTGCGTTCTTGGACCGGCTTGCGGCTGGGTCATCGAGGTTGGTGACATGAGGGGAATTGACAGTCCCTTCAGGTAGTTCGGCAAAAACATTGAGGTAGTCGGGCTTACCCATACGTCGGCCTACAAGGAACCAAACTATGTTTAAACAAAAAAAGGATGGAGGACGGTTAGCATAGAATGTGCCCGTACTCATCGTGGAGCGTCTCCTAACTAAGGGAGTGGTGATATATTCGGACGGATCCATTGGCTGCTTTAGTTTACCGGCAAGTTCCAAAAGTTGTAGTTGGGCTGTTACTTCGGCCTCGGAAAAGCTTTTGGTTTTGGGATCAAGTCCTCGGCGTAAGAGTGTGATGCTCGACACGCCGTAAAGGGGAAATTTTTCCTCGGTCTCCCGAGCGAATTCTCGAACAAACCAAGGTACTCACGGAAGTCGGCAACGACTTTTATAAAAGCATTTTTGAAATTTGTCCATGAGTCCATGAAGGGTTTGAAGAGCTTGCGATTGCGAATACTGCGTAGAGAGGTCCATCCAAACCAAGTTTTGGTGCCTTGGGGGAGCATATTAGACTCCATGGGAGCGAAGAAGGACATAAACACAGGAATGGTACGAGACGATCTCCATTTTCTCGCATAAATTTTCAAACGCGATGGCAAAGGCCCATCCGTTGGGATGAAGTTGTGAAGGAGCCACTTGTAGGTGGTTTAGCAAATTCATTTGAAATTCCGTGAAAGGAAATCTCACACCAAGAATGGTGATAATGTCTCAGTAGAGGAAGAAGAAGTGGGGATCTTGACTTTGCGAGACGCCGGACGCAAGCTGATTCACGTTCAAGGGAAGCCGGATTGTATACCCTTCCTCGGTGGCAGTCCAAGGGGCTTAATGTCACATTTCGTCCATAGTACGTCTAATGCGGTTACGCAAGGGTTAACGACATACGTTCGGGGGTTGGGTCCACGGTGGTCGATGCGCTGGACTCTCCCATCTCGGACAGTCGGGTGGTCCGACGAAGAAGCCATCTATACCTAAATAAAAAGACAAAAGAAGGGCCAAAATTAGAAGAGGCGCGGTACGACGACGGACGAGTGTTACATCGGCTCGCCACTATTAAGTCGGCTTCCCTATGACGCTCTAACATAGCAAGGTCAATGCTCTTGTAGCAATACTCATCGCACGGTGTTGGCCCTTGGGATTGCACGGTGGCAGAAGGAGCATGGAAATGGGATGGCGTTTGAAGGTCTCTGGTATGTCTATTTCTTCGCAATAAAGAGTCTTTAAAGTTAAAAACATGTGGTATGGTACGGGCCATTTTTGGGTGAAAAATGGAAACCCACTCAGAAAGAACCACTCAGGATCCCAGAAAACACTCAGATGCGTGCAGAAGAGACAAACAACGTTGGCATAAAGAATGCCACAGGCGCCAAAAAAAAGGTGTCTGAAGAATAAGTAAAAGAGCAAAAGGGAGGTACCTATGTCTGTGCGTAAAAGCATTGCTTGGCTGTTGGATTGTCGGAGTACTCTATCAAGAGGATGACGTTCTTTCTGAAAGACCAAAGGACTCAAGTGCAAATGGGTGGCGAGAGCGCGTCTCCACAAATTTATATACGTTAGGAATTTGAAACACCGGGGGGTTTTTTGTAAAGTTGCCTCGGCAATTAGGGTTGCAACCCAGAGAAGCGTGAAGCAATAAATGCTTGTGAAAAAGTGGAGGCGATTCAAATCATCACTCCACGAAAAATTGCAACCGTACGTCATGAGGAGTCTAGGGACGTAGCTGTCAGAAGGAATGGGAAGCGTCTGGGCGAATCGACCTGCCAATTGTTGGCCTGGACAGCGAGGCGCTTTATTTTGATTTCAAATCCGGCGTTTGATTTTGATTTCAAATCAGGCGCTTGATTTTCATTTCAAAACCGGCGTTTTATTCTAGTTTCAAATCCGGTGATTGATTTTAATTATTACTCCGGCTTGGGGGCCATTAATTTCAACGTCAACCCGGACTAAGGGGCGTTTGATTTTAATTATTACTCCGGTTTGGGGGGCCATTAATTTCAACGTCAACCCGGACTGAGGGGCGTTTGATTTTAATTATTACTCCGGTTTGGGGGGCCATTAATTTCAACGTCAACCTGGACTGAAGGGCGTTTGATTTTGATTATTACTCCGACTTGGAGACCATTAATTTCAATGTCAACCCGAAATGGGGGGCAATTGAGTTTAATGATTTCAAGTCTTGGGAGCTATTACATTCAATTTCAATCTTATTTAAGGCGCTCAATTCTAAAGCATAAGAGGAGCGGCTAGGCGCGGCGGTGTGCCGGTTACCATGAGCCAGTTCCATGCACAAAAGTACGGAGTTTATAAAGACAGATGGATCTATAATAATAATTTTCCATTTCTATCAACAGCCAAATAGTTTACATTGTGCTTATACGAGAAAGCAATAGGTTCCATAAAGGAGGTACAATGGCAAGATCCACGAATAATTCAAGTACGCAACTCTAAGACTGGCACTTCGGCTTGCGGCCAGATAATTGGGACTCAGAACCTGAGTTTGGCTTATTAGAACTGGCCTACTCGCCTGCGCCTTGACCAGTGCAGGGAAGGGACGCCCAGAGTCACCACCAAGATGGCAAGAATCTTGACCATGGTTAGGTGTCCTTTACATGGTTCTATCATGCAAAGGGTCCTGGAGGTTCTTTGGGAGCCCATAAAAACGAAGTTGAGCCAGAGGTTGGCTCAACACCGTTGAGAGTCCAGATGTATTTGAAGAAATCCACGTGAAGACAGGCAAATACATCGGCACTCTCATATGCCCTGTGGGGCACGCAAATGAAGACTGGCAAATACATCAGAGTATGGTGTTCAGTTCTAGGAGCCTTCGCGGCACCTTTCGATCCTTTCTTCTTCTGGGATTCTCTACATTTTAGGTTCGCTTTGAAAAACGGAAATGAGCGTGCCGAAAGCGAGTTCCTTGACATACTTCAGGTGATTCGGAGGAAAGAGGAGTGTATTATCAGTTTACTAGGATTCGAAGACAAAGGAATCTGGAGACGATAGGTTAAAAGGAAGGCATAGGTGATTTTATAGGGTTTCTGTTGGATGCACGGCATATGGAAAGTCCAGAGGTAATCAATATCCTTGATGGGAAGTGTAAGCGTCGGAAGTAATAAGTGCTTTGGTAACCAAAGCGTGGACATTAAGTACGCGCGGATGACGAAGCGAAGAGGCATTTCTATTCCCGAAGGGGTATAGGGGATAGGTTACCTGTATCCAGACGCTCGTAGGCTTCCATGATGACCTTGATTGGGGGCAAGTAGGAGCGGGAGTTCATAATGTCGGTTATGGCCGAAGTCTATACATCTGGAGTTCATAACGGCGGTCTTGTGATGAAGTGCATAGGGCCGGTTATGACCGAAGCATGCATGACAGGGGCTCATAAGGACGGTCGTGAACAAAGTCCATTTCTCTTCGTGAATCTCAGAATCATGAAAGCCGAACTAAGGGTAAAGAGAAGCATAGCATGTCGGTCATAGGCACAGGGATGGTTGCTTCATAAACCTCGGACAATGTAAGGCTGAAGTACCGAGCTTGGGGGCAACTGTTATGGACCCATATATTGGGCCTAGCGAGTATGCGGCCCAGTAAGGGTATCTGCTACAGAATCCTTTCTACCCAGGTATGAGTTGAGTCATCCTTGAACCACGTATCTGGGATTCAGAACCGTACAAGTAGTGGAGCAGGCATTTCCAGGACGTGGGAAGCGCACTCTACCTGAATAACGGACTCACTACAGCAAGGAGAGGAACCCTAGGTAACCCCTATAAATAGGAGGTTACCCACCAGGTGCACTCTCTACATTCTCTATTGATTATTTACTATTCAGCCTCACTGTGCACACACCCCACCCCATTGGCTAAAGGCCACCACCGTGTAGCACAGTGATCTGAGACGACCCGTTGGTATCTCCTCTATAGATATCAGTGGGTAATCTTCTCTACTCAGGGGCTTACTCTTAAGCGTCTGTGGAGAGCTCATCGATCCTATATTAATATCGCCTAGCCTCATTGGGCTAGACACTTATGTTCTACGACAGAACACATATATATGTATTTGTGTGGTAAGACCATTTTAAAATTATCCCACTTGATGCTTTACCACACATTTATTTGCAATTGGCTACTTAGCTAAATTAATTGCAACTGTTAGATACATGTTAGGAATTAATCCTTAATTTCATATAAGGATTTTCTTTCTCAATTAATTTTCTCTACGCCACAAAATATTAAATCCATAATTTTTAGGCTTAAATTATTCCTTACTATAATTTATTCCTTGAATTTATTCTTTTCCCGAATGTTTAAAGAAAAGAAAAAAAAAAGCCTTTATCTCAACTAATTATTCTCTTTTTTTTTAAAGCCAAAATTTCATATTTATTTTCCATAAAATATTCCAATTTCAAATCCCAAAGTTTGGGATGTTACAGTATAGGGTCTTAGAATGGCGCGGGGTTTGGGCTTCAACAAGATCATTCCGAATGAGACTCAACTATGGTTTTACACATGATTCAGGATGCTCGAATCCAAGGAAAGGCTATAGATAGAACTCTGAATGCATGGCTATAGGACAATAACGATGAGCTACATATTTGCTTTTCTCATATTTTGCGTGAAGGCAAGAGGCGTGGCAGATTGGTTAACCAAGTATAGGTTCATTTATAATGAGGATTTTACTATTTTTGATTCTCTTCCAAAGAGAAGTAGTAAACTTTTTGTATAAAGATCTTGTGGGAGTTGTTTACCCATGTTTAGATCCTAGTTAATGCTAGCGAAGTAATGGGCGATTGAGCCCCAATTTTTACCCCCCCCCCCCAAAAAAAAAAAAAAAAAAAAAAAAAAAAAAAAAAAGGTTTCATAACTTTATGCTATTAGTTCTCCTATGGTTCAAAGGGGATGCAGGGTGTGTTATAAGTAGGGAATGTGCTTGTAGGCAAGGTGATCGATTCTTTAAGATTTAGGTTGAAGATGTATAATTCATGCACACACGGTCTCCTTGCGAGCTGGTATGAAGATTTAGGGACTTGATAGACGGATCAAAATTTTTACCCTCTTTCTCTCTATTTAGCTATGAAAGGTTATATAAAATTATTTATAAATGGAACTAAAATTGGTGAGCAAGGTGAAATAGCCAACAACAATATGGCCTTATCCGTTATCCCAATAGGTGACGTCAACTATATGGATCAAATGACATCATTGAGCTCGGGAAAAAAATCAAATCTCGAGATAAATTGTTGACTAGGATATCTCACTTAATTACCTCATTAAGCATTCTCTTTAATCTTTCTTAATCTATGTTCATAAAGATTCGATAAAGTTTTATGTTGGCTATCGAGAGCTTACCATAACCCTCTTTCTTTATCCCCACTCGAACAAGCTATAATACATAGGCGGAATTGTGAAACGGCCAAGATCAAATTTTGCGTTATTGGCCACTAGAAATTTTGCATTTTACCGAAGCCTACTTACAATACAAAACTAGCTAAAAAGAAAAGGGAAGAGAGAGAGAGAGAGAGGAGGCCAGCCAATTGGTGGAATCTTTGTGCAGTTGTTTGTTTCCTTGCTGGAAAGTTAAGTTTGCAAGTGTTAAAGCTCTATAAAACTCAATCATCCTAATCAAAGCTTGGAAATTTTTCCGCCACTGAAGACGTTGATTCCACAAGTTGCATGCAAAAGTTGGGGTTTAGTGGTCCCTCTTGTTTGTATCCATCTTCCATTATCATGTCCACGTTAATAAGGCAAATAGGCAATAGTAAATCAGTCCAACAAAAACAACAGGGAAAATGGAAGTTTTTGGTTAAGTCCAGAGTAAACAAAAACAAAACAAAATGATGAGATGAGTGAGCTTGCTCGTCCAGAGTTCATAATAGCTGTTAGTTCAAAGTCTACCTAATTTAATTATTTTGACTTGCTAATCATAACAACTGTGGGTCCAGGGTACCCTTACAATTAAGGATGGCAATGAGACCGGAGAATATAGTTTTTAGTCTCTTAGTTTGTCCCATGTCTATCACAATTTTGAGAGTTTTTTATGCTCAAATTAGATCATTTTTTGAGAAAAATGGTAGAAAAATAACATTTGAATTTTAAAAAAAAAAAAAAAAAAAAGCCCCAAAATGTATACTAAATTAGCAAAAGGACAAATAGGTGATCTGATAGGAATTTTATATTTTCAAGTTTGGGTGTTGCAACTTAAATATAGATAATGACAACTTAAGAATAACAACTAACAATTTGGAGGTACACAATAATAACTTGAAAAGCTCAAATTGTCAATCTCTATAAAATTGTTGATTTCTATACTCAAGTTGTAAGCATTCAAACTTTAAACATTTCAACTAGATCATCTATTTGTTCGTTTGCTAATTTTGTACACATCTTGGGTTTTTTAATTCAAACATGATTTTTCGATCATTTTCCATTCACTTCACTTCACTATCATTTTGTTTTAGTGACAACCAATTCATTTTATTCTTCTTAAACTCCCAATTTTACCCATGCAGTCATTTCATTCAGCATAACATACGAAAATAACTTGCTCGGATTCCACCATTGATAATTTTGTATATTTATATTGCGTGATAGGGAACAAATTTGAGACAGAATACAAATAGGATCAAACTTATCACCACCTCGTCCTAAACTCCAATCATAAACGATTAATTTCCTTCAATTTTACCTCAAACGCTGATTAAAAATTGATCTAAAATAAATTAAGGCGCTCATGGCATGTCAGAAATCCTGAAAGCTTACTCAAACATGATGTATAACTTTGACCACTTCAGTTTGTTTTTTAAATCTATTTTTGTTCATAACTTCAACTGATGTTTGCAGCAACTGACAAAATCTGCCACTTGATACTACAAATAAAGGAAGTGGAGCCACGTAGGAAAATCACACTGATTTGTTTAGAACGGACCAATCAATCATGAATCTGACATGCCAGGTCGCACCTTGTTGGTTCAAGTGGGTAATTACAAAGCTCCAACCAAGATTAACAAAGAATATAAAGGGAAGAAACTTTTTTGATCCTAATCCCTTCAGTCCAATGAAGACTCGAAGTTTTGCTTTCTCAGCCTCCTGTACAAATTTTTTAATAGTACCTAAATTCTCCATCTAGGATTACAATAGAGGTCACAATCAACCCCATTCGGTATGGCTCCAAGCATACAGCACTACTAACAAATTAAAGATCCATGATGCCATTGAAGAGACGAAAGATGACTATCCCAATCATCATCATTGTCAAAAGTATTTGCTCCACTTTCTTTAATTTTTCAAAGTTGTCACCTTTTAAGTTCTAGTGAAAATGGTAAAGAACCACAATTCTGATCAGCAATGTGGTATGGTTCCAACTTCAAGCCGGGCTTTTTGTACCAACTCGTCTGCTTACCAGAAATTGGTAAGAATGTATGCAAAAAAATCATTATGTCGGCTGCAAGCGAATAATGGAAAAGAAGCTCAGAGGCAGTGTCTAGGACTCCTTTTGAGTGTTTTCAGCACCAGCAGTACGAGCTGCTTGAAATTGAAGGGCATAACGTCTATGCAGCTCTCGAAGCCTTTCCAGTAATTCCTGCAATGTTGGCCGGCAGGCTGGATCACTGGTGGGAATGAACAAAGATGCAAGTCAGCAAAAGATATTTGCAATGCAAAGTGTTCCCGCAGAAATTTTTGCATACAACTAGGCGAGTCACATAATCTATGCACCAGTAAAATAGAGCCAAATCATAAAGACACCATACAACACTACATTTATCCAATAGTGCTACAGTGCATAATAGAGTATGTCCCTTGTCCAAAGTCCTATTTGTATGACAGTTATAATAGGGGTATGACTGATAACCACTAATGTAAATTAGAGAGTTGGCATGCTAATTTTGTTGTGTATCAATTCGTTATTTTTTAATTTCATTCAGAAGGAGAAAAATCTTGATATCTTTTGTACCCAAGATTTATAGTTTCCACCTTTTCTTTTAAGGTTTTCATAACTAGAGACCAAATATGTAACAGAAGAAAAATATGATTCCTTTGAAAGTCCATGCTAAGCTGAAGAGTCGAGCAAAATAATACCAGTTACAGAGTAAATCATTCATAAGTAAGTATATCATATAGATAAACACGCCATGCATGCATACGTGTGATGCTAACAACTTCCAGGTGACCAACATTAATTTGATCTTGCTACTAACAGCACACAAACAACATTTTTTCACCCTTCAAAATTATAAGAACAAATAGTTGCAAGGTTGTCTCTCTATTTGTTGCCATTATTTAAGTAATAATTTATCTTAAAAATGTGAACTTGTCCCCACTCTAAGCATCAATACCATCAAATATGTGATCGTTGTTAAATGAAGTCCATACTAAAGTTGAAAGGGCAAAATTCAGACTGCCAAAAAGAAGTAGAAAAATAGACGAAACAAGTGTTTCCGATCACTTAGTTCTGTTATGTAACTCAACAAAACATTGAGAAGTCAACTGATGGAACTGCTAATTAGTCATAAAACAGATTACCAAAATGAATTTTGGGCTACTTCAAGAATTTTAGGTAAAGAGTGAAAAATAGGTCATAATTATGGAACCATCAAATATATGTATAACACCAGCTCAAGCAAAAGCTCTTTGGATTTCACTCTCGTGATAAAATTTATCAGAGAAGCAAGAATGATACGGCTCAAATGGGTAAGGATGTCGAGAAATGCTAAAGATATTAAGAAGAAACTCAAAATATAAATGTTTAATGAATATCTCAAACAGCTGATCTTGTGAGATTTGTTTAGGCACACCGGCCAACAGCAGGACACGAGTCCTTTCAATTGATCATTTGCTTTGCAAGTGGCATAAGATTTATGCTTGTGCATATTAACTTGCAGAAAAAGATATAAAATCATATGACAGAATGAACAGAATAACACCTATGCCAGCAGCTCTCAATTATAGCAGCCCACTTGGGATCAACATCCTTTGGAATTTCTAGCCGCTGGTTCATGAACCCAACAGCTCCAATCACCTGCAAGTATCCTAGAGAAACCATTGTTCATATTTGGACCCACCATAATATGAGAGTTACGAAAATTGAAGATAACAAATTAATAGGACGAAATATCAGAGTGAATCGGGAAACACATTTATTAATAATAAAAAAGGCAGGTAGCCAAGGCCCGTTAATTAAAATTCATTATTTAGTAAGCACATGAGTGACAAAATAACAAAACATTTCAAAGATCCACATATCTTCAAGGGCTAGAATAACTGATTTAAGTGGTTTTTACACCAATATGAAACAAACTCTTTCAGTAGTTTTCAGTTCAACAATCTTACATGTCACTGTATTATTTACATTGTTGTAGGAAATTCAAGGTTCACATATTCTTGAAAACTATACCTGCATTGAGTTGAGAGTCTCCCAAGGGATCTTCTCAGTTGTAAGTTCCCACAATATCACTCCAAAGCTGTATACATCAGACCTGATGTCCCCAAGAAGCAGAAAATATTAGTATTCGAAATCCAGAAGTTCACCCCCGGGGGGGGGGATACATAAGGGTACAGATCAAACATACTTCTCATCAGAGGGCTCATTACGAAGAACTTCTGGTGCCATCCATTGGGGCTGCAAAGCAGAAAATGCTAAAATCAGCAACTTTTTTGTTTGTGTGGAACAAAAATGAATTCAAATGAAAAGATCTTGTGGTCAACACAAGATATGTGAAACTACCGTGCCCTTTCCGGTCTTTGTTGTGAGATATGTTTCATGCTTTAGGCGTGAAAGGCCAAAATCACCAACCTGTTCCGCTAGTACATGGTTAAGATATTGTCTAACTAAACACAATGTAATGCTACAAATCTTCAAGCAAATCAAAAGAGAGTGACCAACCTAACAAATGGAGAATAAATAGAAAAATTACAGAAGCTGACCTTCACTGTCCAGTTCTTGTCAACTAGAAGATTTGAAGATTTCAAATCTCGATGAATAATAGGTGGACTGCAGTGATGAAGATAGTTTACACCCCGTGCCTACAGAAAGGATAAAAATAGATCATATCTCCGATTAAAGCAATAAAATGTCCAAAATGAATTTGTAATATAAAGAGAAAAATAGGGAAAAGTGAGCATGATTCCTCCATAACATTACCAAAAAGTTACTTACAATATCTAAAGCCATATGAGCACGCCGTCTCCAGTCAAGTTTGGGGGTGTTTCTCTGGAGTAAGCGAAACAAGCTTCCACTGAGATGAATTACAGATGGATGCACGAATAATTAGCCCAACTTGATATTTTGTAACTATATGGTTAAAGAAAAATTTCTGAACAAACCGTGGGAGAAACTCTGTCACAATGCAGAGACGTTGAGGTGAAGTCACTGCCCCCATGAACAGAAGGACATTTGGATGTCTAAGTCTTTTCATAACAGAAACCTTCACATCAAGAGCATTATCAAATCAGTGTTATGCAATGATGAATTTTAGGGGGGATGTTCAGTACTCTGAGGTACAAATATAGTAGAATAAGAATATAATATAAATAGAAGACGGTAACTATATGAGAGGATTCATGAAGAACTGGAAGAACAATCTCTTGCATAAATTAATCCACAATGCACTGAATAACTTATTTGGTTTGTGTAAATTTCAACTTATTAGTTTTGCTTAGATTTTCAATTAAAGAGGGAATAAACTTGGTGCAATTTCCATGTGTTTGCTTTGAGGTCCTTCAATAGAACTATGATATCCAGTGAAACCCCTTTCAAAGAATCAATCATGCGTGCTGGGCTGTGAAATATGTTTCACATGTTAGCAAATGCTTGAAGAATGTTGCCAAAGCCTTCTCCTTAAAATTGAGGAATACATGCCACAGCTTACTTATCCTTACATCTCTAGGGCTAATCAAGTAAAATCCTATTCAACCGCTCATATTATAGCTCATATTATAGCTATCATAAGTTCACTCCAGACTTTTTGTTCCACAACATCTACTCATAATATAATATCAATATTAGCTCCAAGCTATATCGTGGCAATGCTACCTCAACGATATATTTAAAGTTAGTAGGTTAAACCATATTGATCCTTCTTTTTCATTCTTTGGTCAACAGATGATTAACGGTCCTTATCAAAACATAATTAAACTCAATGAAGCCATCCTGCTATTGTTGTTGGTGGATGGAACGAGGTTGACATATTTAGAAACCATTCTCCAGACACCTAACATGGATGTGGTGTAGTGCATCAATTAAAAATGGCAAATATAACCATTGAGCAAATATCATCAAACTAAGATTCTCCAAGGAAAGCCTAGCACATTCTAATTAGTTTGTCTCTCCCTAGTACATTAGCAACTGAAGGTTTTTTTAACTTTTTCTTTTTTTAAAAAATTTGACTGCCCGAAAGCATACCTCTTGTCGGAAGGACATTATCACATCATCAGAATATTCTTGCTTGGAGAATACCTTGACTGCAACATCCTGCAGAAATGCGGGTGTTAATTGGCATCACATATTAGTCACCAATATTTAGTTTGTCACTGCGGAAAAGACACATCCCAAATGAAACACTAGAATTTCCTCAGGCTTGCACAGAAATTGCTTTACCCCATAATGAAATATTTGAAATTCATAACATTATAGGACATGCTAGTGGTTTGAATTGCAACCTAATAATAATATGCGTAATATAAAAGAAAACCTTGATATGTTGCTAACCCACAAAAAGTGGACAACAGAAAGAAGCAAAAGAGAATTCCCAAACAGAGCTATGGCCACTAGTTATTTCAATACCATTTTTATATTTAGTATATTAACTTAAAACCATAATTAGCAGGAAGAGCAAAGGACATACTGATCCATACCACAGAGCATGATACACAGTTCCACATGATCCTGCAAAGCAACAACTAAGAGGTAAATAGGAAATAGAAATAATATACTGAGCAAAACCTTGCATCGAATTTGACAAGGAAAGAGTGATGGCATCAGCAAAGTATGGTAGAGGAGATAATAAAGCTAACCAATTCTATGCATGATAACCACACTGATAACTGGTTAAATTTGCAAAGCAATCAAATTTTGCAAATAAGACATTTGAAATAGAGATGAAGTTCCAAGTTTTTTGTGATGAATGCTATTTTTTTGCTCTTAATACATATGTGATCCCAAAGCATGCCTGTTTGGTGTTCAAAAAAAAAAAAATCCCTACCTTGCCCAATTTGCTCTCCAATTGTCAGGTCTTCCCACAAGATTTCATAATCCAAACAATCAGTATCCATGTCCAATTTATTATTCACAGCACTGCTGCCACTCCCACAGCTGCTTGCACTACTTGTGCTGTTAACATTGAAGGAGGACCAGGATCCCGATGCTTCATTATTAACAGATCGATTACCTTCTCCTGCCTGACTTTCTGGCCTCACACAAGAAGAAAGAGGTTTCCGCTGAGCTGGCTCATTTTCTTGATCATTCTGCAACCAAGGCCAACCAACACGAACATTCCTTCCCTCTGACCCATCCCGTTCATTTGCTTTCCATGGCCATGATAGTGTTTTCTTTTGAATCCATGCTTCAGCCTTGGAAGTTAAGACTTTATGAATAGGTTTTCCTTCACCCTCATCACCAGAATCTCTAAAAAAATTTCCTTGATTTTTGTCTTCTGTGTGAGAAAATACACCAAAGGCAGATGGGGGAACATCTCCCCTGGGTGTGCTAGCTCCACTAGAATTAGCATCTTCTCTCTGGTCTGGAAGAACCACATCTGAGCAGCTCTGCTCAGAATGATGACTTTCACCACTCCCACCTTCACGATCCACATTATTGTCTCCTGTTCGGATTCTTGACCTCACTTTGTTACTTACCTTGGACGCCTATGATAATGTTTTTAACATCAAAACATGCCATGCTAGACAAAATAAAAGGAACATTAAAATGGAAAGTTGTAGACTAACCAAATTTGTAATTTTTGATGCTATACCAACTTGAAGAGGCTGTTGAGAATCAAGACCGAGTTTATTTGTAATGCTACTTCTAAGATTGCTGGAGCCTGAACCTGTTTCAAAGTGCTTTACTCCTGAGAACGGAACTCTTTCTTCAAGGAAGGGTCGTGAATCACTAGAGACACAAATAATGCCAATCAAACTTCCATCATCGTCATATAAAGGAGTATTGGTAGCCACAGCCAAAAACTTCTCTCCCATCTTATTTTTGGCAGGGAACTGCCCAAGCCATTTCTCTCCCATAATGACCCGGTTGATTATATCATTGACTAGGGCAAAATCGCTGGGGTCTACAAGGAGCTCAATGCCATCCTTACCAAGGGCTTCGTCCGACGAATAACCATATAGATGTTCAGCACTACGGTTCCTGCAAAATTATTACATAAACCTTAGACAATTAAGCTTTTGATGCAGGTGCCAAAATTAGTTTTTTTTTTTAAAAAAAAAAAAAAAAATCATGTACACAGGTAAGTCTTCGAGCATAAAATGTTCTGTACCAGAATTCTTTAATCAACGGTACAGAACATTTTATGCTCGAACTAAATGTAATTCAAAACGCATCCATTTTAACCTGAGGACGTATAATCTGCAACAACCTAATAATAGAAACTCATTACAACTTATGTTTTTATCTCCATTTGCAGCAAAAATAAGAAACCAAAAGATCAATATTCATATTCAATCATTAAGAAATCAAAGAACGGAAAACTTGAAGTCGAATAAGCCATTCACCAGTATATTATACGACCGGTAAGATCCAATATGTGAACAGAGTGCCCCATTGACTGCAAAATATTGAGATACTGCTTATCAGTAAAATTCACAGCTGAAGGGCCTCTTCCAACGCCATCTTCTCCATCATTTTGAGGATCACTATTACGGCTTTCCCTCTGAAGCGGTGATGAATGTTTAAACGAAGTCAAACTTCTCTTCAACGAAGCCGGTCCATCGAATCCGCCGCCTCCGGCTCTCCTACTGGGCACACCCAATCTCGAACGTTGCGGCGATATCGAGTGAGACCTCTGGCGGTGATGGGTCTGCTCGGCCCGAGCATCGCTTGCGCCCGAGAGCTTGAGTTTGGACATTTCTTGCTTGAGGTGTGCGTGACCCGCCTCGAGATTCTCGATCTTCCTGAGAAGCTCTTCTGGTGGTGGAGTTCCCATTTCGAAGCTAAAATTGAGCTGAGAATACGAATTTAGAAGGAAGATTCATCACCTTCTCTTTCTCTCTCTCGCCCCTCTCCCTGCCACACAGCCAACAAGTCCGAGCTTGATTCAGTAACTCAGCTCCTCTCTCTCTCTTCCTCGCCGATAAACTTGAGTGACAAAAGCAGATATAGGTTGAAATTTGATTAGACAAAAAAAAAAATGATTGACCAAACAAAAATTTTCAATTGAAGGTCTTATCTATCTCTACTTTCTTCCGCAGTCAATTGCTCACTGAAAGAGAGATTCGAGCTCTGAGAGGTCAAGAAGCTTTTTCCGCCTTCTCTGCGGCTCTTTCTCTCTCTCTCTCTCTTTAATAAAAAATGAATTCAACTTCAGCTTCCTCCTCTTTCAGGTTTTGCTTATTATTATTCTTCAACTCCCCCCAAACTACAACTCCATGTGTGTTTGGTATTTCAGTTTTGTGAAGAACTGTCTCATAGTTTAATTCTATTTGTGCTATTTGACCAACAAATGGTAATTACTACATGTTAACCCCAAAAAAAGGCCACTCAAACTCCAACATGTCAGTGTCCAATACCCGCCGATAATCGTGCCTGATTCTTTCCCATCGGTCCAATCATCGCAGCGCGTCTATCTCACTCTCCTAGGATAGCGTATGTTCGCGCTCAACTCGTAGATTCTTTTTCTTGCTTAATCTGAGATAAAAATTTACATCAACCAACAAAATTATATGAGAACACAAATTTAAGCCAATTTTGTCTATTCTAAACCAGAGAGATTAATCACTGAACTGTTTGAGGCTCACCGTCTAGAAAAGGGAAAAAAATGGATCAATTTAATTTTCTTTAAAAAAAAAAAGGGAATTTGTCATTTCTCTTTAAGTTTCCCCTGCTTCTAGAAGACTCTTGGAGCATGCATTAAATTCAGACAAAAACGGACACGCTTTACTTCTTTACTTCGTGGACAAAAAGGTAATGGTCCGCACTGGCCACTAAATCGGTCGTGATATTGGGTTAAAAATCATATCAGAACTAACTTAAGGCTAAACTTGAAGATTTTAGATTAATTAATATGAAATTTCAAATATATATATATATATATAAAGAACCAGGTTGATATCTGGAACAAATTGATTTATTGACAGGTTCACCATTTTCCGGCCTGGTCCAGGGTTTAAAACATTGGAAAAAAGTGTTGAAAGTATATAAATAAATATAATTAATTTTTTTCTTTCTCTCAACTAGATTTTTTATGCTTTTTTTCCAAAACTAGATTTTCTAAAATATCTGAGTATTTTGGCAATTTATCATCTCTAAACACGTTGATAAATTAATTGTACATTTTCTATTTTACATTGATATTTATTTTAATTCATGGCTAAAAACAATCTGATCCATTTCTAATTATAGAAACACTTTTATAATACAATTTAGTATTTACACTACAACAATATTTCTATAATTAGAACCAGGAAAAGTAGATACTTTTCCCTTTCTTTGAGTTCCTTTTGGTTCAGCTACGTAGTTAATTTATTTCTTTGAGTTGCTTTTTGGTTCAGCTACTTAATTTACAATTGCAGATTAAGTGATTGTTTAAATTATTTATAGAAGTTGAGATATACTATAAATTATGTTTAAAAAAAACAACTACAATCTATTCGGTACTAATTCAACGGGCTGACCTAGATTCAAGCTGTCGTGCAATCAAGCAAATTTACTACTTTGTCGTGCAATATGCACATGTTTGTGTGGATACCGTCACAATGAGAAAAACTACTAGTCACCTGTAGATGACAAGTGAAAGAAAAATTAAAAAACAATTTAAAAGTCTTCATTAAAATTTAACTTTTGCAAATTAATCATTAAAACTGAGATAAATTTTTTGACAGAGTTTCTACCCAAAAAAAATTGACAGAATTTGAAGAAATAAATTAAATCTTTGGTTACCATATATTTTTAATCCATGTATGACAATTAAAAAAATACATTTTTGCTTTAAAATTGAAATGTTGGGAATAAATAAAACATTTTACATATATGAGGATATATATTAGCGCCGCCATTTAATTGGAGTGAAGACGAAGTTAATGTAAAAGGAAAATGGGGGAATAATACAAATAAGGTAGGTGTAGAGTGTGTCACATCAAATATCAGCTTTGAAGAGTAAATGAGAGCAGAATCAGAATTGTGCCTTCAAAAGCACCAAATCTGTGTTTCCATCTTCCTTTATTTATTTAATTTTTTCCCCCTCTTTCTTCTCTCCTTACCCAACATTTTCAATTCACCCCCTCCTTTTTAATTACTTTTTATTTTCATTGGCCATTTACCACATCATCATATTCATTATTTATTATGTTTCCCTTGACCTTAGTTAAAAGTAATTATATTTTATTAAGGGTTGCTTTATAAATTTGTCTTTCAAGTTTTCACAAACGAATAATGTTACTTGATCATTTTTTTAAAAAAAAGTTTAGTATTATTTGGAAGTGTTGAAATAAATCAATGTTCTTTTTTTTCGTTAAAAAGTTAATAGTCTACATTAATCTTTAACAGTCTATAGTAAATTTTTAATGGTATGAGGAAACATTTTTATATTTTAAAATTTTTGGAGTAATATTAAGCTTCAAAAAACTTACAAAGCAACATTGTTTTTCGATGAAAACTTTTAAAATAAATTTGTACCTTAATCATTTTATTAAAAATGATTCCAAAAAAAATCATTTTATTAAAAACAGAAATGACATGTTTATATTGGTAAAATTATTTTTAACTCATCACCTCATTCGATGTACTAATTTGCCCTTTAATTAATTATATAATTATTTTTTAAAGAAAAAAATAGGTTGAGTGAGCAACAAAAATGCAATGACAGTTCTCTCTTTTTTGACATGATTTGCGAATATGAGTATGTGGTAAATTCTAATGTACGGAGTAAATGGTTATAGAGATATATTAGAGAAACTAAAACACCTTTTTTAACTTTTGAGAAAAAAATAAAACACATTTTTTATAAATAACTAATTAAATTAAATTTATTATTCTCTATAAATTAGACATCTAGTCTATACATTTAGAAATTAGGACTGCACAGAGGAATATTCCCTGTAGATTATATATCTAATTTGAAAAGAAAAATAAAACAAAAAATCTAATTATAAATATAACTCAATTTTCTAAAACACCCCAAAAATAATACGAATAGGATCAAAACCTAGCCATCAAAAATGATATTGAACATGTAAAGCATTAAATTTTAAATGAACTGGACTTCAACGAGGCAAATTATCTGTGAGCATATTACTATAAATTCGCTAAATATTTGCATCTACCACCCCAAATTCTCATGCTTATCATCTTTATTATCCTCAAAGTTGTATTGATTAGTGACTCTTTGGATTTTCTATTTTTAAGTTAAAAACTACTTTTAAGTTAAAGCTAAAAAAAAGTTTGATGATTATATAAATTATTTTAAAAGTTACTTAAAAACTCAAATTAAAAATAAGTTGTTTGGCAAAAATTTTGTCATAAGTACTTTTTCTAACAAAAATTATCATAAAAGGTATATTATAAAATAACCTTTAAACTATCAATATGTTCACAAAATAAAAATACTATGAGAATAGATTTGCCAATAGTGGATAGGGATGGAAATAGGTCGGGGGCTGTGGCTGACTGTTAAAAGCCTGGTCGTCGACTGTCGGGCTAAAAGGCCAGGAGCTAAGGCCACATGTTTGTCTTAACAGGCCAGGCCTAGGCCTCCAAATAGGTCATTAGGCGACGGGTTGACTGTTAAGAATAATTAGTTTTTTTCTATAAAAAATATTAATTAATATCCCTCCACCCTCCCTCACTCAAAGCCTCATGTTTGCCCTTTCAAACCAAGAACCCTAAGTCCCTAAATCAATTTCCCTCACTCAAGCCTTTTTCGGCCTATTTACGTTAGGCTGTTGTCGATCAGATATCTTTGTAGGCTTGTTTCTGGCGTGTTTATATTCGGCTTGTAAAAAATACAGGCCTCTTAACAGGCTACAGGCCAAGCTCAGGCCAAAATTTTAGCCTGTAATAGGCTACGGCCGCTCGAGACCACTTCCATTGCATAACGGCCTTTTGTTAAGGGTGAGGTGGCTTGTTTCCACCCCTAATAGTGGAGCACAATTAAGAAATCATCATTAGTCTTGCAAATTGTCAACCAATATTTCATTCACATGAAATCACATTTTTCTATTTTCCATTAATGTTGATGCTATTTGATCCATTTAACCATTATTTCTTATTTTTCTATGACTATGGATACTTATTTCTTCATCAATGTCACATTCTTCTTGACTCTCAGGAATATAATCAAGATTAAGATCACATTTGTCAAACTCTTCGTCTTCAAAATCACACTTTCTAATGAAGTTATAAAGGGCTATTGTTACAATAATAATTTTCCCCTACTTGATTAATGAAAATGGCTTCATATCATGTAAGATGTGCCACCTATTCTTTCAAACTCCAAACGTTTTCTCAATGACATTTCTTAATAAGGAATGTGCATAAGTAAAAACTTCTTGCAATTCATGTGGTTGACTCCAACCTCAAAAATCAGGAATGTGATACCTTTTTCCTTTAAATGGTGCTAGATACCCTTTCATATTAGGATATCTAGCATCTACTACATAATACTTCTCTAAAAAATTAAAAAATTTATTATTAGCTCATATAAAATTTCAATTAAATAAATATAAAACTTAAATAGTTTATATAAAGTAATAATAAATTGTACCTTCAAGAGGATGAGGGAACCCAACTTTCATTTCCTCAAGCATAGATGAAAGAGAATGTGTCATGTGCAATACCAGGCCAACTAACAACAGCAAAAGTGAATATCATGTCAAAGTTACAAACTAACATGACATTATGTGTTTGGTATCATTTTATGCCTATAAAATGAATTTGATCATTAGTAGGAGGAATGGTAGGAATATGTGATCCATCTATAGCACGTATGCATCCTTAAAAATAGTTGGAGTGGTATTCATGGCACTATCTTCAATTGATACACCCATTGTTAGGGCCCATGTATGTTGACTTGTTGCCACTGTTTCCCTCAAAAGATGATTTCTAATTCCTCACAAAATTCTAATCCTTGATTTGCATATTTAATATTATCCTGCGCAATCATAAATGAGAAGCAAACTTCAGACAAACACAAATTTTTAAATAAACATAAAATAACTAAAAACTTAAAAAATTATAATACTTACTTTTTTCTTAGCTTCCCACCATGTGTCATTAGCTATAATATAGTTCATGTCTCATAGTTCCATCACAATCCTTCTTTTTTGTACAAAAATTATTTCCATGTAATCCAATCAGTCTTTAAACTATCTACCCTATTTTTCAATTGCTTCTGGTTACAGATTTTGTTAGCAAGTTTATTAAATTCATCAACTACAACTTCTCATCTCTTAGCTCTAAAGGCAATTCCTGTTTTCCCATTAGTATGAATCGCCTTTATACAAATTTCAAGTAAGATCTTGGTAATGTATCGATTCCACTTTGCAATGTGTTTTTTTTTTTTACTAACCATAAACTACAATGCATTATTGAGGTGAAAAGAAAGATATTTAAATATAGCACATCGAAAGCTCCCTTATGCACATACATTCAACATTTATGGTTATTTTTATTTTTTTCATAGTTCTCTACAGGAAGCCTCTGAAACCAGTTTTTCCATTTGGTGACAATAAAGAATAAGATGATAATTTTAAGATAGACTAAAGAATGATAAAGCATAAATGGGGAATCTAGTTTTGCTAGAATGTAACAACCAAAATAGGACAAAATTAAAAAGATTCACATTCTGAAGCAAAGAAAAAAGAAATTAGCAATGTAGCAAAGTTGCCCAATCCCTCAATATATCTTTTTTAAACCAAATAGAAGTCAAACCTCTTTTATGATTTTATAAAAATTCACATGATGTGCAAAAGAAATCTTCTTTAGTCCTAAAAGATCATTGTCACTCAAGACATTCGTTGCTAATTCTCAACTTAGTCAAAACTTAAGATGCTTCCTATTATCAATATCCTAGGAGATGATGAACTACTCTTCAACTAAGGACTGTGCATTACTATATGACTCGTAACTTATTTATGGCATTGAAATTTTAATTTAGCTGGGGAAAAAAAGAATGAATAAAAGAACTTCCTAAACCACAGTGAATACACAAAAAATAGGAAAGTAAATCATTAGTAGAAGTTCAAAATGAAGCCAAGGAGACAAACCTTCAGTAGCAAATAGAGAGAGTACCTTTGGGAATGGTGATATTTGCTGAGTGAAATTTGATAGAGAAAGACGGAGTGAAAAGGATTGAAGCACTTAAAACTCAAAATCGAAAGGATGGTCGTAACCTCAACGTTTCATTTCAACAAAAGCTAACAAGAGCAAAAAAAAAAAAAAAAAAAAAAAACTCTTCTCAGGAGCTTTTGGCTTTTGACCTTTTTCTTTATTATAAGGAAAAAAAAATTATTATAAGAGTTTTTGTAAAAACTTATTTGACCTCGCTTACGCTTATAAATAAATAAATAAAAAGAAAGAGAGGAGGATTTAAACAGACACTAAGGCTCCACCTCCATTGTGAAAAAGGAAAAATCTCATTTGTGAGACAAGTATAATTGACATCGTTTTAATATACGTCATTATAAATATTTGTGAGTAAGGAACATTTAAAAAACCAAATATTTCTATTTTTCAGACCAAATGATGAATATATTCAGGGAAGAATCACATTTATATCCATCTGAAATACCAAAATCTAAATTTAGATGTATACTTTTAACAAATTTTTAATTAGGCAAGATGCCTCATTAAGAATTTCTGAATATTATTAAAAGACCGAAATACCCCTTTATAGTTAAAAAGAAAATTGAAGGTGTAATTATTATTTCAACTAGATTTAATTAGGATTTTCCTAACAAGTCGATTAAAAAATTAAGATAAAATAATACATGACAACGAATCAAAGATTCATAGAATTTTCTTATACATGTTAAGATTAATTTTTACATTTTGCAAATCATGTTCAAGATGATTATTGCACCTTCAGTGTTTCTCTAAGAATAAAGGGTTGGCTATACTTTTAGGGGATAAATATCAATTTTGTCACGGAAGTATTGGCTAGGGAGCATCCAACATCCGGCAATTTTTTTGGTATCATTTTTACCCCGAAAGTTTTTCTTAGGAGTAAATTTGCCCCGGAAATTTTTTTTATGAGCAAATTTTTATAACTTTTCGAGGCAAAAATGATACTAATCCAACGGTCAAGATCAACCGATGCATAAGATTGTCATGTTTGTAAATTTCGG
Organism: Acacia acuminata; assembly: GCA_019022655.1. Taxonomy (NCBI): domain Eukaryota; kingdom Viridiplantae; phylum Streptophyta; class Magnoliopsida; order Fabales; family Fabaceae; genus Acacia; species Acacia acuminata. Next base: position 1,196,378 of record JAFJYI010000030.1, read on the forward strand.
GACAAAAATGATACCAAAAAAACTATTGGGTGTTGGATGCTTCCTAGCCAATAATTCCGTAACAAAATTGGTCTTTAACCCTATTTTTAGTGGAAGGAAAATTCATAAAACAAAGGAACAATAATCTTTAAGATAGTATTCTTATAGGTATACAATCATCTCTTGTTTATGTTTCAATTCATTCCCATATCATTGTTCTGGTTTAAAATTGAAAGCATAATCCTTGAAATAATAATAGCATATGTAATTTACATATGTACTAGCTATTGTGAATCTTCAGACCAGCTAAGTGATTACCGAAATTGTAAACTTTGCGACAATTCAATTATGACCTTTTAGTTCTTTTTTTTTTTATATAATGAAAATGTGATATTGACTAAATTTTGAAGACTAAAATTGAAGACGAATTGATCATCCTTGTGTGATTTGAGAAATTGTAACATTAATATTGTTTTTTTTATGATACTCATAATATGTAAAGAAGGGAAAATCTCAATTAAATCTTTTTAAACAATAAAAACAAAATTAGGCCTACACCTATTTTCAATTTCCTTTAACTACATTAGGACATTTTGATCTTTTAATGACATTTAGAAATCCTTAATGAAGCCTCTTGACCTGATTAAGAATTTGTTAAAAGTGTAGGTTTAAATTTGAATTTTAGTATTTCGACTAGATTTGAATATGATTCTCCCTATATTCAAATATAAAAATAAAAATAATTTAGACAACACCATAAGTTCAAAGTAAGGTCAGACTATCAAATTGAGAAATGAAGATAAAGGATAAATAATTACGTTTTTGTAATATATAATCCTTAACTAATTTTTTTTTGGTCAAATAATCCTTAACTAATTGAAGTGTATGAAAAGGGTAATGTACGTTGAGTCAATAAGTGGAAGGTTGTTTCGTGCAAAGCATGAAGAAGGGCGTGCACGCACACAACTTGAGGAGACTTAAAAGTGAAGATAGAGAGAATGGAATCTTTTCTCTGTTTTTTTTTTTTTTTTTTTTGATGGGGGGGGGGTGTTTAAAATTCCTATAACAAATTATCAATAATTAATATATATATATAGGAAAAGTATTTTTCCAGCTGGAGATAAGTTATCTCCAGGTGACCTTACAAACCACGTCGTTTTAAATTAATGAATGGTGTGTTTGTAATTTTAGATGAATTAATGAATGGTGCAAAATTATAAAAACATCCTTCATTAATCCAAAACAACGTAGTTTTGGGGGTCATTGGAGATAACTTATCCCAGTGGTTGGAGAAATTTTTTATCCTATATATATATATATAATTTTAAAAGGCAAAGAAAAGTTTCATTGCTTTCAGAGTTATGATGTGAAAAAAGGGAGCATAGTTCACTGCACTCGAAATGGGGAATGGGATTGCAACCTTATCTCTTGTTATCTTTTATATATATCATTCAGTGCTCTTTGTACTACAAGATAACGTAAAACCAGAATGGTTTTTACACAGTGGCAAAGGCCACTTGACAAATTGAAGAATAAAAATATAGTCTGTCATTAATTAGAAGGTCGTCAATAATATATATATATATATATATATATATAGTTTATTATTTGTCATATCACTTGGCATAAGGTTATCATTTTTTCCCAAAACTACATCGTTTTGGGAGTTAAGAGAATCAATAAAGGGTATTTTTGTATTTTTTTTTATATTTATTATATGAATTTTACCAAAAGATCCTTTATTTATTCCCCTAACTTCAAAACTATGTCGTTTTGAGAGTTTATTAATTCCTTTAACCCCAAAACGACATAGTTTTGGGGTGACTTTATAACCTTATGTCAAGTAAATGACAAAAAATAACCCCCGTAAATATATATATATATATATATATTTTTTTTTTTCTTGCAAACATTAGGAATATTGTTGTTGTTTAAAATTTAACGCTTTGACTTGTTTATAAGTTGACGTGATACCAACTATTCATTTCTTTATTTTGAGGGAAAATGATTCTAAGGGCCTTATTTTTTAAAATAATATAAAAAAAGTCTTATAATATGTTAATGATAGTTCTTTAACTTATCAATGAATGCTCTTTCACTCATCATTAATAAATTGTGAGACTTTTCTGATATTATTTTTCTTAATTTAAATTTGTATAATTTTCCTTATTTTAATGTTACCATGTCCCATTTATAATCCCCTTTTAGCCAAATCACATACCAAGGAGAGCTAGTTAGCTCAATGATTATGAGGTGAATTTTTAACTTTACCCTCATTTGTGATTGGTTACCTTTAACTTTTTTTCTCTATCTATTTTCATTAGTACAATTAATATGAGTAAAAGTGTCACAATCTCATTTATTTGGTATAACTTATAAATAGGACCAAATTTTTTTGATCAAAAGGACTTATAAATGAGTTACAACCTAACTGATTTGTTGTATGTTGTGATATGTTCTGGTTCGTTTGGTGGATTTTGAATGTAGGAATTTAATATATTTAAATCAAAGAACAGCTTTTTGGGGGGACTGGAGTTGGTGAACTTGACACAGATTACTTGGATTTTCTAATTTATTTTATAGGGCCCTACCCTCTCAGGCTATGATTGAACCCGGCGCAACTAGAGCCTTTGCCCTTATAAGCATCCATCTCTTGCAGACTCATTGACTTTGTCAATATTCCTTGAGTCTATATAGGGACTGTGTTGATATCTTGCAAACTAGTGGAAAGCTTGGACCCATTAGAGATTTTTTTTTGGGTGAATTATCAAGGACATCTTAAGTTATTTTAAACTTGAGACTAATCCCTTTTGAGATTTTGTTAGAATATTAGGAAATAAATTAACTTTATTATTAGGATACCTTGATAATAAGATCCTAATTATATCAGCTTTATTAGCCTTTATTGTAATTTATCTGAGTCCCTAAGTTTCTCTTCTATCTGTCTATATGAAGACTCTTATGTACTCTCTTTTATTTACTGAGTTTAACAGAGTGAATTTTATCCCTCGAAATTCAACATAGTATCCAAGCAGGATTAATTCCTAAAGAAAATTAGCGGTTCATTTCGGTTTTCCGTCGGCGTGGTGACTCACTTTGCTCGTTCGAGTTTTGGAGAGGTAGTGAGTTACACAGCGCCGGGAGACACACAACTCTGGTTAAACGAACACAAACAGGACCACCATAGTATGATCCACAAATCACCAAAACAGAGTTGCAAATTCCAGCGTCATTCCCATATTCAGGCGAGCCTTCCGAAAAGAGGAAAAGAGAAGAGAGCGCTACAGAAGGAGAACTCAAGGCAACATAGATTGCCAGAGCAACACCGATTGCCAGAGCAACATAGATTGCCACCTTTACCGTCGAACAACCTCGATCTCACCGCCGAAAAAAAGGAAAGAAGTCCAGATTCGCCGAAAGCTAAGCTGCAAATCAAACCAGACGCAGCCACCTCAAGCCACCGTCAAACAAGAGAAGAGGGAGAGAAAATCAAAACCCGCTGTGATGGACTAAAAATGGACTGAAAAAAACCAGAGCACCTCCGACGAAGAAAACCTTAGCCTTAGTCGTTGCCGTGAAGGAGATTCAGAGAGGTCAGAATTAGTTTTTCAGGTTCTCCAATGCTGAGGCGAGACCCATTATCTTCGTTCCCTTAAGCTTCAACGGCGAGAGGAAAGCAAAAGACCAGATGCGCTGAAGAACCAGAGAGACCCAATCACCAATCACCACCATCGCTCGGCTTGCCGACAAATCACGAACTCAGTCCGTAATCTCAGTCACGAACACCGGCAATTGAAGCCGTCATGCGTCCTCTGTCTTCTTTGTCGCAGATCGGAGAAGGAGAAGAGCGAAGAGAAAGGAGGCGAAGTCCGCGGAACTCAAGCTAGAAGAAGTCACGGGTCTGATCTAAAAACAGCTCAGGTTGGAAGAAGTCACGGGTCTGATCTAAAAACGGATCTGATCTAAAAGGTCCAATCTGTCATTTATCAAATTGAGGGACTTGAGATTCTTTCAGGTAAGTTTTTTTTTTTTTTTTTTTTTTTGATATAAAAGAGGCATGAAGCCATATATTAAAAGGAAATAGAAAGGGGATCAAGTCCCATACAATCTTGTAGAAGCACAGACCTCAACTCACGAGGACAAACAACAGAAACAAAAGAATCATAAATTACTCAATATGAGACCTCTGAAACTTAAGGAGTACAAACCCAAACAAAATATGGGACCTCCGAGACTTAAAAAAGAGTACAAACCCAAATAACATAAATGGGCCGTTGAGACTCAAGAAGAGTACAAGCCCAGATAAAAATAAATGGGTCATTTGAGACTCAAGAAATCAAGCCTAAAGATTTTGAAGATTGAAGCGAGCGAGAACAAAGTTTGAAGGATTTCGAGCGCAAGTTGAGTATGATCAACATATACTCTAGACCAGCTTGAGGGGGAGTGTTAGAATATTAGGAAATAAATCAACTTTATCATTAGGATCCCTTGATTATTGTCCTCATTGATTATAGGATCCTAATTATATTAACTTTATTAGTCTTTATTGTAATTTATCTTAGTCCCTAAGTTTCTCTTCTATCTGCCTATATAAAGGCTCCTATGTATTCTCTTTTATTTAATGAGTTTAATAGAGTAAATTTTATCCCTTTAAATTCAACATATTTGAAGTGCATTAAAAGGTTTTTGCCTCTTTTAACAAGTGTATTTTTCAGGATTCGAATTTGTGTTTTCTCATATGTAAATGAGGCCACTACTCTATTAACTAGCTTTGTTGGTCACTAGAGATGAATTTATTCACAATGATCGGCAAGATTTGGTGTCACGACCCCAAAAGAAGGTCAGTAGGAGCAGGCTAGAAATACTATAACATCATCTGATAATTTACACATGCTTTGGATTTCTCATGGGGATATGTTTGGCCATAAGAATGGAGAAGGAAAATATTTGCTTTAGGTCCAAACCTAAAGAAGCGTCTAAATCAAATATAACCTTCCCTTCCAATCTCCTCAATCCAAACAAAACCCAAGTTCTGAAATCCGGCAGCTGTAATTAGTTCATCTACTTGTGTTAAAGAGAATAACATCTGACAAGAAAAGAAAGAGGCATATATATTCAACTATTCATCTCTGACTGACAAAAGACCAATTTCCACTAGACTTTCCTAAAATGCTCGAAAGTCCCAGCTTCTGTTTCATAGAACAAAGAGAGATACAAACCATGGGAGGAAGGAAAAATGACATGACAGGTAGAAAAGCAAAACTTCCAGAGGAAAACTCTTTCAGCAGGCAAAGATTTTACAATTATTCGGCGAATTCAGAAACGCACATAGCATAACTAAAAGAAGTTACATGACTAAGCAATGGCAGGAGATGGGTGAAGTTCATTTCTGACCATGGAGTCCCCAGCAGCTGCTAATTATGGATGCATCAGCAACAATTTCACAGGACACCCACTTGGTCATGAAGATGCACACAAAATGGCAGCACAACCTTTTATACATTCCGCCATAACTTTGTGAGCTTCTTAAGGTTACATAGGCTATAAATTGACTAGTCACTCACTAGGTTGCTGTGCCAAACATGTTTGGTCAGGGGGGAAGCCAAATCAGCTTTTGCTCAAATTCATGCCCTTAAGTTCCTTGTTAGATGAGCTGCATGCTCTTGAGAGTATAGCAAGAGAAGTCTAACAGTCAACATGAGTGGTTGCAAACTACTTAGTTCACGTTTTTAGATTCTTTCCGCGTCATGGGCAGCTCAATAATTACCAAGAAGTAGCACCGTTCCGACTCCCTGATATATTGGACTTCACCACTCATTAGCTTTAGAATCCTCCTGCACATGCTCAGCCCTAAGCCTTCTTGAGTTACCCACTGGCTGCTATTGAACATGTCTTGAATCAATCCAGGAGGAAGACCTTCACCAGGACATACCATCCTTCACAAAACCACAAAGAAAAAGACACATAAGAATTGAGATAAATTAAGTAGATATTAGTAGCCAATATAAGAGAAACAATTTTGGCACACATTATCAGGTTTCCAAATGGAAGAAGAATTGAAGTCACACCATGCATTCGCCTAATGATCATATATTACAATCTTTGCTTTAACTCTTCTTCATGGAATCTTTTTCAATGAAACGCCGTGATCAAGAGATAATAAAAAGAAGCGATAACTAACCTCATTTTCAAGGTACACCAGCATAATGTACACAAAATTACAAGAATAGGGAAGGCCTTTCAAACAACTTACATCACATCTTGCATTTGCCACATAAGAAATTTTGGTTCCACAACCCCCCCCCCCCCCCCCCCCAAACAAAAATAAAATAAAAAAGAAGTAAAATAAACCAAAGTGAACACTCAATGAGGTTACAGAGCGTGATCTTTTAGTTAATAATCTATCCAAATATATTTTCAATAGAGCACAATAGCGTCATGCGGTCCATGTAGCCGACCCCACCTAGTGGGATAAGGCTTTGTTGTTTTTGTTGTCTCTCTCTCTCTCTCTCAAAAGGGGGAGTTCAGGTGGGCAAATAAGATACAAGGATAGCAATTAAGAAAGGCAGTGTTTAAGTCAAAAGCCAATAAAAAAAGGTTGAAGAAAGTAGCCTAAATCCAGCCCAAACCAGATTTCTGCTGTTTTGAAAGTCATAATTCAAGTTATATATCATGAAGCATGATGTTATCCAGTCATTAAGAATGTAAAAACATCGGTCTACCCATAGACAAGAGTAGTTTGAACTAGCAATTCATTGCAATAATTTGTAGTGCTGTCCGACTAAATCATGTCATAAATTCACAGAAAAGGTTAAAAAAAAAAAAAATTTGTTGCCTTGATTTTGCTTCACATTTTCATTCTGTAACACATACTCAAAGGAAGAAATAATTATTATTGAAATAACTAAAAGTACATGCTAATATACCTGAATTCGGCATGTAGAAGAGTAAGTCCGTCAGAAATTTGTTTTATTCTTGGAAAAACATGGAGTTCTACCCAACCATCTGGAGACGGTGCATAGTGCACCATATTCAATAAGAAATCAGCCAAGACCTGTTGAATCCTCGATTGATCACCATATACAGCCAAGGTCTTGATTTCTTCAGGAATATCACGAATCAACTGTAAATTTCTTTCTCTCAGCAACAGCATCACTTGGCTAACAACTGCATTGATGACACTCCCAAGTAAAAATTCCCCCTTTTCAAGCTCCAAGGACCTAAATCCAAAAAGTAGACAAAGACTTGAATCTTATCTTAATGAAATTGATGCAAGAAGTTTCAAAGACATTAAAGCAAGACCACTAATTGCCAACAGCAGCAAATTGCAAATGCATAACTCCCATGATCATAACATAGCATAAAATGATACAAGGGACCTCTCTTATTTCCGTGCCATCTACACTCTCCAAGTAAACATAACATAGCAAGAAGGCAATACATGTATGACATGTGCTATGTCTGAGTTAATTTGTTAAGATCACTGGCATATAAAAGATGCCTAAAATGATTAAGAAAAAATAAAACATGACAATAAGGAAATTAAAAATTAAATAGCTAGATCACTATCCATGATATGAAGCCTTGGCTCAAATGGCACCTAAGCATAGGAGCCACAGAAGCCAAAACACACGATAACTCCCCACTCACCCCTTCCCTTCATCTAAATAGGCTCCTACAGGAGTCTCCCTTGAGCCAACAAGAAAAAATTGGCATGATGAGACATCTATATGTACTCAGACATGCATTCAAAGTTTGAAAAATGGTCAACAATTTACCAGCAGAAGTTGATACATCTGGATTACAATAAGATCAGTATACTAATTTTTTTTTTTTTTTTTTTTTTTTTTTTTTTTTTTTTTTTTTTTTTTTACCATTTTTATCATCTTAGAACAAAACTTATTTCATATGCTATTTCTATGTGCGTCAACAAGGCAGTACTCTATCAGATTGAAACTTTGAATTACTTGGTCAATTTACTCCTAATGCCATATCAGAGATTCACCTAACCAAAAAATCTAAGATTTAAAGCAAACCCAGAAATGGTTATCATAATTTTTTATCTAGACTAGTGAGAAATTGAAAACCCACCCATCATCAATGCTCTCCATATCTATATCCTGTATTATCTTTAACATCTGCTTCTCACAAGCCGTACTGGTCTCAAGAAACTGCTTTTGATCATCAGTTAAGTCTGTAGCTTCCAAAAGAGAGTTTGTAAAGCGTATGCCATTCAGAGGATTCTTTATTTCTTGACAAATGTAAGCCAATTCTTTCATCCTAGCAAAGCATTTTTTCTCCTGTTGTCTCTGGACTTTCAGAGCTTGTTGAAGTTCAGGACTCGCAATTTGCAAGAAGCAGAAGGCCCCAATGATCTGACCATCCATGTTTATCCTCTTATTAGCAGTCAGAAGTGCCTGAACATATTTTCCACCCCGATCAAGAAATGAAAAGGGAAATTTGTCTGTATCCTCTCCACCAAGTGCATTATGCAGCACAATCATGAACTTGGTTAGAGAATCTGGACCCTTCAGTCGACAGCAACTACCAAAAACCTCTCCTACCAGCATTTTCCCAATAACATCCCCACACTTCCATCCTGTAAGATTTTCCATTGCAGTGTTCCACTCTGAGCAGCATGTGTTATCATCCGATGCAAAAATGGGAGGGATCAATGGATTTGGACTGTGTACAATAGCCTTGTAGTCACCTTGTATGTTAATGAATTTGTCCATTACTACTTTTTGACCAGTAACATCTTGACCAACAAAGCATACTCCAACTATATTATTCGTATAATCCTTGCTGGAGCAAGCATTCACCACAATATAAACTGCCTTCTTGCCATGTTCAGGGCCAAATGTTCTCATTTTTATTTCAACATTCTTGTCTTCTTCACCTGTACTAGGTAAATTCAAATTGTTAGGGTAACTACTAATCATAACTGTCTTATAACTAACGAACAAGATAATCTATAACAAAAGATTCAATTAAGAATGACATTGGACAATAAAGAGTCAGTTGTTATGTTGAACTTTTCTTTTTGGCCCAAGAAACAATTATGGGCAAAAATCCCACATTCAGGGTCATCTCGTCATTCTCATTCTCATTCTCATACTATTTTCTTTTTGAGCCTAAATCTGTTGTATGGAAAAAAAACTTAATCTCGCATGAAAAAAATTTATCACATTACAAATGACATGACTACCACCTGTGCAATTAGACATCCATCAACTGTGCAAGGCATGGAAAAGGCTAGTCATTTATTTGGGGGAAGATTTTGTCGCTTGCAGTTAATCATGTGCCAAAGCACGATTTACACCTACTAAACTTGTAGCTGTATGTTTAACTAGAATTTAGGCAAACCAATCATACAAAGAGCCAAAAGTTCTTCCTAATTTTTAGTCTGAGTCTCCTTACCCAATTAATTAATGAATTGAGCAGAGCAATAGTTTTAGACAGACTACCTCTTAAAGCACGAGAAAGAAGCTTGTCTACAGTTTCTTCAGACTCCTTATACACAAGATCATGAATCAAGGACTTCCCCATAGCTTCATCAACTGATAGTCCTGTCAATTCTGCAGCCTTTGCATTCCAGCCATTTATGCAGCCATCAACATTTACAGCAAATATGGGAGCAGTAGCAGTCTCTATCAATCTAACCATTTCTCTGGCCACAGAACTCAGTTCATCCACCGCTTGCAATTCTAGGTTATGAAACTGGGAATGCACAACAGCCTTGGAATTGTTTTGTTCAGCATCTTTAAATGAGTCTCGCAAAATAAGCTGCAAGGAATGTATAGCATCCATTTCTGCATTCTCCCATGGTATACTACGGCTTTTTACCACTTCTAGAAATGCCTTGAATGAAGAACGTGGATGCATTCTCTGTCCATCATCCTTGTCCTCTGGGTGATGCTTTGCACCTCCCCATTTAATCTCTTTCGCTGTATTGGACCTGAACCAAAATAGATAAACCCTGTCTGTAATATAAGCAACAGCCATCCCACATACTGCATCACCAAGAGAAGCAGCCCCAGGATACCCAGCATCGGACAGACTATCAGTACTTAGACCTGTTGAGTCTCCATGGCTGGTCAACAACCAATCTATAATATCCTTTATCTGGGACTCTGCTGGGGTGACGCCTAATGGGTAGTAGTTACCTTGATAGTAGAGAGCTGCACCGTCACACTTCACAAGATCCATAATATTAGGGCTCTGAGTAACAATGCCAGTAAGAGAGTCTCGAAGCAACATGTCACACAAGAGGGTCTGAGTCCTTAAAACACGTTTTTCCAATAACTGCGATGCCAATTGAAGCTCCATATTCAGCTGAAGCCCAAATGCCTGCATGAGGAACTCACAAGCATAGCGTAGAGGGAAAGGAACGCATCTAGCAGAAGTATGATGACAAACAACCAGGCCCCAAAGCCTCATTGAGTTACGACCACCAACAGCGTCCTCATCGTTCCCATTGATTATGACTGCCATTACCAGTGAAGCTATCGATCCCATATTGGCCATATACTGTGCATGACACCCATGGGGGGCTCGAAGGGTTGATCCAACTAAGCATAGTGGCTGCATAAGCGCTTCATCCTGAATTACCTTAACAGGAGTGGCATTGCAATCGACAATCATCCTCACCCGATTCTGCTTGAACAAGAACCTTGAAGCCTGGGGGATATCAGTAGAAGGATAGTGCAAGCCCATATAAGGATCCAAGTCTGGCCGCTTACTCTCAGCAACAACCTCTCCATGTTCATCCTCGTGAAATTTATAAACCATTACCCGGTCATATCCAGTCAATTCCCTAACACACTCAACCACAGTATCACACAAAAGCTTAATATCTCCACCAGGGAGCGACTGCAACTGCGAGATTGCGCGCACCGCCAACTTCTGAGACTGCACTGCCCCTGCAATGGACAGGGCAGGGTCCTCTGTTCTGGCGGGTTCCAAATCAATCACAATTCCCACATCAATTCTATGCAAAATTGCATAAAAGGGTTTTCCTGAATTCTTAGAATGAATCCAAATGGGGTTTAACAGTGTGATTTCCCGAGCCCCAAAGGCCTTTTCGAGTAGCACCGCACTTGAGGGGGTAAAAAGCGTGCGAACATCAGCTCCAATGGCGAGAGTTTCAGATTTTTCAAGGTTTGGAACTGATTGAGGGGTAATACCCAGCAAATCCCGCGCGTTTTCACTGTAGCCAAGAATCCGAAAAGTGGGTTCATCTACGGCAATCATGCAACCAAAGGGCTGAATATAGCCGCCTCTTTGAATTCTCAATAGGTAAGCCGAAATCTGCTGCTCAGGATTGGACTGGATGGTGGTTCTTATGGACTGTGAGTAATCAAAAGACTTACCAGACTCACCGGATTGCTCGAAGACGGCATGGAGGCGAGCGTCCTCAGTGTACTGAGCAATTGCTTTGCTGATGGACTCAGAATTCTGGGTTCTTTTATAGCTTGTGTCCGAAGAGTGAACTTGGGTAAGTGAATTTTCCGCTTTGCCCGCCGCAGCCATTGAAGGGTCTTTTGTTTCTCTGCTTTCTCACTACTCTATCACTCAATTGAAGTCGATTTCTGCCTCGAGCACGAAGATCCTGGAGTCCAAGCTACGCAAGGGGCGAAAAATTATTCTAAAAAATAAAATAAAATAAAATAAAAATCCGAGCTCTTACAGAGAGAGTTCAGAGGAAGTGACCCGCAGCCTAGCGTTTTTCTTCTAAGGCGTCACTTTTCTGATTCTGAAATGCTCACTCTCCCTGGACTGAACGTAAACCGAACTTTTTCCCCAATCTTTTTCTTAACCTTATTTAAGTGTTATTTTATTGCATGCCAAAAAAAGAAGTGTTTTTTTATTGTCATGTGTCATGAGCTGGACTTTCGTGTGGCTGAGGATGAGGCTCTGCCCATATAATTGAGAAAGGCATCAGTTGATTAGTGGCTATGTTTTGGAATTGGGCTCTCCATCTATATCTATATCTTCAGTATATTTAATAATTTCTTAATAAAATTTACATTACTTTATTATAGTGTCAATTTGATTCACTTTTGTGCCTCTACTTTCTACTCTTTACCTGTTAAATACAACAGCTAGTTAACTTTTTTAAAAAATAATGAAGTTAAATAAATTAGTTAATCATAGTATATATTGTGTATAATTAGATTATATATTAGTTTATAAGTTATGTAAATTAGCTTGAAGAAAAAAAGATAGATATAAATACTCTAAAGTACTCCGTCTAAAAAAGATAGATATAAATACTCTAAAGTACTCCATCCGATGTAACATCCTGAATTTTTTCTATTATTACTTTAGGAGAAACTAATTTATGGTAATTAAAATTTATCATGTAATTACTTAGTATGAGAGTAAATTTTTGTAAAAAGTAGAATTTAAGCTTTTTTTTTAATAGTAATATCCCAAATTTTGGAATAAGGAGTTAAGGAATAAGATGGGATAAAGAATTTGCTAAGCTCTTAAAAGTTCAAAGTCTTACGCTTACCATGAGGAAAAGATAATCGGTATTTTTATTCTTTGCAAACAAGGTAAGAAATCCAATATTAACTTGAACGGTAGACGGTTATGTGGTATATAAACATGTGATATTTGATCAGTAGATGAGTATTTGGTAATTAGATGTTATATGGACACGTGTGACTACTGCGTGAGATAGTTGGATAGTAGATGGACATGTGTTTAATAGTTGGATAGTAGATGGACATGTAATACTTGAAAGGTAGTTGAAACCCAGAAATTCTATAAATAACTCACCAATACACACACATACGCAATTAGAGAGGAGAAAGTGAGAGAGAAGGAAAGTGAGGAAGCCTTGTGGTAACTTTTTGGAAGTTATAAAGTAACAAGTAACTCCAAATATTCTTTCATATACTTATGCATTATATATGATTATTTTTTAAAAAAATAGACTAAATTATATGTATTGTAAATTATAATATTATTATAATTAAAAACCGAAAATTATAGTTTCATCTTCGAATTTCACAAGTGATAGTTTAGTCTCGGATTTCAAAATGACAATTTAGTCCTTCAAATTTTAAAAATGACAAGTTGTTCAAATAAAGCTCTATGAGCTATTGGTTTATTTTTGATGATATTTGATATAAAAGGGAAGCATGGTTTAATGTACTTCATTTTTGAACAAATATAATTATCGTGGCGATTGTATTTGTGATGAGTTGGAGTAAGGAGGAATTTGTATGATAAGATGTTTTTATGCCACCACTCAATGCACAATGGAAGGTACTTATTAAGACCCCTTCTTCCATGTCTTCCTCTGGGCGGGATTGTGTTGGAGCTGTGGGACATGTGACACCTCTTTAGTTGTGTTCTTTTAAGGAAGGGAGCCATAGTCCAGAATTAAGCATTATACCTTTCACAGGGTGTATTTTAAATTTTGGTGAGCTTGAGACCTTCCAGTCAAATGAATGAGTTTTTGTTGAATTAAGTGTTAGTTAGTGGTATAAGGATAGACGGTGATATAAAGAAGTCTGCATATTATATAATTGTACAATTCACATAATGACTTAATAACAATTAATTTTATATGAGACGGTATGGGGTGTGTGTGTAATCAACTCCTGCTTTTTGTCCAAGGGCAGATCTAGGGGGGCTAGGGGTGACCCTTGCCCCCTTAAAATTATAGATTTGAACTCAGAGTTTTATGAAATTACATTTCAGTCTCATAAAAATTTCAATATTTTCACTGTAGCCCTCACTAAAAGTTTCATGGTGGGACTAAAATGAAAATATTTAAATTTTTATAGGTTGAAATGTACTTTCATGAAAATATGGGTTCTATTATGTAATTTTCTCTCATCTTAATTACATTTCTAGTTCCACCTCTGTTTTTTGTCATATGTGATTTGCTTGTGTACGGTAGAAACTTTCAGCAATTATTGAGTCATGAAATCTCATCCTATATTAACATTTTTTTCAAGTGAAAGTTCTAGTAAGGAGTAAAGGAAGATACCTATAGAGTGAGTTTTAAGGCTTTTTTATATTCCTATAGCTTACATTTTGTTATTTTTATTTACCATGACTCTAAGACTTACGCTTTGTATTTATTATGAAATATTTTGGGAATTTATGTTGTCATTGAAAAATGGATTTTGGTATTGAATTAGTTATGTAATTTGATGATTTTGATGTTGAGCATCATTAGTGGAGATGTTCAAATACTTTGGTGAAGTATTTAGGTGTTGGATTTGGGGTTTTATATCCGATCCTAAATATGAGACTCAGTTAACTTTTTTTTGGAGAGATTAAAGAAGTTTAATAAGTTACTTAGCCAAACTAATTAGTTTGGAGAAAAAAATAAAAATACTCTAAAGTAATTTAATTAATTTCCTTAATCTCTCCAAAAAGGTCAATTTTGTCTTATATGGAGGATATGAAGAAGTAATTTATTTAACTTTCTTAATATCTCTAAAAAAATCAATTAGTTCTTAAATTTAGAAGAGAGATAGTGCATTTTTTCAATTTGCTAAGAGATTTAACTTTTTTTTCCAGCCTAAGAAATTTAACTTTACAAATTAGTTTATTTGTAAATACTAAATTCTCACAGTCTCACATGTCAACACACTCACACTGATTAAGATGTGTTTGAGATTACGTTTGGAGGCCTAAATATGCATCCCAATTTGCCAAAGCCTATGACTGACAAAGTAATTTTACATTCTGAAATAATTACTCGAAGTTTTTTTAATTTCGTAATTTCAAGGACCTAAATGTAAATATCTCTTTTTTTTTTTTTTTTTTTTTTTACAATTGGATTTTTTAAGGAAAAAAATTGTTTTAAGCCACCTTCTTGGTCCCATCTTCTTTTGTCAAAAAGTGTACAGAGAAGAGGTTTATATTAAGCCTGCTTGTGTTCACGAAACTAGTAGTGTAGCAGGCAAAATAACACAGAAAGAAAAAAGCCAATGACAGCATGTTTGGAGCGTTTGGATTCATGATAGGACTAGTGGGCTTTGTGTAAAAGCCTTGGTAAAACAAAAGCTACTGATTGTAGCTTCTAGGTGTGGTGGCGTTGGCGTTGAGAAGAGGTACGAGTTTCAATCATCATCATTTTATTCAGTGAATCAGAGGCTGGGAAGGAGATAACATCAAGGAAAGTGGGTTCAAGCTAAGTCATGAAAATAAAATGAATTCCAGAGGAAGTGGGTTCAAGCTGAAGCCTATAGGAGGAAGCTCTAGTTCATGAAAATAAAATGATGAAGAAGGTGTTGAACTCGAGGAACAAGGGAAGTCTGGAGGAAAATAAAATGATGATGATTGAAGGTGTTGAGGAGAAGACTCTGGAAACATAAAATGATGATGACATGGCAAAACATGTTTCATGCATCTCAGCCAAAATTGGATCAAATAAATCATGTTCATGATAGAATTAAAGACCAACTTTTTTTAATAATAATTTAAGTTTTTTTTTTTATCAAATTTAAATTGTATGTAGTACTTTCTTTGATTCTCAATATGAGACACAATTGAATTTTCTTAGAGGGATTAAGGAATCAAAATAAATTACTTAATCATAACATATGTTGTATATGTAGTATTCACTATGATTCATGCCCTTTTTAGAGATAAACTTGTCAAGCATAGCAATAGGAGAAATTAATGTATTATCTGTATGCATATTATTTTATAAACAATTTTATCCATTAAATATATTTAATTAAGGACTTTATTGTTTAGTAATTTTTTTAGTCATTTAACTTTTTTAAAATTAAAATTAAAATTTTTATTATCTCATTATATACAAGTAATATGTATATGTAGTATTTGATATGATTCATGCCCTTTTCAGTCATTTTCCATCTCAACTGACTTTTCAAATAACAATCTAAATACTTATTAGTTTAGAAAAAAGCTACTTCTGCAAAAGCCAAACAACCAATCTAAACACAAATCACATTTACAACCTGACTTTTTTCCCTACGGACTTTTATAAAAGTCAGATAACTTTTAAGCCATTACTAACCCAAACATGACCATTATGAAAAGAGAAGAAATTAAATTCCTTAGAAATAAAAGATACTTGGTCACACTTTTTTAAAAAAGTTAATATACATGTTGTCTTGAAAGTTTTTCTTGTCTCAATATTACCCTAAAAGTTTCAAAACATAGTAATGTTACCCTATTCCATTAAAAAATTAACGTGGACTGTAACAAAATCGACATTGATTATGAATGTTTTCACAGAAATGAGTAATATTATATTTTGAAACTTCCGAAGTAAAACTTACGGTGCAATAAAACTTCTGGGGGCGGCTGTATTACTTAACCCTTATTTAAACTATTAACTACTAAATTTTTTCATCGATTAGTCTTCATATTCTGAAGTACTCGTACTACTATTTTATTTCACCTGTTAGGGTGTCTTCATTGTTCATGAATTTTGAAGTTTACCATCACCGGACCTGAGCAACTCGCGGATATTTATTCCCCCTGTTGGGTTTAAAACCTCCCTATAATGTGTGACTGGGCTGGCCCGGTGGGTCGCATCCAAGACACAAATTAAGGTGCTTGACTGTCTGGGATGAGGAATGAAAATTTCTTCTTCATATATACACATTCAAGAAATTTTGAATATACCACCTTTATGAAACAGTATAAATAATGTTTTCAAATTATAATTTTTTATCCTCTCCATTTCTATTTTATTTTATTTAAAAATCGGTTAAAATTAGCCAAGTGTCAAGAACATTGGGAAGAACTCATAATTAAGTTTAAAACAAATTCAAACCAATTTTTCACTAAAAAGGAAAGAGAGAAAGGAAAATTTAAAAATAAGTTATAAGCATTTCATTAAATTTTGAAAAGGAAAAATACATGGAATCCCCCCCCTAAAAAAAAATAAATAAATAAAAAGGAAAAAAAAAATGATATGAAGGCAACAAAAAATAAACATTCCCGCATATTGCAGATGTAGGAATTTTTCATTGAAATATGGAAGCAAGAAATCTTCTCACTTCGCGTAGAGAACATCCTCCCATGGGTGGCGATACAGTGGCTGTTTCAATCTCTTCTGGTCAAAGGTATGCCTGAAAATTATATAATAAGAAATAAAGATATGAGAAAGCCATGATCAGAACTATACACTTGAAATTTTATCTACGTACAATTACTATTAAGTAATTTGTCTAATACATGCAAAAGCACTACCGTACACTAAATCACTAATAAGCACAATCAGTATCAGTGAACGTAGGACCACCTAATGGATGAAAGTGGAATTGTTTGGAGGTTGGTCCACAAGAGGCTCGTGGATAAAAAGACCTACCTTCACATATATGAACAAAACAAGGGTCCAAATGGGGGGAAATCAAGCAATGAGGAAAATGCAACTCACCCAATGAGGCCAATGGAGCGAGCCAGAACAAATAGCCCATTCAGATAGCCAATCTCGACAATTTCATCGATCTCTTGCTTGGTGAACATCCCACTGCCAGAAAGAAGATCCAAGAAAAGGGACCCAATTGCACCATCTACGTTGAGAACCAGGTTATTTGCCTTTGTAAGGGTGTAGTTTTCAACCTTAACGGCATATTCCATGTATTTTACGGAAGGAAAATGGGTGTTTGCAAACTTCTGTAGCAATTCTACTCTCTTATCTCTGTTGTCTCTGCTCTTGATCCTTTTTAATAGAGTGAAAACATGTTTCAAACATTTGAAGTATTATACTACCAGCAACAGAAACAGAATTAGCAAAACTGTCGTATCGTACCTGTGCCCTATTCCTGGCACACGGATGCCCTTCTTCTTCATACCTTCAACATATTCGTAAGGTGTAAGATTCTGACAAGGCATAGTATAGTCCCCGTGTTAGTGTTGTAGCATAGGCTTCTGATATGTGTAAAAAAATTAAAAAAGAAAAATGTTAACAGGCCGAAGTGGCAAAGGCTGATAACACACCCTGTCAAAAGCATCCTTGAAGTAACGAGCAGCATCATCAATGGCACCACCAAATCGAGGACCGATTGTGAGCAAACCTGGATCAGAAGCTCATTATGCACCATTGCATGGAAAAAATAGCATACTGAATCAGTACACTCAAATAAATCTTGAGCATGCTCCAGAAGTGGAAACTTTGAGGGCTATATTCACCTGATACCAGGCTGGAGACAAGGTCCTTCCCTGCCCTCGCTGTCACTATAGCATTGTGAGCACCAGAGACGCAAGGACCATGGTCGGCACATAGCATGATGCATATCTGACAAATGCATATATCAGCAATGAAGAAGCTAAAGGATGAAATTAATAGTTTGTTTCACAAAGCAATATCTAAATGATACGTTGACAGCACAAGGACGAATATAAAGAGCTTGAGCATTGACCAGTTTCACTGACTAAGGACACGGAAGAGAAAAGATGGTTATCAATACCCTACCTCGATAAATTTTGTGCAATAACGAGGAAGGCTGCGTTTAAACCACAGGAGAGATATAACATCACCTACACCCAAACCTTTTTCAATAATGTTAGACATGGGAACACCAGCATAGCATGGCTCCTCACCTGCAGAAAATTCGGGAGAAAACTTCATTTCATCTATCAAGTTTAAGCCACAAAAAACAATACTGTGTTACAGAAGTAATGAATGATGGATCCCAACATGCCTCTATCATCAGAGATGGTGGAAATAATATGAGTTGGAGCACGGACTTTTCCGTTCCTAATTGCAGAATTAAGGTCCTCAGGAATCTCTGGAGGAGTAAATTCCTTCACTGGCGTGATTTTTCCTTCTTTTACCTATGAAAGTGTTAACCGAACGCATTATAGCCAGTGAAGGAAACTAGAGAAATCTCTTTAAGCACTTCTCTCTTCAGGGGTTGGGATTTTGGGGAGGGTAACAAGGCTTCATTCATAATAGCAAATGCTCAAGATGGAAGAGATACTGAAAACTAACCAATTTGTCAAATGTTTCCTTAATTGCAGCTTCAAAAGCTTCATATGAAGTGGGAACAATAGCTCCAGCTTCTCTAAGTGCTTGATTCTTTGCTTGAGCAGACTCCATTTCACCACCACTTTTAGCTCCCTGATATATATATGAGGGCCAAGAGGCATTAGGAATGTTGTCTTCTTAGAAATGCTTTAACTGAGAACTTAGCCAAGTGTAATGGAGAAGCAACATACAGCATGACCAAATTGTACTTCAGACTTGAAGAGTCGTGCACAGGTTCCACTGACCCAGGCAACAACCGGTTTTGTCACTTTCCCATGTTTTAGGGCTTCCACTAGAGAATACTCATCTCGTCCGCCCAATTCCCCAAGTACTACCATCATTTTAACCTGAGATTTAAAATAAAGTGAAACAGTTTAGTAACAAGAAACTTAAATTATTTGAATTCTCTCCAGCTGCTTAAAGTTTTGTAGACATAATATGCAGTCCCCAGAGATACAAGAGAGAGAGAGAGAGAGAGCAGCTTACCTGGGGTATGCTGTTATACCGCAAAATATGATCAGAAAGAGTAGAACCAGGAAAAACATCTCCTCCAATCGCAATGCCTATTGCAAAACAAGTTATAACTCAACAACTTCTTTAAGAAATACAGACAGATAAAATTGAAACAGTGATACCTTCATAAATTCCATCTGTTACCCGAGCAATACTGTTGTACAATTCGTTGGACATCCCACCCTACAGTCCATCAAGTTTGTCTCCCCTCAGTCCATCATTATGTGACAAAAAAATAATATTCAAATCTAGACGATTATTTGACTGTATAATAATATCAATATGTCATACTACAATAGTAACATAATTTGAGTATCTCTTAGGGAAAGAAAGCAGTTTACCCCAATGAGTATGTCATAATTCTGTTATAAAATCAACAATCAGAAAGTTCAATATTCACCAATTTAATTTTAAAGGATTCAAAAACATAGATTAATAGATTTATAGGTGTTGATGGATAGGTAAGTGACAAAGATATGCTTGTTCTTCCAATTTGCATCCTGTTATACTCAGATATTCAATTTTTTATTTTCATCTAATGAAATTATTCCCAAGCCAGTCGAAAGAGCAAGATATGAAGGGTCTGCCATCAAAATAAAACCACAAAGGGGAGTACAAGATAAAAAGAATGGCCATCACGTTCTGAGTGGTGTTGTGAGTAGAGAACAAGCATGAATAAACCAAGTATATCGTATCTAAGAGTAAAAAGTGTACATTTGCAAACACATTCAAAATAACCCCACAACTTGAAGTTTTATGGAAAATTTCAGAATGTGCACGAGATAAAAAAGTATATCAAACAATGCAAAGAAAGGAAAAGGAATGGCTACATACAGATTTAGAAACAAAACCAACAGATCCAGGCCTGTACAGCTTGCATTGAATAATATTGTCAATTGTTCCAGCCGTGTCACCTATCTTAAAAGCACCAGCTTGAATACCTCCAACAGTGGCTGGCCCGATAACAACCTACCATATCATCAGCAGTAAAATTAATTTGCAAGGCTAAATTCTCTTTAGCCATTTGTTTGTTTAATGAATTTCCATTTCTCCTCTCACCTTATTGTTTGACCGGGCATATGCAATCAAATGCTTGGTGTCAGACTCAGGTACACCTTCAGCAATAATAGCAACAACTCTAATTGTTGGTTGCTTCAATGCAGTCAGGGATGAAGCAGCAGCACTGCAAGTATGTCAATCATTATCAGCCAATAGTGCATTGAGACACATCAAGTCATAAAATAATATATAATAAACACAGACCTCCTAAATGATGCAAAATTGATGAAGACATCAGCAGTAGGATGTGCAGCACAAGCTGCTTCAATGCTGCAAAATAAACGAACACAGAGCTGAGAGCATTTTATACTCAGTCAAAACCATATATCATTTCCTACAGGTTAATTACCAATTTTTAGCAGTATTTTGCAATAATGAAGCCTACTAAAATGAAGAAAAAAACACGGACTGATTACATTCAAGACTCCAAATCCAAATCTGAGGTAAAGGACAGACAGACTGCAAACAGAAATGAACAAACAACACATACGTAGAATGCACTGGCATTGCAATTTCATCTTGACCAAAAAAGAGCTTCTGAAATCCCTCCGAACCGGGATTAATGATTCCAGCAACTGATGGCGTCTCCCTGCCTATAAAATAAAATGGCGCCTTCATTTAAAATAAGAACAAATAATATGCAATTGTCCAGTTTGCTGCAGTCTGTCCACTCCAAAGGAATACCATAGAAAACATACTAGAAGATGAAAAGAATTGGTACAAACCACATAGGAAGTCAAAATCAAGCATCCGCTGGATAGGAAGTTGCTTGTAGTTGTAAAATAATGCTTGTGTGGAACGGGAGAACAGTTGTCCAGTTGCCATCTTGAATAAACAAAGATCTGATGACATACAAACAGATTATTTCTAGGTTGCACTCAAATAGGTATTAAAGAATATTAGGGACACCACAGATATGAAAAAACTTGTAGCTAGGAAATGGATTAATGTTTGGGGAAGAAGACACAGTGCTACCATCGCTAGGAAATTGCGACCAGAAAGAGAAAGGTAACGGGCATACTATTAAGTATTAGCAATAGAATAATAACAAAATAGAAAGGAAGTAAACGAAGCAAATTCACCATCCATAGCAAAAGCTGCCAATCAACTGCTCTAACCATTCAGACTTGACATTATAACGAAAGCGAACGCACATTCAAGTTCAACACATGAATAGTAAAGCCGAGCTACTACAAAAGCGTATCCTGCAGGATCTCCATTACTATTCAGAAGGAACTTCCAAATCCATGCAATGTACGTAATTAAATCAGTTAAGAACATTTCAAAATTAGATTCCAATCAGTGAATGAAAACAAATTCAAAAAATTACTGGGCTCCGCATTCGAATGTGCGATGTGAAAAGCCAAGCCGCAAAACTTAAACTCAGATAAAAAGACGGAGAATAGGAATTTAAATATGCATTGACGAACGTATAGGACGGAGATTCCAGATCGCAAATGGGAGAAGAAGACCATTGGGGAAGGACCAGAACAAGAAGAGAGTAAAAGGTAAAATAGAGTGTACCTGATTCACTGGCCTTATGGAATAAAAGCGGAAGTGAGTGAAATGGAGCGGTGAGATTTGTGGGACTGGGAGGAGAGAAAATGAAAATGGTGGGATTCTGAAGGAGGAGGAGAAAGGTTTATATAGTGAGAGAAGTCAGAGAGGGAAATGGCCACGTGAAGTAAGGCAAGGCAAGGTTGGTAGCTCGCGGCTCATGCCATGACTGGTGATGCTGGCTGTTCTCCCTCCCATGTCTGCAGAAGAAGCGGGTTATGTGAAAACTGAAAATTAAAAAGGAAAAACGTCTGAAAAAACCATTACAAAATTTATTATCCAAGTATGCTGAAATTTTGTTTGAAGATTAGGTGCAACCTTATTTATTTAATTGAAAATATTTTCAGAAAAAACCGACAGGGAAAAAAACATTACAAAATTTATTGTATAAATATGTTCAAATTTATTTAAGGATTACGTGCAACGTTATTTAACTATGTGCAAAACGAAAATCACTGACACAGAGTTGAAGATGAGTTTCATTCGTTTAAAGACCTGGATCAGTAGATAATTATAGTCATGAAATATTTTTCAACCATTTTTTTTAAGATATTAAAAAAAGTGAAAATAATTTTTCTTATGGCGTAATCATGGTTATTAAATAATAACACGAGTTTCATCAAAATTATTATTTTTGTAGCCTCACAGACCGTAGTACACGAACGCACGTCAAGATTATTCTGACACCAGTCTTCTTGAAATTTTTTTAAATTTCCGTTCAAAAAAGGAAAAAAATAAATGGTTATTAAATAATAACACGAGTTTCATCAAAATTATTATTTTTGTAGCCTCAAAGACCGGTACACGAACGCACGTGAAGATTATTCTGACACAATTTTAAACTTTAAGAACGTATTGATCTACATTACAAATGCTTAGTCAAATTAAGAAGTAACTATATTACTCAACTTTTTGCTTTTAACAATGAACTTTTCAAAACTAATTTAACCAGAACGCCCTCATTTGGCGTAAATTTGCAAAAGCCCAAAAAAAAAACTTTTAAGTGAATTTTCCCAAATATTTTTCAACCATTTTTTAAGATATTCAAAAAAGTGAAAAAAAATACGAGTTTCATCAAAATTATTATTTTTGTAGCCTCAAAGAGTACACGAACGCACGTGAAGATTAAAAAACTTTTAAAAATATTGTAAAGTCAACACAACGCCATTAGAAAAAAAATCAACATCCATTAAAATGTAAATTTTTAAGGGTTAAGGTGTAGATTGGCCAACAAAGTTTTACTCCAGAAGCGTTCAAGCACAAAAAAGTTCATGTGTAATCCACCCAAAATCTGACTATTGCAAATTTTTGTTGGGACCCCCCAACTATATACATTGGGGTTAAAAAGAGTGAATGCAACAAAAAAAATTACAAATATAATGAGTAGATTTCATTTTTGAGTAAGCGTGGTAAGTTTTTGAACTTGCCCGTGCAGATGTAGGTTGTGATTTTTAAGTAGATCTAAAATATTTACTCATTACATTTGTGATTTTTTTGTTACATTTACTCTTCCTAACCCTAATGCACATGGTTGGAAGGTCCGGACAAGGATTTGCAACAGTCGGATTAACCCCAATGCACATGATTGGGAGGTTTAGGCAAGGATTTGTAGCAATCAAATTTTGGGTGGATTGCACATAGACTTTTTTGTGCTGAACGCTCGTAAAGTAAAACTTTATTGACCAATCTGCACCTTAATCCTTAAAAGCTTATATTTTAACGGACGTTGATTTTTTTTTTTTAGCAGCGTTGTACTGACTTTATATTTTTAAAAGTTTTTTGTACTGACTTTACATTTTAAAATTTTTTTTGGTATTTTTGTCCATTTAAAAAGTTTTTTTTATATTAAGCGCTTTCGGAGTAAAAAGTTAGTTTGTTTGGTCAAGACCTTAATCAAAAAATAAAAGAAGTGACATGTCTACATTTTATTCTTACATTGACTTTCATAGATTGTTGGGTTGATATATTTAAACAAGCTGGATATACACACCCACATGCACTCCTCTTGAGGTGAGATTGAAATTTGGAGGTTGAAATTTACAAGACTGAACTTAAATGTTCCTTATTCATTTAGTGAAGCAGGCCAAGATAAATAACTTCAATTTTATTTTTTTTTTTTTCAATTTTAAGGGAAACTCTGCATAATGAGAACTCACGATCACAAGGTAGTAGTTGACTGAATTTGTAAGCAAATGTTAAAATTCAGATTAAAAAAATTAATCTTATTTCATACAAGGATAAGATGCAAGTGAAAAATAGGCAGATAAAAAAATGTGCATGCCCATTTGTCAAAAATAACTTTTCCAATTAAAAAAATTAATATATACTTACAGACATTGTTAATGATTTTATAGTCTAATAACTTACTTCTCTTAACCTATTTATAAGTTATCTTCAACATATTTTATTAGAACTAAGAAAAATTCTAAACTTCATTAATATTATCATAAAATTTAACAATTTTTTAATTTCATATATCACTGTTTAATATTTCCTCCGATTCTAATTATAAAAGCTAGTTAACTTTTTGGAGAGATTAAGGAAGCTAATTAAATTACTTTAAAGTATTTTTATTTTTATTTTTTTCTTCAAACTTATTAGTTTGACTAATAAACTAATATATAATCTAAGAATATTTAACATATGAAAATGATTAAGTAATTTATTTAGCTTCCTTAATCTCTCCAAAGAAAGTCAACTAGCTCTTATAATTAGGACCACCACACCAAACAAACTAAATAAAGAATAAAATTGGTATCAATTTCATGAGATACAAATGAGTGTGGAGAGTCGGAACTGGGAAGCACATGCACATGCACCTCGGGTGAGAATAAAAAATCAATTACGGGATATCCCCGTGCATGGAACTGATTTTTTTTTCCCCTTTTCAAAAAAGTGTTTTTGCCCAATATTTTATTTTTTTTTAAAAAAATAAAGGCTTAATTTAAAACTATTTTGAGTTTTCTCATAGAGCAGGTATTGTACTGTTTTAAAGTAAACATAATTACTCCCTCCGGTCCTTATTATAAGACACCGACTAGCAAATTTATTTAATCCTTTTTATAAGACACTTGTTGATTCCCGATGAGCATTAATTAGTTTTTTCTATGTTTGTCCATAATTAATAAGGGTAGTTGGTGAAAGTAATAATTAATATGATATTAGAGTTTAGAACAATTAGTAGGGGTAATATTGAAAATTATTTAGATCTTAGGACAACTTTATTAACTTTAACCAATTTTATTGATTTGTGAGAAAGTTTAGTTAGTGCCTTATAATAAAGACAGAGGGAGTAATTTGTAACCCAACTAACACCATCTTTCTTAAAACTCTCCTAAGTATGGTTTCGTTAGTTCAAACCCTATGTAAAAAATTATACTATATCCGGTCTTAAATATTGGATAAAATTTATAGTATAATTTGCATTACAAACTTTATCCTATATTTAAGTTGGAGTAACAAGTATGTGAATTATGAAGAAAAAATGTACACAAGGCTAAAACCCAAAAATGTCACTGTCTCTCTGCATAATCATAAACCAGTTTTAATTTGGGGATTTTTTTGGGAATTATTATGAGTTGATAAGGAAATGATTTGATTACCAGAAAGTCCTAATAACAATCAATTAATGAAATGCGAGTTGGGTTTCTCTCATAATCCTTTATAATCATTAAATCATGTCTGTTCACTTATTCTGAAAGGTCACAATATTATTTTAACTTTTCACTCATTTTTCCAATTAACAGTTTATATGAGCTCATGAAGGATAATGAGGAAAAAAAAAAGATCATAAGAATATCTGCTTCCATGAGAATGCAGGGACAAGTTTCAATATAAAAAATAACATTTTCACTTATTATTGGGCCTTTTTGGTGATTATATAAGTTCCTTTCTCTTAGTAACAGATACGGTAAAATCTCGTTATCTCTCTCTCTCTCTCTCTCTCTAAGTATTAACAGATAAAAACAACACAAAACGGCTATGAAGAAAGTATGCAGGTACGTCCAAGAACGTGGGGCGCGAGGGAAGAGACTGCGTATATAGAAAAATTAGAAATAGAGTGCATTTGTATTTTGTAGGCACAGTAATATATTGATGGGGGCATGGGGGCCGTTTATTTGATAAAATATGCAAATAATGCACTATTCACTTGAAAAACCATTCTGTTTTAGTGTTTTTTTTTTTTTTTTTTTTTTTTTTGGGCCAATGGCTGTTTTGGTGTGAATTGCTTCATATATTCACCTGTACGTTTAATTATTTATATCCCGGTGTTTTTATTTTGATTGAGACCTGTATTATTCTTGAATTGAGCTTATTACATGTCCGCTTGCCTATTTTTAGAGGAACGAATGTTTATAAAATTAAACCGAGATCATGACCTATTTTTAGAATATGAAAGCTTGATATTTGTAGGAATTATATCATTATTGACGATGAAATGTGACTAGTTACATATGTACAACACAATGTTGTGTGAAACAATTACGTAATATAATATAAAAATCAATTCATTTTTCTCGAGTTATTTAATAATAATAACTGCGGCTTAGTTTGAGTGATTAAGATGTGTTTATTATATAAGAACAAGATATATCCGTAAGTTAAGTCCCAACTAAAAAATTAATTAAATCCAGAAAAAATTGTATGTTGTCAAGTATATAATATATCGGGTGAGATATTTTAAGATATACTTGTTTGTTGAAATTTGGGTTTACCTTTTGGGGCTTAAAACGGGCATGGACGATGGGATTAGGAAAGTATAGTTGGAAACTGATTCTATTGATTGCCTTAGATTGATTTTGTATGAACAATGTACTAATCACTATGACTACGACATCCTTAGTCCTTACAGAAGTCAAGAAAGGTTATGTACGTACCTCGATCGTGTAACTCTACGGCGGATTACCTTGCGAAGAGTGGTCTTGAGCCGAGATGAGGGTTTCAAAAACTCTTTCAACCTTCTGATGAACTAGCGAAGATTATTTGTTAGGATTGAAATGGATATAATAATCAAATAGGTGTTAGTTGAGGTGTCCCAATTATATCAATAAACAAAATATTTATACACTTACAAAATGAGGATGGTATATATAAAGATCAGCCCAAAAAAGTTGTTTGGTGGTGATCTGTGCATGTTTTCAATGCATCGTGTATATCGTGAAATAAATAACATGCAGAACTATTTGAGAGTTGACATTTATCCTAAATACTTTCATCCTATCTTAATATAAAACACATTTAGAAAGTTGATTTTGATCTTAAATATAAAATATAGTTTTCATATTTATCAATTTTTTTCCTAATCTACTCTTATTAATGTTTCCTCAATAATAATAAAAAATGAGAGAGAATGATAAGAGATAGATAACTAGAGTGTTTTAGAAAACTCATGTTGCATTAACTAACTTTTTTGATAGAGTTAAATTAGGTAAATATATCTTATATTAATAATCGGATGTAGTATAAAACATATTTGTTATATTGGTTTAACGTTTGTCATATGACTTGACATAAGGTATTGTCAAGTCACCTCAAAACTATGTTGTTTTGAGAGTTCATTAATTTCTCTAACATCAAAACTATGTCGTTTTGTGAGTTTGGAGAATTAATGAAAGATGTTTTAGTATTTTTGTTTTTGTATTTATTATACAAATTTTACTAAAACACCATTTATTAATTCTCATAACTCCCAAAATGACCTAGTTTTAAAGTGATTTGACAAAACCTTATGTCAAATTATATAATAAATAATAAACCCTTATTATATTGGTCAATATTTTCTCAATTTACCTTTATTAATACTCTTTTAATAATCATCAAATAGGAGAGGGAATGAGTAAATAAAAAAGATGACTATAATGTTATACAAAATACATGTTATATTAACTAAATAAAATTTTTAAATCTAATTAAATAGATATGTCTCATATATTAATGACGGGTTTGTTATATGAAGCATGATTTTGGTAAATAACATATCTAATAATTAATTAAAGCTTCCGCAGTATAAATTCAGTTGCACCTTAGGCAACATACGGCTAAATCACTAGTTAACCTTAATTATCTTAATAATTTTACCTTACTCACCACATTGCTCGGCTTTCATTTAATTGGGCTGGGGCATTTCTGCGCTTTTCTAGTACTAAAAAATTCTCCACCAATATATCCAAAAAAAAAAAAAATCTTCCCCTTCCCGAATTTTTTGAGTGTTTTTTTTTTTTAAAAAATAAAATAATAATAATAAGATTATTTTACAGAAATTGATTGACATTTTAATATTTTATACAAAAAAATTGTCTACTTTTCAAATTTGTGCGATCTTTTTTACTATAAATACCTAAAAAATTCATAAAATTTTTAAAATGCACACTTTTTTCTCATCAAATCTCAAAATATCACTAAATTATGTAAAATATAATTATCAAAAGAAACACAAGAAAAAAGACATTTGGGAAGAGAGGATTTTTTGTTTTGTTTTTTGGGGGTCAAGGGATACTTATATTAAAACTTCAAAGATTACAAACTAAAAACAGAGAATGGAAGTCACAAGAGAAAACACAACATCAGAGGAAAGAAAAAGTCTAAACAATACAAACAAATAGAAAACATTAAAACAAAGCAAACTACAAACAAACACCATTCAATCAATGAATGGGGAAGAAGCATCATGAGGAATGATCCGCCTTCTAGGCGTCCAAGGCTAGAAATGACAAAGAAAGAAGGTGTTGGTTGTAAGACCCACCTTATCGGGCACACCCCTTTATAAGCATCAGCTGCGATTAAGTCAGCGGCACGTTACCCCCTTGGGGTAAAGAACAGAGAGAACCCAGCCTTGGTCGCCAAAAGACGAATAATATCAAAGATAATGCTCCTACTCCTCCAATCAATCATATCCCGTGAATTGGCATCGACACATTCACGAAGGGAGAGACAATCAGTTTCAAAGACCACATTATCATGGCCTAGATCAATAGCGAGCATCAATGCCCTCTTCAGAGCTAAAGCTTCAGTCGTAAACGCCGAGATGGATTTCACCTTATCCACAAAAACCCATTTGAACTCACAAAAATGATCCCTACATATAACTCCGATAGCAGCACCAGTCTTATTAGCCGAAAAGGCCCCATCACAATTATATTTAAGCTTGCCAGTAGGAGGAGGGGACCAGAAAGCTAAATGAGTAGGAACAACCCTTTGGCCCTTCGGATTCCTGTGCTTTTTATCGCAATTTACCCAGAAGTCAAAATTGTTTTTCCTTGCACATT
Source organism: Acacia acuminata (assembly GCA_019022655.1). Taxonomy (NCBI): domain Eukaryota; kingdom Viridiplantae; phylum Streptophyta; class Magnoliopsida; order Fabales; family Fabaceae; genus Acacia; species Acacia acuminata. The sequence continues at coordinate 1,225,733 of JAFJYI010000030.1, forward strand.
CAATGACATCAATAGGGTTAGGATCTTTATGATTAAAAACCAAATTATTTCTTTGTTTCCATATAAACCATAAGATCCAATCGATTAATGAAATGTTTTGCTTACTCAAGAGAGACATACCTGTAAGTTGAATCCACCAAGCATTGAAGTTCGAGATACTAGCAACATCAAGCTTTGCACCGAGGGAACACCTGAACTAGATACACCTAGTCTAGGGGCAATGGAAGAACAAGTGCTCCACCGTCTCCACAACGTTAGAACAAATGGGGCAAGTGTTATTCTGAGATCTCTTTTAAAGAGCATCAATGGTAGCAACAACATTATTTAATATCCGCCAGACGAATTGCTGTATTCTCGAGATAATCTGAATCTTCCAAATTGACTTCCAGCAGGATGAGGTGAGAACTATTGAAGACCCAACCTTGTTGCCCTCGGAAGGCGTGTTCCCTTTGCTGTTATGATACCCCTCTTTTACTGAATACACACCGTTCTTGGCACTGGTCCACACCAGTTTATCAACCAGCCCATTAGATGGGATATCAATCTCACATATAGCACTCTTGACTTTCGATGATACAAATTGGGCGATGGGAGTAAGGTCCCACTTTCCATTGACAATAAGATCACACACTCTGCCCTTTGCAATAATAGGATCATTTAGGTTTTTGGGTTTCTCTGGGAAAATGACATGTGGAACCCATTTATCATCCCAGATTCTAATAGCAGCACCATCTCCAATATCCCATCGTAAGTCTTGAACAAGAAACTCCCTATCATCCAAAATGCTAGACCAGCACCACGATGCTTTATATCCTTTGTCAGCCTTCATGAAATCACCTTTAGGAAAATACACACTCTTCAAGACCGTAGCCCACAACTCATTATAGCTCATCAACAGTCTCCATGCATTTTTTGCCAAAAGAGCATCATTCATGATAGTGAGATATCGGAAACCCATCCCACCAAAACTCTTAGCATTAGTTAAAGACCCTCAGGCTTTCCAATGTGTAGTTCCACTAGAAACAGTACCGCTCCACCAAAAGTTAGCAATAAGGTTACTAATCTCTCTACAAGTCTTGCCCGGAAACTTGAAGACGTTGATAGGATAGATAGGGATTGCCTGGAGAACCACTTTAATCATTACATCACGACCAGCAAAGGAGAGAAGAGAATGACCCCATCCTTAGATTTTATTAGCAATGTGTTCCCGAACATAAGCCAGCACTTGATGCTTTGTCTTACCCCAAATACTTGGAATACCAAGGTATTTACCAGGGTCCTCTGTCACCGGAATACCTAAGATTCTTCCAACCATATTTTTAACATCATCAGGGGTATGAGAAGAGAAAAGGATACTTGATTTATCAAGATTGATGACCTGACCAGAGGCAGTGCAATACATCTTTAAGATATCAGCAAGATGGTTGCAATTGCTTTGAGTTGCACGCATGTACAAAAGAGCATCGTCAGCAAAGATATTATGAGTTAGTTTTGAGCAACTGTGACTCAATTTAATGCCCTTAATCAATTTATCCGCCTGGATATTTATAATCATAATGGAGAGAACTACAGCAATAATAATAAAAAGATATGGAGAAAGGGGATCTCCCTGACGAATGCCCCGGCTTTGAGTAAATGAACTCACTTTTTCACCTGATAAGCAAATATTCAAACTAACAGAGTAAACACATTGCATCATAAGAGACACCCACTCTACACAGAAACCAAATCTGAACAACACATTTTCCAGAAAATTCCACTCCATCCTCTCATATGCTTTGCTCATATCCATTTTAAGAGCAAATTCATACTTACCCCCAGTTTTCTTTCAACGCAGATAATGATATACCTCATTGGCAATAATAATACTATCATGAATACACCGACTTGGAACAAAGGCACTCTGATTCTGTGAAATACAAGTATTAAGTAAAGGCCGCATTCTATTGGCCATAATTTTAGAAATGATCTTATAACAGAAATTACACAAACCTATGGGGCGAAAATGGGAAACATGCTCAGGCTTTTAAAATTTAGAAATAAGAGTGATGTTAATTGAATTTAAATCATTAAGCGCTAAATGACCTGCAAAAAACTCTTTAACCAAACTACAAACAAACTCACCAATTTCAGACCATGAGGAATGATAAAATTTAAAAGAAAAACCATCAGGTCTAGGCGCTTTCATGCTTCCAAGACTAAGGGTTGCTGCTTTAATCTCCTCCATAGAAATTGGTAACAAGAGACTGCGGTTCATATCAGATGAGATAGTAGGCTCAATGAAACCCAATACTATATCTATAGGTCGTTCACCAGAAGTGGTAAACAGCTCCTGAAAAAAGCTAGTAATATTATCTGAGATAGCATCCTTCTCATACAACCAATTGCCCTCATCATTACTAATACACACGATTCTGTTCTATTGCCTCCTCTTGATAGTAGGATGTGAAAGAAACGTGAGTTCTTGTCCCCAGCGCCTAACCAATTAATCCGAGATTGTTGCCACCAGTACTGCTCTTCGCGCTCCATTAATCGATCCGGATCACCTTTTACCTTCTCAATCCCTCTAGAAATATCCGGAGTTCAAACTTCTTAGGTTAGCTCAGCCAAATGGGTCTTTAGCAGATCAATAATCTTGCCACTATTAGGGAACTCATTCTTACTCCAAGCAATTAACCTTTTCGTATAGCTCTTCAGGTTGCTCAAAAAGATTTCTAGTGCCGAGTGATCTTGATCAAAACAATTCTGCTAACACCCCTTAATTACCTCAAGAAATTTCCCATGAGATGCCCATGCAAATTCGAAACGAAAGGTCCGACTTTGCTGACGAATTTCATACTAACCTCGGATAAACAAAAGGTGATAGTCAAATCCGGCTAGGTCAACATTACAAAACCTGGAGACATGGGAACTGCTCTCTCAACTGCAAATTACCCACAGCCCGATTGATGCGCTCATGAATTGTATCTGGGTAATCACAATTATTGCACCAGGTAAACATGGATCCATTGTAACCCAAATCTTCAAGTTCAAAATCAGCCACAAAACACTTAAAATTAAGTATCTTCCTTCAGGCTCTAGGTCGGCCACCCCACTTCTCCTGTTGAGAAAGGATATCATTAAAATCTCCAATACACATCCAAGAATCCCTGATATTACTGCTAATTCGTTGAACCTCTTGCCAACACAACATTCTTTCCTCTTCATTAGTAGGGCCATAGATAAAAGTAATATACATTGGAGTCGATATGGTCTCAGATACCACATTGGCATGGATAATATTAGAAGACGAGAATAGGATATTAACTATAAGCACATCAGACCACCATAAAGCCAGCCCTCCGCTTCTCCCCACAGGATTAACAATCCATTCTTCACTAAAACCACATCTCTGTCTCACTTTCCTCACTACACTTGCCTTCTGCTTAGTGTCCATGAGGAAGACTAAGTGGAGGTTTTTTTTTTCCGGGAACACTCTTCCCTCAAATTTCTGACTATCAAGGCAACCCCCAAACCTTGATAGTTCCAGGCTAATAGATTCATGGCGCACCGATGGCTAGTTTCATCCAACCACCGGCGTTATCTGACAAAGAAGAATCATGATCCATATCTTGTTTGCTGCTAACAATTGAAAACACCCTTCCTCACTAAACAATAATTAACCATAATGTTTTCATTAAATCGAATCAATAAGTGATTAAGGAAAACCCTTTTATTTTAAAAAAAATAAGCACATCGGAGTCCATGACACAAATTCTACCCACAAACTCACTACAGAAAATTTATAGCTCTGAGCACAATTAACGAACAGAAGAGTACACAGCCCACGAGACTTACAATACCATATTCACAACAAAGGGTCCACACCAAAACATTTTCCACACAAGTTTTGATTGTGGATTCACCAAAATATTATAGTGTATAAAATAAAATACTCGGTCTTACAGAGAATAAACAATCATCCAGTAAATATAATATTTCCAAAACACGAGGGCCCTAAAATGACAATATATACATCCATACAACACCATTACCAAAAAAGGTTTACGAAGATCGCAACTACTATGCCTCTGGCTACTTCCCTTGGCTTTTAGAAGGATTAAAGGTCTCGCCTGAAAAATATTGATAATGACGGGGTGAGACATAAAGTTCCAATAACCAAAATTAATATATCACATATGCAGGAAAGGATTGCAAGTCAGAAAAGAGGTTTACTAACATATTTATATAATCAACAAGAAGTAATTAATTAATCCATAATTAATAACAATAAGTAGAACCATCCCCACTCATCCACGCTACTCCTCCTTATATAGTCTGAACATGGTATAGCTATCAGTGCTAGTATACCTGGCCAAGGTTAGCTAGCCACTTCAAGAATATTGTCCTCTCCCATGTCACCACCCATATACCGTAATAGGGAGGTGTCCGCCCAAAACACTCAACTCAAATTCCGGCCAAGAATGAGAGAGTCGATGGGCACAATTTCACCCTAAATCTCTTCCACACAACCCAACATATTTCAAAACAGATAAACAATATGTCACCATAATTTTCAGAAACATAGTACAATATATTGCTCCATATACAATCACTCACAACAATTATCACAACAGCCACCACAACAACAATTTCAATAACAAGATTCACTGCTTCACTGAAATAACTACATATTTAAATATACACATAATTTTCAAAACACATGTCAGTAGTATATATGAAAATAAGGTTTAGTAAACACGTTACAGTCCAAAACAAGCATATGAAATAAATTAACCCCGGTTACCTCAACTCCAAGCTAAACCTTATCTTGAGAAGTAAAATGTGAATAATCACCGATCATAGGTAAACTCTACATTATTACAATCACAAGTATAACTTATGTAACTCAAAATACAAAAATAATAATAATAATAATAATAATAATAATAAAAAATAATAATAATAATATATTATTGTATTAAAAAGCGAGAATAAACGGTTTTATTCTTCAAATTTCAAAACTAAACCGATTAAAACTTCAATAATATCTCCATTAACCCAAAATAAATTATTTATACAACTTTTAATTGGTAGAAATATGAGGTAAGATGTAAATCCTAAATTCCTTAAATAGAAAAATTAATTTAAATTCTTGCAACAACAATTTAATAAAACTAAACCGATCAAAACTAGTTATTAAACATTCTATACATATATAGAGTCATCTATTACCAAAACTCAAAACTTTAAAATTTTCAGTAACCAACATGATATTACCTTCATTAAAAAGAGAAAAAGATTTGGAATAACTTTCATGGAGGAAGTTTATTGAAAAGAAGTTAATTTAACTACTAAAATTATCTTATAAAATAAATAACATACCTCAAAAGATCCAAATATTATCCCAACCTTCTTCTCTTTCTCTTTTCCTCACTCTTTCACACACGCACTCTCGGTTTCTCCACTGCCTGGCGCGCAAACACACACCAAATCTCACCAACACACACATACCACACCACAACACACATATATATATTTATTACCCCTCCCCAAAATTCAACGTGCTACCCACTCCAAAATAATTTATTTTTTTTTCTTCTTCCCATGTAGCTTCACTTTTTTTTTTTTTTTTTTTTTTTGAAATAGGCAAAATTACCACAAGAGCCCAAACCTTTATTTAATAATAATAATATTATTATCATGTTCTCTCTCACGATTACAATTTAATTACAATAATCACATATGATTATTATAATTAAATCTAAAAAAATAAAATTAGGATGTTACAACAAAGTCAACCAACTATTAAGAAAATCAATCTCAACAGGCGAAATCGAATTACTTGACATACCCGGGCCCGCTTCCTTTCCATAATGACGGAGGTACTTTTTAACTGATCGGAAATTCTTCTTATGCTTTTTCTGTAACTTCCTGGCAACTTTTATTCCTTGAACTGGTACCTCAGTTAAGTCAAAATTCAACTTTCTACATTTAATTCTCTCTACTGGAGTAGGATCATCCTCCAAGGTTCGCTTAAGATTAATACCTTTCAAGCAAAAAGACATAGCAGATATTGGAGAAAGCCCATTGGAGGGGATAATAGGATTCATTTGCAGCTCATCTTCACTAGGATATTCAACAATATATGGCTGTGAATTATCCTGGTTGGCTGGACCCTTTACCTTGGATTTAATAAACCTACCACCACTGGTAGCGCCTTGGCAGAGGAGATGTAGCGGCTCACTTCAACTGGATCCTCATGCAGAGTTGGTATGCTGATTGGCCCTTTAGATAATGGCTAGATTTCACTTTTATAAAAGCTAAAGGCCCACACTTATCATTTAAATCTTCAAGCCCACATGATCATGCACCAAGCACGTGGATTTTCCCCTCTCAATTACTCGGCCCACGCAAGGAGGCCCAATACTATCTACACGCTCCTCCAAAATTGATTCGGTCAAATTCACGTGACCGCCTCCCCTATTCGGCCGACGTCATCGGCCTGCACATCCATCACTGTCTCGCTGCTAGTTTTCGGCCACACGACTTGCTCTAGCTCCTGCGTCCTTGATTCCAACCTAGATTGACCGTTCTTTCTCGTTGGTTCAGAGTAGTCGATCGTTAGGTGTGAAGGTCGCCGGAGCAGCTGTCTCACCCTCCGTCAAAGAGGTCCAGCGGCTTGAGAAAGATGCGCTTGGAGACCATTTATGAAGCACAAGGTCAGATTTGCACACTCTTCTTTCTAGACTTTCCGATGACCTCTCTAGCGATCGGCTTTGAGGAGTACTATCCGAAACCTTCTTGGTAAGAAAAGGAACTTCATTCCAATCATCTTTGCACACCACCAATTCCTCTTCCAAAGTTTGAACAACGAGAGCACTGAGCCAATTTCTGAACTCATGCTCATCATCTTCCCCTTTCCTTCTGCTCGTAATCTCCTTACATGCTCGAACATCATGCCCGATTCATCCACAGCAATAGCAGAAATTTTTGGAGTCTTTCATATTTAACCTTGACCCAAGTTGGTTCCTTATTCTTCCTTGGCACCCAGAAACCTAAAACCAAAGGTTCAGTCAAAGAAATGAGTGCTGGGACTCTGATAAAGCTACGTCCGAGTTTACCATCAATTATTGGTTGCTCAAACATGACAGCCTCCCCAACAGTATCTCCAAGAGTCTGTGCATTATTGTTGTCAAACGCTGCTACTGGGAGGCCATGAAATTGCACCCAGAATGGCATCCTCTCAAAACAAATATCCTTCAGCACCATCGAATCCTCCCAAATATGAAGATTTAGAAGAAAACCCTGAATCGTCCATGGCCTACTTTTAAGATACGATTATAGTCTTTAATATCCCTAAACCGAAAGAGGAAAATGAGTTTGTTACGGTCAAGTTCATCTTTAAGTTGCCACCCCTTTCTTATCATAGAAATGACTGTGGGAATATTCAAATTCTTGCTGGAATGAAGCTTCTCAACTAGTGATCCACCATGTTGATCTCCCTTCTCTTCCAAGTTTAAGACCACTTGTTTCATCTTCCTAGAGCTACTACTATCCTCCACCTCCATTTCACAAAAGCTAGAACTAGAGAAAGATAAGAGGATATTGAGGAAAAACAAAGACACCCAGGTTCACCAAGAACCTAGTCGGCTCTCACACAGAGAGGAGAGAGCTCACACAGAGGTGAGAGGATTAACCATTAGGTATCATGTTTAGTTAAGAGAGGAATTTTTAGGCGCGGCCAAGAAATCGTAGAATACACCCATTTTGATTTGGGTGGACTTTCATAAAATAGAATGATTTCAAACTTCAAAGCTTCGGCCGGGATATCTTAACCTCTTTATGTAAATTGTTTTGTCCTTTTGAAAAATTGTCTTTTAATAAGACAATAAGTGAAATCTATTATTCCTTTCAATTCTAATTATGAGATCAAGTTAACTTTTTTGGAGAGGTTAAGGAAGCTAATTAAATTACTTTACAAGTATTTTTTTTCTCCTAACTAATTAGTTTTACTAACAAACTAATATATAATCTTATGATACACAATATATAATATTATGACTAAGTAGTTTATTTAACTTTTTTAATCTCTCTAAAAAATAATAAACTTGGTTTTATAATTAAAAACGGAGGTAATAAGTTATAAAAAAACAGTCCATCAAAACATATAATAAGAGTCTAGCTTCTTTCATCTACTTCTACGTTTTGCTTAAGAAGTGGCCGGAGGGTAATTAATGGTCCGAGAATTTTCTTCTAATCCATGTGAGAGTTTAGTTGGCTAATTCATATGCAACAGTAATATTTTCACTATGCACATGGCTGAAACATGACTTGCCAAACTCCATGGAGAAGTAGCCTAGCTTCATCTACAGTACTTTTAAAAGGAACATCACTGTCGTTGCGTTTAATTATCAAATTAATTGCTTCTATATGATCATAATAAAGATCTATTTTGGCAACTCCTTTATAACTGCACAAGCTGATACTGCATCAATTCAAAGTTTCCAACTGAAGAAACGACCATGAAGGGCCATGTATAATATTATTTCCACATAACCCCTCTCTGTTTTTGGCTTCTTCTCCTCCAACCACCAGAAATTTAAAAAAAAAATCCCTAAAAAGAAAAAAATAAAAAAGGTTCCATCTTCCATGATCTGTACTTCTAATTCTCCTGGGGCTGGTTCAAATTCCTCCGAAAGGTATTCTGAGTTTCTGCGCTTTCCCCTGTTAATGTATTGACATTGTAATCGCAATTAAATTAAGCCTATCATGCACGTCCATCGTCCATCGTTTTCAAATGCCGTTGTTATCCATTTGCCCCAAATTCTTCTCTCGGATGTCTTGTTAAGCCATGAAATCTAATACCCATATCTTGTTTTCTATCATAATCGCATCTTTGATCGCTATTTCTGGTTCGAAAGCTTCGTCAGACTCAGATTCTATTGTCATTTCTTGTGGTATTTCCTCTAATGTGGGCGTAGATAGTCACGGACGAAGGTGGCGATCGGATTTAAGATTTTTAACCTCTTCCACTAACTCAATAAACTCAACAGCACAATACGTAGACCCTTCTCTTCCTTCTCAAATTCCTTATCTGACCGCGAGAATCTTCACTTCCCCGACCACATACCAATTTTCCATCTCCCCTGAAACTCGCCATTGGCTTCGACTTCATTTTTACCCCTCAGATTATAGCAGCCTTGATCCCTCCGATGCTTATTTTGCAGTTCATGCAAATGACGTCTCTCTCCTCCACAATTTCAGTACCTACGCTACAGCACAAGCTTTAACACAAGCCTATCTCATCAAAGAATACTCTCTCCTACCTATTCAATCTGGTGAACTCAACATCACCTTCACACCTTCTTTGAGGCACCATGGATCGTATGCTTTTGTTAATGGGATTGAGATTGTCTCTATGCCTGAGATTTTCAAGCCTGCCAAGTTAGTCTCCTCTGAACGGTTTATTGATGTTGGAAGCAGGCAGTTGCAGACTATGTTTCGTTTAAATGTTGGAGGAAAATTCGTAAAACCCATAGAGGACTCTGCTCATTTGAGCCGGACATGGTACCGCGATGCCCCATATTTGCTTGGAGTAAGAAGTGAGGTCGCTAATGGGGCTGATGAGAATGTGACGATTCAATACCCTTCTGATATGCCTCACTCCATTGCCCCTTTAGATGTTTATAGCTTTGCAAGAAGCTTGGATCCAAATGCTATTGCCAACCGGAACCACAATCTCACCTGGGAATTTCTGGTTGATCCAAACTTTACCTATGTTGTGAGGCTTCATTTCTGTGAGTTGGAGTTGGACAAGATAAACCAAAGGGTGTTTGATATTTATGTTAATAATCAAACAGCACAAGAAA